>JAGFBZ010002229.1:0-600000 GCA_018398805.1 Hirundichthys speculiger | reverse complement strand
CAATGACACTAGCGGCTGGAGGACTTAATGGTGCAGGTGGTTTTGAAGGGAGCTTAGAATATCGATACCCGCGGCTGAAAAATTGATACTCTCTGGGGAAATAAAATATCGATATATATCGCAGAATCGATAAAATCGCCCAGCCCTAGTCTGCAACCTCTCTAGTGAACCTGATGTTGCTTTCCACTTAGTTGATGTGTTTAGTAAAGGCCTTCTCTTCTTTGGTTTGGATTTTGACCCAGGTGTTATCCACATATCTGTTGTGGGGAGGGTGGAAGGAGGACCCAAGGTGCAGGAGGTTTCAAAAACAAAAAAGGACTTTATTTAACAAAAATACAAAATACAAAAACCCAAAAATACCATAACCCAAAAATCCAAACTTAACTTCAACAGGCAGGGTGATGAGCACAAGGACGAGTAGACAGGCATGCAGGGGGTCGAGACGACAATGGACAGCAAACAGAAAGTGAGTAACAAGACTTATAAACACACAGGAACAAACGAGAGGCAGGTGTGAACAATCAGACTGACAAGGGGGAGGAAGAAAAGCTGAACACCACGAAGACAAGACAGACCTTCAAAGTAAAACAGGAAGCACTACAGACATGGAGAGACACCAACTTGACAAAACAGACAGAAAATACAACCTCTCAGTCATCGCTGACCCAGGCCAGGACAATATCTAAACCAGTGGCTTGGTGGCCTTCAAAGAGCTAAGTCTTCTTCCTTATACATTACCGTATACATCCAAATTTCTGTCTGTAAAACTTGTCACTGGATGTGGTCGGAAAGTTCTGGCTGATCGCTGTGTGTTCCAGATTTAGATCCTGCTCATTAGAGCAATAATTATCTTGACGACTGTGACTCATGAGAGACATTGGTCCACCAAGTGGACTGGCTCAATATTCACCTTCCCCAGTCTAATGTATGCATGTCCTTGGGCAAGACACTCAACTTCAGATTGTCCTCAGTGTGTTACTCCCTCATGTGTTACTCTTTAGTTGAAAACACCTCCTTTATGAATCAATGTAAATGCCAACTAGCTTTTTTCAAAAATATGAGAAGAATTGTTGCATTGTGAAAAACTCGTTGTAATTTATCAAGTAATTGTCAAGTAAAAGTTTATTTTGGGGCCTCAAGTTGTTCTCTTAATGTGTGCTAATGTGGTAAATGTGTTGTGCATTTTCATACTTTTTGCGGTTTCTGTAAAAAACAAAAAAACAACAAAAGGATAGTGTGATAGATGAGATGTAGAAAACAAAGGAATAAAACTTTAAAAAATGTACGCTATATCTATGCTACAGTAAGTATTTTCACTCCTTTCTAGGTCCTCTGATCACATGATTGGATAACAGACACTCACCACATTAACAGCAAAAAGCAATAAACAAACAAATCAGTCATTACTAGAAATGATCAGATAAATTACCAAATTGCCTCCTAAGCTTTATTTATTGCACATTTTTGTGTTAATGTGATGTAAGTGATGCATTTCAGTTTAATGAGCTGAAGCAGTGGTAAATTAAACGCTAGTAAATTGATACATTGCTGTTCTTTTCATTAAATTTCCTTATCAGAGGCTCCTGGGAGTCGAGGAGATTTTTATTATATATATTTTTTTTTTGTGAAGGACAGTTTTGTCACTTTTTAATTAGTGGTGCTCTGATCGATCGGTGACCTGATCGGATCGGCCGATATGCATATGATCGGGATCGGTCAGAATTGTCATTAAAGCCGATCAAAAGAGCCGATCAAAAACGCTCTATTCTCGTGCGCATACACTGTGTATAGACCTTTTCGGGCCAGCCCCCCGGAAGTACCCCGTCCGCCATTGCTGGGTTGTGCTACAGAGCGACACTTTCACCGGCTCGCAGATTAACTAGTGTTTTTCTCTTTCTACAAATATATTTTTTTATAATGTCGAGTCGGTCGAGTGGGAATACATGTTCCGTCATAAACTGTGCCAACAATGGCGTGAAAATTCAACAATGGAAGAAAGTATGTGAAATACACAAGCCTTTACTGCACGAAAACTGCCTTGTTTGCAGAACAAGGAAGACGTGGGTGAAAAATATCAACAGAAAGGACTTTGTTCCAAATGAATACAGCCGCGTGAGTTTTCGTTAACATTCAATCTCGTACTATTCATAGTCTCGCTGAGAGTCCTGGACGATTCTGGCCGAAAGAACAGCAGTATGAGGCTACTGTAGCCCTCGGCACTAGCACAAGCCTATAAATCAATGAATGAATGAATGACTTAGGAGAATGATAAAATAAATTAAATATAACATTAACACATAGCCTAATTTACCGCTAGTGTTAACGTTACAGTAGCATAATCTTTATGGTTTGTTGACGTTAGTTATAGCCAGCGTTGCAGCGTTCCACAGTTTTTAATGTTTGATTATGGGAATAGATCATGCTATTTCCATAACCAATCATTAAAAACAGCGATAAACTACCTTCATCTGTAACTGGAGGCCACTGCCTAACATCATCAATCCAAGACATGTCTGCGTTATCCGTAACAGATGCTCCACGCTGCTATGTTTGGGTTAGTTGGTGGAGCACCGCACACTCCAGTTATGGCGGGGCCACTAGGGGGCGCATGTCCACAATTTTCAAGTCGAAAAGGTCTAAGACAGCAAGAAACAAAGGGAAATAAATACAATCGGATCGGCCGATATTGATTTCAGTGATCGGTGATCGGTGATCGGCCCCAAAAACCCTGATCGGAGCACCCCTATTTTTAATAAATTAATAGGTTACAACATAGAGATTTTGATGACTATATTTTACAAATATTTTTATATTATTGTTTTTCACTATCGCTTCGATGATTCCATATCAGAAAAAAGTGGGATAATAGTGGAAAGTGTAAAAGAAAAGAAAAAAAATATTTGTTTATATACCTTTATGCACATTTCAAAAAATGCTCGTACAGGTACAACTAAGTGTTAGCAGGTGAAAGAAAAAAAAAGGTGAGTTTAAAAGATCTTTTGTTAAAAAAAATTAGTAGAGGCTGTGTCTTTGAGGAGCTAAAATGGGTAGGATTGCGGGTGACTGGTTTTGAATCGACTGTGAGGTTCAAATAATTACTTATGATCTTCATAATGAGACGGAACAGTGTGCATAGTTATTGTTGCAGCCATCTGTTCCTGGGAGACCAAACATCTTTCTCAGTAGCTGCAAGGACTCATAGTGTGTGAAACAAGAACTCTAGACACTAGTTTCCTTTGTGGTTTTTCCTGTCTCTCTGCAACTCCTGTTTACATTCATTGTGTTATGTCATTTCTTTGGTCATACCATCATGTGTATCTTGCTGTATAGACCGATTGTCCAGCCCACTTGCAAGCAATTCAATCAAAACTTACTAAAATCTAGTCAGTGTTTTCACCTAGATCAGTGGTTCTGAACCTTGTTGGATGTACTGAACCCCACCATTTTCATATGCACATTCACCGAAACCTTCTTTATTGAAAAAAAAAATATATATATATAATTTTTTTTCAAAATCAAGACATAAGTATGTGTTTTATTGGTTCACAAAATGAATGGTGCATTAACATCACAGTTAACATCATATGTAGCCAGTGATGGCCAAGCAGGGCAAGTCATATGAGTCAGGTGCATGTCTTGACCTCCGCCAAACCCCGGAGACTGACTCACCGAACCCCTAGGGTTCGATCGAACCCAGGTTAAGAACCACTGACCTAGATACTACATAGAGTCATAAAGACATAGATGCATGTAGAAAATTATATTTCTTTTTATCCACAACAGGAGCTTCACTTTTTATCAAATGCATGAGAAAATGATTGAAAAATTTAAAAGGTCTCCTTCCACAACAAACCATTTAACTCTTGTTTTTTTTTAATTACCATAGGTCAGTTCAAGTTGCGCTTGCATGCTTAACTTCAAAATGCCCCTCTACCCCTGTAGTCTGCGTCTGCCTGTGATTTAAAAAATAAAAAAAACAGCCGGAAACACGAGCTGATCGGAAAAGCCGTACCAGCCTACGTCACATTGAACAGTAACGCCGCCCCCAAAAAAAACATTGCGGGCTGCAGGCGCAAACAAGCGGTAACAATTCAAAAACAGAAAGTTTGTGGCTGTGCTGTTTGCAACAGTAACAAATCTACATTGCATGTCTTGCCTAAGAAAGAAGATCTATGGGAAAAATGGTTGGAGTTACTTTTCCGAACACCACCAGCGGAGTATAACGTAACTTTACTTGTGTGTTTTGATCATCAAAGTGACTATTCGAATTATGGTGCCGACAGTAGTGGATAAGCTGTGCTTGAAACCTGGATCTGTGCCATCACACCGATTGACCACCAGCTCACAGGCTGTAAGTAAACCCCCACCCCCAACTACAGTTGTTGTTTCAAAAGTCTGTCATTCTATCATTCTATTAGTTAACAGGCTATAGCATGCATGACATTGGGACAAGCTATAGATTTGGTAACGTTGTCCATAACTTGCTAACTCCTGCCCAGAGAGTAACGTTAGCTTGATAAATCTATAATCTTCCAACCTAAAATTTGATAACTTGGTGTTTAGAGAGTTTTTTGGCCAGGATCAAAAAATACGGCCATATCTCTGAAGTCATTTTTCACATGTTTTGCTATTTGTTTCTGGTTATCTCTATTTAAATTGACGGAAACCAGATACACCAGTGGTGCGTGAGCACTCTCCGGTGGTACGCAGGGAACGTCATGAGTTTTCACATTTTCATTTAAAAAAAAAAATCGGAAACATACAATGCATTATAAATACGTTTCAAATAAAATGTGTAGCTTGAGATAATTGTTAAAAGATATTTGTTGCATATTCAGTTGCAGTGCAGATGTAACAACTTTTAAGTGTGTTTATTTTGCTTTGTATGAGAGTATGAGTATGTGAGAATTGTTGCACTGAGTTGTAAATGTCTGATACAGGAAGGCAACAGTTCAGGTAATAAATAACCACAATAAGGAATAAACATCTCTCCTGTGTTTTTGAAGCTAATTACGAAGGCAGCAGAATATAATTGAGAAGCACTGGTTTAACATGACATAGAGCTAATTTTGAGGTCATGTAACAAAAGAATACGGCTTTAGCATAAGCTGGACGTTGTGAGATGGGGGATGGGGCTGACATTACCTCCTCCAGTTTTGAGCAGCTGCACGGTTCACTTCAGTCGTAAACTTTATGCCAGACGGTTCATGAACCTGGTTCTAAACTACCTTCGTTTCTGCTTTTGTGTTTGAATTTTTGTAGGTAAGCGGGAAAACCTGAATTTAGCTTTCAATGGTATGAATATTCTCTTATTGATCAAGTGAATGGATTCTTTGGTGAAGCAACAGAAACGGTGCTGGGTGGACGGATACTGTATGTGTACATGGTAAATGTGTGTGTGTGTGTGTTGGGGGGAGGCGGGCGTTTTTTCATGGATGTTTTCCTTTGATACAAAAAAACATTACTCTGGAAGAAAATCTGTTTTCCTTATTTTAGGAAGATTTCAGAGACAATGAAAAGAAATGATTTCATTTATTTTATTTTTATTTTTTTTGTCTATGAGTAGGCTTGTCCATTTGCTGGAATACACTTTTAAGAGTGGGTGTGGTTTCAAATGATTACATTTATAACTTAGAGAAGCTGTCACTTCCTCATCAGTGCTAAATATCCACATTGTTCAGGCAGCTTAAGGTGTTCATTCTACTGTGTGACAGCTCCTGTTGTGAGCAGGTCTCATTCTAAAAGCCCATCGAGACGTGGATGCATAGCACTGGTGACCTTTAATTTCATTCAGACTGTGTACAAATGACTTCGGCATAGCCCATTTAGGAAAAAGGCCTGTGGAAAAAAAGTCTTTGCAAGATTGTAGCCACTCTGGGTTTTGGCACGCTGGCATTATACTCCCTAGCTTTAATGACTTCCCGCCAAGAGAAGCCACGGTGAGAGCCTTGGCAGTCAGACTAAGAATAGCATTAGATACGGGGTTATCTGGGCATTACACTCACTGTAACATGCAATTAACTCTACTCGTCCATTTTCATTATACAATTATTCATTAATGTCAATTTAATTTTATGCATTGTTCTACATGACCAAAGTCTGATTACGGGGCCCTTGCACTCCAATATCCCAAGTTAACTGGTGCCAGCTTCACTTGCAGGCCGCCTAATTGCAATTTAGCCCTAGACAGCATCTCCCTCTTTAGACCCTCCATAATGGAACAACTGATTCACAGACAGGTAACGATTGGAAAGACAAAGTGCTTCTCTCTCTGAATGGAAAAACAAATGCAGTGCTGCTAAGCTGTTTTCTTTGTGATAACACTGAGGTCTGCCCTTTGAATTCAGATTGGGACAAGAGGTAATATGTTTCCTTAAATCCTATTTGTCTTCCAATTCTATCACCATATAGCAACGAGAAGAGCTCATTAAATCACACGGGACAGTCTTTACTATAGGAGCAACAGAATTACGTTTATGGATAGATGTTCATGTTTAAGGAAAAGTTTCACAATAATAAATAGTACAAAATACAAAAATATAGAAATATAATTGGGATAATAAACTTCTTCTATATTTATTGTCTTGTTAGGCTAGACACACATATGCATTGTGCACACAGCAAATACATACAGCAAGACAAAGAAATAATAACTGCTGATTTTGTGGTGCAAAAAGAAGAGCAGCGTTCCAGAACAGTACCGAGGAACGGGAGGAACATCGGCTGTTAATGGCTGCTGGTTTGTTGTTTCACTGTCTGGTACCAGAGTTATCAAAGCAAGTCAAAAGTTGGGAGCCTGACTGATAGTTCTAAACCAGAGAAGCACATGCTGACTACCAGCCAAATCTGCAATTTCTTTTTATTTTCTCAGGCTTTCTTTGTTTATGTGTTTTTGACAAAGTGGAGACACCAACATCTGGAGAAACACCTGTAAGCTCACATTCTAAGCCCACAACGTGGAAAGTTGGAAGAAGCTTCCCAGCTGCAACCTTAAATCTCTGGAATTGCTGCTCTGTGCAGGAAAAGTAATGAATAACTGTCATATACTTTTCTTTTTCTTTCTTTTTGCCATGTAATCTTATTTAAGTTTATAAAATCAGTAATTAAATACAGTAATGATTAACCTCAATGCATGGATATGTTTGTATGCACAAAATAAATTAAAAAATGCCTTTTTTAGTAAGCATTGATAAAAATGATGAGCAAACCTTGCTGGTTTTCCAACTTGAGCATGTACATAGCAACATTGTGAGGCAAATGGAGCGTATCATCTTCCCCAGTGGTTTATGATTTTAAAAAGTATCTTCCTAGCAATTTATGACATCACTGACTTTTGAGCTCACAGTTGTTCCTTTATTTTCTTGATTTTGTTTCCTTGAAAGATTAGATTTGAGGTTTTGAGCATGTTGGCATAGCAATATCAAAAGTTACAGTATATTCAAGCAATGTTTAGTCAAAATGCAAGAAAGGTAGTCAGACAAACCAGTGCCAGAAAAAATAACAGCTGCGGAAGGATATGGCATAGCATAGAATCACTAAGCCCCACAAATGCCTATACCAAATCACAGGACAAATAATCACATCATTTGATGTCGTTTGACATCTTTAATTCTGGAGAAAAAATGTTGAACTAAAGGACGGATAGACTCACATTAAAATCCCATGAGATGTGTTGGTTGTGTAGCAAAAGAAAAAAGAAAAAAATGCTATGACTGACCTTTCAGTTCCATCCATCTGATGGTAATTAGATGCTTCAATCCCAGTTTTTATGAAGGTATTAGCAGAACAACTGTTTGGGCTTTTCCTCTCATCCTGTCTCTGTTCTCCATAATGTCTTTCATTACTTAGCAGTGTTTTGTGCAAAACCCAAGGCCATATGCAAGGGCAACAAATTATTTTCACTTCCCCATCAGAAAAATTTGCCTTATGTAACGGTGCAGTGTTCATATGGTTTGGAAAACTTTGGAAAAGTCATGGAATTTGAAAACAAAATACCCACAAGGTTTTGGAAAAGTCATGGAAATTTGAACCATGTGGTGTAGTAGCCCTGGTAATAATAGGAATAATGCAGGACTCAAAATTGCGGCTATTTTCCTGTAAACATCAGCGTTTGTACTTGTACGATCCTGACGTGAATTAACACGTGGAACGACCAAAAACACAGTTGGACACGACAACCCTGAGAAGACGACAACAACTGCATGACGGCCCTGCTGAGACGACAAACAGGTCATGTTCTTTCACATGAAAGGTAAATGAGACGTTACGGTAACATGTTCATGCTAACCGCTAGCGGGTGAATTGATGAGCTGGATAATTCAAAAGAACAGTGTTTAGCATAATGTGGCGATGAGAATGTTGCATCCCGATAATGATCCGCTCATTTACGAAGAAGATTGTGTGAAATTGTAGTGACTGTAATGTTAGCCCAGTGTTTGCTCAGGATTTTATACTTTAAAGTGTATGTTATCTGCAGTTTCAGTGTAGTTTATTTGAAAACACCGGCGGGAAGTGTCGTTTAAAGGTCGTCATCTGAGGAAGTGTGTCTTCAGCTGTGGAAGCGCAAACAGAATCAGAAGAGACAATTCACATGATAATGCATCGTTTTTATCCAAGTAAACAAATGTAGCGTTCCCTTGCTGCACTCACTTCTCATGAGGGTATCTATCCTGAGTTCTTGAACCACTCCCTTAAATTGTTACATTTAAGAGTAGATAAGATCTCTCTCCTTATAAGGTTTCTTGAGCGACTAAATAAAATATTTCACCCTTTATGGATACCTAACACATAAATCAAGCAGATTTTCATTACTTTTATACTCAATAATCACACCAGTTTGGCCAATAATAAAACTCAATAAATTATTGAATTATAATTATTGAAACTCACGGAAATAAAACAAGGGACAAATCTGTTACTTAAACAAAAATGTTCACATAAATACATCTGTATGCATTACCAGTTCCCTTCAAATATCACCAACAAAAAAAAAAATCACTTAAAAAATCACTCATTTAGTTTAAAACAAAACATTTTATAAACAACATCAATACATTGCAATTGGCCATGAACCCAAATGTTTTTTTTATATATCTTACACAATATATGCTATAACTTCTAAGCTTTATTTGCTTGCAAAATTTATTAAACAAATATCTATAAATCTTCATAAAGCTACACAAAAAAATACTGCTTCATTAATTTTAAAAATGTTGTTGTGATTTGGGACTGTCACTAGTGGATCCTGACTAAATCTAATCACAATGATGGTGTTAATGCATTCCACTGACACAGAGCTTTTCAGTTTCCAGGCTGGACAGGAGGTACTGTCCAAAAGTCTACACACCCCTAGTCTTGTTGTTTTATCAACTTTTGGATGACGTCCATATTTATTTGATATTCTCTTTAAGATCCAAAGACAAAATAATCTCACCCTTAAATAAAAAAGGAATCCAAATAAAATTACTATTTGAGACAATCTCCTTAAAAGAAGTTCCTGTAAATCTGTGCTTGGAGGTCACAAAATACTAACCTTCGCTTGTAGAGTTATTTTGTTTAGAATATTGTGTGGTTTATTTTGTGTCCATGTTTTATAGAAGTTGATCAGTGTGTGTTTTTTGATGTCTGATGAAGATAATTAAAAAATTGCTAATAATCAGTGTGGAGGATAGCTGCTGTGAGCACCTGCAAACAGTGACACAACCACGGAGAATCCAATCCAAATATCTTTTATTCTCTCGCGCATAAAACAGATCAGGAGAAACACCCTCTGAGTGTGAAACAGCTCCGCCTCTAAATGAGCCAACTGGCCTCATTTATATGCTCTACACTTGATTGGCCTGAACCACTCCCAAGACCAGAGATGCCTCCCATCTCAATACAAAACTGAATTCTAAAATCTTATTCTAGATATTAGGGCTGGGCAAGTTAACGCGTTATTATCGCGTTAACGCATTAATTTATTAACGCAGACATTTATTTTATTCGCGCGTTAACGCATGTTGCTCACGTGCTTTTGTTTTGAAAAGTCTGTTACTGGTTGCTCCGGAACCGTAAGATAATAGGCAGCTAAAGCTAAAACAGACATGGAGAACGGTAAAAATCAGTGTACTTTTCAGTTCGGGTAGCAACTCAGGTAGCAATATTAACAATTATGTCTGGAAAAAAAAAAAAAACGTATGAATCCCTTTGTTCAAGACGATCGTGTCAGTCCTCCATTTATCATCAGATCTGCTCCATGTGTTCATTGCCTTGCTGTTCTCTAGCTGGTTACTGCAGTGCAGCTCCATCTAATGGCACAGATGTGTAATGATGTGTAATGACAACAGAAAGTCTATTTTAAAATTTTAAAAACAAATTCAGTCCCGTGGCCTGTTTGCTAAAATTGAAATATAAAAAAACAGGCTTTTTTTTGTGTTAGATCAAAACACGAAAAAAAAGTCACTTTTTAATTTTTTTTAATTTTTGATTGACAATTGAAAATGGAAAAAAAACTACGGATTGATTAAGTTACAGAACTTTAACATGGACATTTTCATTTTAAATTTCTCCCAGGGGAGGATTCAACAGAAACAAGGTTATTTGTAACCACTGACAAGTTGAACTCTCCGTTAAAAGTTTCTGCTTTTACCTCAGAAATTACCTGTTTTAATATTATGATTGTGGCCTCTAGATTGTTAGGATTTTGTTGGTAGACGTTTTTTTTATTTTTCATAAAAAAAACAGGATGACATTAAGTCCCTGGCAGTGGCAATAAGCTTTATTTTATTTTACATTTTTTAAGAAGAGATTTACACAAAATACAGTATGTGTTACTGACAAGTGCTGATGTTAAAAGTGTTTGAACAACAAATGGTACTTTAATTCATATGGCAGCAGAACATTTAAATAAAAGTGACCTTTACACTACTTTTGAATTCATTATTTGATTTTCCGTATACAATGCGATTAATCGTGATTAATCAGGGAAATCATGCAATTAATCGCGATTAAAAATTTTAAGCGTTGCCCAGCCCTACTAGATATATTTACACACACACAATCTACTTACAATAGAATTTAATAAATGTTTTAAAATTACTCCGACAACACCTTAAACCAAAAGACAATCAATTCCATACCCCACCCACATCTAGCCAATGTCCTCTCCCAGAACCTTTAAATAGCCTCCCGGTCTCTGGGGAAGTATTTGAACGAGCACCCCTGTAGAGTACACTGGCTAGGTGAGTGCTCATGATTCCCTTAATCACATCTTGTACACATTATCTTAAACCATTAACTTCCACAATGCTTCACTTTTATAGGATCTGAAAGACAAAACAACTTCCATTATGAAGTGGTTCAAAGACAATGTGTAAAGTTAAAGTGCAAGGTATGAAATAAAGTGCAGTTGTGCTTATTTAAAGTGCTGTAGTGTTATTTACACTAAGTAACGAAGTGTTGCTTCGTTACAGTCAGCCAACCGATGAACTGGACATCAAAAGACATTTGCACAGAACTGTCTTGTTGTCCATAAAATGTTTTGGCAGATTCAGTCTGACTGAATATGAATCCCATCTCTATAAGAACAAATGAGTTTTAGTCATACTTGAGATGTTTAGTGTAGTTATTCGTAGTTATTCTAGTGATCACGCAGAGCTGCTTCTTTCTGTTCATAGACTGGATACAAACTGGAGCAGCTTTTTAGTTTGACAGAATTATTAGTTGTTGGAAAATGAAGTCAATTTACAAACAAATGACATTTTAAAACAAAGCAGATATGTATTTTCTTTTCATTGTCCTTCTTTTAGAAAACATAGTTTTGGTTCTTTATAGCATAATAGCATCTTTTTAAAAGATATATATCCATATAATCATTTTGAGTACACGTATACATGTAGATATGTAATTTACCACAGCATGAAAAGCAAAGTGCTGGATTTTTTTTTTTTTTTTTAATGAACATTGAAAGTGCTTGAATTTTAGTCAGGAAAGAGTGTTCCAACCCTGTCCGTCATTCTCGCTTCATTGTCACGTGACACGGAGAGGATGAACAATAACAAATTTCTTTTTTCAGGATGGCTAGTGTTTCTAAAATGCTGCTGCCAAAGTACTTGATGGTGAGAGAGTTGATGATGATTTTGTAGATGTGACTGACGCATCAGCAGCTAAGAAGTCATATAATCCTTGAAAAGAGCTGAAGCAGTTCAGAGTGCCAGTGACTCTGTCATGAAGCTGGTATGAACTAGAGCTGAGCGATTTTATCGATTCTGCGATATATATATCGATATTTTATCGAGTATCGATTTTTCAGTACCAATATTCTAAGCTTCTTTCAAAACCCCCGTGTCCCACCTTTAAAAGCTTGCAAGCAACAACTTGCACTGTTTAAACAAATGAAACTATTTTTTGTCAACACATCTTTTATTCATTTTGTCCAGCATTTGCAAGCTGCCTGTCAGCCATATAATGTGTAATTGATGCTTTCAGTTCAATTAATTCAAACAAAGTCATTGGAACACTCACAAGATGTCACCAAAATCCCTTTGTCCCTTTAAAATCTTTTAGAAAATGGTGTAAATGTATTGTAAGATGAATATCAATATATATCGTATCGTGAGCCGAATATCGTGTATTGTATCGCGAGATTAGTGTATCGCTACAGCCCTAGTATGAACTGTGTTCACTGTGAGGTCATTGGAATGTTGTTATTTTGTGTCAAATGACATAGTGTCATTTATTTTGTTTCAAAGTAGTAAATCTTGACTTGGAAATTTGGTCTTAAGTTTGATATATACAAAAAAACATCAGGACTATGTGGTCATGGAATTGTGCCATAGCGTCATGAAAATCATGGAAAAATTTTGGTAAAAATCTGTATGAACCCTAATGGTGGTATTTATTAAAAAAAAAAAAGAAAAAAAGGAAAAAAAAAATAACAAGAACAACATGAGCCACAGGGGATCTTTTTTTTTCACACAACTGACATGGACTTCATGATTAAAGAGTGTAAATTTGAGGGTGACCCCAGGCCAATTGGATCTGTCTTTCATGCACTGATTCACATCAAGTCTCTGGCAAGACTCCTCAAAGCATCCAGAATGTGATCAAAGCCTTTTTTCAGATTCTATAGCTGTTGTTCATATTATGTTTTAGAGTAACCACACAAATCTCATTCATAATTGGGAGGGTAAAGATATTTTGATTCCTCCAGACATATGTTTCATGAAATAAAACAGGAAGCTTAATGTAAGATAATGATTAATGTACTTCTTTGCTGATTGATTATTGAAAAAAATTACTCTTTTGCCCAGCAGACTTTAAGGAGTAGGGCAGCAATTACTGCTCATTTTCAGGCAGGGAATAATCAAGGCCTTCAAAAGAAAATTTGATAATAAGCATATGAAATATGAAAGGAATAAAACAGCCAACTAGAGTTTTCACTTTGAAAGAAGATGTGATTAGCATGACCAAAGGTTTACAAGATTTTGTTTGAATATAATAGACATAATTACTTTCATGTTGAATTGATTTCACTTCATAACAATATGTCTGAATTTAGTGAAATATGTCTGGCTTCAATGTGGGATAGCTTTCTCTGTCATTTCTTTCCTGTGATTGAATAACGATCACATAGCAGTCTGTTGTTATTGTTATTCTTATAGCCACAGAAGGAAAAGAAAATCAAGTTTTTCTAATAGAAGACTACATTTTTTGCAGTTTCATTGAAACACATATTCACACTTTGGCTCTCCAAAAGGATTGAGTATATTTGATGCAAATAACTGCTTGCATTGAACTCACAAAAGCTTCTGAGGTAATCAACAGCAGTGCTCTTCATGAGGACGGATACATTTGCTGCCTCCTCATAGATCTCATTATACTGAATTCTTCTCATAGTCTCTCATGTGGCCCCATTTAATTGAATGTTAAGAGTTGAGAGGTTCTGAAGTTCTGTGTTCATGAGCCAATTAATTTGTTATACGTTGCTTTTTATTCTCCAGGTTCTAGTGAGTTCAGATCTACTGGGATGAGGATAATATTTTATATTTATAGCCAACTGCAACAAACTTCCAACTTAAACTACACTGTGGGGGAAAAAAAAAACAATAAAACACCAAACTGTCTAAAGGGCATCTCCGACGCAGGTAGTGATGTGTTCCACTTTGAAACTCATTCATTTCTATATGTTGCAACAGTGGAAGAACATCGGATGTGCTTGCCTAAATTAAAAATATGTTTAACTTTCCTGTACACCTTGACAGATTGGTAATGCACACAGACAATAGCACAGAAGATGATTTTTTTTTTTTTTTTTTTTGCACATCGTTAGTGCGCACCCATTGTGTGGTCTTAGGGCCCAATTCTCCCATCCACACAAGTTACTTGCTGCCAGTTTGGCTTTTTTCAAGCTGCCCGGATTCTGAGATTGAATTAAGTCTGTTTTCTAAGGGCCTGATCTTCCACCATATCTCCTAAAGCCACTATTTAGGGATAGCTGGTAGCGGGAGAGGGCGTTCCCCCGCAAAGAATGGCAATTTCCACCTTCCTAAACCGCTATCCCACCTGCGCTACCCGCTTTACATTATACATAGGAGTGGTTAGGGCTTTCCACCTATTAAACCAATCAGTGCGTCAGTAGCCATTGCCTTTAAGAGCAGGTTGGTTCTACCTGCAAGCCGCTAACCACAAACCACTATGGAGCGTCTTTTCATCCAGATCAGAGCAGCTCTCGTTCGCAGCTCACCCGGGATTCTGCTGTAGAGCTTCCTCCTCTTCCTTCCTCCTCCTCCTCTGCACTGATATACACATAAAAAAATATTTTTACACAGATGCCGAGTTTGCGGAAAGGGCAAAAGACACGCCCATTGCCACACCTACAATGTGAGTAAGGGAGTCGGCATAACTGGTAGCGGCTTTAGAGAGCGGAAGATTGCATTAGCAGCTAGCGGAGGTTCCTAAACCCGTAATTGGCGGGTAGTGGCTAGCGGGAAGTGTCGATCGGGGCCTACGGGCCTTTATTCGAGATACGCGCAGTAGGTGGCGCCCAAAACATAGGTGTTCCCTGTTGATTTCACCTGCATGCACATTCTGCCACTGACTTAAGCGCTGTTTCATGTGCACACCTCTGAGGCCGTGATACGTCCAGTGTCATTGGAAGGTTAAACATTAAATTACACTTAAATTTGCAGATGTAGTCACAATTTACACCACATGTAGGTCTACGCCACACCACAGGTCACAAGTCAACAGTGCTGTCATTGGTTAACAGCAGTCTTGGCGGGGCATCATGTATCCATGACAACCAGCCTGGAGCAAAGAGCTGTAAAACATGGCGGCACGGGTTTTGACCCAGAGTTGGCCATTTCTATTTATTACTTTTCTTTATTACTTTTGTATAACTTTTGTTTGAACTGGTCCAAGCTGCCCCACCCAAACTACATCCAGTTTGTAAATAAGGCGCTGTGACTGCGGCTTTAAGTCTCTTGTCCGCAACTGGTGGTGTTACTTTCTTTTCACATGTTTTTTTTATGTGACTTTTACAACTCTCAAAGCATTACCCAAATGTCTGCAGGAGCCAATTTAGCTCAAACATGTGGAGCACATCCCATGGTTAGGTTGAATCAAGGTTGCAGAGCTTTCCCTCAACAGACAGACTGCATCAGAGGTTGCTGATAGCTGTACCAAGACCATCTCATCAGAGAGGTCTCAGTCATGTTGGTACGCTCCAGAGTTAGGTTGCTGCATTCACACTGAGCCAAGTGAATCACAGTCCTGCCTTGAGTTTATCTGGACCAACCTAAAAAGTGCCAGTGTGAAAACACCCTAAGCCTGTGGCTGTTGGACCGGAGTGCTTCAGAAATAGACTATTCAGTCCTGTAGTTACTATGGATGGCATTACTCTGCCATTTCAATAGAGATGTTCTGATACCATTTTTTCCCTCCCGATACCGATTCCGATTCTTGAGCTGCGGGTATCAGCCGATACCAACTACAAATCCGAGTAAGTTGTTTAAAAAAGAATTGCAAAAAATTGACTGACTGTAATATAATTATCATTGTTTTAAAACACGAATAAATACAGCAAATCCAAGACATTTATGCCTATATTTATTTTCACATAGAACAGTATAAAACAGTATTGCAAAATTAAAAAGTATTTCTTTTTGCTGGCAGTGTAACGGAAGTAACCAGTAAATAAATCATAAAATATGAATTACTTGGTATCATTTGGTGCCTGGACTCCCGTACTGGCCGATACCGGCATTTTTGGCAGTATCGGAGCAATTTCCGATACTGGTATCGGAATCGGAACAACACTACATTTAATACTACTGTGATGAACTTTAGAGTTATCTTTTAAATCATACATAAAGCAAGTATCTACAGCTATTTCTTGCAACTTCATGACATTGTGAAAAGAAGGAAAATCATGTCTCAGAGTAATGCAGAAAAATAGTCAGTGTATTTGTCATTTCAGGATTGGACTACTCCAATTCCTTACTAGTGGGATGTCCCAAAATACCGCAGAGAGAGTTCTGATGAGGATTAGCAGAAGAGATTATAATCCCTTGATCTTAGTTTCACTTCACTGGCTTCCTGCTAAATTTGAAGATAAAACAGAAAGTTCCTTTCCTCACACATAAAGACCTTAAGGGTCTAGCTCCCTGATATCTTATCATCTCTACAGAGCACTTTGCTCTCAGACTGCAGGTTTACTTGTGCTTCCAAGAGATTCCAAAAGTGGAGTAGAGTTATCAATGGAATCAGCTTCTACTTTGTGTTTGGGATGTAGATGCCATCTCTACCTTTGATAAAGCTTATAGTTACAGATGGCATCAATCATGACAAATGCATGTTCTTGTATGTAATTATATTTGCATTTAATATTGCTGTTTTTCCATATTATAGACAGATTTCCCTGAACTAATCTCTGCGCTTTCCTATCATCTCTGATCCCCAAAAGGTCAAGGCAGATGGCTGTCCTCCCCAAGCCTGATAATATCAAAATTCAAAGTTATTAGGGAACTATACACAGAGCTGCTATAGAGAAGAAATGTCTGTAGCATCAATAATCTAATCTGCTGAAACTACTGAATGATGAACATCATTTTTACAAGGAAGTCATTGGCTTGTTGCTTGTCTTCATTCTTTCTCTGTTTCACTGTCACCTTTTTTTGTTGACACTCTTATTTCCTTACCATGTCTGTGACACACGTCAAACATATTTGCTTCTACTGAGGGAATAAATCTTTAAAAATGATATATGGTGTACATGTTTTGCCTCCAAAAAAAAAAGGGACTAAGTTTTAGATAAAGGTATTAACAGAGGTAAGGATTAACTCATATTTGCAAGTGGTTCAGTTTTACAGCCCCAGGGCAATATACTGGAAGCAAACGACACCCTAAAGTTCCACATCCCATTAACTTCACTGTTCATTCAGTGTACCTTTGTGTTGGAGTTCAATAAAGGATGGGCATCTTAATAAATCTGGAAACTTCAGCGACTTGGAATGGAACCAGTAATCAGGACATGCCCCTTATGAAAAATTGTGGCTACATTAACATAAAAATCACCTCTATTGTGCAGTTTTTTGCACAACAGTGCAAAAAGTGTTGAGCAAAATTGCTTGAATTTCTTGCTATCCACCCCTCTATAAACGTCAGCTTAAATGTGAAACTGATTTCAGACTGATTACAGATCGAATATTACAGATCAAATATTTAACAGTTTCAGTTTATATTCCAAATGAAAAATGACATCTTAGTTTCCATATTAGTGGCAATGAAAAACCATGCCACTCACTGCAATGACAACAGCATTCTGCAGCACAAAGGACAATTTTTGTAGAATCAGTTGACCATCGTTTGGAGTCTTTTGCAGAACTGGTTCTCCAAAAGTAAAATACACACTCTATTTTTGCTTTAACCTCAATACAAAAATGCAGTTTTAAGAATAGACTTTTTCCTCCGAAGACATTTCACCTTGTCATAAGAGGTTCAAGCACAACTAATAAAAGCAATAATGACTCTTTTCAGTTAAGATGCACCAGAAAGCGATTGTTAAAGCTCAACACAGACCCTATGAGGTTCATTTACAATATGTATGAAACTTAACATTAAATATCTTTTATTTCTTTATTTCTCTTCTTTGTTTAGACTCCACACTTTGTTTGATTCCATTTATTTATTGTTTGCTGTTGAGCCATTATTATCCTGTTAATCAAACAACTTTGATTACTGCAGACACACAGACATATGTAGACACACTTTTTTTTTGTCTTTTCATTAAAACCCAGTTCACTATACTTCAACTGCATTGTGCAGAAGTCTAATGAAACTGAATGAAGCACATCCCTCAGGGTAAGAGCACTCTTCAGAAGATGATAATTATCAAACTGAAACTCCAAAACCAGTTTCAGCAAAGCAAATGTTCAATCAGGAATCAGATGGTGAGTTCTTTCGTGCAGTGAATACATGCATAAGATTTTGTTAATGATGCATTATTGATTCACGTTTTTAATCATAAATATCACCCTAGGAGTCTTGTTGAATGGCACATTTTCAAAGATTGTTTTTTTCTTATTTTATTCATAATTTACAAGTGATTTGATGAAATAAGAAACACGACAGAAAATATTCTCATGCCAAGCTGAAAATAAGTTCACATCTGTTGCGTTGTAAAAATATGAAATTTCAAAAAAGCAACACTCTTGCAATGTACAACAGGATGATTCTCTTCATAATCATGGCAAAAGAATAATTACTGCTAGAAGAAAACATGTAGCATTTACACTGCAGTTCAGACACTAGCTCATTTCCTGGATATCAGCATGTCTGTACAATTATAGGTCATATGGGAAAACATTAGTGTAAGTACAAGAGGCCCCTGGATATAAACAGGACACTGAACTCTCTCTATACCTAATTCTCCATTTGTAAGTGTTGATGTGAGCCCTCTGATTGTCCATTGAGAGTTGTTTACATTTCTTCAAAAGCTCCATTAAGTTTCCCCTGACAAGGTGGAAGAAGTGACTTGACCATGATGGATGGAGACACCTGTCCTAATGGTGGCTCAAACTGTGCCCACTAGTGCACGTTACATTGATAAATTGACAACAGTTGGGACATGCTCTGCTAGCAGGAAGAACGAGGCTACTAGGACATCCAACTGCTCACCATGTCAGTTCTGTGGGGCTAAACAATGTGGAAGTCCCTGAGCAGCTGTAATAAAAGAATCAGAGCTGAAAGCGGGAGGGGGGGGGGGGCATTAATGTCTGATCTTTGTCATTGCCAAGAACAAATGTGGTACAAGTTGCAACTGTTACCATTTCAAAAGTTAAAACATCTCCCATGTTGACATGATTAAAAGAGTAATCGAATTAATTTGTGGCTTTGTAATTAAATATTGTAATTAATCACATTTTTATCAAATAATTTTTAAGATGATAAGTTAAGTTTTTCAGTTCAAATAAAATTTGGTTGACTCAATCAGTGAATAGAGATATGTGAACTTAAACCATTTTTTTCCATCTATATTTATCTGCATTTTTTATCTGTCTACTACATTCACAGATTAGTGCAAACTCTGAATCGTGATTCGAATTGTATCATGAGTGAGTGAATCGTGGCATGTCTAGCTGTGTGACGAAGCACATCACACGTAGCAAACATATAGTGATGTTGAACAACGTAGCTTAACTTGAGTGCGCCCTCTGCTGGCCTGAAGGCCACATCTCGATGCAAGGCTTATTTAAATCAATTTGAATCATATTTTTAAAAATCGATTTAAATCGATGTTTTCAAAAATGGCAGCATGCCTAATTACAGCTGTTATATTCAACATCTGAAGACTTTTTGTAATTTCAAGTACTAACCCATGCACAATTTTGAGTCTCTGACAGCAGCTGAGAGAGACTGACTGCTCCGACCTAAAGGGCTGCGTATACTCTTCAGCAATGTGTCGCAGTTAGCTTGTCGCTGGTATGCTGCAGTTATTTTTGATTTATCTCCAATTTCGAAGCGTGGTCTGTGCTGTGTTATTCCACGCCACAACGCAAACTTATCTCTTGCGTTTTTCCACTCTCCAGTAACATCGGAAAAAGTCATTAGATTTGTCGCTAGTTTGGCAAATGAACTTTAAGTGCACTACCGCCACCCACCAGGCTGGACTGTGTGCATTAGTGTTACCAGTGTGCCAGAAATATATATATATATATATATATATATATATATATACATAATCTATAAGGGGGTGTGCCAAAAAAATTGATTTGCATAAGAATCACGATTCTCATTTACTACAATTTGGAATCAATATAAAATGTCTCAAAATCGGTAAAAAAAAAAAAATCAGCTGGCTGTCCGCCTCCATTTTGGAGCTATGTGGGACGTCCTCATGTCACGACGCAGCCAGTTCTGGAACACATGCACATGTGGAAAGCACCAAAACAAAGATGGAAGAAAAGGAGATCCAACCAGCCCTGTCTTAGCTAAAGGCTAAAAACTGGCATCATTTCGGTTTTGACCAAATTCCCAGAAACACCGAGCTGGACATGACTCACACAGTGTGCAAGCATTGCAAACCTAAGATCAATCACTTCGGCAACACAACAAATGCGCAGGCTCATGTTATGAGGCATCACCCGGACAGCTAAGTCACAGAGCAGAGTCAGCCGCCAGCTGCAGACCAGCGCACACAGCACTGCTTCACGAAGCTCTCTGCCAGCTCCGAACGGGCAAAAGAAAATAGTGAGCGATACTTAGAATAGCAGTTAAGGACCACACTGAGGCATATATATATATATATAAAACTTGGGCATTTAAGAGGAAGCATGCAATGGTAATTCTTTATTGCAAACAACTGTTTTGCATTTTTGGTGCATTCTGAAATTTAATCTGAAAGCCAAAGGTCTCTACCTTTTTGTGAGTGGTGTTTATATGTGTAAAAGTAAAATAAACTGGGCACATTAAGTACATAAACAATGTAGCACTGGGCATGTACATGAAAACCACCTGCCTGCAGGACCCATAAGACCCTATGGGTAAGAACACTGTAAGAAGTGTCCCTTCCTCTGCTTCGTGATAATCTCAGAAGATGTTGTCAGTAACTTTAGTTAATATAAAATAGGCAGGTGTAATCAAAGTCTTTCTGGCAGGAATATTACCTACCCTACAAATATTACTACTAGACTTGTAGAGATTCTAAACCGCTGCGCTCTTTCAGTAACGGTACAGTAAAGCACAGGAAGTGTGTTGTAACAATGTCTGAATCATAGATTAGACTTGATGGCAGAAAGTACTGTTTTTTGTGAGTGTTGCAGATTAAATAAGTATTGAACAAGTCACCATTTTTCTCAATATATATATTTCTAAAGAAGTTCTTAACATTAAACTTTCACCAGATGTTGGTGACAACCCACTGCAATCCACACTTGTAAAGAAATCAAATCATAGATGTCCATATATTACATTGTGTGTAATAATGTAAAATGATACAGGAAAAAAAGTGTTAAACATGTGAAGAAAGGGAGGTGCAAAAAGGCATGGAAAGCCAAGACACCAGTTGAAATCAATCAGTAGCTAGAAATCAACCCTGCATCATGTCAGTCCGAACTAATATCTAATATTTAATTTTCCTCCTGGGATCAATAAAGTATCTTTTATTAAATGGAATTCAGTCCGAACTGACCTCTAAAAAGAGCCTATAAAAGGGTGTCTCATTGCCAAGGTGTCACACAAGTAACATTTCATGATGGGTAAAAGCAAAGAGTAAAGACCTTTGCAATGTTAATGTTGTTGTAAAACATAGTGATTGCACTTGTTACAGGGGGATTTCTTAACTTTTGAATATTCCAGTGAGCACTGTTGGGGCCACAATCCAGAACTGGAAAGAACCAGCGACGTGCGTTCAGGGAAGGGAGGGTAGAGGTAGAGCCTCACCAGTTAATCTTGAAAAGAAAAAAAGTTTATTATAAAATAAAATAAATGCTGTTATTTGTCAGCTGGTGTGTATTATAAACCCCCTTTCTGTTCAAATCCAATAATAACATTGTTTTTTTCAATTAAGAATAGCAGAATTTCCTCATGTCCTGTTCAGATACTGGGATGGGCCGCTCAGTGGATGCTGGAATCCCTCACAGACTGTGTTGGTATGCGATGCAAATAGGATGTTGCTGTCCTTCTGTATATCGCAAATAAAATGTTTTCAAACACTGATTATATGCTCTGTTTTTCCATAATCTGGATAATGTATTTCTGGAACGTGTTTAGGCTCAGAGGTTAATTATAAACCCGCAGTAAAGAAGGTCACTCGGTGAGGCAAACAGTATCTCATAGCAGAGGGCGCTGGTGAGCCCACAGATTCTTGCACTACCTACCACCTTCTTCATTCTTGTTTATATTTCCTTTACAATCCACCTTATCAAAATGGAAGATTACACTTCCAAGATGAGAACAATTTGCATATCTGGACTTTAAATCAAAGCAAGTGGTAATAACTAAAGGAAGAGCAACACCAGAGCTGAAAGGTTTGCTAAATTAATTTTGACGTCAAATGAAATATGCGTCACATGTTTGTGTAAAGAACGCTGATATGAGATATAAAACATAACCCATTGTCTGTTGTCAGTCAAATGATGAAATAGATACTCTGGGGTTCGTTTGTATTTGTAAATCTGACTCTCTAAAAGAGTCTGTACCTCACCAGCTGTCAACCTCAACACATGTTACGGGAAAGAACATATTTTCACCCTCAACCGGCCACGGCCAAGAGTGAAAAGAATTGACCTTTCTGTAAGCGCCGCCCCCTCCCTTAGTTACTGTTGCTAGGTCGGACATTCTCACTGCTTAAGGACAATGTTATTTTGCCATTTTTCCGATGCCTATCAACCGTATTTACATTACACTAGAATAACGCCGTGGTAAAATATTGCTGCTGGGGACCTGCGACAGTGACTCGAGGTGTCCAGAACGTTTTGGAGGGACATTTTTATTCCCTTTCCCAAAACAAAACAAACGCTGGAGAATGCAGCTGTGGGTTAAGTTGTGTCCGTCCACACAATCAACTGAACGTGGGGAAAGTTACAAAACACGCCAACATTTACTCCAAGGTAAGTTTACTTTGTTTATTAGATGATTGATTTAACCACCGTTTAGTAAAAGTAATAGGATTTAGCAGCAGGGAGGGTGATGAGTTCTCTGTTAGCATTAGCTCTGGTCCATAGGTCTGTCCTACACCAGAGCTGTTTACATCAGACAGTCGCAGCATTGTATTAATATAATTAATAAAGTGACGTTAACATTACTAGCCTCACCTTATACCTAACAAATATCCAGAGCCATATATATTTGTAGACAAGGAGGCAGGCTTATAGGTGGCTAGCAAGTTAGCCGGAATGCTAACGGAGAAATGTTTTCACTCATCACTCTCCCTGCTGCTAAATCATATTACTTTTACTAAATGGTGGTTAACTCAATCAATCAATGTTTTATCTTGTTAAAGGGAGTAAAAATGTCCCTCCAAACGTTCTGGACACCTCAAGTCACTGTTTCAGGTCCCCGAGCAGCAATATTTTACCACGGCGTTATTCTAGTGTGATGTAAATACGGTTGATAGGCATCAGAAAAATGGCAAAATAACATTGTCCTTAATGGAGGAGCAGCAAGAATGTCCAACCTAGCAACAGTAACTAGGGAGGGGGCGGTGCTTACTGAAAGGTCAATTATCAGAGGGACTGTCCAAGAGCAAAGGACCACTTGTGGAGAGTTTTAGAAAGACTCGGAATTAGCAGGTACAATAGTGGCAACCTGTCCACCACGTAATATGATGTGTAAGGGGGCAGAACTCATACTCATACAGGGCTTTGCAGACACGCCTCTTTCTCTCCTATGGCTTCCTCCAGTTATTCCAGTGGAAGTAGGCAGGATCCCCACTTGTCTCGCAGTCAGTTTTGAATTGTTCCTTACCAAATGAATGGAAACATAGCTTGGAATTTCTTGTGAGGTTCAAATCTTGTTGATATTCTTCCCTGTTTTGTCCTTACCCTCGCACTCAATCGGCACCTTCTCAGTCAGTGGGAGTTTGCATGGTTGCTTCAAAACTGGACGTTTACATGACACACAAATGCCCTAAATGCAGCAGTAACAACTGGTTTTGAATAGTGCTGCCACCCAGTGGACATAATTTTTGAACTCTTTGGATGCTATAATAAACACAATGTTTGGAGGACTAATGGTACTGCACATCGCCCCAAACACACGATGCCAACAGTGGAGTTTGGAGGTGGGAACATCATGGTGTGGGGCTGTGATTCAATAATTATTTAGCAGCCAATCACTTAACTTGAATACAGTTGAAAATCTATGGAAAATCCAATTGAAAATTTATGAAAAGAAATAAGATCAGAGTTCATAGAAGAGGTCAACAGACCTTCAAGATTTGAAGACTGTGTGGGAGAATGGCCTAAGGTCACACCTGATCAATGCATGTAGTTTCCCCTAAAAGGAGGGTTCTTGAAACTGACAACACCAACAAAAGTTTTTGTAAGAACGCATACCAATTAAAATGTTGTCCACAAGGGAATGCTCAAAAATACCATAAGGCAGCAGTGTCCCTGCTTGACTTTCTTATGTGTGATGATGTCATTAGATAAGTCTCGATGCTGGGTATTAATGAACATTTTGAAGAATTATGTGACACTAATTTATCATCTAAAAGCTACCACTCACTTTCTTTAAATGGCATAACCTACATGATTTATTGAGGACACTTTAGACATCTGAATCACAAAGTATTTGAGTGATTCATTATTCTAGTGCATGCAATCTCAGAATACATATAAAAAAGTACAGAGAACATAGGAACAGAATGTGTACAAACCAACTGAACTAACAGTGGATAATATCTCAAATAAACTTCAGAGTTGTGTAGCAAAGGCCCAGACTAAAACAACACCTAAAGACGGATCTATTTTCTTGCTTGGAAGTAATATGCGTTCCTACATACCATCTTGTGATTTAAATCAAGGCCATTAACTGTGATGTGTTGGAAGATGCAGAAATTAGGACATCAATCCTGAGGAAATAGTTATCTGCCTGAACAAGTGTGATCTGAATGCAATTGGACTGGATAGCAGTGGGTGAAAAATTTGACAACAGGTCTTTGTCACCAGACATTATCTTCTATAACTTTTACACATAACTCTTGAACGATTCAAGATGTCAGCAGGGAGGGAAATCTAGCACCGTCCCTCCTGTTCCCATGAGTCTCGTTTTCTCTGCATTGCTGAAATTCACCCGCCGTTTTGGGCCTATTTTTCAAGAGGAATGACAATAACCACAGACTTCACTGGCATTTTGATAATTGTGGTATCACTAGTAAAAGAAAGCACTGAAATAGGCTTACATAGGGCTGTAACTTATTTTTATTTTCACCTTTTTTATTGCATATATCAGTAAGACAACTATCCCTTGACGATGCACCAAGTTTTCTCTTCAGTTAGTTGTTACGAGGTCAAATTTAGAGCAGTTTGCAATTTCACAGGTTTAATCAAAACACAACCGTGTTGTTTTCAATTCTAGAAAATCTTCTCTGTTTTTTTTCTTCTTCTCTGTGGCATCACTTTATTGTTAAATGCATTATTAAATAACTGTCAAAGAATGTTTTGTATTGAACATCTTCCAATAGTCCATCCTATTCATTCGGAGGGGATCACAATATTGGGTTTAAGAGTCTGAAGTTAATTAATGAAAGTGACCACATACATAGAGTCAAATGAGCAGAGTGACAACCGTGACGTTACTCGAATGGATTTGTAATCACAATAGAGGACAAAATCATTTAAAGTGATCTTCCTTGCAGAGCTTCTACTAGCTGATTAAATTCCAAAAAAAAAGTAAATCTGAGTAATAGAGTCAAGCATTTGTTTGGTCAACCCATTTTTGTTTTTAAAGATTTGAGCTTCATGGGATTTAAGAAAATAAGTTGCTAAACCAATGTATCACTTCTAAATTCATAATTATATCACCCCAACAAACCACACTTAAGGAGCAAATTTTGACTTTGAGGAAATGTCATGTGCTGCAATATTAATATAGATTTTAAATGCTTTCACTTAATATCGGCTGCCATTGTTATGACAGAGAATAGTTAATATCTCATTTGTGAATAAATATGTCCCATGTAAGACACCAAGAAACATTAAAGTTGCTGTTGTTTTCAATATAACTGTAGTTTCAATGATGCTACAGCCCCCATAAGTGGGCCACTTAACAAATTGTCAGCACAATATTGAAAATGAGTCCCAAATCTGGCTCAGGTAACTCATGCAGAGTGGATTTTCAGTTAATACACACCAAAAACAAGAAACCAGCTTTTCCTTCTAACCCCAATGCCATTTTAAAACCAAACAGACATGCAGCCATGCTAACAAACTATTATGTCTTGGTTTGTTCTCAGGTTTGTTTCTCTTCAATGTTCTGCTTTCAACAGGATTTTAGACTTAGGGTGAATTCCAATTCCTCCCTTAACGCTCAATCTCAAAAATGCTCTGTCCCATTAAGAGCCAGTGCTGTCTCAATTCTCACAACGTCAAGTTGAGGGACAAGTCTGAGGGCTGAATCGCCCTCAATATTGAGATTCTCCGGCACCACGCTTGAGAGTAAGGGCTACCCAGAAAGCATTGCGTATTTTCGCCAAGATATCTTCAAAAAGGATGGCGACGATAAAAAGCTAGCTACAAATTTAAGTATTTTCGTAGTTAATAAAGATATAAATGTCTTATTCTTTCATTACTTCTTCTTCGTCGTTGTTGTCTTCTTGACATACTGGATCTAGCTTTGGCGTTAGATCGCCCCCCGCAGTCTGAAGATATAACTTCACTCTAGGGGTGTCCCATTTCTGAGTCACAAGATAGCCCTTACACTTACTTTCGAGGGCCAAAGATTGAAGGTTAAGGGTTAATTGGCCCTTAATGTGATCAGCTGTAAATGTGTACTTTGTTAGAATTTGTTTTATAAGTGTATTTTCTTATGTGCAATGTCTGGTTTTACTTCATTTTTTTGCAGCCTTGTAATTGTCTCCTTTATCTTAGGTGTTGTCTCCTGTTTGTCATTAACTCCTAAGTCTTCTGTCTCCCAGTCAATACATATGTTCATACCCACATATAACCTCCCAATACTTTTGAATGTTTAATTTTTTTGCCCTTGAACTTTGATATCTTGATTTTGCTAATCCACAGAAAGACATTTAGCAGGCTGATGCATCTGCAGGATGTGTAAAAGCTAAATCACTTTATTGTGAATTAACAGGAATATACGCAGGTTACTCTTTACTAAAATCTTCCTGGACACATTTGCGTCTTTAAATTTCACATTTTTGATTCCTGTATTTTCTGTTAGAGAACCAGATTATATCTGAGGATAAAATGACATTTCTTTCTACATCAAACCTAAAATGTGACCAAAGGAGATTAGCTAAACTAAACTGAATCTAATTTCAGTTTGCTCTCTACAGTGATTTGCATATTCTGCTGCTATACGATAGGGTGATTCATCTCTTACATGTTCACAGATGGGATCATCGAGGATCATCTGATGCATCCGTGTATTTTGATTTTCCTTTTTTCCAGCCTTAAGTAGCTTTTGATAAAGTCTTAATTTCGTTACTACATCATTATTAACTTTTGATACCAATGTGCCATCTGGCAAATGTTAAAGCGCAGTCTGATAAGAATTCATTATGAATATGGTTGACTGTATGACAGATTGCAATAAAAGAGAGGGGCTGTGACAATTATTGCAGAGACAGAGCGTGAGGGCATTTGACAATGTGGCAGGCCTGCACTTGCTAATTGCAAAGCTGCTGGTACATTTTCACTATCTCACTGACCATCAGAATTCCAGATACGCAATCACATCTTTTTCCTTTCCGTTACGTTTTCACCTCTTAATTTACTGGTCTCCTGCAAAAGTCTGATTGTGTATTTAAATTGAATTCTCTTGGCAGTTAAACAGAGTTCAGAAATACATAACAGTAGACCTCAAACACTTTCCCACCTACACATGGTGAGAATGAATCCAAATCGTTCTATTTCACAGCCGTGTCAGCTCCTCCCCAGCACCACCTGTCATTAGGATTTCTTTTCTTTTTTTTTTTTTGCAGCAATATCAGAAGAAAACACTTTGGAGATTGTGTGAGCTGTGTGCTTTCATCAGTGTCCCTTAATTAAATCTACCTTTCCCCAGGCTCCTCTGTGATCTCTGCAAATAAAATACAGAGTAAACACACCTAATTAAAGAACTTAAAACAGCCCAGCCAGGTTCTGCCTCAATGTCAGTGTCTGTTGAAGCTCTGCAGTGCCCTATAATTCCTTCACGGCTCGCAGTCAGCACCGGAAAAAAAAAAAAAAAAAAAAAAATCCTGTGTCATTAGTAAATTACACAGGTGCCAAAATGAGTTTATCATCTCGAGAATGAAAAGCTTCATAATAACCTAAGGAGGTGCTTCTAAAACAGCCCTATCTTTTAAGCTAAATGAACACGCCACACTGATATGAGATTATCCAGCTTTAGAGCAGACACTGTTGCCCCAAGGCCTGAAGCCAGTTTATGATTCACTATTTTCCTCTTATCTTTTTCAACCTCAACAAGCACAAGTACAAGTGGTGAAGAGAGAAATGTTCTATACCCAGATTTTTTTTCTTTTCTTTGTAAGCTCCTGTTTTTATTTCCAGAAACAAAATTTGGAGACTGAATCTGAGAGGTAGGTCAGACGCCGGGAAGATTTTGGTTTTCTCAAGATGTTGGGTTTGAACTGATTTACCTACTTTTACAGCACGGATGGACACGTTAAATATAAAAGTAGGAGCCAAGTTTTGTTTTAATGAAATAATGAATCATGTCAGCACAATTAATATAATCCTGGAGGAGATACTAGAATAAACCCTCAAATCTGTTCACCATATTCATCTAAACGGCTTCCATCCATGTCTACAACATTATGTCTACAAGTTAGATTTATCCATTCATTTCAGATAGCTCCTATTTTCTCTTATTATTTTTAATATACATTTTTTCTGAAATTGTGGCAAGTGTTTGATGAGATATAAACTGAATCATTGATTCTTGGATAACTGCACTCCTTTCACTGTGTACATTAACAATGAAAATCCTTCTTGCTTGAGTTTCTGTTTGTGCTGTTTGGTTTTGGCAGCTGTTCAGGCAACACAAAAATGAAAATATTCAGATTATTCAGTGATTACATGCCTGCTCGTACTACTATCTTCTGGATTAGCCTCGTGGTTAGAACAGTGTCAGTCTGTGCAAACCCAGGTGTTTTTGCAGAACAGCTGTCCAAACACTTAAGACTGTGGAACCATCTCCCTTCTGGTATCTCGATGGGACGCCGCAATGTCTCCAAATAAACTGAATGCGCCGCTGCTGTAGTTTAATGTTTTTTGGTAAATCATTAGGTCTTTAATAATCAGATTCTGTCCTAGTGAAGCCTTAAACAGAGCACACCAGGTCTTTCATCTTTAAAACAAAAACAGACAAAGTGACTCATCCTTCTATCTTCCCCACCTGGCTTGCTTTAATGTCACTTTGACACTTACAGTGCTAGCTTCTCATTTCACTGGTTCTTCACAGTGTAAGCAAATAGGCCCTAAAGCCTCACACCACTAGTAGTCAGGACTGGTTTCCTCCAGCGTTCTTTATATTAAATTTATGGTTGTGTAACATTTCAGAAACTGTAGGTTGTGCTCTGCAGATTCAACACAGACATGGCTAATTTACTTCAACATAGATCTTGTAACACATAAAATAAATACATAAAACATACTGACATCCCAAAAACGGCTTAAAACTTGATTTTTATTTTTTTTATTTTTATCTTTGATTTCAAGAATCTTTATCTGAGTGCTTCTTCCGCTGCCAGCGTAGAAGCATAGATCTAAGTTGAAATAAAAACATAAAACTGTGCATGATCTAAAGAACCGAAACACACTATAAATTGTGTATTTGAGAAGTAGTTTATAGTTACCAAGCTGCCTCCAACCAAAATGAAATAAATAAATAAATGAAGTGAATTCCAGTGTGTCCTATCAGATGTTTGTCAGTCCCACTGCTCGTCCACTTGTGAGGCCTTCAGTATGCGACTGTCTCTCCAGGAGTTATAGGAGTTAATGAGAGCAGCTTGACAATGTGAGACTACCTGGAGCCCGAGGGCCTGTTGAGGAGCGAGTAAGCCATTATCCATAGCTCCAAGCTAAATGGCTCCCAAAAAGTGAGGAGTTTTGCAACAACATTTTCTTGCTAAATCTCAATACAAAGACTGAAATTATGCTGGCATTTCCTACAACTGTCATTGCTCATTTCTAATGACTATTACTGTCAGAAACCTGAAGCCCGGGTCAAGACAGACCAGAATGCACTGACATACAGTAATCACTGCGACCTACTCACATGCAATGTGTGTGTGCGCGTCTGCAGATGTGTGTGTTTCGGAACTGATACAGACAAGAGTGATGGGCCTCTTTACCAGTAACATGACTCTGTGTTCAGAGGGAGGCCTGAGGAGGGCGAATAGTAGGGCGTGCCCACCCTCAACCTCCCAGTTGGATATTGCTATTGGGCAACTCATTGTCTTTGCATGATGGGTGATGAAGATAAATCCTCTTAGCTTTCTGTTTTTGTAAACAGGCACAGAAAAATGATAGCCCTGAGAGCAGGCAATTGGCACCATATGATAAAGACATTTTTTTTTTTTCAAAAAAAAAAAAAAATTATTATCCTAAAAGATTGTTATTTAAATCTTGCAGGGATCAACAGTGTGATGCATCGTATAAACCTTCTCTGTTTAAAGAAATTTACAAGCTATAGAATGGTAAAATAGTCCACCACCATTCGAAAACAGATGGGAATGTTTGTTTGAAGAGTTCATTATTGTATTTGTTGACAGATGTTTCAGTGAAAATACCAGCAATTAGTGAAATGAAACAGAACACCTTGCTGTTAATGATGTTAAACATTGTAAAAGTGTTAAGATTCAAGATGTCATAATTTAATAACTAATTATTCATATACTTTTGTGAGAAAAAGATTAAATCCCATATGGGAATTGGTATTTCTGCATCTTGTATATGACTGTGCAGGTTCCATCAACAGTTGGATATAAACTTTTCCTTGTGCTCATTAAAGTATTTCACTTAAGCAGCATATAAACAGTTCAGTAACTTAAAAAAGGAGAGTGATATGGTCTTTTATCAGTTAATACTAAGCAATATTGGGTTCCTACTGGTTTTACTCTCCATATAAAAAAAAGCACTTAAATACCAAACAACAAAATAAATTCTGAGCGCTTTTAGTATAAACAACAACATGTGGCTGCCACAAAATATCTGCAGGATTGTCTGTTAATATGAAGAAACTATAAATGATTTAGGATTTCATACAATTCTGCAATAATTCACACAGATTTACAGAAAGCAACATCTTGGCATCAATTTAATTTCACCGGTCTCTTTAAAAGCTGCATGCATGTGAGATACAAGAAAAGAGCAGATAACTGGGCTAAATACAGTAAATATGTTTGCTGCTGTGGTGCATGATTTAATGCATGAGGAAATGATAATATTAATAATTGAGGGCATTTAATTCATTCACAGACTTAAAAATTAAGTAGGCATGTTTAATTTCTCCAAACCTGTTAGCAATGGCTTCAAATAACAAACCATTTACTATCCAGAGAAACCAGAGAGGGTTAACAGCAGCTAAACAATAGTATTTAATAATGTTGATCAGACTTCCTGATGCAACTCCATCCATCCAACCACCAGTGTTGCCTCGTTCAGCTTACACTGGGCAGGAAGCAGATACACACTGAGAAGGTCTCTTTTTATGTATTTGTAATTGGAGACAGATAGCCAGGCTTCCTCACTGATGCACCTGCAGAAAAGCTCTGCAGTCGGGCAGAAAAACCTGACAAAATAAAAGCTGTAGTCGACTTCCAGGCCTCTTTGCTGAGAGGCAAGTGCAATGTGACATTTAGGTAATTTAGGTTAACTGCTCAGAAAGAAACAACTTTTGAAATGAATAAATGATTTTTTATCTTAGGATGTATGTGAACCACCAATTTTGGAACGTGCAAAGTGCAACGTTGACATGTAATTTATTCTTCAGAGACTTGAAAGGTATTGAAAGGATTTATGTGCTAATGTTTTACTATTGATTAAGTTAAGAACATTTACATTTTAATCTGTCTGACAGCTATATATTTATAGATAACTGTGTGAGACTTATGAAAACTCAGGAAATTACAATTTAAAATAAAAGGCCAGATTAAAGACTTGGAATCTTAGTGCACCTTCCATCTTGGGCACCATTGGCAGAGGATATTTTTTATGTGAACTCAGTAGGAGTTCGATGAAGGCTGAAGGTTCTGTCAAATTTTTCAGTCTACGGAGGTTAACAACACAGGTGGGTCAATGTGGGCTGGGTCCTCCGAGTATATTTCTATAACTGTAAAACACATGAAACAAATCCAAACACAGAGCTGATTTATTACATTAGCAGCAGGAGGTAGAGACCAGCACAAAAGGAGACTGTATGAAGATTTCAGTGATGAAATAGTCAAATTTATTATCTTGACAGCTGGATATTCCAATTTCTTTGCCACTGAGCTATGTCAATTTTCCAGAGTGCAAATACATTTAAGTACTTCTTCAGAGTCAATTAAATCAGATACTAGTTAAATTACCATTTTTATTAACCTAGATGTTCGTAATTTTGTAATTTTAATCACAAATGGAAAGACTATTAAAAAAGCTTTCCCATGAAGACAGAAATAAGGGTCATTTAGAGACCGGCTGAATTAATCACAATGTCACTTCAAATCTACCTTTCAATTCACTTTAAAGCTTGCGCTGTGATTTACATGTGCATGGAGGATTATCTGTGGTTAGTTAAAGGAGGGATTAGGAGTGGCACCGGGCTTCACCTACCCACCGGAAACCTGAGCATCACACATGACAGCTAAAGTCAGATTATTCAAATGAAGGTTGGACGGTTTCTGAGGGATAACAACTGGACCATTAACTACCCAAAGTTCAACTACTGTCAATAATATGCCACAAATCATTTGTACCTGTGGAGTCTGCCCTCCCCCCTTCACTGTATGGTGATTTGAACCAGCCTCTGGAGTGTGAGCAGTAAATAATATACCAAGAGAACATTAACCTTTAGTGGTGATGTTAAGATGGACCTTCAATTAACAAGAATAAATAATCCTTGTGATTACTTTTGGCTGACCTTTATCTCATACGTAACCTAATTAAATGGACCATACAAACATAAAACTGCAACTAATCGAGAGCTTTGCTCAGACACTTCAATGTGGCTGTGTGGTACTTGAAAAACACACACACACACTGATGTGACAATTCGTATGCCCTCCACACACACACATACAGACACACACAGGCACTTTTCACCATTCAGTTACTTAAAGGTGTATATTTCGAACTTAACACTTAACATAGCAAATTCAATTGAATACACACTCAGAATATTGGTAATCCAGTTATCTTTAATTAGTAATTAGCCAATTCATCAAGAACGCTCAGTAAATGCAAGGCACAAAGAAATACCAATTTGTGAAAAGTTGTTGAATATAACTGATGAATCAATACAATATGTTAATAATACATCACAATTAGTATTGGTAACACTTTAGCCATAGAAGACTTTTTTACCATGGACATGAAAGTGAATCTACAGAAGTTGCTTCAGTGGTTACGATATAATCACACAGCAGCACTGTGGCAACATACAGGGGGTGGTGCTTCTGACTTTCACATTTCTTCCTGCGCTGATAACCCACATGCTTTGAATTAGTCCCCCCTCTGGGCTCAGTTTCACTGGCTAGCCCCAGCTGCGTACCTGCAACTCGATTGGCTGGCGTATGTGTTGAAGTGGGAAAAGTTGAACATTTCCCAACACTTAACAGACGCAACATTATCGATGCCATACATGGAAGCCACAGTTGAGTTCAGTCACAGATGATGCCACCGCATTCAAAGTCTACAGGGATGATGGACGCGTATGTGTGGCCATGCAAGATTTTTATATTCCATTAAAAAAAAAAAAGGGTGCTTGTGGTAGTTGAAGTGAGGGGGGGGGGGCTATCATGAAGTTAATTATGTTTGAAAGTCTCTCAGGCTAACCAAGAAACATTCACAATGTTTTAAATGTTATTGTTCCTTTCCCATCCTTAATAGAACTCCAAGATTTGAACCTACTGAATTATTCCTGCTAAAGGTGATAAACTGCATTTTTGTGATTGGGTAGAATTTAAAAAGAAAAAGACATTTTGTGAGATAGATTTTTGTTCTGGCTGTTATACGTGCAAGTGTGTTTTTAAAAGTATGCAATCAAGATTCATGTGTCTGCATGCTAGATAATAAAAGTAATAAATCATTATGGTTTGCTGTTTTATGTATATTGCCAACTAATGAAAATGGCACTCTTTGTCAACCAGAATTGTTTCTCAACATTTTCTCAGTTGGACACTTGAATTTATCTAAGGTTTTAGTGCAGCTAAATTGGATTTGGTTTCATTATGTTTGCAGGTTGAAATTGGTTTAAATAGGCCAGAGGAAATTGACTCCATTTAACCTGAGTACTGAAATGTAGACCGTGTAATCAGTTCTTGTTCACATGTGGGCCAAGATAAGACTGGTTTTATTTGTGTGTAAATCTATCCTGAGAGGTCTCATTCATAGCTGTGGCTATAGCAAGTCATGCCTCCAAGCAATCGCAGCGCTTCTGTGTGTGTGTGTGTGTATATGGGTATAACTGGTCCTTCACTTGGGTCCCCACCCTGTGCCTCAGGACCCTTGTGTAATTGGGAGATGATCTGGGCATCGCTCACAAAGCGTGGCCACACTGCCTCAGGAAGTGAGCATAATAATCTTTGTAACAAGGCGAGGACACTTCTTTTGCTCTCATGGTGGAAAGAAGGAAATCTAACTCAAGGGGGACAAATTCAATTATTAAGTTTATTGTTTAATCAGAGAAGAGGTTCAGCAGAGGCTGCTTTTAAGCAAAGTGAAATCTGATGTGTAATATAAAGCCCTAAAATCAGTGATAATGTGAGCGATGTGCTCCGTCTTTGAGGAAAGGTTCCAGTATAATCCAGTACATGCATGTATTCTTGGCATTTGCATCCATATCGGTTACTCCAGCTCAATGGTGGCACTACGAGTTGTGAAGAAACCTGATTGTGGGTTGTCACACGCGTGCCACATTCCCCTTAATTAAAGCCTTTATGAGGACATATATGCATGCAAATTGCTCATTTGAAGAGTGGATGAGAAGTAGTTCATTTGAAAAACTACAACAAAACCATTTGTTCCCAACAAAACAGCACTTGCTGCATGACAGATGATGCCTCAGTCTTATGAATAATTCTCAAATTCTAAGCAATCAAGTTTTAAAGATATCGTAAATCTGCTCTAAATGGCCTCGTTCATTACACGGCAGAGATGAGAGGGATACTAATAAAGTGTTACGCCTGAAATTGTCAATGACTGGGAGATGTTCGGCGCTGAGCTGATGTATGGTGTGACTGACTGTATGGTGATGGAAATGTCGCTGTGGCCTCGTTAGCATTCTGCTGTAACCCTCAGGCAGGCATGTCAGATTCTCTCAAAATTTACAGCTCAGTTTGGAACCAAAAGATTCTACGTATCACGGCTGCGGGGACCCTGATAATGAATACACTGATCCTAACTAGCAAGGCCTTTTGTGAAGAAAATGCTGATTAACAAACAAATACATATGTGAAAGACTACTGCTGCTCAAGATAATCCAGCTTTATTTATTTTAAGTTTTCTTCCTACTATGGTTTGAAATATAACACGTTTCACATAAACTTCTCTGCATAGAATAGACTTTCAGCTATCCGCCTAAATTTCAGTTTAAATAAGGAGTTATGTTTTGTCTTGTGTGTGTGTGTATATATATATATATATATATTATATATATATTAGGGCTGTCAATTTCTCAAAATAATTAATCAGATTAATCGCATGACTGTCAATAGTTAATCATGATTAATCGGAAATTAATCGCATATTTTTATCTGTTCTAAATCTACCTTATACAGATCTTTTTCAAGTTGTATTACTCTTATTAATACGAGTCCTGACTATAACCAGGAAATATGACCATATTAGTCCAGTCCTGAGGTCTCTGGCTTCCTGTCCCTCAGAGACTAGACTTTAAAACAGCTCTACTTGTGTTCAAGTCTCTTCATGGCCCCAAAGTCCATCTCTGACATGTTAGAGCCATATGAACCAACCTGGACTCTGAGAACCTCAGGTAGTGGTCTCCTGCTGGTGTCCAGAGTCAGGACTAAACAAGATGAAGCTGCATTTCAGTTTTATGCTCCTAAAATCTGGACCAGTCTTCCAGAAGATGTTAGACAGACCTGAACTCTGACAATGTTCAGATCCAGACTGAAAACAGTTCTGTTTAGATGTGAAGATGATGACTGGAAGGATTTTATCTGCACTCTTCATTTTTAATTTAATTAATTAATTTTTTTATTAATTAGTTTGATTTATTATTGATTATTTTTATGCTTGTATGGAATGATTCTATTTGCCTTCTTGTGATTTTATGCATCTGTAAAGCACTTTGAATTACCTTGTGTACGAATTGTGCTCTACAAATAAAGTTGCCTTGCCTAATATGAGAGTACACAAATGCTTGGCTTATGCAAAACAAATGCATGTTTATTTATTGCTACAATGCCAAATCCATTATATATTATATATATATATATATATATATATATATATACTCAATATGTCAGTGCATGGCTTCCTGTTTTGACAGGACTATGGAGGACTACAGGACTACAACTATGGCGGGGCCCGAGGCTCATTAAACCTACTCTCCACTCTACTATTGTACATCAACGGCCAGGCTAAGGCTCGTGTGTTAATCCGCATTAAAAAAATTAGTTGCGTTAAAATTATTTTGCGTTAATCACGCGTTAACGCGTTAACTTTGACAGCCCTAATATATATATATATATATATATATATATATATATATATATATATATGTATATATATGTAATATTTGCAATATTGTGAAAATCTGAATGAAAACTCAGCTCATAAATACATCGAACCGAAACGCTCTCCAGCTCTGTGTCTTCTCCTCAGATCCTGATGAGCACAGAATCTTCTGACGCTCATTTCCGAGCATTGCAGGACCCCCATCTGCTGTTGAATAAGTCCTTGATCAGACTACCGTATTGGGCCGAATATAGGACAATATTTTAATCTAGAAGTCATATTCTCAAAAAATGGGTGTCGTTTTATAATCGAGGACTAGACTTTCTGTTGTCATTACACATCTGTGCCCCTAGATAGAGCCACACTGAAGTAACCAGTAAGAGAACAGCATGACAGTGAATGAATGGAGCAGATCTGATGTAACATGGAAGAATGATGCGATCGTCTTGAACAAAGGGGTTTAAAAGTTTTGTTGCAGTCCAAAATTTTTTTTCAGACAGAATTGTTAATATTGCTACCTGAGTTGCTACCCGAACTGTAAAGTACACTGATTTTTACCACTCTCCCTGTCTGTTTTAGCTTTTCCGCATGTTTTTTCAGCCAATTGTCTTCCGGTTCCGCAGCAGCCAGTAACAGACTTTTCAAAACAAAAGCATGTGAGCAACATGCGTTAATGCGTGATAAAATAAATGTAAATATAAAAAAAAAAAACGTGAATAAATTAATGAGTTTATGCAATAATAACGCGTTAACTTGCCCAGCCCTATATAATGTACATGTATGTATGTATGTGTGAGTATATATATATATATATATATATATATATATATATATTGCTGTCCTTAATATTAATATTATTTCTGTCAGGTTGTTGTTGAGTATTAGTATTTTATTCATTGTATCTTTCACTATCTCTTAGACTAGTTTTAATTGAATTTTATTTATTTTATCTTATTTTATTTTTTATTCTATTTTTTTTTTGTGACTAATTTTACATTGTAAGTTGGGCATTTAACTGAATTTTATCTATTTTATTTTTTAGATATTTACCAAATTTTAGGCAATATAGTTATCTTATCAAGTATCTTCTCTCAGGTGTTTCCCCACTTCATAGTAGCGAGTGTGAGATGGCGTTTCCTCACCATTCTTCCTCACAATTCTTAAATTCTATGTTTTTATATATGTGTGTTTGTGTAGGGGGGGGGGGGGGGGGGGGGTCATTTGTGTTTATTGTTTCCTGTATTGTTTTTATGTAAAGCACGTTGAGCTGCTCCTGTCTGCATGAAAAGTGCTCTATAAATAAAGTATGATTGATGATTGATGATTGAGTAGTCAGGGCCGTCGCAAGGGGGGGGGCGGGGCCCGGGGCAGACTTGAGATGCGAGGCCCTTTTCAGGATAACCTATTGACCTATTGGTCAAGTGTGAGGCCCGTCATAGGTACGTCACAGCGCGGGGCCCTGGGCGACCGCCCCCTTGGCCCCCCCCTTGCGACGGCCCTGTCAGTAGTGCTTCTTTCACTCCCCCAAATGTTATTATGATACACTGCAATGGCAACTGTAAGTATATTAAAAACAAACAAAAAAGAAGTCTATTTAAAGGTGTGGTTTTTAAAGGTTTTGTGTGTAATATTTAGGATTGTTATTAGTGGAAATGCATTAATTAAATGCATTAATTTCCCTTCAGGTTTAATGAAATATTTTTGAATTGAATAGAATCTAATTGATTTGAATTACACTATATTTATATTTTTATGAGTGTAGAATGCATGGGATATCAGAGTTGTAATGAGTTTGTTACATTAAAACTATTAGTTTATGTCCATGTACACTTCAGAAAGCTATTCCAGTAATTATGTTATATAACTTACTTGGTCTAGTTAACTCATAATAAGCAGTAAACCTTTCATTTCTGATTACAAAAAGCACACAGAACATAAATCATCATAGAAACCTTCTGAATTGAACCTCTTGGGGTCAATTTTCTCAGGTTATACTGAATATTTTAAATCCACATCCACTTAAGCTGGGCTTTGGGCACTCACAAAATAATGTACTATTTTGAGAATTAACAAAAATAATGCAGATGTGATAGAATGATGACACCATCAACCGATGCATTGTCTCACCTCAACAATGTTCTTGGTCAAGCACTGCCTTTCTTAGTCTTTTATACATATGTTTAACCAATATTCTGCAGGCTGAGATTTCAAATATTTCACACCACAGTCGCTCTAACATTTATGCCTCAAAACACTTAATTTCTCATCTTCTTCCCTCACCAGGAATTATTGGTACAGTGTTGGGGATACAGAACATGATGGCAATGCAACTGCTCTCTGTTCAGTGGACGAAGTTTCTCTTCTGCACAGACAACACCACGGACATGGGCCTGGGGTTGAAGGGAGAAGATTTATTCAGAATACCATATTTAGTCTAAAACACCTACATTGTGCTGCTGTGCTCAGAAATTCCATTCATAATGGTCCGTCCTCTATTGATGCTGAGAGCCAGCTCCTCCACGGGTGGGGAGGAGGGGGGGGGGGAATGGTGCTGCCTCCCCATCTGTCTTAAGGACCTTTGCCTTCTTCTTTTGGTTTTAAAATGAATCTTGTTGAACAAAGTAAAGACTGATCCATCTAGGCTTATATTTTGAAATAAAAATAATTTTCTCAAACTCATATTTTTATATTTTAATTTTACTTGTTGCAATGTCCTTTTGGATTACAATTACAACAGCATAGCCTATCCTGTAAAATCCACTAAAATGAACAGAAAAAAAGACTCATAAGTAATTTAATAATCTAAAATGGCTTTGGATTCATTTTGTGTATTTCATGCTATTTACATGAATGATCATGCATGAATCTATATTGCCCAGCCTGAGGAGTGTGTGTGTGTGTGTGTGGTTCTGATTTACAACCTACCTCGCTACATAAATAAGCGGACTGCTTTGAAACAGGCCTGTCCCCGTATGAATTTAGTTGCTTGCTCTAGCTGTGTCGAAACAATATCATTGGCTCACACTTGTCTTGAAGTGTGGAAAGTTGAAAATTCACACAACTTTTGACGAACGTAATGCTGTCGCATAGGGTTATCATTTTCTCATCTTCATAAGCCTCTAGTACAGGGGTGTTCACACTCAGTCCTTGAGGGCCGCTGTCCTGCATGCATGTCTTAGCTTTTTCCCTGACACAACACAGCTGATTCAAATGAATGGATCACCATCAGCTTGTCATCCAGGTCTGCACAAGTCAGTTAATGACTCATTCATTTGAATCAGGTGTGCTGAGGCAGGGAAATATCAAAGACATGCAGCACAGCGGCCCTCGAGGCCTGAATTTGGGCACTCTGGTAGGTCTTGTTCTAATTCATGAGTACGTTGCCCATTTATCACCGTTATTATTATATTCAACTTATTACAACCTGCAGTGATGTAAATAATATGAGGATTTGATATTATGACAAAGCCCATGGTCTACATTTTATAGGAATCCTACAAATGAAGTGAATTAATACATTCAACAGATATATTAATTTATGACCGCAATGCCCAAGTATTTCTCTGAATAGCCACCAGCTGATCCAAAATGCAGTATGAGTGCTGATAGGAATCAGCAGGAGAGTTCACATCATTCCTGCGTTAGGAAAGACTTGCGAGGGATTCCTTTACCGACTGGCCTTCAGCAGGAAGGTCCCCCCTTATAAGCCAGGTCCTGCTCAAGGCTTCTTCCCTCTTAAAGGAGATTTTTTTTTTTTCCTTGCTACTGGTTGGTTTAAAGGTTTTTCTTCTGCTAGGAGAGATTATTTTTTTATTTCATTTTTTTAAACTAACATTTAATAATATTTGCTTAGGGGTCATGCTCTGGATCTCCGAAAAGCACCTGAAGTCAATTTGTATTATAGTAGATGCCATACAAATAAAGTTGAATTGAACTGAACTGAATAAATGAACAACAGCTTTGTCCAAACTTCCAATCTGAACTGAGCAGAAGCAATACTGAGATCAGTTACAGTTTAAGTCATTTGCTTCAAAAACAGAGGGCACCATTAGGACAAAAGAAAATAGTGAAGAGTCAATTATGAAACAAAGAGGCAACAAAACTGTGTAGATGTAACTGTCCCTTTTTAGATAAGACTTTCAGAATATAATAAAAGTGACAACAGACATGATAGGAGACTCTGTAGGAGAAAAAGACATAAAACATAAGATAATATTTTTTTCTTGGTGCATTCATGGTGATAAATATACGGACAGTTTAAATAATTAACAAAAATGCTGTCACAGTATTTTCTTTCTGATTGTTGCTTCAGAGACTTAGAAGTAAAAGATCTCAGAGGAAATTTTTCTAGAACCAATCACATTTTGGGTAACTGCTTGCAGTTAGCTTCACAGCATGAATATATATATATACATATATATATATATATATATATATACATATATATATATATATATATATATATATATATATATATATATATATATATATATATATATGTGTATATATACATATATACATATATATATATATATATATATATATATATATATATATATTCATGCTGTGAAGCTATATATATATATATATATATATATATATATATATATATATTAGGGGTGTAACGGTACATGTATTTGTATTGAACCGTTTCGGTATGGGTAGGTCGGTTCGGGACGGGGGCGTACCGAACGAGTTTCCACACGGACATATTAAGTAGAGGACCGCACGTTGTGGAGCAGAGCGCTGCAGCCGCACACGCGCAGTTGTGCGCACACGGTCAGTGTTGCCAACTTAGCGACTTTGTCGCTATATCTAGCGACTTTCCAGACCCCCCTAGCGACTTAATTTGTAAAAAGCGACTAGTGACAAATCTAGCTACTTTTTCTGGTGATTTTGAGACTCGCGCACTCAAACCGCTAGGTTTGAAGCCATCACTTGGCTGCTGTCTGCCTCGCGAGCCGCGCTTCTCTCTCTCTCTCCGTCTCTGCCGGGCTCAGTGCACAGCCAGCGCGAGTTTCTGTGTGCGGACTGGGCACGTGTCACCACATACACAGGCGAGGCGACGCACGTGCACACAATCACCCTAATCAGTGGTAGAGAACGCTGGCTTCAAACACATGATAAAGGTAATTGAGCCCGGATATCAATAACCTTCTCGTCCACATTTTAGCCAGAAAATCATACCGGGACTTTATGAAAGAATAAAAAGATTAGTTTTTAAAGAAACACCCTGAGCCCTATTCATGTTATTTAATCTGACCAACAACTTGAAACTGTTCAGTGTTGCAACTGTTCAATTTTGCACATCAGATGGATTATTTTTTTTAAGCAAAAGTCTGAGCCAATGTTATTTTTATTTTGTTTTTCAAAATATCTACATTTTAGAATATTGTATTTATATTTTTTAGCAGAATTCTAGCTTTGTATAAGCTAATGTTCCTATTGTTAAAAAGCACAAAAGTGTGTTATAAACAACTAGCACATTTATATTTTTGCATTTATGTTTCTTACTGTACCGAAAATGAACCGAACCATGACCTCAAAACCGAGGTACGTACCGAACCGAGAGTTTTGTGTACCGTTACACCCCTAATATATATATATGTATATATATATGTATATATATATATACATATATATATATGTATATATATATGTATATATATATGTATATATATATATATGTATAATTAATTAATAATGCTAATAATAAAGCCCTGACAAGAACTCATAATGATTTTCATTTGCATTTGAGTTACTAGAATTTTTGGTCTTTACATGCTTTTTTGTTTCCTTTGGTCAAACACACACATTAAAAATGCACCTAAATACAAACCTAAAAACATTCATCTGATATTGGTTGTTCTGCAAAAATAAAATTTACAATTGAATACTTTTGTATTAATTTTGAATTGTAAGTAAACCCTAAATGTAAAATGTGCCTGTAAAATATTCCTGCATGCCCTACTCTTCTGCCCAGCTTCAGATGTCTCATTCCTCGAGCACTCTGCTAAGAAGGGTAGGAAATGTGCATTACAACTAAGCTACTTAACCACAATGAATTAAGACCTAACGTTTGAAAATTTGATACTGAAATTACTGTCATTATGGTGCATTATGTCTGAGCATAATGACTGCTCTGGCGCTGTTTGAAGACAAAGGTAAATTGTGGGGGAAGTGTATATTCAGACGAAAAGTTGATTTCATAGAAAATAATGGCGTGTGAACTTCAAAACCTTAATTGTAGCAGCCATCATTTCCTACCATTGTGCAAGCCATCCTTTTGTTAGCTACTTAAATAGCAATGCATCTGCAAGCAATTTCTTCTTCTTTGGATGAATGAGCTGTAATATGACATAACAGGGATGTAAAGAGTTCGTTTTTTTTTTTTTGTTACCTATCACAAACTGAGTGATAAAAATACACAGTGTTTCTGCATTACTTTCTGTTGCCCTTGAGAGTCCAACATTTGCAACTGAAGCCTCGGATGCTGACAAACATCTAATTTTTGTAGTTGTCTAAAGGTTTCTGGCACAACTTTACCTATTTCCAAGGCGCATGGAGAAGGACAGTCACTACCCATAGTTCATAGCCATTGCTGAGGGGAGGAATACAGATCAACCAGTAAACAGAGTCTTGCCTTTAGGATCAACTCCCGCTTTACAACAACAGACTCCACTTTACTGCAGACGCTGCACTGATCTGCCTGTCCATCTCCCACTCTATTCTTCCCTCACTCGTAAACAAGACCCTGAAATTCTTAAACCCTTTCACTTGAGGCAGTACATCATTGCCATCCTGGAGAGGGCATTTCACTTTTTTCTGACTGAGAGCCATGGTCTTGGATTTGGAGACGCTGATTCTCATCCCTACCGCTTCACACTTGGCTGTGAACCGCTCTAGGAGAGCTGAAGATCACAGCTCAATGAAGTCAACAGGACCAGAAAAGGACATCATCCCCAAAAACGACTGCATCTCGAAATTCCATCCACAGAATTTATGAACATAATCAGTGACCAAGGACCACCCCAGTCTCAGTGGACGTGGATCCGTCTTACCACTGGCAATGCAGACCAGACTCAGTCTGTTTGTATAGAGACTCAATAGCCAGTAACAACAAATGGGAAGTATCCCATACTCCTGGAGAACCCCCAGAAAGTATCCTGAGGGACATGGTCAAATGTGAACTGGTTGGGCAAACTCCCATGGCCCTTTCCAGGATCTGAGGGAAGGTATAGAGCTGGTCCAGTCTTCTAGTGGTCCATCATGGAAACCACATTGTTCCTCCTGAACCCAAGGTTTGACAGCTGATTGGATTCTGTTCTGTAAAGACCTTACCAGGGAGGCTGAGGAGTGTCATTCCTCTGTAATTAGGTCCCTTTTTAAAAAGAAGAACCACCCCGTCTGCTTACGTGGAGAGAGACTACCCCCAATATCCACACGATGTTGCAGAGGCCAGTCACCAAGACAACCCCAGAACATTGGCTTTTATATTAGCTCTTAAATTATTATTATTACTTTTTTTTTGTGAAGTATTTATTTTCAACATAGGCAGTTACTTGGGCGCCGGATGCGGAAAGATGCTTCTCTTTCCAACGTCTATAATATAATATGATATGAAAAAATATATATGCACATCATTGTCCTTTGGAGCCTTTTCCTTGTGTCCTCTCTTAAAGATTGATCAACCCCCTCCCATCTGCAGCACTTGAACTGGCTCTAGTCTGTCTGCACTCAGTACCAAGTTACGGGACGAGCAGCGGTGCGTTTAAAGTTGCCATATGGATGTGTTCATAGAAGCAAAGAAGAGATGGATGAGGTGACTGATTTTTAAAATGACAAGGTCCGAGTTTTCAGGTGCGACGTTCACAAAATAGAGAAGCAAATCATCTTGTTTTATAAGTAAAAAAAAAAGCCATTCAGTCTGAAGACATTTCATTTGTACTGCTAACTAGCTTAGTTTGAATAGAGCAAAGCTAGTTAATAATGCTAGAAAAGGATGTTATGATACCTGCTGAGGACTAAAAAATATTTATGAATCATCCCGTTGTAAAGTCACTAATCAGCTGCTGCTTCTCCTGTTGCATTGATCTCCTTCTGCTGAGAACCTCTGACCTGTTTTCCTTATGTCATGCTAATGGACATGTTTACCTCTTCAGCTGTAATTCAGCCTAATTAGACATAATAACACCTAGGCAGTAATAAATATTTCTGTTATCCTGGCGCACATAGTGGTCTGCGTTCGGCTGCGTGTTTTTTGCTTATACAAAAAAAGGATAATCTACTCTATTACTGTCCAGATATAATTAGGACTTGCAAAAGCTCTTGGTAGCTGCTGAAGGAAGTCTTGTATAATGTTTCTGATAAATCCCATGAGCAGAAAAACATTGGTCAAATATCGAAGTTGTAAAAGGTTGGTAGTTGTGTTGCTGTATGAACAAACAAATCTTAATAACCCCTACATGCCCAACATTATAGCAGTCTCATAAAAACATAATTGCTCACCCCCCTTTCAGAGAATCTTTTTTTTCACCAAATAATGTATTTGCTTTGTAATATAACATTCTTGGAATAGATGCAGCTCATGTGGTGCTGTCTTCTTTTTTCTAAGTTAATGCTGCTCCCTACTAATGAGCAGCAGCAGGAAACAGGCAGCTGCTGTTTTAAGTTGTCTGGTGCCATGAATACGATGGTCGTGAACATGAGAATCTCATAGTTACATAGTTGCAACCATATCTCCTGATGTCAAGAAAAAACTGTTTAAACTGTTTAAAAATAAAAGTACTAGAGAAGCAGTATTATTTAAAACAGAAAAAAGAAAATAGTATCAGAGATTTAAAAAAAACTTATGGATGTGTTCTTGTTGTCTTGAAGGGGTTCATAACTTATGTGCATGCATCCACACGCACATTATGTTGCACATACGTACATGCACATGCCTCCAGGCCATATTCCATTGTCCTGGGAAAGCCATGAGGAGGAATCCTTTTCATGTGTCATCTCCTGTCACAGTGGCGTCCTCACAGTGGCTTAGTGGCATATGAGAGGCCTCGACAGAATGTCCTGCTTTTAGTCAAATGAAGAGTCTGGCAGCTGCCACGCTCATCAGAATCAACGGATAATCTGCTTTCCATATAAAATCAAATGATGATTAATTTTTTTATCTTTTTTTTTTTCCTTTTGAAGATGGGGTGTGTGAGCATCTTTAAGGAGACACTTGACAGACATGGGGTGGAGAAGGTCTGCAAAAAGGTGCAGTGCAGAACTGTGACAGAGGATTTGACTTTATAGGAATGAGGTATATAAACTCATCTCCGCAAGTCAGAGTGGCTTTGTCTGGACTGAATCCCATATATTATGACTTCCAGTGGAATTTTTTCACTAAGCCCATCTACATTTTTTTATGTAAATCACACAACAGCTTTTGTACATGTCATATGCCAGAGGAAGTGCCATAAATCTAATTTTGTTGTTGACATTGACAGCAACACGATCAAAAAAGTATCCACCTCTATTCATATATTTTATTTTACATTGGATTATTTGACAAATGTTTTCTTACAAATAAACAAGAGTAAATTAAAACAAAAAAAAAAGGTAATGAGAAGGGAAATAATCAGAATCATGTCTTTTTTGTCAGTTTTTTTCTGTATCTATGACACTATTTTCTATTATTGCAAATCATAAATTAATGCATTTATTAATACTGCATTTCCTAATGTTTTCACTTTATTTATTTCGTGTCCATTTGTCAAATGAATGTGTGCTCTGATTCTCTGCTGGACAAACAAGAAGTAGCTCATTCGTTTTTAAACACATGACACATCCTTGTGATGCTAAGCCTCTATGAACGACATACAGTGTTTTTAAGTGAAAATGACTCGAGGGACTGCCTCCAACTATTCCATTTAAACACAACAAATGCATTGTAGATGTACAAATGTGGCAATATCTGCTGAAATCTTGCAGTTTATATCTGTCTTTTCAGACTTAGTTGTATTGAAGACACAAATATACGTGGGCGGGTGGCCCACAGATAGAAGCTACAGTCCTGCTGTGGTCACAGGATTGACTCATGGTCCCGTCTCTCTGACAATAAAGGCCACTAGAGCCACAAAATTGAACTGACTAATAGACAAACTATGTCAAAATGAAACTATACTACACTTGTGAAAATATATTTCCTTTTATGTCATTTATTTTTCTTTGCATCATTAGATAAACACTTCTTCTGACCCTTATTAAGGGCAAAAGATAGAAGTGGTGAAGCTCTTCTTCTTTTACTATTTCTCAGTAATGTCTTCACCACTGGACTTCAGGCAGATGGAGCAGGGGCCATTAGACTGCTGTGGACCTTTTTCTTTATAATTACACCCTGCTGGATTGACCAAGCACCAGTTAAACCTCTCCTGTTTGTAGTAATTAGTCCAGAATGTGAGCTGTCAACATGTAAAATTGTGCCAGTAGGCCCCCCATGCCACAGCCACCCCTACAACGTTCAACAACAAGCACCTTGCCTCGGCCCCTGGAATGCATTAACTTTCGCCTCTCTTTTTTCCCTCGGCGACTGATGTCAAATCCAGGTCCCTCAGAACAAAATCTTAATAATTAACTGGCAAATTTTAACATGATTGCTTCTGACACACCTACTCTGGTAATTACTGCTTTGAGGCCGTGTGTTAATGAAATTAATGCATTCATTGCCCTAATAAATTAGCATAACTCACACACATGGCCCACATTTGAGAACCGCATGCAAAAATGAAAAACAACATATAAGAAGAAGAAGCATCAACAATGGAAAGAACAAACACTGCTCACAACAATCATAATGACTTAAACCACTTAATGTTAACTAAAGGTGAATTGCAATAATGCACTGCAGAGTGATAGCAGCACAGGACCAAGTGATTATCACTATAATTAGAGCCATTTCTGATTTAAACATCTCTCTCTGGACAAAGAATAAATAGCAGTGTCACTATAAACATTAAAATGTTATTATCCTGATGTATGAACTTACTGTAATGGAGGACATATCATATGCACAAGAGGTTTCCCAACAATCATTGTCTAAATACTGCGAGTTGCCTCTGCATTCACCAGTCATGACACTATTCCCTGTTCCTGGCTGTTAGGTCTCTCAGTGGGATGTCTCTCAGACATTTACTGTCTGCTATTAATAATTAAAGGTGATGCCACAGGTACAGTGGGTGAAGACAAGTGCAACAGTCAGTTGAAGATGCTGGAAAAGTGCAAGAAGCATCCCTCATAGTTACAAGTGGAGCAGAGACAGTTGTAACGACTAAAAACCATGTTTGCCTGCAGCTAAATGCTGTCAGGGAAACACAAAAAAATATAAATAAAAAAAACAATAAAAATGAACTCCATTTAAACAGAACTGGCTGACATTATTGCAGGCAGGTGAGAGGCTGCAAGTTAGCGTGACAGCTCAGGGTTGTGTTGCCAGAACTTCTCAAGGGCACCTCATTTCTGTGCAGAAAACTCAGTTCAGTGCTTCGTTCAGTTTTAACACAGAAAAACAATGCAGGGGCAAATTCTCCATATGTTTCCGTACGTTTGCAGACAATCTCCTTAATTTTTCTAACATATTTAATAACCTCTAATTCCACCTTCCTCCAATTGCTCAAATAAAACAAGCTTTTAATAAATCACAAGGTGTCAACATGTCAAAATAGAAAAGTAATGGAAGGCAGCATCTCCCAAAATGTGCAGGCAAAGTAGTCCATCATACTAAGTACTTCAAATGACTCTGATGGAGGTTTAACTTTCCTGGGCAGTGTTTAGTTAGTTGCTATTTCTAAAACATTTGTCATATGGAAGTGAACTAGTGATAGTTTGTTCCAGTAGCTCTTTTTAATGTTGTGTTTTTCATTGCATCTTTCTACTGGTTATTCTGGCACTTTTATTCAACTATTATAACCATTGATTTTGTTTCCCAGATATCAAATAATGCCTGAAATAAAAACCCACATCTAGATGAGTTGAATGAGACCTTAAGGATGTAGAGCAGGAGCAAAGATGGGAGTAAAGAGGTGGAGGTTTAAACTATCTCTTCCCTCAATCAGCATGCAGAAAGTGAGATCCCTGGCAAATAAAATCGATGAGCTTGAAGTGCTGAAAAGGAATCTGCAGAAATATTAGGAATGCAGTATTATGTGTTTCACAGTGACATAACTCCAGGAATGTATCCTGGACTCCAGCATCTCTCTATATGGATTTCAGTTTACAGACAAACAGACTGCAGATGGAGCGCAGTATCCATGATCATGATCTGAGTTTCTATTCATATTGTCTAATGACAAGTTCACCAGTTACCTGCTGATGCTGTTTGTGACATCATTAGTTCATTTATTGCAAAGCTGCAAATATAACACTCCAATGCTTCAGTGGAGATTCGAAACATCTCTCTCTCTCTCTCTCTCTCTCTCTCTCTCTCTCTCTCACAACTCCAACTTGATTACACTTACTTTTAGTTTTTAATTCATTCTATTATTTTTAATCATTTAATAATGCTCCAACAGTTCAACTGAATACTTGGGATAAATACAAATTGATCAAAATCAAAATATATAGTCTATACCTTTATGATTGACATGTTTAACAGCTGTCACTGACAGATGTTATGCAGCTGTACCTTTGTTTGGTATTTTTTCATGTAAACCTGAACAGTATGCCCCTTTCCCTTCTTGTGATTAATGAATTACTGTGATTACTGCATTTTTTTTTTTAAATAAGGTCTCTGTTTTGAATGTTACATTACTTGAAAGCATTTATTTGGGTGCTTGAAGCAACCAGTTAAACTGTGACCTAACCCAACCCTCTGCTTTGTCAGGGCGTTCTAAATCTGAAAACTTCTCATTCAGTGAGCCTTTCAGATTCCTGAACTGAACTCAGTTTTGTTATGCTGCATGTAATGTTCCTTAGAAAATAGACAAAAAGCTTTAACAGGGATTTCAAAAGAGGCACAAACCATAGAAAGGGGTGCTAGAGTTGAGTCAAGTAGTTGGCTCCACCCCCTAAAACTAGCAGCTATGAGGCTTTAAAGGGATCCTCCAACATTAGCTTATTTTGCTCTCACTCCCAGACTTAACTAGTGGTGTAAAATATATATGTCCAGAAGTACATATGTGAAATGAAATGTAACTTTTATGAGCAACTAAAATAAAAAAAACTATATTTTTATTTTGGCACAGTTCTTAGTAATTTTTGACTATCAGTCTATTTGTTGTTGCTAACCAGGTTGTACTCAACATGGGATACCGGCAATCCAGCGACTCTGATGGTCCAATTGGAAAACCATATTAAAGTCGTAGTACGTAGCGTCATTGAGCCATTTATGTCAAACTGTGAACACTCACCACAGCCACAGGCATCCCTGTAACTGCAAGGCTATTCAATGACTAATGGATCTTTCAGGAAATGTCTCAACAGTCTATTTGTAAACTATGTGCTGGCTAGTGAAGATGCGTCATTGACTTCTCTGTGATCTTGTGTAAACCTGACCACAGTTCTGATGCGTGCAGTCAATGTGCCTGTAGTGGCACTGTTTATTTGTTGTCTGTAAGTTTATTTCATCTAATTTTCCATATTTATTTATTTTTTTGCACAAGTATATGTAGAAGTCACAAAAGGTAAATGAGAACATTTTGAAATTGTTTCAAAGTTAATGCTGTTACTCAGGCTAGGTGGAGCCATTTCTAAAAGCGATGCTAATATTCAGCGAGAGAACAAAAGAACATATTTACCTATTTTCCTAATTTAGGGGCTGATGGCAAAATAAGCTAATTCCCAAAATCTCTTTAACAACATGGTTGAAAAGAAAGCTTCTCAAACCTATCTCTTTAATACTTTGACCAAAATACGTCATAGACATTTCATTAAGACCTTTGAAAATGATAGCATTTTTTTGAAAAAGATCTTAGATCCTCATTGATAGACTGTTGTTAATGTTACGGCAAGAAAAAAAAAACACTACTCGTCTATGGAGACAAAGTGGTTGTATGTGGCTAACTAGTAAGACAAGATTGCGTTTGAGTGTCGGAGAAATGGAGGTAATTAATCACATGATCAGCCACAGCCATTTGTTTGGATCATAATTTTCCTGAACCTTCTCATGCAAATGAATTAATGAATGCACTTAAATTCACCCACACCTCAATTCACCCAGTAACGACATCATCCCATATCAATTGAATAAGAAACAGCACAGTTGAAATGTGTATGGATGAAACCTATCAGAAAACAACATCCCAACATGAATAAGAACAGTCACTGGAGACTTCCTTACAGTAGAAATGTTTAATTCAACTTTCATCAGTGTCCCTGTGTATGTGCATGATTTCATGTTTAAAATATCTTCACCTCCTCAAAGGTCATTCTCAGAGTTACTGTGACATTTTACCTCCACAGAATAGCATACTCATATGTATACGCACAAGAACAGACAGCAAACTGGCAATAAATAAAACACTCAACCGCCAGTTGGTGAGGCTCTGACCCAGGGCCCTGGCATGAATAGAACCAACACATCAACAGCATCTATCTTAATCTGAGATGGTTAGTAATGTGGCCACCTTATCCAGCATGCAGCCCCATCTGTGATGACACATGAGCTCCACCGTTTCATAGGAATAAACTCACAAAAACACGACACGATGTCTCAATGGAAAATTTGCATGGTGGATGTAAGACAGGAAAGCATGATTAATTTCTGCTCATGAAATGAATACAGATTTTGTCATTACATGGCTTTGCCTCCTTTGCCAAATATTGTAATGTTTCACCCTCCTTTTCCACAGCAAGTGTTGTGCTGCAATAATAAGGAACAGAAGATAGCTTACAGCTCATAAGCATGGGAACTGCTGGTAAATCAGCTAAATCGCACAGCAAAACAAAGAACTGATTGCTCATTAGTATTATGGATCTGCTCTGGTTAAAGCTGTTTCACAAGAAGCAGACACTTTAATGGCTTAAATGGTGTTTGTTTAAATGCTCATGACTTACATTTCACACAGTAAATATCAAAAGAATGAGACATTATCAAATATCTCATTGAATTTTAATATCAAGTTTTCAAAACACACACGGCTCGTGTACTTACCTTGGCCTTGCAGATGAGGCATCGCAGCCTGTCTTCACTCCCACATCCCTGCAAGGAAACAATGTTTAAAGTAATTAAGAGACAATACGCTTTCAAAACAGCAGCTCTGAAGTCAAACCAGCGTGCAGAATGACATGAAAGAGTTGCAAATCATTTGTTTGTGTTTTGATCAATAAACTCATTATGCTTGTTGGGTTAAACTGAACCGAAATGAGCATTAAATGTGACAGTGTTAACTTAATTACTTTGTCAGAAGCGTACATAGTTCAGTAAGTGGCCTTGAGAAGCAAATCAAAGCATTAAAAAAAAAATTAAAAATCATAAGGAAACAACAACACAACAGAACCAGATAAAAAAAAAACACAACTAATGAACCATATGAATGAAAATCACATTGTTGATTTCCGTTTTATTCTTGTGTTTTGCACCTCATACATAACAAGCCATTTTATGATACATACACAAAGAAGTGCAGATAAAATAAAAATAAAATGTTGGCAATCTTCAAGCCGGTGCTATTGTAGAATATGCTAATAACAACAGCAGCATTTTTAGAAACACAAATCCACTTCTAAAATGCGTGACATGCAGAGGAACATTTTGATAGATGTTAATGGTACATAATTACAGAACGCTGCTATTAGGAAATGTGATTTCATAAAGAGGACCGTTGCCCTTGGCACTGGCCTGATTGCTGGGAGTGTTGGGCTAATGAATATAAACCAGGTCTGTTTGCAATGATGACAATTATCAACCAATAGGAGAGGAAGGGTGGAAGAGTGGGGGTCCGGGTTCTTAACTTACTATTCACACCACTTGCAATTAAAAGGAAATGGGTAGCCATCCACACAAACACACTCGTCACAAAGGAGAAACATATCTAATATATTCAGTTAGTGTTTAAACTCTCAGTATTTTTTTCATCCCTTAACGCTCTCTCTCTCTCTCTCTCTGTCTCATTTGCATCATTTCTATGTTTAGCTTCTCTGCATCACTTCTTTTCTTCAGCTATGAGCTTTATTTCAGAGGGCTAGAATTACAAATTTTGAAGTGCATTTTTTTTTTTTTTTTTTTTTAGAAGAAGAAAAAATATCATTCCCATTATCCTCAACAGAGTGAAACCAGATGCATAAAAGTGAATTTATCTATTGAGTTAGAAAAAGCCTTTTTGGAAAATGATGGTTGCTTTCTGTTTTGGATATTGCTGTAAATTTTGTCCACCCACTGGTGGCCTGGGGAGTGTGGCGCACCATACCATGCTTGGCTGGTGTGGTATGAGCCATGCAATCCTCCCGTGCCCTTGTGCTTTAAGCTGCCGGGGGTTTCACCCCTTCAGGAGTCTGCTCCCCATAATGAGGGTCAGGGGTGAAAGTACTGCTGCGCCTGGAGGCCGGGATCTCCCAGGCACACTCAGTCACTGACTCTGTCCCTATATTTAAATCCAGCCTCAGGACATGTTTTTCAAAGGGCATCTCCTAACTAGTTCCTGGTTACTAATTAGTTTCGTGCCATGCTATTTGTCTTTGGGAAGTTGAACATGGAAGAGGGGGGTAGTGGGGGGCTTGAGAAGAAGGACAGCATATGGTTTACCTCGGTGCTGACCATGATCACACAGATAATGTTCAGATGCAAACATCCAAATGTAAATAGCTGAAATTAATCCCACTGCCTTTTTTGCTATGTTTAAATTCTTTATTGACAAAATATGTGTGACGTTGTTGTTGCTGAAATCAAATAAGGATGTAGAAATTTGGCTTTTTTTCCTGCACAAGCTACTTTCAGCAGTGGCAACGGTGCGTGCTCTCACTTCCAGCTGGCTCTCTCCCGCAAGTCATATCATTATTGAATTACATTTTCTGGTTTCATAAAATGCAGTTAAGAGGCACTTTGGACATATGTGCATGACCTGCTTTCCAGAGATGGCCATCAGAACAAAAGTGACAGGTCAATTGCTGATTTCTGTTTCATAAAAGGGAAAGGGCTCCCTACCCCATGCACTCTAAAAGGTCGCATGCTCTCTCTGTCTGTCTGCTTCACACACACACACACACACACCACACACACACACACACACACACAGGCTAAAGTAGTCTGGGAGCATCAGCACACACTCTTAGTTAAGAGGGGGGCTTGGTGCTGGCGTGTGTCGGCTTCATGTGCCTGTGTCTATAACTGTATAGTGGGAAGACACACACTTAATGGAAGTGGCTTTTCACTCTGACAGCTGGGTGGTGCAGATGAAAGGTCTGCTGCAGCATGCTGTCTGCCACTTGTGGAGTGTCCTGGGAGAGCTAAAACTCACAGGAGTGGACAGCACAGCAGCAGACAAACATTTCCCTCTTGGTTAATCTACAGCGATTGGTATAAAGTGTCTAAACTTACAAGCAAATTCTGAAACAGAGTATGATGTAGAGGTGGAAGCAAGCATCTGTTGCACTTTATCAAAGTGCAGACATGACATGGTTTATCTGCTCCTCAGCTCAAAGTGGCACTCCAATTTTGCACAGAAGATTTCAACATACGCTAACTTTAAATCTCCAAATGCGCCAAACTTCGGAGCCTTCGTTTTCCATCATGCAACAGGATTCTTTATCTTTATTCTGAAATATAAGCTGGACAGAGATCACCGTTGGCGTGTGAAAGGCCAATATTTAGCTGTCACCTGTCAGTCTGTTGTCAGTTGTTTTGTGAGGCCAGAACTGACCATATTTGGACAAGTGGGTGGAGCTAGAAAGTGATACTCAAAAGGTGACTTGACAAAAACATGTGTCTTTGAGGATAAATATTAGGGCTGGGCCAAAAAATCGATTTTTATATTAATCGCGATTTTTTTCTTGGGATTTTAAAAAATCGATTCACATACACGAATCGATTTTTGGCTCCGTGGAAATACTCCGCTCACCGTCTCTTTTGTCATCTACACTTCCGGAAATAGAAGCACGTGTGTCACCATAGTAACCAGAATGCCGGCAAATTCACGCGACAAAATGGCGGAGTGCAGCGAGCGGAGTACTTTCACAGAGTCTGAACTCTTTCCCCCACCGCCCCACTTCAAATCAAACGTATGGACTTTATTTGGTTTTTATAAAAAGCACGAGGCAGGAGAGCTCGATATGAGGAAAGCCATATGTAAGCGTTGTCGCAGTCAAATCTCTTACTGTGGTAACACCACGAACATGACGGCGCACATCCTTCGCTACCACCCAGAGAGGTCGGTGCTCTCTGACAGACTGGGTCCGCGTTTACTCGAGAGTTAAAGATACTGGCGGTGGCAGCTAATGTCAGGGCTCGGGCAGTTAAATGATTATTCATTAACGTGGCGTGTTTGTCATGAAACAATCGTGTTGCCGTAGCGTGTTATTGCCGGTTTGTTTACCGGTAGCTGTAAAGCACAACGGATCGCCAACATGACAACACTGCATGAGAACATATTCACGACACGTCCTGACCGGTGTAGGCTATTAGTGTTAGCAGATGCTACCATTAGCACCTGTATCCGCAAAGAGAATAACGACGTGGATTTATTGTTGTTTACATCACGTAGCCTATGCAGCAACTGAGCCGGGTAGAGGAAGACAACTTTAGGTAAGAAAATCAAGTTTTATTCAACGCTAGACAACTTTTAAAATTAGCAACTATAGGCTGTATTGTCTCGGTTCTATTCGGGTAACTCGGTTCAGTTCGTGGTCGGAAACTAAAGACGCGGGTCGTTTGCGGGTCCATTCAGGTTTGGACTCCCGAACTTATGATAATAGCTCGGGTCGGGTCGGGTCGGTTTCGGGTCGAATTTTCACGGCTCCGTTCGGGGTCGGGTCCATGAAAGTGGACCCGTGAAGACCTCTAAACCAGAGGTCTTCAACCCTGGTCCTCGAGGCACCTATCCAGCAGGTTTTAGAGGTTTCCCAGCTTCAACACACCTGATTTTAATTAATGGTCATTATCAGGTTGTCCTCAAAGTCTGCACAAGTCTGTTGGTGACACAGGCACTTGTATCACGGTGTGAAGAAGGGGAAACATCTAAAACCTGCTGGATAGGGTGCCTGGAGGACCAGGGTTGAAGACCTCTGCTCTAAAATACTGAAATTGCGCATTTAAAAAAAAAATATTAAAACTTATTTAATCTTTATATTTTTATTATGATTTCATACTTAAAATAATAATAATAATAAGAAGAAGAAGAATAAGAATAAGAATATGTTATAATATTATATATAATAATCAATAATTACATATAATAAATATAATATTTAATATTATTATATGATTTTTATATTTCAATAATTGAAATATAAAAATCGCAATACTTGGTAAAATCGAAATGCAATACTTGTTTAATCACAATCGCAATATAAATCGAATCGGGACCCAAAAATCGTAGGAGAATTGAATCGGCACAAAAGTGTATCGGCACAGCCCTAATAAATATCTATGAAAACCTGTGTGACCTGTCCAGGATGTACTTCTACCTTTCATTTAACAACAGCTGGGATAAGCTCCAGCAGACCTAATCGATAATGGAGGGATGCATATCAATGAAAATTGTGTATTATTTTTAGAATTACCATGAAGACACTGATCAGAAGAGGTGCATGTAGCTAAAGACTCCAGTATGACTTTTGGGAAAATATATTTGATTGAAATATATTTAATTTTTGACTTTTTACTCTTTCTGAACCCAGAAATGTCTCAGTCTAACTGCCTAGTGGTATCATTCTTCATCAGCAGTGTTTTTTTTTAATGTGCCTCTGCATTGGCTGTCAATTTTTCTCTGTGAATTCTGTGAACTCTAAACTTTGTGAATTTCCAAAGTTGAATGTCATAATTTCGAAACCCCGCAGTTCAAGTTTGAAAGACACATTTAACTGAGCACACTCAAAAAAAAAAAAAGAAAAATCTGAGTAAATGTTTCACTGCAACATATTTTAGAAAACTAGTTAATGCTGCCTGTAATCATTTATTTTACAAAAGACTTATCCAAATTAGGAATTTTACATGTGTAAAGTTTGAAAAAAATCTAATCTGCATCCTGTAACCATTTTAAATGTTTATTTTATTCATAAGGTTCAGCTCTTCTTTCATTCAGTTATGCTACTGCTGCAAGACAGTAGGACAAAAGTTCTATTTATGAAAGGAATAAAAGAAGTTAATTATGGAGATGGAGTATAAAAAATGAAATTGTGAACCACAAGACCAGAGGTGTCTGGCCTCATGTTACTCAAGAACTAAATTCTGATTTTGTCAGTACATTTGGGAACGATATTGACTGATCACAACAATGTAATGCAACGACTTCAGTATTTCAAATAGAAAAATATCAAATACAGCATTGAACTGCAAAAAAATAAATATTGTACTTTAACATACGTTATTTATCTGAACTTAAGTCACAATACTAAAGTAACTGTAAGTAAACAGTGTTTATCTTGTTACAGTACTATGTTCTCTTGGGAAAATTTGCAACTTATTTCCTTTTTTGGTAACTGGCTCATACAAAAAGCAGTTTTTAAATGATGGTTTCATTTATCAGGGGGGGAAAAAAGCTATCCAAACCAATCTTGCCCAATGTAAAAAAAAGTAACATTTCCTAAACCCAACAACTGGTTTGCCAAACTTTGGTGACAACAAGCGCAATCAAGGGTTTTCTCATAACTGGCAATGAATTGCCAGTTCTGCAAAGACGAGTGTCTTTGCAGAATAGTTTCCAGCCACATTGCACATTTACGAACATAAACAGGTTATGCCACAGCATCTCAACTGGATTTAAAGTAACACATAAGAACCTGAAAACATTAAAAAAAAATGTTTTTAAGACTATTTTATCTGTAGTTCAACTCTTAACAGGCCAGATGGCACCTTCACCAAAGCCTAAGAGTGTTTGCATCACCTGCAATGGGACTTTAAAACTGTTGAAGCCAGGTCGCAGCAGAAGTCCAATTTAATTCAGTTCAATTCAACTTTATTTATATAGATTCTATTACAACAAAAATTGTCTCTCTGCACTTTTCAGAGACCCAAAGCATGACCCCCAAGCAAATATAATTAAATATTAATTAAAATTCAAATTCAAATTCAAATATACTTTATTGATCCCCCAAGGTAGAAATTCAAGTTTCAGTACAGTCTGGTGTACTTGAGGAGCTGCCGGCGTCCAGCGCTCTTTTCATGTCCTGGTCCTGTGGTCCGAGTGCTAACTCCAGTTAAAAGCCGTTAAAACCAGTATATCTCCACAATGATGAATCAAGTGAGATATCTCCAGGTCAGAGGAGGAAACACCGATGAACCAAACCGTCTCTTCTGGGAAGACTGAGCTTCCTCAGTCTGGCAAGCGATGGAGCCGACCGTCCCAGAGCCCGGTTCATCATGCGGACCAGGTTGTTGGCGTCACCCCTGGCGGTGCTGGGCCCACCAGGTCTCCACACGGCCCCTGCCAAGTCAGCTGACTCACCCCGGCGTGTAGACTGCTTGACAGGGGCAGCATGCCGCCGCTGCCACGTTGGGGGCTCCCGTCCCAGCTCAGTCGACGCTGCAGCCCAGATCCAGTGGCGGTGGTTGCTGCGGGTAGCAGTTCAGGATTAGCTTCCCCGAACCGGCCCCCAGTGACACCGTCCATGTCTGCGGCAGCATGTCTCTACCAGCCGCAAGAGGACCGGTCCGCACCCGCAGACAGCATGTCGACACCCGACCGCAAAATCACCACACACCGGGCACAAACTGGAGCATCCAGCGTCGCAGGGATAAGTCCCCCGGAGCAGCAGCGAGTAGCCTCCATGCCAGTGAAGAGAGTTCAGGTTTAGCAAGCGCCAAGGACGGTCATGCAATCGTGAGCTCTGCCGGTTTGCCTCTCAGTTGCTTTTAATGCTGGATTCATTTACATGAAACCTCTATCCCTTAACTAATAAAGATCTAACATGGTAACTGCATGGCATGGTACAACCTTCGTGGGGATAGAACACTTCTGCTGGATAATCTTGATGGAGCCAAACAGCCTCCTCTGAAAATGGTGGCCGACAAGGAGGAAACCATTTCATTTGAATCCATGATGTTGACGTTATGAGAAAGCAAAGAAGACTTATCCAAACAGAAGCCAAGACTCAGCATTCAAACCACACTTACAAAGACTGAAACCTCGCTTTCAGCTTTGTCGGAGCAAGTTGAGGATATGAAAGGGCGAGTCTCGGCTAATGAGGACAATGTCAGTGACTCTCTGAAACGGCTGAAAAAGATGAAGAAAGAGCTGCAGTATGTAAAACACAAACTAGATTACCTTGAGGACAGGAACAGGAGAAATAATATAGGTAAGTCTTTAACATACCTGAAACATGCTGCTTCCCTCACGCGGATAATTCCTACTGACCCTCCATCCTGTTACCTTCAAATCACCTGTCATCATCGAGAGATGTCACCGGCTCGGTATAGCCTTTGATAAAACCAGACCCCTGATTCCTCTACTTTGAGAACAAAGGAAAGGTGCTCTGTCAAGCCAGGGAACTGAAGGAGATTTTCTTTGAAAACAGATACATTTACATCTATGCTGAGTGCTGTGCCAACACACAGCGTTAGACGGACGTGTTCAAAGCAGGGAAAAAGACGCTTCAGGAGAAGGGCTTTGAGTACAGCTTGCATTACCCAGCCAGGGTCCACATCTCATGAGGGAGCCGTCAAGTGGTTCACTTCACTGGCCAATGTCATGGACTTTTTGCGCCAGCTGGAAAACTAAAGTTCGGCATGCAGTCACATTTTCTATCGGGAAATCTGCCGGACTTCCAGGCAAGAACCGCTATGGGACCTTTAGTCTATTCAATGGAGCGGATTAACAGAGTCGAATAAGCCACGGGAATCCTTTTATTTCATTTAATATATTTTATTATGACCTTGCCTACTCCAGGATAGCAGATTTTTGTTTGGACTATCTGGTTATGAGGTTAAACTGTACTGGTATTTTTGCGCCAGCTGGATAAGTAAAGTTTGTTGTGCAGTCACCTTTCTTACAGATCAACATGCCGGACTTCCAGGCAAAATCTACTATGGGATTTATATTTTATATTTTGTCCAACGGAGCAGAGTAAGTCACAGCCACCCATTGACTACACATGTTGCTGTGCAGGCTCCAGGTGGTGTCCTTGTTCATTGCTGTAGCCAAGACCGTTAAGCTTTCCAAGCTGGTCACATAATGTTCAAATTGAACTCAGTTGAAAAAGATGATACAGGTAGATTCCTGCTCATTGACTGTGTTTTGATAATGAATAGTCTGGCATTGATTAACATGTATGTCCCCAATCCTGACGATCTCCTTTTTAAGGCTTGCTGCAGTTCGGGCACACTGCCTTATTGGTGGTGACTTCAACTTGGTTTTTAATCTAACTATTGACCGTTCATTGCCTAATTCACTTACACCATCCAAGGCAGCATCGATTTTTGAACCATGGCATAAAACAAATGGGACTGTATGATGTCTGATGCACTCTAAACCTCAACAAGAAAGATTTCTCTTTTTTTTTTTCTAACGTTCAATTATCCTATTCCAAGATAAATATGTTTTTATTCCCCAAACTATACTTTGTAGAATAAAGAAGTGTTCTACCTGGCGGCTGCACTTTCTGATCATAATCCTATTAAGATAACCTGGTTAATTGATTCTGTGCAACTGCCTCCTCAAACATCTATGTTGAAAGATCTAGAATACGTAGAATGTATGATTTCCCAAACCGAATTGTTCCTTGACACCAATGTGAACTCTGCCTTAAATGCAGATATTTGGGAAGCTCTCAAAGCATTTATGAAGGGATGTATCTTTATCATACAGTGTATATTAATTAAGGGAGAACTGACAAAATTATCTGAAGAAATTAGAGTACTTGAACAATTGTACTCTGAACCTAAAAAACTGGACATTTTAAATTTCTTAACTGCAAAATGAATACAGTATAATTTATGTGCTACCAAGGCTGAAGCTGCTTTAGCTAGGACTAAATATTGTGAATATAGAAATAAAATTGGCAAATTACTTATGTGGTAGCTGAATAAGGAGGAATTAGACAAAACAATCCACACAATAACTACCAATGATGGCAGATCTCTGACTGACTCATTGGAGATCAACATGGAATTCAAAAAGTTTTATGATGTACTGTGTAAATCGGAACACAACAGTAGTAACAATTCAGTGGAGCGATTTCTGGATGGTCTGCCTCTTCCACAGCTCAATGATGAAGATAAAAGCTGGCTGGATGCTGATATAACTGAGAAAGATGTTCTACTGGCTATGAAATCTCTGCAGAACAATGAGGCCCCAGGGCCAGATGGCCCACTGAATATTTGAACACTTTTTCAAACAAACTGTCACCTGAATCAAACAAATATAATCAAAGAAGCTTTGGATAATCAGACCTTGCTGAACTCCCTTAAATTATCTACCACAACACTATTACCAAAACCTGATGAGGATGAGTCTTCCGAATGCTGACTCCAAGATTATTTCTAAATTGCTTGCTGCTAGATTAGATTATACCAAAAATTACACATCCTGATCAAACAGGATTCATCAGGAATAGGCAAGGGTCGGACAGACCATATAATCAACTCAACACAGCTGACAAAGGGGCCAACACTCTTAATCTCAGTGGATGCTGAGAAGCCGTTCGACAGGATCTCAGGAATGAATTTTGGTGAAAGGTTCACTCACTACATTAAAACACTTTTTAAAGCTCCTGAAGCACAAATATTAACCGTGGGCCATTGTGGTACTGCAGGCGGACCATGAGAGGTCATTAAAAATAAACAAATAAATATGTTTGTTGGCTTTTAAAGGGGAGGAGTTGTGCGGCTGACAGCACACCCTACCACCGGGTAAAACCTTTCAGATCATGGATTAGGGTTATATGAGGTTGTATCAGGTGAAACTCTTAACAGGTTGTCCATGATGGAGGTCCAGATACTGCATTGGGTCGAATGTTGAATGTTGAGTTGTTGTGCTAACCGAGATTGACTCGCAGGTGAGCTGCTGAGGGCGACAGTGACTGGTTCCTTCCTGGGGTTGGCTGGTTACCCATGCAGCCATTAACATCGTGTGGTGGGGGACCTAGGTTCCTACTGGACGCTGTGGGAGTTCCTGATCCTGATCCTGAGCCTGATGCTGATCCCTGAGCTCTCTATTGAGGGGGTTCTGAAGTTTCCTGAATGATACTTGCCTTTTGAAGCTTCCTGAACAGTGTTTGAGCTGGTGGTGCACATTTCTACAATAAAGATCAAAGTTAGGGGCTGATGCTTCAACAATAAAGACTGTTACATTCTACACGCTACAGTGCTACATTGTCATCCAGGATGTGCTGATGGTCGCCACCGTGGGATCCGTACCAGAAGGACCCAAAGCCTGCTACACGGAAGGGGGGGGGGGGGGGGGGCCTGAAGGGGTTTCTGTGGACATGGGTTGACTGTTTATGGTAGTTAGCTAGTTACCTAATGTTAGTTAATTAGTTACTTAATTATGTTATCATAATTATGAATCATGTTATTGTGTTGTTTTGGGTTTCATTTACTCAGCCAGGGGTCTTTGCAAGATGTGTTTGTTCTGCCCTTTCAGGAGATCCAGGTTACCATAGTGATGGTTGGTACCGTGCAATGGTGGCGTCGATCAATGGACTAGGGCTGATAAATAGTCATTATGTTTGTTCGACTCTATCTCATTTCACTGTTAACTCGTTTCTGCTTGCTTACCTCCTAGTTATTTACTGCAGTAGAGATTTTCGGGTGTTAGTGGCGGCCTAGAGGAGTGTTAAGAACGCGGTTCGAGATGCATATCTGGGGGTCTGAGAGCTGCGGATGTTTCGGACATGTCGAATAAATGCAATGTCTCTATTCTGGATTATTCTGTAGTACGGTTCACAGTTAACTACGATCGGATGGGGGGCCCGAGGGGTTTTCTTTACTGTCTGTTTGTTTACTGTCCTCCTTATGTTTTTTTAAGGCCTGTTTGTTCCTATTATTCGTGTGCTCTTTAGGCATACCGGTTTAACGTTCCCTATGGTAAATGGTAAATGGACTGCACTTATATACCGCTTTTCCACACCAAGTTGCCCTCAAAGCGGTTTACAATGGCCTCTCAGTCACCCGTTCACACACACATTCACACACCAATAGGCGGCAGCTGCCACGCAAGGTGCTGCCAACCCACTGGGGGCAAGTTAGGGTTCAGTGTCTTGCCCAAGGACACTTTGGCATGTGGACAGTTGGATCCGCGTTCGAACTGCCAACCTTCCAGTGACTGGACGACCCACTCTACATTCATCAACAAGCTACGATGTTTTGAAGGCAAAAACATGAGTTCTTTGTATTGAACACACAGATTTAATTCATGCTTTAATAGTGTTACTGTAAGCTAATCATTTTTTTTCTTTATCTCCAAAATTAACATTTAAGATTTCATAATGAAACTCATCAGTTGCCGATTTTGATCTACTTTAAAAATGCCTCTAAACAAAAATGCACCGCTGTCAACTCGGCTTTCACGGACTCAGGACAGCACAGCCTGGGACTGTCGGATGCCAACTAGGTTGTCTGCGCTGACGGACCTCCTCATGGCAGATTTGCTCAGGTCCTTGTACTTGTTCTCGCACAGCCTGGATATGGCCTCCAGTTTTTGGGCCTGTTTGTTGCTGAGCGGCTCCAGAGGGAAACTGAGGTTGTTGTCGTCAGCCAGCAAGCGCAGGTCAAAGTAATACTTTGCATAGACGCTGGCTGGTACATTGATGTTGAACTGGAGAAGCTCAAGGAAGTGACGCTCCATCTCATTCATGTCCTCCACGGTGATGTCTTTGAGGATCTGGCAGTAGTTGACGTTCCACACAGCTTTGGTAGTCCCAGACTTTGGAGGCCAGCAAGATGGCACCGAGAACAATGCGCTTACAGTTACAAGGACAAATGTCCATCTCGGCATAAGTCAAAAGCCGTTCCAGGTACACCAGCGTGATGATAGCACACTCAGCGGTGAGCTGCGCAGAGCTGAAGAGCGTCCTTATGAAGCGGTAGATGAGTTTGTGCTCTGGGTCTATCACAGAGTAGTCATCCAGAACCTTCTCTCTCGATAGAGAGAGAAGCAGTGAAAGCCACGTGCAAGGTTCTGGGCGCTTGCGGCGTCATGTGTGATAAACTTGCTCATCAGTTTTAACCTCGGGCTATTCAATTCAATTTTATTTGTATAGCATCTGTTACAATGTCAGTTGTCTCTAGGTGCTTTACAGAGACCCAGAGCATAACCCCCGAGCAAATATCAATAACTAAAAATATAATATTGAATCCTAAACAAGGATAAAGGCAGGTAAAAATCTCCCACAGAGGGAGAAAAAAACCTTTCAGCCAAACAGTGGCAAGGAAAAACTCCACTTTAAGAGGAAGAAACCTTGAGCAGGACCTGGCTCATATGGGGGGACCTTCCTGCTGAAGGCCAGCCGGGTAAAGAAAGAAAAGAGGGGAGACAGGACAGAGAGAGGATGTAGGACAGTAAATGTGGGACATGCTATTTGGCTATGCTTCTTCCATGTGTGGGTGTTTATGATCCAGTATCCTGTTATCGTGTTAATATGCGAGTTATCCATGATGTTGATTGGGAGTATTTCAGAAGTTCTCAATTGGAGTTCAGGTCCTGCGCATTGTGGGCCTGCAAAACGCTTGGGTTTAGACTAGCTCCTCGCTGGGTGCGGGGAGGGGGGCGTCTGTTTGTTGTAGGTGAGGCCTGTTGCAATTATGTTGTGTCTTGGGGGTGTTTACTCCAATCATGGTTTGTTTTGAATGTTGCGTTTCTTCCTTTTGTTTTCCTGTGAGATTCCATGCTTGCATCATGTGGTGCTAAATACAGTGATGCCTCTTTACATGATAGGAAACCTGATTCTTTTCGGACCTTGCCTGATGGTCGACTGGGGGATGCACCTGTGGGTGTCTGGTGATTGAGTACTGGTCATTCAGTCGTCCGGTTAGATAGGCATTGTGTTTTCCCAATGGGGTTTGGCTGTAGTCTAGAGTAGTTAGCCTGCAGGGGATCTTTGGCTGTTCCTGTGGCAATCCAAATTAAACTAAAATTTAAGGTTCAAACTCCAATTTCAGTCAGGCGAGCAACCAATTTCAATCTGATCCTGAGAAGCGTACACATAGTGGGGAACAGCGTGCTCTAGTGCTGTGATCTAGATAAGCTTGTCACGTGTAGAACAAAAAGTGGGGTGCAAAACAAAAAGTGGGGATTGTTGGTTGAAAATTTCATCAGGTAACTGCGACCTGTTTTTTGAGTATCTCATGTAGGATATCTAACCCTGAAACCCAGGCGCCACGGCGGGCTGAGAAGAATGTAGCTCAAAGCTCAAGGCTCAAATGTTGATAACGAGTGGTTAAATGACTGTGTTTTGCTCAATTCAGTGTCTTGTGCTGACAACCAGGTGCCTTGTATGTTGCTGTGAGTACTTGACCATCTCTGCTTGTATACAGTGTAGATTAAATGTTACTTGCACCCTCTGTCCGATTGTCCAGTCAAGTGTTTAAGTGTTTCATTATCGCCTCACCAGAACTCACTAAAAATTTGATAAACTATACATTAATGGTGACAATTTAACCAACAACTGTTTTTAAACCTGTATTTTTTTTAAATATGTTTTTAATTACTGTAAAGTATTTGACATGATTTTTTAAAAATATATAAGTAATAAAACAAACCAGTTGAGTGTTATTCTACTGTCATCTTAACTTAATAGGACAAGTATCACCTTACATTAATATTGGAACATAGCTGTGAGTCTTGTATGTTGATGAACAGTTGTGATTAAAGGTTTGGGTGGGCAGCAGAGATTTTTCACAATTCAAATTGGACCATGGTATTCTGAAGTTTGGGGATGGCTGTTCTAGAGAAAATAAAGGCTAGCACTCAAAGATGGATTGATCTTTCCTTTATCCCTAATTGTTAAAGTAAATATCAAAATGAACGTCTCACCTACACTTATTTATTTATTCTAATGCAGCGATCGCCAACCTCCAGGCCGTGGACCAGTACCGGGCAGTGGATCAATTGGTACCGGTTAGTTTTTTAAGTTTTAATTATTATATGAATCTGAATGAGCTTTTATTTTGAAAAATCGACCAGCTTCTCTTGGTTACATCTCAGTAACTTAAGCGCCAGAATTTAACCCAGTGAGCAAAATGAGTAAGAAACAGACGTCTTTGGAAAGTTTCCTTGTGAAAGGGGAAAATGCACAGTGAAGAGAAAGAAAAACAGCCTATGACTTTCAAGAAAAAGAAAGCTTTTAACAGACAATACCAGGAGACCTACTGAAATATGGATTTATCAAGAGAGGTGATTCTACATACCAAGCCTGCTCTGCGTGATTTTTTTTTTTTTTTTTTTTTTTAAATGGGTACAAAGGCTGTTAACAGATACTTTGATGTTACACTCATGTTATGTTATTGGCGTAATGTAACGAGGAAACCTGCCCCCCCGGTCCGCGGTAAAATTGTCAAGCATTGACCGGTCTGCAGATACAAAAAGGTTGGGGACCACTGTTCTAATGTATTCCTTTGGCTGTCCCTAAGAGCTTTTTCAGTAAGATTTTAAAAATCATCTCATCCTTTTTATGGCGAAAAAAAAACCCAGAGTAAAACTTTAATATTATACTATTGTATTATAATTTTAGTCAATGATGTTTGCTCAGGGGTCATGCTCTGGGTCTTGGTAAAGCGCCTAGAGACAATTGACACTGTAACACACGCTATACAAATAAAATTGAATCGATTTTAAGTTACAAAAATATCCTGTTATCTTGAACACCTTTCAAGCTTGGCAGGAATCCCATGCATTGCTGGGATTAGATATCTCACATCTGGAAAAGACCTCCAGGTGGAATAATCCCAACATCCCCTGCCCTGTTGCAGTTGGAACTTTAAAGAAATAGGCCAAAAAAGGAATCAAACTGGTTAACAACCTTTATAGTAACAACATATTGTTTAACTTTCAACAATTATCTTCCAAATTTAGTCAACCACAGAACAACCACTTTAAATTCCTTCAAATTAGACACTGGCTTCAAGATAACTCTGCTGATTTCCCATGTATGCTAAATAAATCCCCGTTCTAGAAGCCTCTGCTCGATACGCGAGTCTCCTCCACAAGAGGACTGATATCTTCTCACAACATTATCAACAGAGATTTGCCAATTTACGATAGAAACGATGCTTGTTTTGAAAATTCCACTTTTTTTGTAAGTATATTTTTAGTTGTGTTTTCTTGTCAATTAAAAACAAGTGGGAGACAGACCTAGGTTGTAACTGATGACGCTGACTGGCAAAACATTCTGGAAAGATTCCTAACAGTTCTGATCTCTGCTAGACATAGACACATGCAATTTAACATCTTTCAGAGTCTATTTCAGCCCACAGAGATTGCATGAAATCAGTGGGAATATGTCTGTCATGTGCCAAAGATGTAATACAGCTAAAGGCAACCTGCTTGCACGTGCTCTGGGCTTGTTCTCGCTTAGTAGATTTTTGGAAAGTTCATTGTAGCCACTGTATCAGAGATCATAGAGGCTGAAATTCCAGGAGACCCAAGATTTGGCTTCTTGGAGATGTATGCTTAACCCTTTAGGGGCCAGAGGTTTTTCAAGAAAATATACAATTACGATATCAAGATTTCAAAAGGCTATAACTTGAAAGTAGTTTGATATAAAGGTATACTGTCAATAAGAAAATTGTTCAGTATGACTCAAAGTCTGTGATGGGAGTGAAATTATGCATCTAATTTGCATATCATGACATCACAAGGTGGTGGCCATATTGGAAAATGTTCAATATTGATATCGAGGTTTCAAAAGGCTATAACTTTAAAGTGGTTTGAGATGAATGCATTCTCTAAATGACAAATATCTTCAGTATGAACCAAAATTTGGGATGGAAGTAGATTTCTCATCTATTTTGATTATTGCACATCACCTGCCCAAACCTGCCCAGTAGTCCGCAATTTCAGGTTTTTCCTCAAGCCCCATGAAAAAGTGAAGTGACATGAAAGCTTTCATTTCAGGGACAATCACATCATACCAGTCATGAAATCTGGAGTTTGGTTTCAAAATTTCCCTTTCAAAGAACTGGTAGGCATATCTGTGTGTTTTATTGGTGATGAGGCTCCAGAATTCATCCAAAAAAAAAAGAGATGAAATCAATGGGCTCAGAATTTGTCAGATCGTCTCTACAATAACCAACAGGCTCATAAAAATTTCCACTTTTGATACTCTTTCTGTCTCTGAAGAACTGCCAGCCATCATCATCATTATCATCGCCACTGTGATTTCTGGTGCGCCAGTAGTGGTGTGATTTCATGACTGGGCTTCTCCCGCGTGTCTGCCAGGACCAACCGTGGTTGTTTTTATCCCCACCATATTTTTTCATATTTGCGGTGTTAAGAGCCCCCCCTGACACCTCAACCATGTCCCCGGCCTCTCGGCATTGTGAGTAAATGAAAAAAACACTCTTTCACTCTGCTCTGCTCTCGCTACGCTCAGCACTACTACCACTGCTTTGCCGCCGCGTCTCTGCGCTGGAGGGTGTTTTACGAAATCCTTTTTAAAACTTTGAAATAGCACCACATCCACAAATGCTTCTCAGATTACAGGCACACATGTCTGCCATCTCCTGGTGAAAAGTAGTGACAAGATTCTTTGTTCTGAACTGCAAGCCTTTTTATTCACTGTGGGAGTTTTTCTCATTCATCTTCATTGGTGTTTACATCCCACCGCAGGCCACCGTGAGCCAGGCTATACAGCGGCTAGAACCGATAACACATTTAGAACAGGCACACACAGGCTCCCTGTTCATTATTCTTGGGGACTTTGACAGAGCAAAACTCAACCACGAACTGCCTAACACAGACAACATTAACATGATTTAAGGCTGGACCCAAAAACCAGGAGAGCAGAAGGCAGGAGAATCCAACAAAAAGTCTTATTTCCAGCAAAAAAAAAAAAAAAAAAACAGAAAACAGAACAAAAGCTAACTGCAGGAATCCACAGGTGGACAGAGAGATGATGGGGCAGGAACACAAAGAAATACAGGATCATGGGAAGGAGGATAGGAAAACAACAGACGATCCAGCAAACCAAGAAGGGAAAGACAAGGCTTAAAAACACAAAGGTACAAATGAGACACAGGTGCAAACATGCAGGGAAATGAACAGAAGGAAGTACATCAAAATGAAACAGGCAGGAAGACAGACCATCCAAAGTAAAACAGGAAACAAACCAAACCATGAAAATCCTAAAAAAAAACAACTCAAAAACCAAATCCAAGACCACATAACTCAATCCCAAACTATGACAAACATGTAAACTGTCCCACTAGGGACAATAACACACTGGACCACTGTTACACTACTCTGAAACATGCATACAGTGCTATTCCAGTGCAGCTTTGGGACACTCTGATCACTATCTAGTACACCTTATTCCAGCCTACAGGCATAAATTAAAATCTGCTAAATCTGTAGTGAGGACAGAGAAGTGAGGCTTAACAGAAGCTACAGGACTGTTTTGACTCTACCGACTGGAGTGTTTTTGAAGCTATAGCCATCAACCTCAATGAACTAGCAGATACTGTAACATAGTACATTCATTTTTGTGAGGATGTATGTGCCAAGCAAAATATTCCACACATACAACAGTAAACCCTGGTTCACTTCCAAACTCAGATACCTTCGTTGAACCAGGGAGGATGCCCACAGGAGTGGGGATAGAGCCCTGTACATCAAGCCAGGAACATACTGACAAAGGAGTTCAGAGTAGACAAGAGACACTACTTTGAAAAACTGAGGAACAACTTTTTCCGTAAAAGGTCTGGCATCATTGTGGAGAGGCCTGCAGGAAATCACTAGCTACAGAAGATGCCCTGCCCCCACTTCTGTAACCAACAAAGCCCTGGCCAACGAACTCGACACCTTTTACGTCAGATTTTCTCCCTACCCTCCCTCCCCCACCATCCACTGATAATCAGCCATCCACCACTGCACCCACCTCATCCCTCCAGCTTAGACACTTTGTCTTTGCAACAGCTGGCGCACTTCCCCCTCGCTGATTCAGAAGTCCAAAAGAGCACCAGGCCCAGATGGAGTGTCTCCCTCCAGTGTCCAGATCTGTGAAGATCAGCTGGCTCCCATCTTCACTCAACTTATGAAGTCATCCCAGTGCCTGGTGTTGGCCCACCTAAAGTCCCCCATAAGCGACCTGCTGGATCTCCTGCATAGAGAGTGGCGATGCTGCCATCTGTAGGATCGCAACACTAACTACGATGTTCAAAACTGATATTTATTTTGACGCTCTGCCTAGCAACCCCAGTGACACATATTACAATTGACGTCTATAGACCTCAATGGCAGTGAATGAGTTAACTTTAAAACAGCACTAAATCACTGAAATAAGCAAGCGATATTCGCAACTGACAAACGGAAACATTAAGTGTAGTTAAACTCGGCTTTGTCTCACGACAGCAAGAGATGGGAGTTGCCGGGACGCGTGTCAGCCAATCAGCGTACAGACCACTGACGCCAAAGAAATGCCCGTCATAGCAGCCAATCACAGTCCTCGATTTTTGTTCATGGGGCATATTGTGTAGGCTCTTGTTGCTTCCTGAGATTGGTTCTTGATGTGATGTGTTTCGCCTCAGCCTCACACGCTTCGTTTGAAATTTTTCCAATTTTTTTTTCCAATTTTTTTTTCCAATTTTTATTTCCGATGAATATTTTTTAAACCTCTGCAATGTACTGAGACCACGATTGCTGAGACCGTGAACTGTGAGGGTTCACTGTAATTCAGTGATTAAAAGAAAGGTGGAGAGAGAGACAAAGATAATGAGACAAACAAAGTCACCGGAATGTTAAGACGAGGAAATACAACAATGCTTATATAGCGGTTGGCTTCACTGAGACTACGGTGTGATTGATGCACTTTAAATCTTTACAGACTAAAAGACAATGTTATGGGGGGGGCTGTAACATGCGGATGGAATATACGTGTTTTCCTGAGCTCCTCGTGGCACACCGAATTATACTAATTAAAAGTCCAATTCTGCCCGCCAGACTCGTCTTAAAGGCTTCGCCTTGTGTTTATCTTTGAGTTTGCTAAAAAAATGCATTACGAATATGTTGACCAAAAGTGCACGAGGCGGAAGGGCAGCTACTCGCTTGCTAACAGAAGCTATAAGTCGCGATCAAGCTAGCATTCAGCTGAGGAGGAAGACGAGCTTCCACTGATTTGGCAGAAAATGTCAAACAAGCTGCTGCAGTCCTTCAACGAGAGGTTTGACAGGTTTGAGCTGAGTTTCCAGAATCTTTTGTCTGCTCAGAAAGCACTGATGGAGAGACTGTCCGTCAACGAAAACCAGACCGCGGATCATGATAAACGCATCCATGCTGTGGAAACGTCAGTAGCCAAGCTGCAGCAGGAGAATAAAAAGCTCTGGGCCAAGCTTTCGGACCTGGAGGGGAGATCCAGGCACAACAACATCAAGATTGTCGGCGTTCCCCAAGGGGAGAGAAAATGGGAGGCCGACCGAGTTTGTCTCCAATTTAATTCCTAAGCTGCTGGGGGATGACGCCTTTACCAAGCTGGTAACCATCGATCGATGGGCAGATACAGGCAGATACTCCTTCTGTAATGTCCACAAAATTCTGAATATTTTATATGCCACTTATGACAAGGGTGACAGAGCTGCCATATTATCTTTAGAGGCTCATAAAGCATGCAATATGATAGAGTGGCCGTAATTATTTTCAACATTAAGGAGGTTTGGATTTGGCAATATATTCATAGAATGGATTAAATTATTATCTACTGACCCAAAATCCTCCATTCTCACAATTGGAGATAAATTCAGCCCGTTTTCTTTGCAATGTGTTGTTTGCCAGGGGGACCCTTTGTCTCCCCTGCTATTTGATATTGCACTGGAGCCATTAGCAATTGGCATTTCGGGGTCATCCGGACATTAAAGGCATCAAGTTGGGCGACATTGAGTCCCAACTAACCCTTTATGCAGACGATCTCCTGATTTGCCTGGCAGACCCAACAGTCTCTATTCCCAGCCTTCTGGACTATATAAATTCTTTTGGGAAGATTTCTGGTTACACCATAAACTGGCAAAAGAGTGAATTTATGCCCCTAGTGGATGAATTTACAGAGGACTTCCTGAGTAAGTTGCCTTTCAGAGTAGTGAAGGACTGTTTCTCTTATCTGGGTCTGAAAATGATGATTAACCCAAAGCATCTTTTCAGATTTTACTTCACAGAGGCGTTAGAGAAACTGAATCCTGGAGGATACTACCCTTATCCATGATTGGAAGAGTTAACGCTATTAAAATGGTGAGGTACCTAGGTTTCTTTATCTCTTTCAAAACCTGCCTGTGTATTTAAATGCATCCTTTTTTTTTAAAAGCTCGACTCTGTTATATTGCCCTTTGTGTGGGGCTACAAGTCACATAGGATATCCAAGGCCCACCTACACAAACCTCTTAAGAAGGGTGGCCTTGTTCTACCTATTTTCAAGCACTACAACTAGGCCGGCTAACTCTTGGCCTCCTACCTACTGGAGAAGTGGTAGCAAATTGATTGATAGGAGCCCGTCGTGGTTACAACTAGAAGCTTCTGTGGTCAAAAATTCTTCACTTCCTGCCCTTCTGTTTTCTGGTCCTGACCTGGTTGACAAGTCAATTAAACAAATTTTTACCCTAAAGCATTCTTTGCGAATATTGAGTCAGATAAAAGTGGCCCGCCCGGTTCCCAGTGTTTCCCTTTATGCTCCTATATCTCATAATCATTCATTCAAGCCTGGACTGCTAGATGGGGTGCTTACAGTCTGGAGAGAGAGAGGGGTATCAAAACATTCTTAGATCTGTACCTTGATCTTTTACTCAATTAAGGACTAAGTTTAACCTTCCAAATTCACATTTCTTTTGATATCTTCAAGTCAGACATTACGTTAAGGAAAATTTCCCACACTTTGAATTCACCCCTACCCACTTATCCTTTTCTTGAAAATCTCGTACTTCCTCCGGACTCGAAACAGCTGGTATCAAAATTTGTAAACTGCTTCACCACTATTATTTCTTCAGATAACATTAGGAATGCCTGGGCTACTGACCTAAAATCAGAGATATCAGCAGTGTTCTGGGAAGAGGTGATGTCCCGGGTCCATTCCTGTTTGGGTAACTCACGCTATAGGTTAATTCAATATAAGGTAATGCATAGATTACACTATGCAAAAACAAAATTAAACCATATCTTTCCATCTGTGACTCCTGTATGTGACAAGTGCTGTTTAGCTAATGGGTTCACTAGCGCATTCTATTCCGGTTCTGCCCGACTCTGCATAGTTTTTGGATTGCAATTTTTGAGTGGCTTTCACTAGCCTGTTCCAGGGACATTCAGCCTAACCATGACTTGGCCATCTTTGGATGCTCTCCAGTGACGATTATACTACCACACAATGTGCAGATGGCTTTGTAGACAGGAATGTTGGTAGCTAAGAAACTTATTCTGTTGAACTGGAAGTCCACCACTCCACCTGTTTTGCGTACTGGCTGAAAGAAATGTTGTCAATTATACAGATGGAAAAACTCCGCCTGCACAAATCCAACACACGAAACAAATTTGAGAGAACGTGGGGACCTTTCTTGACACAGTGTCATATCACCCGATAACTACGGGAATTTTGACCAGTCTGGCTATATAACTGTGTAGCATGGTGTTGGATTGGATTCTCTTATTCATGTAATTTTACCTTGCTCTGGAGATATTGATATTGCGACAACCTTGTCTGAATAGAATAGCTTTTCTCTTTTTAATTGTTTGGCAGTATGTCTTATTTATTTATTTATTTTTTAATTCTTTGTATTCTTTTTTTTTTTCCCTTGGTTTTTTTCCCTTGGTTTTGGAATTTTTCTTTTTCTATTCTGTATGTCCTGTTTCTGTCTTTGCAAAAAAAATGTATAAACTATAAATAAAATATTAAAAAAACACAAAAAAGTAGTGAGGCACTGCAGTGAAACAAGACAAAGGCTCAACTGTGGTCTTTCTGTTACCTTCACAGCCTCTGGTCTCCGAACCGTAGTAAAGAAACCGCTGGTATTGTGCTATTTTTTGCTCATAATTAGCAGGTAACACGCTAACAACAACAAAAGAAAAAGTCTGGTTTTCTCTGCATGGAACGAGCACTTTATTCTGGCACTGCAGGAACTTGTAACATCACACAGGTTGTATTGTTGGGCTCCTGTCGGTTAACAGAGAATGTAAATCTATACACGCTGGGCTGCTGTTGATGCTCACTACACTTTTCATCTAACCTCGTTTTCTTCTGCCGTCCCACAAAGACACACACACTACATTACCCAGAAGGCTACCTTATTAAAGGGGCCGGGCTGGCTCACAACATTTCTTCGCTGTGAGAGAACGCGCACAACATTCTGTGATGTTTCTGCAATAAAAAAAAAATTAAAAAAAATTACATTATATATTTCTGAAAAATCTCTGAATAACTAAGATTGCAGAACTTAAAGCGCAAATTTGCAAGGGATCACTGTATACGGATTCTGTTTGTGACTTCAGCTTGGCATTCAACACCATCTCCCCCACACCTTCTGCTCCAAACTGTCCCAGCTCCCTGTGCCACTTGGCCGCTGAAAGTGGATCTATAGCTTCCTGACTGAGGAGCCAGCAGGTAAGGCTGAGACAGTTCACTGCTGCTGCAGTTCTACACTGCAGTCATTGAGTCTGGCCTTTGCATTTCTATCACTGTTTGGTTTGGAGCTGCCATCAAACGGGACAAAACCAGACTGCAGGGCACTGTGATGACTGCGGAACATATCATCGGACCCCCCTGCCCTCTATCAGGGACCCTGTACTGCTCCAGGACTTTAAAGAGGGCAATGAACATCATAAAGGACTCCTCTTGCCCCAGTCACAGTTTCTTTTAACAGCTCCTGTCTGCCAGGCATCTCAGAGCCCTCCAGACCAAGGTCCTTATGTGGTAACCTTGCATAAATGCATAAGTTACATATGTCATTTTCCACGCTCACGTTCGGATGTACTAAACGTGATATAACCCTGAGAATGCACGGCCTTTCACACACATTTCATGGCTGCTGTACGCACTTTTCTTGGGAGTTTTTTCGTTGGTGACAACTGGAGGCGATGCAGTGAAGTTCCAAACATTAGGAATTATTTCCTCAAGTTTTTGTGTCCAACCACACATGAAAGTTCAGTGTCAATTCAGCACCATAAATATTGTGAATCAAAATCTAAAATCTGGAAACTAAACCCCTGAATCAGAGAACAAAAACTCGGAATCTGTAAGCAAGAAATCAAATTCTGTAACTGAGATTGCAATCATTATTGACACTCTTTTTAGAATTTAAAGTGAGAAAGGAAAAAGCGAAACTGAGGAAGACAGTTGGAAAATAGAAGATGGCTTTAGAAATAATATTGAAAAAAGAAAAGTGTAACTGGGAATAATGGTTGTACTCTTGTTTACAGAATTTGATTGCTCCATCCAGCTCCATCTCACCCTATCCTCTGTGTTTTCTCTCACACCAGCAACGTCATGTCCTCTTTCATTACATCCATAAATCTCCTCTTTGGTCTTCCTCTCGGCCTCCTACCTGGTAGTTCTGACCTCATCATGTGCTGTCCCTCAGATGGACTCATTCCTGATCCTATCCATCCTCATTACCTCCAAAGAGAACCTCAACATTTCAACCTCTGCTACCTCCAACTCTGTCTCCTGTCTTTTCCTCAGTGCTCCAGTCTCTAAACCATACAACATTGCAGGTCTCACCAACGTCCTGTATAATTTTTCTGTCTTTCTTGCTGATATTCTTTTATCACACATCACACCTGACACTTTTCTCCACCTGTTCCAACCTTCTTGCACACGGTCCTTCACCTCTCTTCCACATTCTCTGTTGCTCAGGACTGTTGACCCTAAGTGCTTAAAATCCTCCACCTTCTTCATCTCTGCTCCCTGTAGTCTCACCGTTCCACTTCAGTTCCTCTCATTCACACATATATTCTGTCTTACTGTGACTGACCTTCATTTCTCTCCTTTCCAGGACAAACCTCCACTTCTTTAGCTTTTCCTCCACCTGCTCCCTGCTCTCACTACAGATCACAATGTCATCTGCGAACATCATACTCCATGGAGATTCCTGTCTTAAGAAACAGTGCTCAGGTAAAATCGGAGTAACCGCCAGCAGAAAGTGGATATTGCAAATTAAATTTTATTTCATGAATGATATTTTTATCTCCCTGACCTCAGTCTGTCATCAACCTTTTCAAATCCAGTTTTCATTATGCTGCATTCAATGGCAGCACAGAACACAAAGCTACCAAACTCATATTAATATTATTCTAAGAATGAAACACACAAACTTGGATTTCCTTCAAATATGTAGCTTAATTCTCTTTGTGTTGTATACAGGTCATTGCTTATCTGTCCAGCCTGATGATTTTAAATTCTAAAAAATGATAGTGTAAGTGAAGATAATGAAGCAAAGCAATATTAATTTTAAAAACTGTAAGATGCAGAGCTACATTCGTTAGTTGTTTTGTTTTGTTTTTTTCAACACATGGATATATAATTTCATATCAAGCTGGAAACTGTGCACGGAATTTGTATTTACTTATTTATTATTTATTTTTGACAACAAAATAGCAAACTCTTTTGGGTAACTACTGTCTGTGCATCTGGCAAAAATGTGCACTTAAGGATTCATTTCGACTCAATTTTCAATACAACACTAAAATCTCAAGTAGGTCAATTTTAGGAGGTCTTATTTAGCTCCATTTAGGTTTCCTGCAACTCCCAAGGAAATTACCTGCATCCTGAGGTACTTACACTGTGTTTACCAGCTAGCTGCTAACAGCAGTTTGGTGTTGACAGAGTACAACAGGTCTTTTAGAGCCTTTTTGCCAAAAACATCTAACTGCTACTTCTGGAAGGGAATTCATTAGAGGGGTGAATTAAGTGAAAATGATGGCTACAGTAGCATGACAATGACTGAAGAGAGTCTAGAAACTACACATCTGAGGGGAACTGAAGAGGGGATTTTCTTTTTCTCTTTCTCCTGCAGAATACATTTATTATTATTATAAGACAATATCTATTGAACAATATTGCGGCTACAATTGTAGGACAGTAGTGATCACCTGAAAAAATGCCTAGTATATCAGTAAAGTAAAACGTTTAAAAAGTGCACTTTCATGTCATACAGTTGTGTTCCAAATAAATGCAGCGTGTTTCAAAAAGTGAGTAAAGCTCAAAGTCCCTGTAATAGCTCTTATTTCTATACATGCAAACGGATTGGGAATACTGCACATCTAATTCCAATTCAAAACATGAAGAAAAATCTATCAAATTTACTATTACTTTACAGAAAGTGAAGAAAATGGAATAGTAGGCTGTTCAAAAAGTTATTCATTCTGTGAAATAGCAGGTGTTATACAGGTGGCCCTAGGCCATAGCTAGCAAATGCTGTATGTGATGGTTATAATGCATTTTCCTCTGAAAATCTGATCATTCCAGACATTATTCAGAAGAGAAATATTCCACTGCATTGATAACAAGCATGATTCTCTACTGGATATTACTGCATGGGCTCAGGAGCACTTTTCAAAGTCTGTGAACACAGTTCACCATGTAATCCATAAATGCAGGTTAAAGCTATACTATACAAAGAAGAAGCCATACGTGAACATGATTCAGAAATGCCACCATCTTCTCTAGAGTTATTCTAAAATGGTCTGACGCACGCAAAATGGAAAACTGTTCTGTGGTTAGATGAATCAAAAGTCTTTAACCTTTTTTGAGGCCATGGATGCTGTGTGGGGTCAAAGAATGAGGTCAGCTGACCACCTGAATATACTGAATGACCAGGTTATTACATCAATGGATTTTTTCTTCCCTGATGGCACGGGCATATTCCAAGATGATAATGCCAGGATTGATTGGGCTCAAATTTTGAAAGACTGGTTCAGGGAGCATGAGACATCATTTTCACACATGGATTGGCCACCACAGAGTCCAGACCTGAACCCCATTGAGAATCTTTGGGATGTGCTGGAGAAGGCGTCAGACTCTACCATCATCAATGCAAGATCCTGGTGAAAAATTAATGCAACACTGGATGGCAATAAATCTTGTGACATTGCAGAAGCTTATCGAAACAATGCCACAGTGAATGTGTGCCGTAATCAAAGCTAAAGGCGGTCCAACGAAATATTAGAGTGTATGACCTTTTTGTTTGGTGATGACTTTTTTTTTTTGGCCAGACAGTGGTTTATGAATCAATAAAGAGACTAAAATCATGACAGTTACTCCAACAATTTAATTTCCCTTTAGGGATTAATAAGATATTTTTGAAGGGAATTGAATTGAAAGGAACCATCAATGCTGAGGAGTACATGGAGGTTTTAGAACAACATCTGCTCCCATCCAGACACCATCTCTTTCGGTGAGACCTTGCATATTTCAGCAAGAAAACATAGAACAAGAACAAGAAAACATGGCTTCACAGGAGAGGAGTCCAGTCCAGTCCAGACCTTTCACCAATAGAAAACATTTGGTGCATCATAAAATGAAACATCTGGTAACAAAGACCCAGGACAATTGAGCAGCTAGAATCCTGCAGACCAAACCATAGCCATTTTATTCATAAAGCACTTTAAAACTGCTACAGTGGATCAAAGAGCTGCACAGAGAACAAAGAAAAGTAACAAAAAAAAACCTAAGAACTCTCATTAAACATAAAAATAAAATAAGTTAAAAACATTTACATAATTCAAATAATAAAACCTAGTAAAAATAATACAAGACAAGTTTAAAAAGATATAGCTAAAAGTCAGCATCGTATCCGGTGCCAAAGGCCAAGGAGAAGAGGTGAGGTTGAAAGAAAGAAGAGGGAGAAGGTCCTGTCTAACCAGCAAGGGCAGATCATTCTGCATTTTTGGTGCAACAGCTGAAAAAGCTTAGTCCCCTCTGAGCTTATTCTTGGTTGTACGTTTACTCAAGAGCAGCTGATCAGATGACCTGAGCGACTGGGGGGGCATGTAAGGATGTAGCAGCTCAGAGAGGTAGGCTGGGCTAAACCATTTAGGCATTTAAAAGCAAATAAAATAACTCTAAAACTTATCCTAAAATATACATGCAGCCAATGCCGAAATGTAATCTTGTTTATGCGTGGCTGTTAAAAGATGTACAGTGGCATTCAAAACCATCTGATGAGTGATGGAGGACCTGCTGACCCCCACAAACGGTGCATTAAAGTGATCCAGCCGAACGGTAACAAAGGCTTGGATTAGCAGGCCGGGTGTTAAAAGAAGAGGGGATTCTATAAAATATATATTTAATAATTTAAGTATCTGTTTTGTTCTTTATGTATAAATCATGGGTTCATGGGATTTGCAGATCATTGCATTGTGATTTTATTTACATTTTACACAGCGTCCTAACTTTTTTGGAATTGGGGTTTTAAATAAAATTGTCATTGCTGTCTGAAATATAGCAAACTAGGCAGCAATGTTTTCTTTCAATAATGAATACTAAGGAGCCAAAAACATTTATTCACTTTTAGAAACTGATCTTTTCCCCTTCACATTTTCGACAAATGGCTGATAAGGAAAAACAAATCCAAATTATGAAGGCTTCCCGAGGTGGAAAGTCTTTCTTACCCGCTGGATCCATGTCGACAGACATATGTGATGGGCAAGTAAATTCTTGCAATCGCAGAAATTCCTTGGTGGGTCACTGGTTTTAACTTCACCGTCCCTGCATATAAAGCACTCTGATGTGTCTATAAAAGAAGAAGAGAGACGTTATGAAGGGTTTTACTCAGAATCAAAGGCTAATCTCTATTAGCATTAAGATCTATATCAGGTATATCTACATCGATCTCCCTAGTACACAGCAACCTTTTTCCTATAACAGCCTTACACGTATACTATACAAATCCCTTGAGAATTACGCATTTATTTAGTTTCCACCAGGAATATGGCAAATCCATTCTGGGCTTAGATGTAATTGCAGTCAAGACAATGAACACAATGCACTATTTAAAGAATATAAACCTTTTTAAAATTATAATTTTCATCCCATTTTTTATCCTTCATTTGGTTAATTTGAAAATAGCTAAAAGTGCTATAATTTGGGCTGTCCAGTGGCGCGGTGGTTAGGGCAGGTGGCCAATGTACAGAGGCCATAGTCCTCGATGCGGCGGTTGTGGGTTCGATTCCCGGCCCATGCGACCCTCCCCTGCATGTCCTCCCTATTCTCTCTCTGCCCCCTTTTCTGTCCTCCTTCACTGTCAATAAAGCCCACTATTGCCAAAAAAAAGTGCTATGATTTGATTAATGCCCTTACAAGAAGTAATCACTTTGAGTTGAAATGTTTAAATAAATGTATATTTATTTACTTAAAGGGAAAAAGCTGTTATTACAAAATATCTTTACATAGAGACTGAATCAACTATTCAGTACATTTTAGTACCAAGTAACTAAAGGGAGGAAACATAACAGATTGCAGTAGTTTGAAGTGAAGTGGTGAAGGACAGATTAAAGTGAATAAATGTATTTATGATTGTTTGTTTCTTTCTTCGACCATATCCAGAAATAAAGATGACCAAATATTGAACTTTGACACATGGACAAAAACTAGACATTTTCTTAGATTTCTGAAGTGCTCATCGATTCTATTGTCAATTTTTTTCTTATCAGATGACTAAATCATTTAATCTATTCAACAATTATCAGAGGGAATATACTATATATATTTGTTTTATACTGACAGATAGCATTTTAAATTGCTATATGTTTAAATTTAAAATGTGTGGAGAGTATCAGTCTAAGCTAGAGTTAAATTTCACCTGGTTGGGTGTCATCCATGTGAGAGGAAGAGGACAGAAAGGACCAGCTAAAGAGAAGTTCTCCTCTCATGGAGGAAGAAGAGGGAGAAGACTAAAAAAAAAGACTTTAAATTGAGGTCTGACATCATTTAAAAGAAAAGGGATGAAGAGCCAAAAAAAAAAAAAAGAAAGGAGAAGTGCAAATCCTAGAGGAAGTTCTACTACCAGACAATAGGACATGCTAATCTGTTAGAAGACTTCTATAAATTAAAAGGTTGGGCTATTTTGGTCTATTTTAAACTCTAATTTTACACAGCCAGCTCCACTGTAACAATGAGTTTTTAAGGGTTGGCCATCTTTGCCTGTGTTATTCTGGCAGCATAGCAACAGCAGGTAAAACAGGTTGCTCACAAATCCAAATGCCAGCGGTTCAGTTGACATGGTGAGATGTCCTTGGTTAAGACGCCTAACTCTTTGTTTTTGTGTGATACAAAAAAAAACTAGCTCTATGTGTAGAATGAAAGCATGAGTGAGGCTTGTATTTAAAGTACTTTAGTGGTTACGTACATACAAAAGAGGGGGAGAACGTGTGGACAGAGCTGTTTACAGCTTTCATTTCACATCACGTACGTAAAACCACCATGCTTATTATCGTCATACCTCTCTCTAACCAATAAACCTCAAAAACGTTTAAAAAACAACTTGTGTTAAGTCCACACAAGTGTCTGATAGAGGGACTGTGAAAATGAGGTCATGGTAAAAACAGCTTCCTGTAACACTGGAAGATACAGACCCTGAGGCCTCTTCATCGATTTCTCCAGTAACTAATAATGGCATAATTTACGGTGAACAGACCAGCGATTTAGTCATGGGTGCTAAATATGAACAAGAAATATTTCATGCCTTTACAGCTGTGGTTGTACAGTAATTCAAGCTCTAAAATATGTGATGTAAACATTTTTAGGAAGGAAACAGCAAAACTGTGGAGTCATTAAAAAAACTTGTGTAGCCAACAAATAAATACGAAAGCTAAAAAGTTTTTTGTTTCTTTTTGGTATCACAAGCTGAATATTTCACATTGACAGATTCCATGCACACAAAGCAGAAATGTGCTGGCAAAGAGTTGCACCAGTTTACACCATCAATTCCAAATACAGTTAGTTGGTATCTGAGTTGAAGTTTCCTTTAAAGAATATTCTGGAATCAGAACAACCCTAGGTCTATTGTTGAATGGTAAGGACTTTAAACTTTCCTTCCGGTCCAAAACAATTGAAATATAAGCAGTTTGGAGTTTTAATGAAATATGTATTTGCCACAAAATGGCATTTAATGTAAGCACAGGGGCAATAGAGGTCAGGTCAAAATAAATTGCTATGTCAAGTCTTTGTTAAGATTTTTGTGGAATGTCATTCCACTTAAGTGAACATGTGGATAGGCAAACTGAGCTAATTTACTTAGTATGTGTACAACAAATGTACAGTATCAATAGAACTGTTTGCACAAGCCTCTCCGTGTGGCTGCTGCTGTCTTGTAGGTTGACAACCAATGCAGTACTGTCAATGGATACAAAAGGAAGATAGTTCATGGCTTCTGATTCTAACAGTGGCTTACTTTGTCCATCAAGTTCTAGTTAATATAGAACCTGATGGACACACATCAGTGTGTCACACAGCAGTGACAAGGAGTGGTGATACAGGATCTAAGCAATAAAACGTGACTCGTGGTCCTGGCCTGGGGTCAGTTGCCAGTTCTTTAATGCTTTATTGTGTTGCAAGAACTTCTGATATAACAGCACATTTTACCAATATATTTTGATGCCATGATTCCTAACCAGCAGCTTTGAAGCTAAATAGTGAACAGCATAGCTGGAAGCCAGATTTGTTGGTTTCATCCCATTAAAACACTGGGAGACAGCAGCGAGGGCTTCCTGTCCTATGTGCACTTGCCAGAGTAGGGGGATAAACTGCTGCCTCAGAAGCTCTTGTCTCCTCTGGGCCTCTTGTTGAGCAACATAGCTTCGGGAGAGAAATCTATCTTCAGATGAAAAACGTTTTAATCAAAGGCTGGATCTTTAATGTAACCCATCACAATCTGTGTTAGCAGATTTTATTACTGACCAGGCATATATCTCTGCAAGCATTAATGTGTCTGACACAAGCTGTGTGAGAGAAGCCACTGAAACTTTTTTTTTTTTGTTTAGTCTTAAATCCAGCTATTTGTGATGAAAATGTGGTGTCTGGATGCCTCTTGCTTTCCACCCTGATATTGACACCACTTATACCTGGCATACTACTTCCACTAAGGCACCTTCCAAAATACTACCATGACAATATTTATATATATTTGCTTGTTTTTAGTCTGCCCATCAAACTATAAATTAGGTTTAGCTGGTTTTCAGTCATTGTCAAAATAACTTTGTATGTGTTAAAGAGTTTGCAGAAAATAATGGAACCATGTAGAGACATACCTACAGAGAATGACAGTCTATCTACCAGGGAGTCTGCATTTTTCAACAGCCTGACCTAAAATATTTCTTAAGTTACTGTGATGGCAGGTTCTCCAATTATACCCACAAGTCCTTTTTAGCGTTTCACTCCCCTGAATCTGTGCTGCTTTTACGATCATTATGGCAAGCCCCGAGGCACTTCTGCAACTAAATAACAGCACTGCTGCTGAGAAAATAACTAGAAAACAGCATTACAACAGAGATGTAAACATGCGGCATGTCAATCGTAGCTGAGCTGACACATCTGCGTGATCTGTGGCTCCCATAATTAACTGTCAGCAGAGTCAGTGTACGGCTGTGTTCCACATGAAGAAGGCTGCTCGAATATCTGGCTGAAGACGCCCGCTCTGCACGATTTACCAGCTAACAAAACGCTCTCTGTGCAGCAGCAGGCGCTCTGGGCTGCATTGTTTCCAAACAGGGTGACAGTGTTATTACTGATGAGTCCGTCCCAACTATGGTATTTGACTGTCTGAACATGACTTTAGTTTGTATTAGTCAGTCATTACTGTTTTTTTTTTTTTTTTTTTTTTAAACTTACAGGTTAAAATTACGTGCGTGAATCACAGGAATGAAGATGGCACAAGAACAGAAAGCCTCTTCTCAACAGCTGCACTCACACTGTGCAGTGTTTTTTGATGTATTCAGAGCATTGCACAGCGCCCTAGAAAGTAAACAAATGAGGAAAATGCCAGATTTTGGATAATTTAATTGTCCATTGCAATGCTAACGACCTCATTAAGAAAAGAATGATGGGAAATCAGCATGGTCTGGGCAAGGAACCGCCTGTGTGGCAGCCATCTGGCTGCAGTGGGGGGTGGGGTGTTATTGGGTGGGGGTTGGTGGACTTGTAAGCTGACACCAGGGACGTCACAATTTCCAGGCTCAGGCCTAAAGTATGCCTAGATAGAAGCAGGGGTTCTTCTCCTAAACCATAACTTTTCTTTACAGCTTATTTGTTTGATATAGAATGATTCAAGATATCAATAGAGTTGTAGATTGATGAGAGATTTAGAACCACAAGGCGCATCCTGAGTTACAAGTTTCACATGACACAAGTCTCCCAAAACTTTCAAAATCCCCACAGGTTCATACTCAAGCAAGTAATGGACAAATACTTAAAATGTTGATCCATTCAGAGTTGCTCTGCCGTTAAAATAGTAGGCCATATTTTAGATTTCAAATATCAAACTTTTTGATTACTATCTTCATAATAGGATATCAAATCTTTATGGTAGCTGGCCTCATTCATAATGTAAAACAGATATAAAGTCTGGGCCCTTGCACTCTTACTGCAAGACAATTTTGCAAATGTGAAATCAAATTTCTACCAATTTATGCATATCATATCATATCATATCATATTATATCACTGTAATCATTTCAACAAGGCCTTAATGGGGTAATTTAATAATAGCAGATTGATATAATGATGGAAATTTGTATTTTAAAGAATACATTGATATTCCTAGTTATTATAAGTTCTTTCGTCCATCTAAAAGTTCAGTTAAGGCAGACAGAAGCACAGCCCAACCACACTGGCATCCATTACTATCCAAACACTATATGTCTAAATTGCAGAATGAAATAAATAAGTCTGGTATATCCATCCAATCATTAACTCCTGCTTGGTCCAGAGTCGGGTCATGGGGGCAGCAGCTTCAGCAGAGACGCCCAGACCTCCCTCCCCCCGGCCGCTTCCACCAGCTCCTCTGGGAGAATCCCAAGGTGCTCCCAGGCCAGCTGAGAGACATAATCTCTCCAGCAGGTCCTGGGTCTTCCCTGTGGTCTTCTCCCAGCTGGACATGCCCGAAACACCTCTCCAGGGAGGCATCCGGGGGGCATCCTAACCAGATGAACCACCTCAACTGGCTCCTCTCGATGTGAAGGAGCAGCAGCTCTACTCTGAGTCTCTCCCGAATGACTGAACTTCTCACCCTATCTCTAAGGGAGAGTCCAGCCACCCTGCGAAGAAAACTCATTTCTGCTGCTTGACAAGGGGCAGCCCTGGCGGAGTCCAACTCTCACTGAAAACGAATCTGACTTATAACCGGCAATGTGGACCAAACTCCCATTCCATTTGTACAGGGACTGGACAGCCCATAACAACGGGAGCCCATACTCCTGGAGTACCCCCCACAGGACCCCCTGAGGAACACGGTCAAATGCCTTCTCCAAATCCACAAAACACCTGTGGACTGGTTGGGCAAATTCCCATGTTCCCTCCAGGACCCTAGTGAAGGTATAGAGCTGGTCCAGTGTTCCACGACCAGGACGGCCCACACATTGTTCCTCCTGAATCTGTGATTCCCCTGTAATTGGAACACACCCTCCAGTCCTCCTTCTTAAAAAGGGGAACCACCACCCCAGTCTGCCAATCCACAGGTACTGCCCCCGATTTCCATGCGATGTTGCAGAGACGTGTCAACCAAGACAGTCCTACAACATCCAGAGATAAAAGCTGAGATCTTTTAATGTCTGCACCAAGATGTTGCACATCTTCTATAGGTCTGTTGTTGAAAGTGCAATCAGCTTTGCAGCCATCTGCTGGGGCAGCAGCATCAGAACCAGAGACCTGAAGAGAATCAGCAAACTGATCAAGAAAGCTGGATCTGTGCTGGGTGTAACTCTGGAGCTGCTGGAGCTGATTGTACAAAAAAGAATGCTGCACAAGCTGATGAAGATGATGGAGGACTCTTCACACCCTCTCCATGACACAGTGATCAAACAACAGAGTGTGTTCAGTGAGAGGCTTCTGCAGCTCCGTTGCAAGACAGAAAGATACAGAAGATCATTCCTGCCAGCAGCCATCAGCCTCCACAACAAGACATCCTACTATTATTAATTAAATATTATTGCTGTCATTTATTTATTGCTGAAAAAAAAAAGCCCTTACTACAATGTTAAATTCAATAAAGTATTTTTTATTTCATTTTTTTCAGAGCCTTCAGGAAATCAGGGCAGATCTCGTCCACCCCTGGAGCCCGACCACTGGACCTCAGCTCAGGATCCTCTACGGATGACATGTTGGTGGGACTGAGAGGTCCTCGAAGTATTCCTTCCACCACCGAACGACATCTCCAATTGAGGTCAGCAGCACCCCACCCCCACCAAACACTGTTGGTGAAGCACTGCTTTCCCCGCCTGAGCCATCCGACGGATTGCCAGAATCTCCGTGGAGCCGATCGAAAGTCTTTTTCCATGGCCTCACCGAACTCCTCCCACACCTAAGTTTTCACCTAAGAGACCACCAAAGCTGCCGTCCACTTGGCCTGCCGATACCTGTCTGCTGATTCCGGAGTCCCACAAGCTAGCCAAGCCCGGTAGGACTCCTTCTTCAGTCTGACCACCTCTCTCACCCGAGGTGTCCACCACCAAGTTCGAAGATTGCCACCATGACAGGCACCGACGACCTTACGACCACAGCTCCAGTCAGCTGCTTCAGCAATGGAGGCGCGGAACATGGCCCATTCAGACTGAATGTCCCCCGCCTTCCCCAGGATGTGATTGAAGCTCTGTCGGAGGTGTGAGTTGAAGATCTTTCTGACAGGTTCCTCTGCCAGACGTTCCCAAACCCTCACTACACGTTTGGGCCTACCAGGTCTGACCGGCATTCTCCCCCGCCATCTGATCCAACCCACCACCAGGTAGTGATCAGTTGACAGCTCAGCTCCTCTCTTCACCCGAGTGTCCAAAACATACGGCCGAAGATCAGATGATGTGACTATAAAGTCGATCATCGATCTGCGGCCAAGAGTGTCCTGATGCCAAGTGCATTTATGGACACTCTTATGTTTGAACATAGTGTTCGTTATGGACAAACTGTGACGAGCACAGAAGTCCAACAACAAAACACCACTTGGGTTCAGGTCAGAGAGGCTGTTCCTCCCAATCACACCCCTCCAGGTACCACTGTCATTGCCAACGTGAGCGTTGAAGTCCCCCAGCAGAATAAAGGAGTCCCCATTAGGGCCGCTTTCTAGCACCCCCGCCAAGGACTCCAAGAAGGCTGGGTACTCTGAACTGTCATTTGGCACATAAGCGCAAATGACAGTCCCGTTCCCTGACCCGAAGGCGCAGGGAAGCTACCCTCTCATCCACTGGGGAAAACCCCATCGTACACGCTCCAAGCTGGGGGGCTAAAAGCAAGCCTACACCAGCCCGTCGCCTCTCACCCTGGGCAAATCCAGAGTAGAATAAGGTCCAGCCTCTCTCGAGAAGATTGGTTCCAGAGCCCAGGCTGGAACTAATCTTCTCAAGAAGAACTGGTATACTTCATTTAATATTTTAATTCCAGCTTTAAGTAAAATATCGTTGTTTTTTTTTTTACCAGGATGTTCTGCCAATACTCCGCCAATTGTTTCATAGTAAATAAGATTTTATTTAATTTTATTGTGACTTATGAGATTCGAAGTCTGATCACATCCAATCATATTCTATATGCATTCAGTGCTATCCCAGCTGCCACTGGGTCGATGCGGCCACCAGTTCATCACAAACCACCTTATACCTTCCATATACACTTATTGTCAATTAGGAAACAATTTAATATTTACGTTTTTCAACTGTGAGAGAAAGATGGAGAAAATGAAAAAGCTCACACAAGCATGAGGAAAACATGGAAACCAGGAACCTTCCTGTAAATAACAGTCTCACATATACAAAGCATTCACAAGTGCAACGAATAGCTAATGTCTCGATAAGCAAGAACTCTCACTCTGCTCATTTCTAATGATAAATTCCATCTATTTGGTATATAGTATAATGTTACGTCTAAGAGTTTACTCACTTTCTTTAAGTGTGGTAGACATATTACACAGCAATTAATCCAGTACAATGTTAAAAAAAGAATGAAAATACAACATAACAAGTCACACATTAGAGTTAAATGATTAAATATGGACTGTAATTTGCTAGAACTGTATGTTTTCAGGCTTAAGCTTTGTGTTTTCTCTCATTTGATGAACTTGATTAGACGTTTAAATAAATAAATAAAACAAGACACCAAAGTAACATCTTGCCTACTTTTAACTTTAACAATCAAGACATGTGTATGAAAAAATGTAAAAAAAAAAAAAAAATCATTTTTGCCACTTTAAACATGCATTAAAAAATAGGTAATAACTGGTGGCATTAATAAATAGATTTTTCTGAGTGAAAGACCATGGTTCAAGCTCATAAATTCCAACTTGTTTTAAAGCTCCATCACTCTCTTTTACTTCACTGTCAGTCACGATTGATTATATTTCATCAGTACAAATACATGCTTAGAGTTATTCATCAAGTCTTGGGAACAGTCTTCCATCAATACAAAACTATAGGCAGACTTTATTGTGACACTCCTGTTACATTTTCTGCAGTGACACCAGGCTGCTGGTAGTCTCAGTATTATGATATCTAAATGGAAGAGGAAATAGACATTTCCAGAAAAAAAAAAAAAAAGGCTGATCATTTGTACTGTAGTGTACTGCATATTGAAATGGTCAGTTTTACGAACAGTTTGCACCTCATGAACTCCCAACCACACTCCTGGAAAGAGAAACCTACCTATAGTCAAACGTCTGCTCGACTCAGAAGAATACAGTGGTTGGTACTCACTGCCCATGTCTCACTCTTTGTTGTGAGACAACTTCGTCCCACTCTGCTATTATTTCCAGATACGAGCAGTTGCTTCTACTTCTCTCTTGCTGTAGCTACACGCACCTTTGGGACAAATTGATGTTTCTAAACTGAGTTTTACTTCTACATATCTGCACTTCTGCACTCACTCACAGCTGACAGTTCAGTGTTTTCGTTTGTACGGAAGTTATGACAGAGAGGAGCCAATCGGCGCTGTGCTCTGGGGCACGTCAAGACAGGAAGCCACAAGAAGGGAAGGAGCAAGGGAGGAAAAGAGAAAGAAGAAATGTTGAGGGTAAAGACTGTATTACATTTCAGACAGAGGGAGTCGTTTTTATCCATAAGGTAAAACAGTACTTTAGTTTATAAAAGTGTAGAAATATATGATAATGAAAGAGGAGGATGTTGTCGAGGAGACGGCTCTGCATGCTTACTCAGAGGAAATGACTAACAGAGTTTGGAATTTCCCCACACAACTTTCTCAACTTTCTCAGTATCCACAGCAGTGGAAAGTTTACTGGTAGGAGTTTGTGGCAGTTATTTCCTCAGGTTAATGTTTCCAGGTCACCTCTCACACTTTCTGCATGAGAACTATGTTGACACTTGCATAGACCGTTTAAACTAAACAACAACAACATGCTTTTATAGCATCTTTCTAGTCCGGGGACCACTCAATGTGCTTTTAAAACACAAGCAGCTTTCTCTTACTGGCAGACACACATTAATTAAATCAATTTATGTAATAGACCAAGTTATCCCTATAATTATTCCCTATTATTCCTACAGTTTTTCCTATAGCATACACTATGGTTAATGTACATGAAACCCAGGTGGGATTTACCGTTACCACTTAGCCTAAACAGCATGTTTTTGAGATGGGAGGAAACCCACACATCTACAGGGAGAGCATGCAAACTCCATGCAACTCAACAGAATTATTCTCTCTTACAGCATCACACACAGATATCCGTGCAGCCAACAGTTATGTCTCCAAATTCTGTGCACAAACAGAAACATGTGATTGGTTTTATATGGTTCTGAAGACAAATGTACAATTAGGCCTCCTAATATAGAGGACCGGTCTGCAAACAACATGGCCTTGAAGACAACAAATGACAACATTTCTGTCATTTAGACCTTAGCTGACCCACATATAATCACAATTGTGGAAGGTAAGTCAGTTTGGAAGGTAGGTAGACTGGCTCACAATTGACTTACCTGGTTGAAGGTCTAAACGTATGCCTCGTTCATGTGGTCTGCATGTGGTTGCACAGCAGTGCCAGTGAGTGATGACTTTTACATAAAAATCTCTGAGACAAACCCAGCAGGAGAGGACATTTTTGGTGTTTTTTGGTCTTTGGTGTCAAGTTGTCACAGGCCACGTCCACAAGACGATTTATTTAATAAATAGCTTGGAGGAACTGGAAATAATTAAAAGAACAGATGGCAGGAAACATAAAAATTGTGAGCTTTTCAAAGTTGTAGTGGCCAGGTTAAATGAAGGAGGTTTCGCAGATAGAGACGCCACCCAGGTCAAAAATAAGTGGAATGTTATTGCTAATCGAGTAAGTTTGTTTTCTTCCGGTAGACGTAAATACGTAAAGACGTCCGCCCCCCCTATCCAATCAGAACCCTTCCCAACTCCCAGACCTTAAGCGGAATTGGATAAGGCCGAACAAACGTGTTTTCCATTTAAACCTCAATTCGGAATTACTATTTCCATGTAAACTCAAAGGAAAATAGTTTAATCCGGAATTACTTAATTCGGAATAATTAATTCCGAATTAAAAAACATCATGTAACGATGGCCAGTGTAGTCGCAAGCTACAACTATACAAAGAAAAATGTGTTTTCATTTACAGTATCAAAGTTCCAAATCAACTGTAAATTACATTTTCCTTTTGTTAAAATATTTTAAAAACACCCTCTCAAAAGGAGTCCTTGTCTGTTCACAGCATTTTTGAAGAGTAGGAACTTTTAGAACTTGTCATATCAAAGGTTCTGATTGACAGCCAAAGGTAAAAGAAAGTGTATGAGGGGAAAATTGATCCGTTTCTTGCTTAGAGCAAAACACAATTAACCAGTATAGATGACTCTGAACGAAGTTAAGTCAGCCCTCAACCTCAGTGTATCTGTCTGCAGATGTTTTGTATATGCTATAATTACCAAGCAAGCTGAAAGTTGACTGTAAAAACTTTGATATTTTTTTTTGTTTGTTTGTTTCATATTGATATATTATTCAACTTCAGCTGCAAAAAAGCTTGGGACACTGTAAAATGTATATATTGTAGTGATTTTCATTTCATGATGCATCTAATGTTTTCAGCTGGTCAAAGGTCTGGATGGCCAGTTCAGCGTGGTCACACTTCAACTATGAAGTCATGCTTCTAGAGTTAGTGGGGGTGTGTGGTTTAGCGGTGTCTTGCTGTAAAATGCAAGGCCTTCCCTGAGAAATGCTGGGGAATACTATTGGTGTTTCAGAAATGTGCTGATGATGCGTTCAGATTAAAAAGGATTGTAGTGTCACTATGGGTTTTCAATACATTAAAAACAAAACAAACAAAAAAAAACATTAATCACCACCAGTTGTTGTGTTGTACAGATTTTCTTAAAACCAGATAACCTCACAATATAATTCTTTAATGAAGTTCAGTCAGTCAACTAGCACGATGAAGATGTAAAATGCTTTATTAATGCTTTATTAATAATTTAAAAAAAAAACTGGAGTTTTGGCTTCTCAGTTGGCTCAATCCCTATCTTTTAGGCTTTCATAGAGATATTAAATCAGAGCCCACAGGTGGAAGTTGGGGAGGAGGTGTGATTTTCAAAGCAGCAACAAGTTTGATGGGCATGACATCAGAGGACAAGTACCTCTTGCTCCCTATATAGATCAGTGCGAAAGGAAGCCAAAGTACTACTCAAGATTGTGTGCTTGCTTTAGTTCCCAAAGGGTTGTCTGATATATATCTGAAAATACTCTCCCTTTCTCTAAACAGCTTCATAAATAAATAAATGAAGTAAACCTTGAAGAAATTGTGGGGAGGGATTTGGTTCACACTCTGGCTAATTAAATGCCACGTCTCTGACTATTCATGAGGAGCACTTAAAACAAGCATTCACATCCAATCCACTAGATAAATGACTTTACACTGAGTGCCATGAATACCATTAAATTGCTTCTTCAGAGATGGATCTGGTCCAAACACACAATCAAAGGATTTGACTGGGATTATCTCAGATTAGAAACACTCGGGGACAAATGAGGAGATGACAGGATATCATATATTGAAAGGATAAATTAGCAGTCACATACCAGACCAAATTTAAAATGGATGTTAGGGAATAAAAAGCTATGGAACAGATTCAGTGTAAAAAGCATTTTAGTTTATAGTAAACCCAATAATACAGGTCAATGTAAACTACAGTAAAAGCTTTTCTCTCTCCCTGTAAAGCCTCGTGCCTTGTAAATAAAGACAGAATTAACCCCTGATGACTAAGAAACGGACATAAAATAACTTGTGAGATATGAAATATGATACTGAGCAACAGTTGTTCAAAATGCTATAGAATTTATGAATTGTTGTCATTACATCATATTCAAAACAGTTATTCACTGATGCAAAAGAAAAAAAAAAGTTTTGTGACATCAGTTTCAGCTGTGATCTGAGCAACAAATATCTAATTAAACTGTGATCAGAATTTGAGTGTTGGTCTGTTTTTGAATATACTTCAGTCACAGATGGAAAAAAAAAAATATAGACAGAAATTCCTTTAAAACCTGCAATTCTGGGGAATAAACCAAACTGTATCTCACCAAATGTGTAAAAATTGTGAGCTTCATTTTAAAATCATATGTTAAAGAGCCTTACTTTCACTCACATTACATGGTTCTGCTCTAATTTGAATATTTTAAAGACAGATAAACTAGGCCTAGTGCTGATAAAACACTTTTGAGGAGGATAAATAATGTAGGCAGTGGTTAATGTTAGCATGTGCTGCTTTGCATATTTCAAAAGCCATGAGAATTTAACTTCTATCGCATTAAACCAAGGCATTTGCTGTGTGCCAGACAGAAGTGAAAAGGTATTCTGGAGGGTTTGCACATAAAAAAAAAAAATTGACCTATTAACGTAATCTTCTCTGTCTTATGCTTAACAGTCAGTTCATTTCCGTTTGTGCTATGACTAGGTAGCATTGAGAGTGGTAAGTAATACAATACCTGCACTGGCTTATAGAAATTGAAAAGGACTGTTCACCTACTCTGAGTTCATCTTTTTTTTGATGATGAATGACATGACATGCAGGTTGTCTTTGCAAAGAAATTCATAATCATAAGTTAACCGTCAGTAGTTCAGAAAAAAATGGATGAATGGTGCTGCGGATATAAAGTTATGCATACATTAAAATTTTAATCGCGATTAATCGCATTATTTCCCTGATTAATCACGATTTAACCCGTTGTATACGCAAAATCAAATAATGAATTCAAAAGTAGTGGAAAATGCACTTTTATTTAAATGTTCTGCTGCCATATAAACTAAAGTACCATAACATTTGTTGTTCAAACACTTTTAACATCAGCACTTGTCAGTAACACATGTTTAGTGTAAATATCATCTTAAAAAATGTAAAATAAAATAAAGCTTATTGCAACTGCCAGGGCATTAATGTCATCCTGATTTTATAAAAAGTAAAAAAAGTCTCCAAACAAAATCCAACAAAATGATTGTGGCTCAGCACAATCAGAACATTAAAACAGGTAATTTCTGAGGTAACAGCAGAAACTTTTAACGGGGAGTTCAACTTGTCAGTTGTTACAAATAACCTTGTTTCTGTTGAATCCTCCGTCTGAGAGAACTTTATAATGAAAATGTCCATGTTAAAGTTCAGGAACTTCACCAATCTGTGTATCATTCATTCTTTCCATTTTCAATTGTCAATCAAAAATTGTGACAAAATTGACATTTTATTACGTTTTTTATTTTTAAATCTAACACAAAAAAATGAAAAAATGCCTGTTTTTTTATATTTCAATTTTAGACTTGGATCAAAAATACTAAATTAAAAAACGGGCCACAGAATTTTTTTTATAATCAAGATCTGGACTTTCTGTTGTCATTACACATCTGTGCCACTAGATGGAGCCGCACTGAAGTAAGCAGCTAGAGAACAGCAGGACAGTGAACACATGGAGCAGATCTGATGTAACATGGAGGAATGACACAAAAGTTTTTTTGTTGTCCAGAATTTTTGTTTTCAGTCAGAATTGTTATTGCTACCTGAGTTGCTACACGAACAGTAAAGATTTTTACCGTTCTCCATGTCTGTTTTACCTGCCAATTCTTTTCCAGTTCTGCAGCAGCCAGTAACAGACTTCAAAACAAAAACATGTGAGCAACATGCGTTAACGCGCGATACAATAAATGTCGGCCCTTAATAAATTCATGTGTTAACACGAATACGCGTTAACTTGCCCAGCCCTAATATATATATATATATATATATATATATATATATATATATATATATATATATCCATCCATCCATTTTCTATACCCGTTTCATCCTTGAAGGGTCACGGGGATCTGCTGGAGCCTATCCCAGCCGTCTACGGGCGAAAGGCAGGGGTCCACCCTGGACAGGTCGCCAGTCCATCGCAGGGCCGCACATACACACAACCATTCACACTCATTCCTACAGGCAATTTAGAATTATCAATTAACCTAACATGCATGTCTTTGGACTGTGGGAGGAAGCCGGAGTACCCGGAGGAAACCCACGCAAGCACGGGAAGAACATAGAAAGGCCCCGAGGTTCAAACCTATATATATATATATATATACTGTACTACACTTACTGCGCCCCTGACCACCCCATGCTTCACTCAGGGCAGTAGAACTCACCAGGAGCAATGGTATCGTTATGCTCACTCTTCAACCTCACACATCCCATCACATGCAGCCTCTGGATGTGGCCGTGTACCAGTAGCGGAACATGTCACTGCCGGGCCGGGGGCGGGGCACATGACCGGGCCCTTTAAACCCAATAAAGCTTGTGATTACATCGTTTTACAACATACGTATGCCCGCAATAGTGGGACTTACAAGCATTACTACATTTTTGACACAGCTTAAAGCATTTGAGGAAGAGATCAACACCACGATGAGCAACCATGTCATTTTTAAATCAATCAAACCGTCATGAAGTCTAACAATAAAAACAATAAATAAGGAGATCACTTTACCCCAGGGTGGCTTTGTACAGGCCGCTTTACCCCCTTGAAATCTGGGCTTTGTCTCAGTTTACCCCATAGCTGGGGTAAAATGAGACACTTGACCTCTTTTTATAAAAACGATCCCATTTTCACCGTCTTTAGTCCGGCAAACATTCTGATCATTTCCGCCCTTAGGAAACATGCTAAATTAAAGAAAAATGCGTTAATTTTATAGACACATCAATTTAGCTTGCCTAGAGGGCAGCGGGTAGTGAAGACCATCTCACATTACCCCACTCTCCCCTATCCTGAAGGTATTTTTATCAAAGTATGTCACATGTATCTCACTAAGACTTTGGAAATCAAGTTAACTTTGACAAAAAATACCATAATACATATCTCTCCTTTAAAGGGTGAGTAGGTTTGCTTGGAAAATTAGCTTCTTTCACATGCCCATTAAAAAAAAAAAAAAAAAAAAAAAAAAAAAAAACAAGAAAAAAAGACACTCCCAAAACACATGAACTCATGGAAAACAGACCAAATAACTACTGTGGGCTACAAGTGTGACACAAATTAGCATATGTTAGCATACAATGTAGACAGATAGGCACCTAGCCAACACAGGAGTGCTGCTGTATCATTTGACAGTGAATATTTCTAATGGGCCTTTGTCATAAAACACTAAAATTTCTTCTCACATGGTGCACAAGTAGGCTACATGCTTTGAAACAGTCTGAGTCACATGTATGATGTAGTTGGCTAGTGCGAGTTGTGTCGCTGCAACTTGATCATCTGATGCTCGGATCAAGGAGTGTACAGTTAAACTTTCCCCAATTTCTAATAGAAACAACACTGCCACACATAGAACCCAGAATTCAGTTGGGCAATGCTTGTCATCAAGTTGTTCAAAGTCAATGGAGTGTGGGGTTGACAGCAAGCCAGGGATGAACAGAGTTTTTTTTTTTTTAACGGTTCTTCCAAGTGACAAGGCATCAAACCACCTGAAAAATATGCAATTTGTGAAACAATGAACGGCCAATTACCTGTCCAAAAGATATACAGCACTGGTCTTCCATCCCTTCTGTTCACTCATTTGAGAGCAGTGAGAAAACACCACACCATTATTAACTTTTGTTTTTCTTCTTTTAACTTCCAGTCTTTTATATGTGTGTGTGGGTGGGTGGGTGGGGGGGCAGCCATTTCCAATAAAGACTTTCTAATTTGAACTACACTGGTTTTTGGCCAGTAATGGAGGGTCCACCTCTTCCTGCTTGTTGGAGTGTGCTGAAATATACATAAAGTCAAGTTATTTGGCATGAAGGGTAATGACACCTGTTTATAATCAGAATGTAAAAAACTTCTTTTTTTAATAAAATGAGAAAATATTCTTTAAATGATAGGCCAAAATAGGCCAGCGAGACAGCAGAGGTAACAAAAATAAAATAAAAGGTTTTAAAGATATTGGCTAACCTCTATACACACACACACACACACACACACACAACTGATGACAGCCCTGGTGCTTTTATTTTCAGGGACAAGCTGTATACACAATCCCTCATGCTTTGTATTGCCTTGTGACTGGCCAGCGCTGAATATCAGGGCTCCCCATATGCCAAACTAATGTAAAGAAGGAGCTGAGTCTCCTGTTGTCACTAGCAACTGGACCAAAAAAAAAAAAAAAAAAAGTAACTTACAAATAGCTACAATAACATCCAATTGCTTGCTAGGGGATGTATAATTAATACCTGTGCAAGATGTTATAACTCAGGAGTGTGGTCCAGAAGTGGTCTTATCATGTTTCAAGAGGGTAAAAACAAACAAACTAACAAACAAAACAAACACAATGCTGGTATGAAATTAGCATCAAACATAGTCCCAGCTCAGTTTGATATGTTATAATGTGCATACAATCAAAAATTTTTGTTTCAAATTCATACTAAAAAAAAAAAACATGTTGATTATTTTGTAAAATGATGCTGTAAGTAAAGACTTAGGCTTCATGCATTCAACAATAATACAGCTAGATTTACATTAACATGTGAAGTTTATTCATAACTCTGAACAGTCAGTTAAAGTGATTTCAAACATTGAGTTTTACTGCTGAGTTTTGTATTGAAGAGGTTGAATGGTGCCTTCCAGTCAGTTCATGAGGATGAGTTTACATGCATGTTTAACGGCATTGGCCTGTCCTATCAGGGTCCCTGCAGGTTCTCTCAGCTCCCTTGCAATGGACTTGTTCCCTGAAATCTTTTTCAGAGAGTGGAACATTCCCGCAGTCTAACTCTGGTTAGTCCTTGATCATCAGTGGCTATGGACTATTTGATGTTCCTCATGGAACATTTCTGTGATCAAAATGCAGTTATTAGCTGCTCCCATGGGTAGTGCCAGTCTTTCCTGTAGACCACATGTGTCAAACACAAGGGCCCGTGGGCCAAATGTGGCCCTCTATGTCATTTTATGTGTCCCTCGTGAGATTGTGCATTATTGGCTTAAATTTTAAACTAATATTTTAAGACTTAAAATAAGCTTAAAGCACATATAAACTACATCTCCCACAATGCATTTCGTCATTATCCACAAAGATAACGATATCTCACCATGAGCAAGACATAAAGACGATTTTTTAGAACTGATGGACGTAAGAAAAAGCTCTACAACCTAACCACGACATGTCCAAGAAAAGAAAAATGATTCAAAAGGAAGGCAGTTTCATGAACGATGGGAAAACGAATACAAGTTTGTACCTCAAGGTGAAAAAACAGTCTTTTGTGTTATGAGGCGGTGTCAGGCTTTAAACAGTATAAACTACGTTGGCATTTTGACAGCAAACACGGAGCTAAGTATGCTAAATTTAGCCTCCAAAAAAAACAAAATAATCGCATCTGCTTCTGAAACCAAGGTAAGGGATACTCTGAGTGTGAGGTGTGTCCTGTGCGAGAGCAGGTTTACAACCACAAACCCTGAGTTTAATATAATGAGTGAAATATTTGAAACTTGAATACACAATAAATACAGAAACCGTTATTTAACAATAAATAACAATAAGGTGTAGTTTAATTTATGTTGATTTACATTGCATTTGTTACATTCATGCTGTTAATCTGGCCCTTAGAGGGCCACCATGATGCTGATGTGGCTCTCAGTGAAAATGAGTCTGACTCCCCTGCTGTAGACAATGTAACGAGTTAAGTTATAGTATGGTATGGAACACACTATTCTTTGGTCATTTAATAATAGTTAATTTGGAGAGGTGAAGGCCCTTAGACACCCAATATTACCAACAGAAGGAGAGAGAAACAAAGAAAACAAAGCAAAGGTAGTTATCTAATCTATTATATTCTTTTTTTTCCCCCTTTCATCACTGTTTGAACTGTCAGCGGAAGCACATCTATAAATTCAATAAGCTACTAAAGTAGGCCAGTAGTTTCAACTCTCTGTTTCCTGGTATTTATTTTTTATTTTTTTAAGTCCTGGGTTTGAATCCCTGTTGCCTCAGGAAGGGCATCCTGCAACATGTGAACGTGTGAAGGTGTTGCGATCCCAAACAGGTAGCAGGTGAGAAGGCTCACCACCACGACAGGTCGCATTTGTTTTTTTCAGTAAAAAGGATCCATGGCTTTAAATTATGTGTTGGTACATTTCTGTACACAATAAAATGTGCCACCCAAATACATTTCTATATTCAAATTCTGATCCTTTAACAAGGATCAGCATGTTTTATCCAATCAGTTGATTTACACATGATTACCTGTGAATATGTTAAAACATGTGTGTGTACGTATGTAGTTGTTTTAAATATTTTGTTCTTTGCAGGCTCATATCCTTATAATTTCTTTTTGAGATCACCAATTTTATCCAGATATTGATTTCACAAGTTTATTAGAAAAAGCTGGTATTGTCCGTTTGCACATATGTATAATTAGTTTTGGATTTTAAAGGGGATGAATGATGAGGTTCAACTTGGCTCCACACAGTTGACCAGCAGCGCTGCTGAATTGTGTGATAACCTACTAGAAACGAACCACTGGACCACTATGTATTTATAGTAATGCTGTCTGAACATTAGAGCTTTGGACAGCACTATTTGCAAAAAAAAAAAACTTCTTCAGTGACACTGTGAATATGACCTTTTTCAAATCAACACAGTCAATGCTAAAATCCCAGATGGAATATAACAGCTGCTAACAGCATCACCCCACCCCAGCTGATTAATAGCCCGTGTGCTTTGAAATAGCTCCAATATTAAAAAATATGTTCAGTGCTTGCCTACACATATATTCCATCACTAAAATTAAAACAATAATATTAAAAATTGATAATTCAGGCACTGACAGTGAAGAAGAGAAAATAAATGTATCTTGTATTTATAAATGTATATATCTTCTGTTTACGTCAGTTACAGTTTCAACCATGTAGATCAGAAAGTTTAAACTGATACTGAGGTTTGTGTAAATTATTCTTAATTTCAGTTGATTTTTAAATAAACATCCGGACGCTATCACCTCAACCACGCTCACATATGCTGTACCTCTAAAATAGAGTCGCCTACTGAATGCCTTTAATCACTCCACTTGATCACAGCTTTAAGATGTCAGCTGCATGTGAGATATGGAGAATTTGTCACTGGCTCCTGCCAGCCTTTCCTTTGTCATCCAATTTCACTGCCCTGATTTGCAGCAGAAGCTGACAATGTGGGTTTGAATGAGGGTATGTTGCAGACGCATAATTCTATGTCTAACATCCTTTAATAAACAATAAATTATGGAAGTCATTTTGTTCTTGTCTCATTCTCCTCTATTAATGAGACTTAACAAGCACAGCAGGGAAAAAAATATCAGTTCTTTTGGATTATGAGTAGAAGACTTGCTTGCAACTGAAACATAATATTTAAAAAAGGCTCCGTCAGGCTTGACCATGTAAAGTTTCAGGAGCATTTTTGCAGAGCGTTTTTATTCCATTAGAGAAAAGACTTATATAATTATAAAGATGAGATAAGGGAGAATCAAAGTGACCCGATAGAAAGAAAAGGGAGAGAGAGAGGAGCAAGTCCTCCAGTGCAGAACTTTGATTGATTCAGAGCAGATGAGCCCAGGGCTCCACTGTTGGCAGCCCAGGGTTCATGCTGTAATGATAGCTTTATAATTAAGATTAAAGACCACAGAGCACAGACAAGACACACAAGTAGTGTTGGGGGCTTCTCTGGAGATACAGGGAATAATTGGAAAGAAGTATCTACAACTTCCCCAAGTATCTACAATCTCCCCAAAGAAGCGAATGTGGCTATCACTGTATGCAAACTCTGCGTGGGTGGAATGAGGTTGAAAAATCGTGATCACCAAAGTCTTTCAGACTGTATGATGACTCTCAAAACTCTGTGTTGCCCCAGAAAGTGTTGGATTTATGTGTAACTCTCAGTGAGTAATTTAAAAAAAATAGGAAAAATGCATGTGTTAAACACCAGATTATGTGTTATTACCACGATTCACTCTTTACATGGGGCAGATTGGAAAACCATCTGGTTCTGACTGAGACTGACTTCTGCGACTAATGAGGTGGACAGCATGAATTGAACATCCAGTTTCTCAACAACTTTCTTCTTTTATAACATTTGAAGAAACAGTGATGCTTCCAGTTAGTATTTTAAAACAGGAAATTAACTTAATATTATTGTATTAGGGTCAGAGGGGAGAAAAAAAAGACTCTATTTGAATAACATTTTGAGTCAGTCGTCTGCCTCTCAACATTTTGCTACAGTTTGTCAAGGTTCATGTTCAAAGTGGCCATCATTTCTCACCTTCATCGACATTTACTATCTGATGAGGGTGAAGTCAAGTCGCTTAGATGACTAATAGTCATATCAAAGGTGCCATGTCATGCAGCAGATTTAAATAAGAGGGTTTGGAGGAGTATTTGCATGCATCTGCATGTCTGGGCTAAGAGGCTAATGTCATAAAGTACAGCACAGACATGATTTAATGTAATCTGTCATGTCATATGCTAATCTTCACTCCTCTCTGTAAGACACAGTATGTTAGCAAGTGGATATTTCAAGGAGCACTGCAGTGAGCTCGAGGCGTGGTATGGGACGGCCTTCAGCATGTGTTTGAACAGAACTTACTGAGCTGATACCAAGTGCGTAACCATGGTATAGACATTGGGGGGGGGGGGGGGGGGGGGGGGGGGGGTCCAAATGAGAGCCCTCCCCCAGAATTTTTTTTAAAGGTGCATTTCCCACAGTTCTGTGATTTTTATTTATTGACCATCTGAAATCACATTTAAAGGAATAGTCTGCAATTTCTCTGAGATAGTAGCGAATAGGATAGCTTCCAGCGGGGAAAAATTACATACCTAAAAGCATGTTGATGTAAATATTGTGATTGGAACAACAAAAAGTCCATAGGACACGATGGACTTTTAATTCCAAGTTAATTTGTATTTTGTTGATTTGTCTCAAAATGAATGTCTGCACATTTACACTGAAACATTTAATGTGAATGAAATCATAGATTTGTACAAAGAATTAAATGTAAAATATTGATGTTAATTGAATATATATACAGTTTTATTCATTTGACATTAAAAAAAAATAGTCTGGCCTGTCCTTACACAATCCCTCTCCCTGTCTCTCTGTGCTACCTGCATTATGACCAGATATTATTATTGTACCAGAAGAATAACTGACCCTGAGGAAAATTTTATTTAGAATATTCTGCTTTTTCTTACCTAGTTTTATTTACTGCTGACACGTAGGCTTAGGTTAAAACAAATGTCATCAAGCTGTTGAGTCTTGTATTCCAGTGTCTCACCTGATCATCCATGTCTTCAGAGACTGTCCCTGTCTGGCCTGTCCTTACAGCATCCCTCTCCCTGTCTCTCTGTGCTGCCTGCATTATGACAAGATATTATTATTGTACTAGAAGAACAGTAACTGACCCAGAGGATCTTTTTAATTTGATACATTGAATATTTTGCTTGTATTACTAGCGTTACACACACACATACACACGGAGAGAAAACAGCAGCACACACGGAAGACACATCATATCATATGATACAGTCTCTTTACTTCAAGCTAGCTAGCTCAACTAACAAACTGAGCCCTTTTTAACACGTTAATTTCAAATTAATTAAAAAATTAACACACTCAGCATGACAACATCACTCCTCTTTAGCTATCTAGTTGCTTACTGTCTGAAAAAACTTTGTATGTCCTGCTATTTCTGCTTTTTGGGTAAAGACATTGCTCCCTCCTTCCTTTCACATTCGAAGCTGTATTGTTTCGTCTGTCGGAGGCGCTTCAAACCGAGAGCCGTTAAATGGGCGCAACCAAGTTACAACTGGGAGGGGGTGGTCACACACTTCAGTGTTCCTTATAAACGGAAATAAATTGATCGGTAAATATTCGGAAATAACAAGAGACGGACTGTTGAGCCAGGTTTCATAAAAGGAGGAAATATTTAACATATTTACACATAATATTGGGGGGGACAGATTGGCATTTTCCCAGTATTGGGGGGGACACGACCCCCCCAAAGAATGCGTGGTTACGCCCATGGCTGATACAGTCGCAGACATATATTTATTTGGTTCATATTTAGTGGTTACTGTAGCTAATGTACCAAGTGGAAACACTGCAATTGGTGAGAGTTTTTTAACAAGATAATATCAAAACTTGCTAACTTACTGGCAGCTATAACATGCAAATAGCAATTAGCAATTATTGTAGCACCGTAAGTGATTTATGCTTCTGTATTGAAATGACCCTTAGGTACAATGCCATAACTGGAGCTCCTGCGTTCATATGGAGTTGATACAGACCATAATAACTGTGAATGGCCCACTTGAGAGCACTGCATTTCCTTCTCTGTATTCTGACTTCTCCACCATTTTCAAACCAGTTTGGTGTTGGCAGCATCTCTCATTTGGTGTGATACAGTATGAGAAACAATGTCACGACAAAACCAACAAAGGACCAGTCCCTTCCAAACAGACTCCCAGTGCACATGAGTATTAAAATGTGTAAACACTGCAAAGTTTTGGCCAGCCTCTGACCATTTCTATGGGGACTGATGTGACAAATTTAAACAGGAAATTTTAAACCAACTAAAATTGAACATGTGTTCTTACATATATGCAGTAAAAGCTGATATTGTTTGTACTCTCATCCACTTGTATTTTCAATTACTCACAAGCTGAAGACAGGCTGATAAATTGCTTGTAGTAATTAAAATGATTAAATGAGAAGTAGAACATAGTCATTTATCTTGGCATGACAGAGGTAAGTCAACCTGGCTATAAAACCAGCCTAATAGATTGTTGTGAGGAAGAGCAGAATGGTAAGCCACTGAGCATGTCACATTTAAATAGTTGTTTTCTTTTGTTTTTTTTTTTTATTCTGACTTGCTAGATATCTTCATTAGAATTTTTAAAACCTCTATTACCAAAGGCTTTTTTTTTACATTTTACCTTCATAATTTTATATCTGTGGTGGTTATTTTTTTTTTTAAATATGTTTTATCCAATGAAAAGACAAATGTATAAATTACTGATCTATATGGCACCTTCACTCACTCACAAAGTTAATACTGCATTAGCAAAATCCTTTAGTGTATATTTTCAAATGCACTCCTGGCTTGGTGGCATATGGAGAATAACTTACACTAACACTCTAAAACAGAAAATTTATTTCTAGATGTCAAATATCTGTATTTGCTAAATCTTTTTGGGCAAAAATAAATTCCTTCCATTCACATAAAGCTTTGTGCAGATATTTTATGTGTTTGCCTCTCTTCTCAGTGTTCAGATGTACTGTGTCTCTCCCCCCCCCCTTCTTTTTTTAATCAACAAGTGTGAATTTGTGAGTGAAAAACAAGCCGTTTTTGCCACATGTCAATCTGCAGTCGGTATCAAAGCACTTCATGACTACTGTCCTCTACTCTAATAAAATCCTAATTTTATAACGGCAGCATAAAATGTACAAAATCATTCACATATGTTAATGACATTGTCTGTACAATGCTATATTTACATGTAATATAATCTTCCAAAAGAAACTAAAAAGCAATGAACCAGAAACATATTTTTTTTCCTTCCACTATCCACAGCTTCCACATGAGATGCAAACTCACAAGTTCTGGTACTTTTGATTAAATCGAAGTAAGACGGTGCTAAGCATGACTGCTCAAACCTTTATTTTTATTTTTCAGCATCAGAAAATTGATGTGTAAATCGTATTATATTGAAATTCACTACATGTGAAACAGTGTATGCAAATCGAATGCTCACGTTACGCTCATTTAGCCTTCACAACAGTAAAAATGTGTATTTTTCAAAGATAGACTTTTACTTGCCAAAACCTTTAAATTTAAATAAATATTAACTAGATGTTGTAGCTAAATAAAATGTTAAATCTAAATGTGAAATCAAGATGTACTGGGTGAAATGATATTAATAATGATATTAATAAATATTTATACAATTTTGGAAGCTCAATGAGCTGGATGAAGTGTCTCCCTCTGGTGGTGAGACAATGTCAACACGCTCCACATTAGCTCGTTTCTTCATACTTCTTTCTTTCCATTTACTCTGCACAGTGTTTTAGTCAAAAGCATTGCAAGAAGCTCTTTTATCAGCAATGGAGAGTTTTAGCATGGATAGATATGGATATAACGCGTGGATAGAAGCATAAAAAACTAGTTGATGTCAGCCTGTTATATAACCTTTGTTGGGGCTAAGCTAAATAGCTTACTTTTGCTTCACATCGCATGTAAAAAGTAGCCTATACATTTTTAATATTCTATGCTAACAAAATGCCTGTTAACTGAGATGTCCTCACGGGTCTTCAGCAGCCATCTTAATGCGTCATATGGCTTGGTACACTTTCATACTCATACTGCTGTGCCTTTTTTTTATGTCTCCTGCTCTCTCTCTTTCAAATAAGCACTCTCTATCTCTAAATTTCTCTCAATGGATTGGCAACTTGTCACAAATAATCCCCATATTTGCTCAATGCCGAGCAGAACAGGCTCAAGCACATTAAAAATCTAAACAGGAAAGCAGTCATAGGACACGGATGGTGGGAACTTGGGCTGCATCACTGTGTTTTAGTGCTTTATCCACCTGTGAAAAATCAGGCTCACGCCATGACATTATGAATATATTGTAACTACAAAATGGGTGCAAGGCATGAGGAACTGTGACTAGATTGACAAGTACAGCTGCATAAGTATGACAGCAGAGAGAGGGCATTATGATGCCCTGGTTAAAACTTTAGGCTACTTTTTTTCATATGATGTCAAGAAATCTCCACTTTCTAGCACAAAAAATAATAAGTTGCACCAGGCTCAATTCTCCCACCCATGTAAGAGTTATGCACTGCCAGTTGCCTGGTTTTCAAGCTTCACACATTCTGCGGTTGACTTAATTCAATTCAATTCAATTTTATTTATATAGCGTCTGTTAAGTCTCCCCTTTAACGCGCCTTCACTCAAGATATGTGCGTTAGGTGGAGTGACCTCAAAATGCTAGCCAGAGCCACACATGAGCCTCAAATTTCACCTGTAGGCACACTCTCCCACTGACTTAACCACCCTTTCACTTACACGCCTCTGAGGCTGTAATAAGTTCAGTGCCATCAGAAGGTTAAACATCATATTCCACTTGAAGTTCAGATGCAGTTGCAATTTCCACCACACCTAGGCCTACAGAGAGGCCCAGAGAGGCGTCTACCTGTGGATCTCTGACCAGCAGGATGATCAGCCAGTGTTTCAAGGCCAAATAAGCATTTCTAGGTTTGTAGGTAGTTGTTGGGATATCATGACATCACTGCACAGAACAAGACAAAATACATAAAAATTTTATTTGTTTCATTTATGTTAAGGTCGTACGCATACACAGCTCTGTCAGACACTCCCTCTTGTTGTTTGTACGTGTGTGTGCGTGTGTGTGTGTGTGTGTGTGTGACGGTATACCCAGTATGTATATTGGGCTGTGTTGTCCCCCACTGGTTTGTTTTCAGGCCATAGGTGGCAGTCCCCACTCCTCGCTGCTGCCTTTGGTTCTTCAGTCCCTCCACTCTGGAAATCCGGATGACCTGATAGATTTAAAATCCTGTCTGGACCTGCAGTCGGAGCGACTGACCTCCCAGCTTGCCTCGTTATTTGCGCTGCTGCACTTGACTTATTCTAGTAACTTGAATTCTGTGAACATGGACAAACAAGTCTACCAACAGTGGAACGTGGCAACATTGTCTGAGCACCAGAATGAGACAGTATATGGGCCTAAGGCTCTTTACCAAGCTTTTATTTAAGTTTTATTTTGATTTACTTTGATTTATTGAGACCTGACAATGGCTCAGTGACTTCTCACAACTCAACCAAATCATCCCACCTGGATTTGTTAACATCTGTCAGCCCTGTGCATCTGTCTGAGGAGGTGGTCTTGCAATACTACACACCCAGAAGTGGGAAGTGTCTCCTGTTTCTGTGCCTGTCCAGCACTCATTTGAATCCACTGTCCTTCAAATCAGTGGTCCAGTTCCCACCATACTGGCCACCATATGACACCCCCCACCCCCCACCCCCCAAGGATATACATGATGTAAGAGACTTTGCAACTATTGCATGACACGAGCGAGGGAGAGTCTGATGTTGGGGAAGTTTCAGACTTCAGCAATGAAGACTGGGTTGATGAAACTTAACTGAAACCCCCGCAGGAAAAAAAAAAAAAAAAAGTCCACTGACAGTGACACAGCAGTTCAGCCTAAAATGTCCAACAACAGGTAGGGAGGGTTACTACACTGACATAATTTGGTAAAAACAAAATCATTTAGTCAACTATTTGAAAAAATTTTAAATGACCCCCATGAATAAAGAATTGTAACCTGTTCCTCTCAACAGCGCAACTAGCAGCTGCGCAAACGGAACCGGCTGATGTCCGCTTCAGTGCTGATACAGGCAGAGAAGAGAAAAAACATCTGAGACTATTTAAAAAAAAAACACACAAACAGAAAGTAAGCATTTATGAAAAGAACAAAAGCTACTATAAATCCAACATTTATAGGAGCTATTATGTAGTAGTACAGTGGTGCGCAAACTGTGGTACGTGTACCACTGGTGGTCCGCGAGCGCTATCTGGTGGTACGCGAGGGAACGTCATGACCTTCCACATTTTTTCCACATTTTCACTTTTAAAAAATCGGAAACATACAATGCATTATAAATACATTTCAAACTAAATGTGTAGCTTGAGATAATTAAAATTGTCTAATAAAAAATATTTGTTGCAGTTTTGTTATTCAGTTGCAGTTCAGATGTAACAACTTTTGAGTGTGTTTTGCTCTGTATGAGAGTATAAGTATGTGAGAATTGTTGGACAGAGTTGTAAATGTCTGAGTCAGTAAAGTAACAATTCAGGCAACACTAAATAACTACAATAAGGAATAAACATCTCTGTGTGTTTAAAGCTAATTAAGAAGGCATATATGGCTATATTTTCAAATTGGTCGTCGTGGTAGTACTCAGAGAGCTGAACAGTTTCTCAGGTGGTGGTACGCCGTATTAAAAGTTTGAGAACCACTGTTGTAGTAATAGTTAGAAGTTGGTTATTAGTAGCTTTTAGACTTCAAGCTTTTTCCCCAGCTGTACGCAAGAGATTAGGCTCAGCTGAATCTGATGGACCTTTGTTTTATGTTCATATATATTATTATTAGGGCTGGCAAAGTTAACGCGTTAACGCGTGATTAACGCAAAATAATTTTAACGCAACTAATTTTTTTAACGCGCGATTAACGCGAGCCTTAGCCTGGCCGTTGATGTACAATAGTAGAGAGGAGAGTAGGTGTTGCCTCCAGGCTTTATGAGCCTCTGGCCCCACCGTAGTTTGTGAAAACAGGAAGCCATGCACTGACATCGACGGCCATGCTGCAGACAGACAGACGTAAACAAACCTCCGTTAGCAGTAATTGGGATAAAAATGGATACAAAAGATACTATTTTGAATGGTATGTCCAGCTTCAAAATCTTGCCTGATGGCTAACTCCACAAGATAAATGTTGTTTATGTTTACTGTCGATGTGAATTTAGTTACCACCGGAGTCCGACTACTCAAATATCACTTGTCGGCTAATCAGAGCGCAGATGCAGAGAGCCCCCCCGCCTTGTTTGAAGCAAACCATGAAAATATTTTGTATGAAGAACATAAGAGAAAATATTGAGTGTATATATATATATATATATATATATATAATATATAATGGATTTGGCATTGTAGCAATAAATAAACATGCATTTCTTTTGCATAAGGCAAGCATTTGTGTACTCTTATATTAGGCAAGGCAACTTTATTTGTAGAGCACAATTCTTACACAAGGCAATTCAAAGTGCTTTACAGATGCATAAAAGTCACAAGAAGGCAAATAGAATCATTCCATACAAGCATAAAAATAATCAATAATAAATGAAATTAATTAATAAAAAAATTAATTAATTAGATTTAAACTGAAGAGTGCAGATAAAATCCTTCCAGTCATCATCTTCACATCTAAACAGAACTGTTTCCAGTCTGGATCAGAACATTGTCAGAGTTCAGGTCTGTCACATCTTCTGGAAGACTGGTCCAGATTTTAGGAGCATAAAACTGAAATGCAGCTTCACCTTGTTTAGTCCTGACTCTGGACACCAGCAGGAGGCCACTACCTGAGGTTCTCAGAGTCCAGGTTGGTTCATATGGTTCTAACATGTCAGAGATGGACTTTGGGGCCATGAAGAGACTTGAACACAAGTAGAGCTGTTTTAAAGTCTATTCTCTGAGTGACAGGAAGCCAGAGACCTCAGGACTGGACTAATATGGTCATATTTCCTGGTTCTAGTCAGGACTCGTATTAATAAGAGTAATACAACTTGAAAAAGATCTGTATAAGGTAGATTTAGAACAGATAAAAATATGCGATTAATTTGCGATTAATCATGATTAACTATTGACAGTCATGCGATTAATCTGATTAATTATTTTGAGAAATTGACAGCCCTAATTATTATACTTCGTGTTCATATATTTTCTTATTATTTTAGTTTGTTATAAATATACTTTTATATCTTTTTTTATATCTTAAAAAGTGTTTTTCATCCTTCACGGCACATCTATAATACATTTCAAATCACTAATCAACCCACCCCCCACCCAACATGCACATAGGCAGAGGCATACAGACAAAATATGAAGGAGAAGAAGTGTAACTCAAAAATCTCCTCTTCAAAAACTGTCATTATGAAGGACCCCCAGAAGTGAACCAGAGAATTCAACTACCATCCTATAACCTGCCTCAGCACTACACGGAAGCTCAAGCATCATAGCAGCTAAGGTAAGTAAGTAGGAATTGGCAGTAACACCAGAGGGGCCAAGCATCAGCCACTGGTCGACAAGGCAGTTACCCATCCCTGCAAGTCCAGAAGCACCAACCTGTACACTGCCATCAGCCACCTCTTCTACATGGATGACTTGAAGGTGTATGCCAAGAATGAACGTGACCGACTCCCAGATCTACAGCAATGACATCAGGATGTCATTCAGATTTGATAAGCGTGGACAGATGGTATCTCAGGGAGGAAGGATAACCAGAGCTGAAGTGGTTGAACTACCAGAAGGCAACATAATAGACGTTCAGGGCGGCCAAAGATACCTGGAGATCCCACAGGCCAATAGTAATCATGAGGAGACAGCTTGTAGGTCAGCCACAGCTAAATACCTACAGAGGGTGAGGCAGGTCCTGAAGAGTACGCTGAATGGGAAAAAACGAGGTCCAGGCAATCAACACATATGCCCTACCAGTAATCAGATACCCCACTGGCATAATATTCTGGCCATTGGAAGAGATGCAAGCTGTCCATGTCAAGACAAGGAAACTCCTTACAATGCATGTAGGGTTTCACCCTAAGCTGTATGCTGAGTGAAGGGGGGGGGGCGAGGACTAGTGAGTGTCAGAGCCACTATTCAGGAGGAAACAACAGGCCTCCAGAAATACATCAAGAAGATGGCCCCCACTGATGACCTTGAGTGAACGCCTGGGCAACTGAAACCCAACATGGAGGAGGAACCCGAAGGGTTATCATGGACAGAGAAGCCAGAGAAGCATGGCATGTACCACCAGCAAACTGAAGAGGTGGCTGACATCAGAAAAACATACCAGTGGCTGGAAAAAGCTGGATGTAAAGACAACACAGAGGCACTGATCATGGCTGCACAAGAACAGACCCTAAACAGCAGATCGATAGAGGCCGGGGTTACCACACAAGACAGGACCCCAGATATAGGCTGTGCAAAGACGCCCCTGAAACAGTGAAGCACATCACAGCAGGGTGTAAGATGCTGGCAGGCAAAGCATACATGGAGCGCCACAACCAGGTAGCACACATGATACACAGGAACATCTGTGTCGAGTATGGACTCAAGGTCCACCTGAAGTTCATCTGTCAGCCACAATAAAGATATGCAGGATGCATTGAGTGACAGAATGCATCTGCCATCAACAAGCAGCAGTAACAGCAGGATATAATGAAGTAAAAGAAAATGCTAACGTTGTTTTGCAATGGAATGTATTTTTTAGATCTTTTCATGTGTATATGATTCTTCCAACTTCAAATTTGTGGTTAATTGATCCAGTCAGAAGCAGCACGGTGGCTTGGTGGTTAGCACTGTGGCCTCATAGCAAGAAGGTTCCTGGTTTTGTGGGGGTCTTTCTGTGTGGAGTTTGCATGTTCTCAACATGCTTGGGTGGGTTTTCTTCAGGAACTCCAAGTACTCCAGGTACTTTGGACTGCAGCTTCCTTCCACAGTCCAAAGACATGCATGTTAGGTTAATTGGTGATTGTAAATTGCCTAGAGGAATGATTGTGTGTGGTTGTTTGCCTGCATGTGGCCCTGTCATGGACTGGTAACCTGTCCAGGATCTACCCCTGCCTTTCACCCAAAGAGAGCTGGAGTAGACACCAGCAGATCCCTATGACCCTGTATTCGATTAAGCATCATAGGTAATGGCTGGATATAAATATATATTTTTTTTTCTTTTTACTTTAGTCTTCTGATACCTTCTGTCTCCATAAGTTAAGGTTAGTCTTGCTGTCCTGTTCTGTCTTTTCTATGAGGTTACATCTGACAAACATGTCACAGCCGATGCACAGCCTGCAGATACATGGACAGTAACCTTCCCAGCATCGTCTATTTCAGCGTGTGTCTGTCACATGCTCAAAAGCATTACATGTGGCACTACACTCCGGGGGCATATTTCTTCTAAATATGATTTAAGATGATTGAAAGCTTTTTGATTTAGAAGTGTATTCTCTTAAGCTAAGTGCTCTCAGAGACCATTGAGGAAATTTAATTGCCTCACTTACAGAAAAAAGCAGGTTTTCTGACCAAAATGTTATCAGATCTTAACATCTCAACAGAAACACATGGAATTGGATGGTCAACTGGGCGCCTAATGTCATTGGAAAATGCAATTTTCTGATGGCATTTCCTAAGTCTGTCTCACTGAAAGCACAAGATTGATTAAAATCTTAATGAGCCATTTTCAGAAGTGGACTTTGGCTTTGGCTTTGTGGTAGATTATGGAGCCAAACAACCATGAATGTTGACCTTATAAAAGGAAAGTTTCTATTTTTGAAAAACAGCAAGTCTGACATAACAAGCCAGTAACAGAACTGGAGCACAAAGGCAAAGGATTAAAAAACAATTTCATAAGGAATCACTTAGAAAGACTTGTGGTAATTACGTCACTTTTTCAGTATACAGGCACATGTACAAATAAAATGCAGTGAAACACACTTTATTTTACATGTTAAGGATGCTTGAATATGACATGAACTGGTATGCGCCACTCCTCTATCTGCGCCATCTCGAACATCACAGTCCATCTCTATTTGAAAAACAACACATTTTTCCCAGCATGATGTCAGCTGACCAGCTGCTTGCTGCAGGACAGCCCTGCTCAAAGGTAAATATCCCAACCTCTTTAAAGAAGATAGTCATTTTTGACTCAAGAGTTCAAGACACTGCATGACTGGTGAGGACTGTAAAAATTCCTGGAAGGAAAAAAAGGGCTTTAAGATGATCAGGATTATTATTATTGGTCAAGGGTGGAGGTTTGTCCACCCTTGTTTCTGTTTATGTTGATGGTATTCAGATAAAAGTAAAGAATGTTCATTGCGAGAAATCACTCAATAGTTGCTGTATCTTTATGCTAAATATTAAACTTCTCTGAATTCAGGAACAGGAAAAACATGACGTTGAGTATCAGCTACAAACTGTCATCAAACTAGTCCTTCAGCTTGTTTTTTTATCCTTTTCAAATGTTTTTTTGATCAATATAATTTATTATTCTGTCTTTGGTGTTCACTATCATATTAGGATTAATATTTAATGTTGAATTGGACTATGTGTTTGCTCATCCACTTCACACATGGTTTTCAGTGCAAATAATAACTGATTATTTTGACCGCACTCTTTTGCCTTTGTCCAGACACATCTATTTCCTTTTTGTCTTTCTTATTTTCTTTTATAAAGTCATCCTACCATGAAATGCAAAGGTGCTACGCTTCAGATCACATTGTAATATTGGTGGTTAAGAATATTCTCTTATTCCTCTCTGACTCTGCAACACTTACACATATAATAGGTTTGGCCTGAAACTCTGGGATTATATGAGGGATTATTATTGCTAATTGCACAGCCATTTATAATACTGGACAATGAACTGAGGAGGAACAAGGCTTTTAGCTGCATATTATAAAAATCTGTAGGAGTGCTGATCCACACTGCAATGAGTCCAGTGGCTTTCTATTTCTGGCAGGTATTCAACGAATTTAATAATGCAAACAGCATTCTGGGAATTATTATTCAAACTAATGAGTATCAGAGGCAACATGTAGATATACATGAAATTGGATTTTAGCTTTAAACTCTTGTGTTCTCCCACCTAAAAGATGTATGCTATCACGGGTTAGCTTTTAAGCACTTCCTGTTTGAGATGCACCCATGTACAACCCTGATTTCAAACAACGTTGGGACACTGAAAACTGAATGCAATGATCCGTAAATCTCAAAAACCCACATTTTATTCCCAATAGAACAAAAAGTACATATTACATGTTGAAACTCAGACATTTTATCATTTCATGGAACATACTAGCTCATTTTGACTTTGATGGCAGTAACACATCTCAAAAGAAATTGGAACAGGATGATATTTACCACTGTGTGTCATCCCTTAGGAGAGGAATGTTGTCCCATTCTTGTCTAATGCATTCACATGGATTTGATCTGTTCTGATATCATCAGAGGTTGTTGATGATCACAGTGATTATGTTGTGGTTAAAATAGGACAGACAGCAGAAATTCCAGCCTCAACCTGAAATATTTCACTTCACAACTGTTTCATTTGTATTTTAAACTAAAACTAGAAACTAGTAGTACTGGATTTGGCGCAGACTTTTACACTACTTCTGAGGATTGTTAGCATTTGAATAAAATATGAATCTCTTTTGAAAAAAAAAATTTAAACCAGTAAAGCTTGACTGCATTCTGTTTTTTTTTAGATATTATTTTGTATTTTATTTAGATTTATGTGTTTACAGACATCATTGTAGATAAGCAGAAAAGTGTAATCTAGTCAAACTCATCACAAACTGTCCTTGAGGCTTTGAGACAAGATCCATTAAGATTGCAAGGAAAAGTAAAGGAATATGGCTTATAATATCTACACTGTCTTTGTAGATAATGATCAGATGAAGAGGTTTTAGGAAAATAGCTTGAACCCAAATACCCATGAGAATCCAATTATAGGGTGAGGGGGAAATAATCATACATTAAATACATTGTGCATTTATTTACATTTTTGGTTGCCAATGTCAGTGATACCAAGTTCCATAAAAATGTTATCTTTATTATCATGTATTTTCCCATTATTATTCCTGTTCATGTGTGAATATTTAATTTAGTGAATTGGTAAGATATTTAGAACTGGGATACTATTTCCTTAATTAAGTTTTTCATATTTAGTACTGAGAACTAAGATTTTAATAATCAAAAGGCAACATTAATGAATACATGCAAACCATATAGTACATGTAAGCTGACAATATTTATCAATCCATATTTTGTTTACATTTCAAAAAACTAGGATTCTTTTTCACCATTTTTTTTATTTTTTTATTACACAAAAATGGTAGTTTTAGAGGAACCCCTCTTTATATCCCGGCAGCCTCAAAGCTCCACACGGCATCAGCAGAATCACACAATAACTGATTTTTTAAGGATAATATATCGAGGTGTAACAAATAGGACAGAGTTATCACCAGCATGTTTCTTTAGAATCATCCTAAGATTGTATGACCTACCATAGTGTTTGTTTGGATGCTGTAATGAATTTGCTTGATTCACTAAAAGTGAGCTGCTGCCGACACACTGTGACCGTAGAGCTCACAGCTGCCTGGGAAACAAGATAAACTATTAGCAGATGAAACCGAGCTATCGGTTCCATCTCACTTGAATCAGGAACTTGTTTGCCTCTGCACAACCTTCAGGAAATACGCAAGGCCTCGGCTGGTGCCATGAAATGACGACCAGACGCCTAGCGCAATTAAGCCCTGCATGGCACGGATAGCCATTATGAATGAAATCAAATTACCTTCATTAACCTGCCAAGTTGGCTGAAGGCCTCACTACCCACTGCTTCTTCCTCCGCTCTCGCAGAGGAAGATGAATGACAAACCAAAAAAAGGTGTCGCATGCTGATATCCCTGTGGTGTTCTAATACAACATCCCGTCCCAAAATTTTCTAATGCATTCATACTCATGGAAACCATTTCTGCTGCCTCCCCCATGTATGTTTTAATGTTGAAAAACAATATCACGCTATATGAGATAATTAGCTCTCCTGGCTTGACAAATGGGCCAATACCGATGTGCATACATGCTTTTGAGCACTGAATATGTTCCTTCATGAATACGCATTGAGCTTCATGCTCTGTCACCGTACATGTATTTGTTGCTTTAACTCTTTATGCCTGAGTAATAACAGCAAAGGGAAAAAAAAAAGAAAAGAAAGAAAAACTGCTGAGATGCAGTTTACGGAAAACAAGGTACGGTAAATGAGGATAAGTAATCATAGATGAAGCTTTTCACATCATTGCTGTCTGAGTAACACATGGAGGAACTTCTTTTTCTGTGTGCAAAATCATCCTTTCTACACTTTCTACAACTGACCTCAGTTTACACTATGAATAATGTTAAAATGTGTTGAATTTACACCCTTAAAGGAAGAAAAGAAACACTGCCCCTTAAATAGTTATTTCTCAAAGGAAAATAGGAACCAAGGTTCCAAAAAAAAATGCAATTCTGTCTGGTTGCACACATAAGGATTTGGCCTTATGTAAAATTGCTAGCACAGGCACCAGGGAAACTGATATTTGTGGTGACTTGCTATCAGAGCCAGCATCAGAAGTAAGTGATTCTATTTAGATAGATAATAAATATGCAGTCATGAGGAACCTATATCCAAAAACCACATAATGACTTTCTGCTGCGGCTGGAAGAAGAGGTTATCAGTCTCTGCAATATTTGCAGCAATTTGCTCCCCCTCCATACTTCTCAGTGCTAATTCTATTTCCTCTTCATTACAATCGCCACATGTTTAATGAGAGGCCTCTTTCCAGTCGAAATATGTCCTCATTTCTATTTATCAATCACAAATAGGGTTTTAGGTTTGAAGACATGTGGGGATCACATAGTAAAGTCACTCTTGAATTCCACTTAGCCAGTGCACTGAGTGATTGAAGAATTAGCTTAACTGCTATTTTGATGATTTTGAGTGACGACAACAAAAGAGTTGAGAGACAGCTGTATGAGAAAAGCATTTAACATCCCAAAAACGCGTTACACATTTTACTAACACACAGCCCATGACTTTATAATGAACAGTAAATCCCAGCATTGTAAGGGGTAGACATAACACAAATTCAATAATTAAAAACTGATGTGATACAATGCATGTTAACTTAAAAAAGGGAAATTTTGATGGCTTTTAAAGTGGTTTACCACTACATACCTGTCATTTATCATTTAATAAAGAGATCTCAGGGGTGAAACTAACAAAAAAGATCTCTGTACTTAAAACATGCTAAAATGGTTGAAAATTCTGATTATGAGTGATGGAAATATATGTGACTAGAAACAGGGGTCCCCAACTCCCGGTCCCCGGCCCAGTACCAGTCCGTGGGTCATTTGGTCCCAGGCCGCAGAGAAAAAAATAAATAACTTCCATTATTACCGTTTGATTTATTATCCAAGTGTAAACGATGTTTTATTTTTGAAAATAAAAAAAGATTCTCCTCATTACACCAGTCTATGACTTACTCTTGACACATGACAAGACTTCAAGACCTGTGTCTCGGTCACGTGGCAAAATGAGTAAAAAACAAACATCTCCGGAAAGTGTCCGAAGAATGAGACAGATGTTCTGCTGTTGGTGCGATGTTACAAGGACACTACTTTCATGTAAATACACAACGGATTTACATTTACTATAATATACAGAAATTACCACAGTTTTTATGCCGGTCATATAATTTTATTTTGTTGTATTTATCTGCGACACATTTTACAGACCGGTCCATGAAATATTGCCTGACATTAAACCGGTCCATGATGCAAAAAAGGTTGGGGACCACTGTTGTAGAGGCTAAAACAGAGACAATAATTTTTCCACTACAGCTAATTAAAATGCAACATGAAATAACATTTTAACTATTGTAACTTTTTCACCATGCCAAAGAAGAATTAGAATCCAAATGTGGCCTTTTCTTCCTTCCCATGGCCTCCACATTTTTCTTTTTCACTTTTTTAAAGCATTTTTGGCTCACATAAACAGTACAACAGTTTTATTTCCATGTGTTGTTTGTTTATTGTCAGCATATACTGACGAAGCACTTCTACGTCTGCCCACATCTCTGCTTGAGTCTACAATTCAAGAGGCTTTTCAGATGGATAACGATACATTTCTTCCAAAGAGTGCTCTCTGTCCGCTGGTAAAGGTGTGCTTATTTGTTTGCTATTATTTCTCATAAAAGAACAAGAGATAGACCTGGGACCCGATCGTACACTTCCCCTTACCCGTTACCACTAGCCGCTACCCTCAAATTGCGTGTATAGGAACTTTCTCTAATCTCTAATGCCATCTTCTTCCCACTATAGCCGCTACACATTATGCCAACTCTTTTATTCACTTTGTAGGTGTGGCAATGGGCGTGTCTTTTGCCCTTTCCTCAAACTTGGTATCATACCAAGGAAAAAGCATTGCGGGTGGTCCGACAAACCGCAACCCATGTCGGTTCTTACAAGAGCGCGTCTACCTAGTCACATGTGGACGTGCACAAATGGCCCTACCTCTCAAATTAACCCTTGTATAAAAAGCGTGACTTGGCCTCAGTTGAACCCCCGAAAAAATGGTAGAGATTGTCTTAAACAGCTGGTTTGCCAGTTAAACAACATACGACCAGACTGTCGATTGTTTAAGCTATCTGGGACTTTCAGGTAGCCTATAGGAATTGTCTGTGTAAAGAAGTATATATATATATGTGGCAAGGTGAACACTACAGAGGGCCCAGGCGGGATTTGATCCCAAGACTCCTGGGTGAAAGTCACGCACGCTGACCAGTCAGCCAAAGGGATATCCCATTAGCCAAGTAGCCAGGACACATGATCAATTGGAGGTATAGTGACAGGACCCCACACATATATATATATATAGATATATATAGATATATATATATATATATATATATATATATATATATATATATATATATAGATATATATATATATATATATATATATAGATATATATATATATATATATATATCTATATATATTACATATATATATATATATATATATACATATATATATATATATATATATATATATATAATATATATATATAGTATTCATTTTTTAATATAAAGTATTAAAAAAAACGCAAAAAAGTAGCGAGGCACTGCAGCGAAACAAGACAAAGGCTCAACTGTGGTCTTTCTGTTACCTTCACAGCCTCTGGTCTCTGAACCGTAGTAAAGAAACCGCTGGTATTGTGCTATTTTTAGCTCGTAATTAGTGGGTAACACGCTAACAACAACAAAAGAAAAAGTCTAGTTTTCTCTGCGTGGAACGAGCACTTTATTCTGGCACTGCAGGAACTTGTAACATCACACAGGTTGTATTGTTGGGCTCCTGTCGGTTAACAGAGAATGTAAATCTATACACGCTGGGCTGCTGTTGATGCTCACTCCACTTTTCATCTAACCCCATTTCCATTCTGCCGTCCCACAACAAACACACTACATTACCCATAAGGCCACATCATTACCCATAAGGCCACCTTCTTAAAGGGGCCAGACTGGCTCACAGCATTTCTTCACTGTGAGAGAACGCGCACAACATCCTGTGGTTTCTGCGATTTTTAAATTTTTTAAAAATTATATTATATATTTATGAAAAAATCCGCGAATAACTAAAACCGTGGAACTTAAACCATGAAGTGGCAAGAGATCACTGTAATTCAATTCACAGCGACAATAATTTCTTGTCAACAGACCCATCTGGTAGCACCTTAAGGCTAAACTTGCCGTTCATAAGATCCTTTTCTGTTGTCATGTCTTTCCCACCCCTGATAGCATTTGCCCATTGCCACACCTACAATGTGAGTAAGGGAGTCAGCATAGCAGGTAACAGCTTTAGGGAAGCGGAAGATTGCATTAGTGGTTAGTGGAGGTTCCTAAACCCGCAATTTGCGGGTAGGGGCTAGCGGCTAGCGGGAGGTGTACGATTGGGGCCCTAGTCTTTTGTTCTGGTTTTTTTTTTTTTTTTGTAGAAATAAGGATGCAGATGGCCAGCTTTGCTATCTGACCAAAGCCAGATGAATCCATAAACATGCTTGATCTGTTTGGGTGTCTTTTAGTGAGAAAGAGTCTGAAGAAGACTGTGTTGCATTTCAGTAAGTACACCAAATATCACATTAGTAGCAACACCTGAAACTAAACATGACAAACACAAGTAATGTGAAAAAGGGAGTGCTAGTTAAAAACAGAGGAATGGGTGATTCCCCGTCCACTAGAAGTTTGAGGTGAAATGGCAACCATGCTGGGGAATTGTAAACCATGCAAAATCAAAATAAGTGATTTCTATTTCATTTTATCTATTTTTTAAAACACATATATACAAAGAAATCAGCTTAGTTCTAAAGTCAAAATTGTTGTAATGTTTCAAATTCAAAACCAAAATTCTAAATACCCTTTGTCTTCTTTAGTCCGTTTGACTGGACCTTAAACATACACTACAATTTCCCTCTTAAATGTCATTTAAAGCTGCTCTAGTTTTAATGATTTCAACTCGAGTCTCATTTTATGAAAAGTACACATATCTAAAGTCTTTGTCCTTTGATTTTACAAAGAGTAGATGTAAATGTGCATATAATTTTACAGTATTTTCTCATTTGGGTAGAATTTCTGTGCTCCTGTTTTCATAAATGATCTGTGCCTCAGAGTCTGTGAAAGTGTTTATGTGGTTGGGTGTATTTATTTGAAAAAAAAGCATCACATCTCATTCCTTTCCTCAGAATTTCAGCAGACATGCAGCATTAGCGAAACTAAAGGAAACCTGGGAGGTATGTCATTGATTGACTCTAATAGGCTATGGTAAATCACATTTTTTTCCCCAGCATCAATTACACTCATTCATTTAGTGGACCATAACTCTATTTGTGAATGAAAATCTTATTCAAAAGACAAGAAAAATTAGCTCATGGGTGCTGAATTGTTGGAAAAGGAAGAAAATGAGGTGTCTAACCCAAAGTGACATTTACAAATTACCTGTTAATTTCAACTGGGTTGAGGGATGATAGGAGAGAATTACACTGACAGGAGAGTAGCCGGGTAATGAAAGCTGAGTCTGTAGTGGCCAAATAAGTAACCTGCACTTTGAGAAAAAGTATGTTTATTTCATGTAAGCACCTGAAGCATTTCCAACTCTTATCTGAACCATATTCCGTCCACACCCACCTGAGAGGTTTCTGCTGCCCTATGTGCAATCTACTAATTAAGTGGAGGCTGGATGATGAATAGTTACAATCAGTCTTGTTTTAGGCCTGTGCTCAAGAGGATACTAACCATGCAGCAAGAGTGCAGGAAAATGTCCAGGTGTCCAAGTGCAAGGTGAGATGGTGAAACTTACAGTGGTGTCACCTTGCATCAGTCTCCGGCTAATGTCTGCTGAAACGTCCTTCCCAGTATTGAGGCAACAAGCCACAAAAACTGCTGTGCCTGCCCCCTCCTGCATGCCCTGAGCAAACATTAGAGAGGAGAAAACAGTGCCAAGTGGAAACGGGTGACATTTGTATTGAATACTTCAATAATGGATGCCATCTCCCTGCAACCTCCATTTAGCTGGCTGAGCCGTAGCGGCATGAAATCAAGACAGGATCCCTCAGGTCAATGGAAACAGAGGACGTTGGTTAATGATGCCTGTACTAGTCTGAAAGCACTACACTAGATGCAACAGGGAAGATAAAAGCCTCTGTATACCTATTAGTGGTGGAGAGAATGCATTTTTCTTTGAATCTAGATTTAAACATCCTCATAACCTCTAGTTTTACGCTGTCATGTTTATCAACTTCTCTCAAAGGTCAGTAATTTCCTACATTTGTGAGGGAAAGATGAAATACACATAGAAAAGGAAAAAGAGACAGGACTGTGTGTTGATTGGCCCTAAAAAGGTCATCCAAGTCTTCACAGAATTCTTGCCGTTGTAGCATACTGACTGGAAAGTCCTTAACAATCTCTGCTGTGGCTTCCTAGACTCCACCCTGACCTCTTTAGTTAGACTGGTCCAGCTTCTCCCTCGTTCTCGTCTGACCGGAGAGAACTAATGAGTGTGAGGCTGTGGGTAAAACCTAATGGGGCTCAGTAGTTCTTGCTTCGGGCTGACTGCTGAAAATGAACATTTAACCACAGCTCATGTAATTGAAAAAATGACAAGCGGTACATACAGGCCATCGCCCCACACAAACACACTCACACACAGCACCCAAATTATTCTGATTATTTGCCACTTGCGGATTAGAGGCGCCTCTCCACACTGTCACTTAAAGCACCAACCAGCAGCAGCAGCAGCAGCATCAGAATACACAGGAAGAGGCAGAGATGTGGAAGTAACATCAATTAAAATGAGACCATTAGCCCCTAGTTATGCCAGAAATGGAATTAAGTGGAAAGAGGCAAGGTCTTGATGTTACATCGACTTAGGAGAGTGGAAGGGGTCTGCAGAAAGTGTGAGGAACTTTATTGGGAATACATCATGAATGCATCTCTCTTCTGAAAAAAAAAAAAGAAAAAGAGAAAAACTTGAAAATAATGTAACAAGTGTTTCATTTTGCTCACAGCTCCACCTGCTTGTCATTTATTGACACTGACAGTTTATGAAATTCAGATTGGACTTGAACAATTGTGTTCTTGTTTTACACTATAAGTGGGGTTCTCACAAACTTGCTAGGAGTGTATTTAGTTTACTTTGTTTGAGGGGTCCAACAGTTTTAAAAATCTGGTTTTTCTGGTTTTTCTAGGGTTAAAACATGGTCTTGTTATTAGGGTGGAGAATTAGTTTGAGTTAGTTATAGTACATATTATGGCTAGGCAATTGGTTTTAATGGGTAAATAGTGGGGAAGGGGCTTGGCCAGGGGTGGCCAACCCTGATCCTCGAGAGCTGTAAACCTGCATGTCTTAGATGTTTCCCTGCTTAAACACACCTGATTAACATGAATGGGTCGTTAACAGACTTGTGTAACAGACCTGAATGACAAGCTGATGGTGATCCATTCATTTGAATCAAGTGCACCGAAGCAGGGAAACATCTAAGACATGCAGGTTTGCGTCTCTCGAGGACCAAGATTGACCACCCCTAGGCTCGGGAATGCATTATGTTAATGATGGAACCTTACAAAGATAGTAAACGAACTATTTGTGCATACATGCAAACCAGTTGCTTTCTGGCAACAGTTGCTGATTTGAATCTATGTCACTCACGTGACCTTCATAACAAGGTAAGACTTATCTCAAACCTACTACTGGGGTCCGTTGAAGTCATGTTAGGTAGCATGAGAAATTGCCTTCATCAGAGTAAAGGAAAAGGAGCGATGACCTTATCTTGATTGTGAGTGGTCAAAACACATGTTGCATCCCACCAAAGATGTGTTGATGCAAAGGGGATACTGACGGTTTTGAAAGTTACGTGAGTGACATATTTTGATTCAAAATGGCGACTGTGACCAAAAAGCTGTGGAGGAAATTTTTATTTGGTTTTGTTCATTTTTATGTCTTTAATAATATGTTTAAAAGTGATTTGTCTTTCTTAACAAGACCAATACACATCATAGTCAACAAGACCAAATGTCTGACAAAAGGCAAGAGAAGATAGCTGTGATTCATTGATCAAGGAGACATAGCAGGGGTTAGCTGTGACTTTGAATAAACATTCCTAAAATTCAATTATCATCAAGTAACTAACCTCTTGATCAAGGAACTGTATAACGTTGCCAAACTCAGTTATCAGTCTCATTTAAGACAAATGTCTCTTTGCTTTCACCACTACCTGCTGTGATCCATTCTGTATGCAAAAACCTGTAAGCAGAATCAACACCTTCTATCTTGGTATAAGAAAGAGCCTCATCTCTGTTGAGACAGAGTCCTCAGCCAGTATTCTGCGGAGCACTGGCTGACAGCTCTCCTTATGTGCACATAAGATTTTTTGTATGTTTGTTTCTTTTCTCTGTAATAAATTATATTCTGATTTTCTTATTGAGATCTGATTTTTTTTTTTCCACAAAAAAGCGACTAGTTTGCAGGCCTTTGTTTGTGTGAGGAAAGAAAATGCAATTTGGGATGAAATTAAGTTTAATTTGTGCTTCAAAACGTCAATGGGCAGTGTGCTTCATTAGTGTGCTTCATTAGTAAACTTTTGAAATTTATCATATAAGTCAATTAGGTAAGAGTAACTACATTTTCAAGCTGGATGAAATAATCGGTGTTTTGCTCAGTGGTCCTCAGTATCTGAAAACCTCCTCCAGTCCCTGAAATATCTCCTGTTCTAAAGTAGAGTCAGTCACTTGACCTGTCAGTTTATTCATCTGAACCTTCTTGCATTCACTTATCTGTCGGTAAAGTTATCTGGCATCACAGCTTCTTGGAGTCATGAACTTGATCTTGATCAGGGTCAACTGAGCCTATACCAGTACACCAGCTGTTGAAAGTCAACAGCTGGTGTACACCAATGCTAACTGCTAACTGCTAACATACAGATTTTAAGAAATATCACTCTAGACAGGAAACATGGATTAGTTTACAACTGAGAGCATCACCTTCTTCATCTAAGTGGAGAGAGAAGATAGATGTGATAGTGCCAAAGCCAGAGTTTGTAAATTATAATTGTGCACAGATTTTCTGAACAGTCCATCTGTCTCACAGTTTTCACTGTACAGCAGAAGGACGTGGACACTGAGTCATTTATCCTTGCAGCAGACAAAAATAATACTTATAACCATAGTAACTGAAACCAAAGATGGCAACAAATACAGACTCCGTGCTTTCAAAATATAACTATTGAAAAGCAAAAACAAGACAAAAAATGTTACTGAAGAGAAAATCAAACGGACTGTGTAACCAGAAATAATAAATATCTTCATCAGATGAAAAAATCTGAAAGAATCAACATCAGAAATGAAACTGATATTATGCTGATGCTGTAACATGTTCACATCATTCCAAACTGAATCTTGCCAATGTGGTGAAAACTTTAACTGTTGATACGGTTGGAAAAAGATAAAATATTTCTCCAAGGTATTGTAAATTATTGAACTATTTTATTGACATTAGGTGAGCTTTAGATGTTTATTTCATTTTATTTTATTATCCATTCTGGATCACAAGAAGCCTAATTGCCTCAAGAGTTGTGATATCAAATATATGAAATAAGACTGATTAAAGCTAAATTGTTATCTCAGACATTAGCCAGATTGAACATGAGCACTGAAACTGTGATCCATCATAATAGTTGAGCATTATCTTAAATGTCCAAAGGCTATTCCATTTATGAATGCTACGCTTGATGGATGATGGCAATTAACAAAATTTAATCTCCGAAGAGTTCCCAGAGTCCCCCCCACACACATTTAAATACACGCTTGAGGAAAAGGTAATACCTTGTTTGGTGTGCTGTCCTCCTTATTTCACTGATGCTGTGATTACCAAGAAGGAATTGTTGTGCTTTTAGAATCATTCTTAAATATTATGTTAACCTGAATCATGTGATTAAGTCAAAAAATTAGTCTGAGAGTTATTTTAAAGATGTGTATGCAAATACCCGCAGTTAATGAACTCACGTCACATTTGAGACTAGATTCCAATAAAAACAGTATTTCTGCTTCTTCTCAGAGAAAAGGGTATTATTATTTTTTTTGGAATAGGTTTGTGTCTGAGAACACCAGTGATGTGCTATTTTTTTCATGATGACCTCACAAAGATGCAGTTTGGTGTTAATGGTTAACATGTCAGCAAATCTCTGTGACAACTGCCTCCCAATGTGCTCATTGGGATATAAAAAATACATATTTACCACATGAATACTTCATGGAGTAAGTATAAATACATTGGACCATGCCTTCAGAATTTACGTTTAAAGTATAGATTTCAACTTCATACGCTTCAAGTTTTATTTACTATATTTTAACTTTTGAGACATTGTCACATTGACAGGCGATAGGTGAACAGACACACAGCGTCCTCTCCTAACTTTGTTACAAAACTATTGTTAGTGGCTATATTTAGTAACTAACCAGTCACTAACTATAGACAAAAAATATGCAAATACCACTGTCTGAGGAGGTTCATTCATTTTTATTTAAATATAAACTTTATATTTCCCATTGATCTGGAACAAATAAAGGCTCCAGCATCATCTCTTTGCCCAATGCTTGTTTGATATTGATCAATGGATATTTCTTTCATCCAGTCATTCATTGCCTTTAACTGCTTCTCTGTAGCCCACTAACACCTTGGTTTCTACTGTTTAGGTGTTAAATACGGTTAACGTTGGGACTTTCAGTCTATAAATTCTACTTTCTTCAGCCTGTTCTTACAGCTGGGTCACAAACATCGACTCTTATTTCTACCCATCAGTTTTCCATTTCAACTATGTCCTCTGTTGTCTTCCTCTTTGTTTTCCTATTATTACCTTCCCAATTTGATGTATTTGCTCAAAATCTTCGATACAGCTGACTGGAAATAAATAAAATCATTTCCCACATTTTGCTCTGAATTATGGAGTTTTACAATCTCTTTCATTGTTCGAGCTGACAGATGCCTTAATGAGGTCATGTTTCCTGTCTGTCGAACATCTTAAGGTCCGCCACTGCTTGTTAATTGCAGACTAAGTTGCATTTTTAGAGTTTTACTTAATTATTTTGAAATTTGATATTTTTTGCTACTTTAATCTGAGGGCAAAATATTACCTTTTAATTACAACAATTTTATTTTTAATGCAACTTCAATTTTCAGATTGATTTTATTGTGCAGCTGATGCTGTCCAGCAGATGTTAATAACCACCTCATTTCCACTTTAATTATTAACCTTCTTTTTCAAGCATTCTGCTTGTCCCCCCCCCCCTCCTTTTCCCCTGGCCTCTGCAGGCCTTCATTATGCCAGCATATAGATGCTGCTGGGCTGACTACCTGCTGTAATGGGGGGAATGCTTCACATATGGACACTGGGTCCATACAGACTCAGAGCCACAGAAAACCTTCCACCATGTTAAATCTTTGGTGACAAAGGTGAAGCACAGTCTAGTGGCTAAGTGCTCGGCCAACAATGCAGCTGATAATGACTCATTCCAGTGCTCTTTGACACCTTAATTTGCTCCTCCTTCTGCCATTGCCTTAATGCAATATGAGTGTCATTCATTACTGTCAAGAAGCTACTCAACTGCATATCCAACTTATTTGGGAGAAAATCACATAGATTTGTACAGAGATGTATAAAGTGGGAACTAATCTAATTTCTTGTGACACTTCCATATGATTTTTGGAAAGGCAGAAGACGGTGGAGGATAATCCTTGGATGGATATGAGCCTTTCCATATCTGTATGTGTGGTAAAAGAAGGTGTAAGTATTAAGGTATAAACCAGGTATGTAAACTGGCTGTCAGACGTAGCCTCCAGTTAGCAGCCGGTGAGTTCAGGGAGTGTGGAGGGGTACTGTAGAGGTAGGAGACACTAACAAGATCATGCAATATTGATAAGCTGTTGAGATGTTGAACATGTAAGGCAAATTGGCCACTACATGAGGAGAAAAATATATATTTTATATTTTCAAAAATGAGAACTTGTGTTTTTAAAGTAATTAATGAATGACAAATGCAATAAAGTCAACCACAAATTATAAATGCATCTTAAGTGAAGGTTTTTGGTGTTGAAAATATTTTTTGGAGCTATTTGCCCTTCCTCTTTTCATTTTTGGAACTCAAATTACAGGGACTCGTGAGAAAATGACAAACAAGTCGGAAAATTCTAAGATTTGGGCCAGTCTCAAAACATCCCTTTGCAGTTACCTGGCCTCTCCTGTCCAATGAAATAATCTTATTTATATGTACCTACTGCTGATGGTGCAAATTATTGGTTAACCCAAAATTTCAGTTTATTAAAGATACTTTAAAATTGCTAGGGGGGGGGGACAACATTTATGAGTACAACATGTGTCAAGAAAATATGATTGAATCAGTTTAAAGAACAGTAATGATCCATTCAAACCTGGTGTCCCATCTCCCATTCATGCAGCTTTTGAGGCTCTATCAGTCATTGTTATAAAGGTTTAGTTTGCAGCAACATGCAAAATTTGTGATTTTACAGATTGTGGTGTAGGCAGAAAGTCTTTTTAAACTTTCTGTCTGCATTTAGTTTTTATAAAGTACCTTCCCTTTGAGGTGGATGTACTTGAAGGTTGAAAACTGGGTGGCGTAAGACTAATTGTTGAGTTGTATATGTAGCATTCTCTGAATAGTTTACTAACTTTTAGATGATTCCCAAAGTAAGTCAATGTTTTTACAAATTGCTCCAAGTCTGCACATTTTTCACTAGAAATGCATAAATGGCATCAATGGTATTTGTACAAATAGCCTCAAAATTAGTCACGTTAATTCAATACGCGGTGATGACTTTGTTAGGATTCTGTGTAAGCTGTTGGAAATGAAAGGACTGCAACACTGCTGAACAGGAGACAGAGACAGCGTCCCAGCGGGAGACATGAGACCATCTGCCCCTCTGCAGGTGACTGTCCCCAGATACAGGATGGAGTTAAGCTGAGGCAGCGAAAGAGAACTGCAGGGTAAACTGTCCTGCTATGAAGCTGCTGCAGCAAGCAAAGGACTGTAATCTGCCCACTATTAGTCACATTAGAGCTGGCCCTGGTTCTCTCAAATTCACTGTTTCTAGACTCTTAACAGGGATACATTACACTTGTAAGTGACCATGTGCTCAGTCACACAGACAGTGGTTTCAGATACATCCCCGATGGGTTTTTCTGAAGCTGTGACACCATGGATGTGTGATGAACTTAGAAAGGCCAAGAGTGCCACCTGATTCTGCATCAGAAGGATCTCAGAAATTCTAAGGCCTTCGGTGGTGCTCTAATGATCACTACACTTGGCAAAGATGACCCTTGGTAATCTTTTAAGGTCACACAAATTAGAATCACTGATCAAAATATGTTCAAATATAAAATTCTGCCTTTGTACTTTGAACATGAATCAAAAATGAAAAGCCCAAAGCCGAGCGACTTTGGTGGACTTGCTGATGAAGCTTAGGTCCTTCAGCATTTGCAGCAGAATATATCATATCTTCTCTAAGCATGTGGTAGTGAGACCGGTTTTCGCTGCAGTAATCTGATGGGGTAGCAGCATCAGAGCCGGTGTCCTATAGAAACTGAACAAGCTGGGAGCTACCCTGGATCTGCTGGAGGTCATTGTTGAAAGAAAAATGTTGCAATAGCTGCTAAGCATAATGGAAAAGACTACACATCCTCTACGCAGCACTACACAGTCACAGATTTCTTCTGGTTCACAACAGTACAAACTGGTACAGAAGATTATTCCTGTCCACAAGTATAACTTTAACTTTTTATAGTATGAGTTCCTAATACCAACTATTCTCACTGTGAACAACAAGGATGCAGCATCATTTTCCCTCAGTGACTGATTGCAATGCCTCATTATTTGTGATTATCAGTCATGAAGCAATCCTGAGCTGAAACTAGATAAATATAAATCAAATGAACTCAAATAGTGGGTGTACATAACAGCAATGAGCAAGAAAGAAAGAAAGAAACAACATACTTTTCCAGGATATCTTTTACAGCAAGCTTATTGCCCCAAAATAAATAGAAACATTGAGAATTTATCATGTCTCAATGAGTGTCACAATAAATACAGTCACTCCACTTTTATAAAGAGTTTAGCAATTCCCCCTTCAAGCAAACATTGGAATGTATTACTTGAAGCCTGACACAACTTTTTTATAACTGATTTAAAGGAGCCACCTCACTTTCACCTCCGTGCACTTAGCAAGGCAGCACACTGATCTGACTTCAGATCCTCATTATACAAACATAGAGCCTGAGGTAATGCAAAACCAAACAGCCAAAGCAAATGAGATGATACAATTCTACAGAGACACTGCAGTTAACATCTCAGTTAACGATGCTTCTGTATTTTGGATCAAAGCAGTGAAGGCTGTGAGACAACATGGCTTTGCTTTCATGTTTAGATATGCTGTGTAGACACACATCATTTGCCCAGAGGTGAATAACTTACCTAGCATCAGTGTTTTGGTACATGTTGCTGATAAGAAGATGCTTAGCAATTTGACATGCTCAAGCTGTAGTTAAAGTAGTTTAATAACCCCAAACTAGGAAAAAAACCCAGTGCCTTTTGTTGGGTTTTGTATCAATCTTTTTTCTGTTTGTGTTTTTTTTCCACGTTTACATGCATAATTACAGCTAATGGTATGCAGTGTGACACTGTAAAGTTCTCAATTTTATAGTGATAAGGTTTGTGCAGCTTCTGTAAAATGTGAAGTGAAATATCTGTGTGACAAGAAATACTGCTCATTAAAGTTTGTGCTACATCACAGGGACTTATGTAAAAATGTAACAAAACAGAGAATTGTTTTATTTCCATTAGCATACAATGAACAACTTATATCTACTGTCTGTGACCTACTAAGCAAAACCTTAACACCAGCTCAAGCTTTTTGAACAAGCTTTTTGCTTTGTTTGAGACCATCAAAGTGGAAGTAGAGGATGAGGTGAGACTTGCTTCATAGCGTCACATTTGCATCCAACAGCTACCAGGACTGGATCCAAGCAACATGGTTCACAATGTTTAATATAGATGTTCTGTCATTACAAAAGTGACAGAGTAAATAAGCGTTCAAAGCTAAAAGTATCAGATTTAAAAAAAAAAAAAAAGGAATTTTATTTCTAAATGTCCATTGAGAATGTAGCAATACCTAGAAGCATAATCTAAATTGAAACCAACTGAATAGACCATACCTCACCCTACCAAGTATAAGAAAAACTACTCTGGAAAACTCTTAAGGCCAGCTAAGTCTGTGAAATTGCATAGAAGTGTAGAAGCTGTTTTCTGTGTTAATGTTAAGGGGGAAAAGAACTCTTGCAAGAATTGATAATTATACTTCAGTTATAGGGTGTATATAAATACCAAATGACAGCTGGGGTAAGCTTCAGCTTATCTGATGAAGAAGACAGTGCTGATAATAATAATAATGATATACTTTATTGTCCAAGTAGGGAAATTTGTCTCGTATTTAAATGCTACATTTGAAATGGGCAGAAAATGAATGAATTCATAATTACCATATAAAATACAGGATAACATAGAAGTAAGTTATTCTTAGTATTAACACAGTTCTCTAACTGGGACTAAAATGAAAACTCAAATCTGATGATTAAACGCAGCCTTAAGGGGAACACAAGGCAGTGTCTTCTTTGAGCCAAACAACACATGTGTCTCACAAGACCCTCCTGTCTCCCTCCTCCCTCCCATCGTCCCTCCACCTGCAGGAGGGGCCATGTGAGTGGGCTGTCCTGCAGGACGGGCAGTGGTCGAAGCCATGGGCCTTCTACAGGCCCAACTACAGATAAAGCGGAAGATAATGGATGTATGGATACATTTTAAAGCCAGCAATGCGGTGAACAAGTTTGCCTTTCTTATCAACACTAAGCTTACAGCCACGAAAATTTAAAAGATGTGATGAGAATTAAGAAGTGGTGCACAATTTATGGAAGTGAAGTCTGGTAACTAATGTTGCCTCCTATCATGATGCAGTAAGATGTAAACAAAAGCAAAGACTCACCTTAACATTCAGTCAGTGAATTTACACATCTGTGGAGGAGGTCAAAATAAATTCACCAACCCAACGAACTCATGTATATCAGGAAATTAAAAAAAAAAGCTTCGGTCATCCGACATTTTTTATGCAATGGGAGAGCTGCACTGGCAAACTGGATATGAAAATGACTTGTCTTTTCATTTGTCACCCTTCCCCTTTGTAATGCTCCCATGCCCATTTTACTACTAAAAGACTAGCTCCATTAGCTAAAAGCATGTTTTTCTGTACTTGTTAGAACTTATTGTGTCCTATTTGGCAATTAATAGCCCCAATCCATCAACAGTAACATTATTCTAATATGATAAAAAACAAAAAGACTCACCCCAGACATCTGATGACATGCAATGTATTTTTCCAAGCAAAAAACATCAAATAATGACTTGATTGCATTATGACGCTATAAGGAGATGATTGTGTATTTGGTAAAAGGAATCTGAATCCAGAAAACAACAAACCCAATGGATTTCATCCATTGATGGAAACATCTGTGAATCATTATGCAAACTTAGGCGAACTCTTTAGAGTTTGATTCATTAAGGAGTATTGTTAGTTTCAGTGGCTGAGCCCTTATTATCATGCATTTAGGAAATGAAGCAAATAGAAAAGGCATAAGAGCCCAATCAATAGCTCTTTTCATTTTGCCTTAATGGCCCTGTCTTTTTTTCCCTCGTGGACTAAAGAGAACACAGGGGAGGTTGGTGTTACAACCATAAAATGTAATTTCTCTCCCAGAGAAAACATAATAATGCCTCCTATCCCCTTTCTGCATATTCCTATAACATTCTGCAAAATTGAGTATGGATTTAACATCAAAAGGTTACATGAATTTTTCAAATGAGATATTAAAGTCAATATTTCAAGCCGAGGATATTTCAATTCGGAGGCTTACATGATAGGGGCTGTGAGCTGAGAGGGGCAGGCTTGCAGGCACGACTGCAGTAGTGTTGCAAAATTAACTTGCTCGGAAAAGAGGAAGGGGTTTTGACAGACATGACGGGAAATATAGAGATGCTCAAAGCCACTCTCCATTAATAGGCCAGTTGGCTGAAGAAAACACATTAGTATACTGACACATTACAGCACAACCTCGGATGTTTAGCTTGTTTTTTTTTTTGTTGTTGTTGTTTTTGTGAGTAACTGTCCTCAGACTCAATTTGCAAAGCAAGTAGCAAATAATATGCAAACAAAAGATGGATGAACTGCAAAACGTCGCTGTCATAATCTTCTTTTTGTTTTGGAAATGACAATAAGCCTTCTGTCTGATCTAATAAGGCACATGGCTGCATTGTGATCGTTCTCTAAAGTAATGATTCCCAGCCACTGATATCAACACACTGGCCTCCATTTACAGTGAGCAGGTGGCTATTTATCTATTTACTGACATGATTAGTTCACAACCATTTAAAATACAGTTAACTAGCTGCATGGACAAAGTATTCAACATTTGAGCATCATATGTTGTAATAGAGAATCTTGTTAGTTGCCAAGTAAGTTGTGTTTGGAACCGAATCATTACAATAAAATAACATTTACCTTTGAAACAACTGACTGGGAAAAGAACAGACTGTGCTGCCAAAGAGAGCGACAGGGCTGACTGTTGCTCAACAGTAAGATTATCCAAAAAGAGAGCATTGTACACAAATCCTACACTAATGGTATTGTGTTTCATACAACCATAATTTGATGATAGGCACAAACAAAAAATATGTGTTCTGTGAGAAAATCTCTAAAACTTGTACTGTTGTCAGAGGTCAGCCAGCAACTAAAACACGATACAAAAGTTAACCTGCCAAAACAATCAGTCCTGTTTTTGTTTCATGAATAAAATAAAAAAAAAAAAAAAATTACAACAAAAATTAAAAATTGACAGTGAACAGATTTCTTTTTAAGGACTGTACAATTGTTAAAGTCAACAAAATGCAGCGTATCTGTATTCAAGCCATGTGGTCACAAGCACACAGGATATACAGCATTTGGGGTAACTGAGACCAGGATGTTAACAATATGGCCTTTGGGCCCTGTGGGTTGTGGTGTGGGCTCTGTGCTTGTTGGTTGCTTGCTACCCACAGATGTCTTTAGATCTCATCAGATTAGTATCTGGGGAGTTTGAAGGCTGGGTGAATCCATCAGACTCCTTGTTGTGCCCTTTGAACCCTTCCTAAGCAGTTTTAGCAGGTTCCAGTGATGTCCTACTGCTGGGGTACACGGCTGCTGTAGGAGATTGCTGTTGACATCTTGTGTTGACTAGTCTGTGGAAATGTTTATGTAGGTGGCGAGTGTCAAAGAAACACTCATGCGAATACTAGGATGCAGGTTTTCCCGGCAGAATATTGTATTTTTTTTTATAAAATGAGACTTAAACAGAAGTGGCAGATTTTCCTCATATAATCATCATCTAACAATCATAATATTTCTGAATTTAGAAGAACCATGCTAGAGATCAAAGCTTGACTCAAAGCCTTCGCTGTGGAAAGATCTGGCTTTGGGTCCTAAGATGAATGGTGATATAAAGAATCAAGCTTCAAATGCAAGAAACAGCATGATAGCTCCCTATTCAACTGCCATCTCAGCTCTGGTCATAGCTGTAAAGACTGTCCAGTCCCTTAAGATCACCTCTTGTGTGGGTTATTCCTCTTATAAAACTGGTGGTATAACTTACTCATTACTATAGGGTGCCGAATGTAAAAACTTAATTAGTTTTCAAACTTATATATTTTCAATATTTAGCTCACTTTCTTCACATTTAGCTCATTTTACACACATTTGAGACATAAATTATTTAAAAATTTGGTTATATGTGAAAAAAAATGAAATGTTAAATCTAAATGTTAAATCTAAATATTAAATCTAAATCTAAATGTTAAATGTTAAATCTAAATATTAAATCTAAATGTCAAATGTTAAATCAAAATGCTAAATCTAAATCTAAATGTTAAATCTAAATCTAATTGTCAAATGTTAAATCTAAATGCTAAATCTAAATGTCAAATGTTAAATCTAAATGCTAAATCTAAATCTAAATGTCAAATGTTAAATCTAAATGCTAAATCTAAATCTAAATGTCAAATGTTAAATCTAAATGTTAAATCTAAATATTAAATCTAAATCTAAATGTTAAATGTTAAATCTAAATCTAAATGTCAAATGTTAAATCAAAATGCTAAATCTAAATCTAAATTTTAAATGTTAAATCTTATATTAAATCTAAATGTCAAATGTTAAATCTAAATGTTAAATCTAAATCTAAATGTCAAATATTAAATCTAAATATTAAATCAAAATCTAAATGTTAAATCTAAATCTAAATGTCAAATGTTAAATCTAAATGCTAAATCTAAATCTAAATGTCAAATGTTAAATCTAAATATTAAATCTAAATCTAAATGTTAAATGTTAAATCTAAATGTCAAATGTTAAATCTAAATATTAAATCTACATTTAAATGCTAAATTTTTAAATGTGAAGAAAATTAGCTAAATATTGAAAATGTATCAGTTTGAAAACTGTAATCAAGTTTTTACATTCGGCACCCCATACATTACTCATTTCAGAAGTCCAGTAAATGCAGCATTATTTGAAGTCGGTAAATAGCTATAAACATAGGAAAGGTGGATAATTCTACTCCGATCTGGGTTTGTAATGCTAGAGTAGCCTCTAAATCTGAGTGATATACCATATTTTCAGACTTAGGTGGCCATAAACAAAGTGTGGAGGATTGTGTTCTGCTGGATTTCTTTAACTAATTTTAAACACTCCAACATATACTCTCAAAGAAAACCCCATTAAACAAACCCCAGCAGACTTACTCTGACTGGCTCATGTCAATATCCCACAGATCCCCTTTAAACCCAATCTTAGAATCGTGTAAGGAAGAAAGTGTACTTTTTTTTTTAATACTTTAGTTTTATATATTTGGACATAAATATGTACACTTTAATGGGGGGAAATTTATCACTTATAAATGATGCATGTAATCAAGCTCTGTAATCCAGTGCTCATAATTGGAAAGTCACTCTTGGCAGGTGTAATAAGGCAGCTCTTAGGCCTCTGCTCTTCACTATAATATGATTATATCCAAAGCCATCTGATTTAATGGACTTGTTATAGATCAGACGACCACTGTGTGAGGAGGCATGAATTAATCTTGTTGAGCAAAGCAGAATCACTCCTCCATTCTCCTATATTAACAGCTGGATTCCCAATATGGCTTTAACAGGCTAATTAAGAGAGAGGAGCTGATTCTAGCAATAAGTGATTCAAAACAAAGTTTAGCCTGCTCTTCATCCGCGGGGGGTATTCTTCAGGGAGCAGGTCGTGGGGTGCCCCTCTTCCCAAAATCCTCCACGCCTCATCCTTCATCTGCGGCTGCTCGTCATGTCCCGTCACCAGCACAGTTACACCTGAACACTCTGCTGCTGCCAAACACCTGGCTCCATCTCCCACTGTCCAAATGAAAAATAAGCATAATCTGCCTTTCTGAGTATCCAGCAAATGAGGGATTTCATGACAAATTGGGTGGAGGTTTATTATGCAAAGTGAAAAGCAGAACAGAGAAAGCAAAGAGCTAAAATAAAGGGGAGCGCAGTTTGGAGCGACAAAAAATACGGTGAGGACTTTAAATATTTTGGTTGGCGTGGCTGCTAGTCACTGTGGAAATTTAAAGCGGATGCCATTTTTGCTTTATTTTAAGTTAATGCAATTTTTTTTTTTTTTAGCAATAGATAAAAGTAGGAGAATATTGTTCACACACAATATTTTAATTCTTAGTTAATCAAAACATCGTCATTATCTTTTGGAACCCACATGATTGTCAGTTATGTCTTGCAGTTTTAGTTTTATTCAGTATGGATGAGAATCCCATAGAATGTGGAGCGAAACATGAGCATCAGATTCACGCCGCAACAGTAAATTAACTGCCTCAGTAGTTTGATGGATGTGTTTCTTAAAACTTAATTAGTGTGAAGTTCACTTGGGATAAGTGGGTGTTCAATAAATGTCTGGCAGTTGAATACTAGTGGCATTCAAAAACATCTCAAACTGCATAAATCTGAAAGAGAAAGAAAAAAAGAGTCGTGTTGAAGCGGGAGTCAATAGGAGAGCAAGCAGACCATCATGATGTGAAACATTTACATGGTACATGAAACAAGTATTGGAGAGACCGCCTTCTCCATTGCATCATAATATACCACTCAGAATACGACACATACATTTTTGTGAATGATAATGTGTTCGCCACAGCAATCATTCTATAGTTACAATACATGATAATCTGCTGACATCTGTTAAATGGCTTATTATCAATAGAGGCATCAGAGACTGAATGTGAGTTAATTCTGGGTAAATTCAAGCTTCCTCCATTACCAGGAATTTTTTTTTTTTTTCAATTTAATTGAATTGACATTACATGACTTTGAATATGTTGGATTATAATTGGGCTTTCTTGGGGAGTATTTCATTATACTCCACTGAATCTCTTTACTTACTGCATAAAGTGCCTTGAGATGATCCAAAAAGAATGCAAATGGTGCAATCTGGTGATATCTGCAGCCAAAATCAGGACTATATTTTTTGGGATTTTTTGAGTAATTGCTTTTTTGTTTTTTTTTTTTAAAAAAGGGTCAAATTTTTCAAACTTATCTGGGAAATTGGCAGGGGATGAGTACATTTTATTTAGGTTTAAGAGGAACCTGGTACTTTTTTTTTAGAACAAGCAATAAATTTACCTTGCAAATTCAGAAAGAATTTCAAGAAAAAAGGAGTTTGCATGTTCACCTCAAGCTCCAGCTTCCTCCATCAGTCCAAAGACATGCATGTCAAGTTAACTGGTGGTTCTAAATTGCCCGTAGGAGTGATTGTGAGTGTGCGTGGTTGTTTGTCTACATGTGGCCCTGGAATAGACTGGTGACCTGTCCAGGTGTACCCCTGCCTTTCACCTGAAGAGAGCTGGGATAGACTCCAGCAGATCCCTGTGACCCTGCAGAGGATTAAGTGGATATAGATAATGGATGGATTGATTTGGAAAAAGAACAACAGAATCCAAATTTATTCAATCATTTATTCAATCATTGATCATTTATAGGCACATCAGAGTAATCAATGACAAGCAGTCCAGTGAATGACATTTTATTTGAGATTAAACATATTAATTCCCAGATCAGCATTGATATTTTAGCAGCAGTGAATGACATTTAATTCCAGAACCTACTAATTTCCATATCAGAGCAAATTAATTGCAGACAATCAATCGACCAATACATTCAATTTTATATCAGCAAATACATTCAATTATATATCAAACACTTTTTATTTATCAACAGTATGCTAACAATATCATGAATATGAACTGTTTGATTTCATACAATCTATTAGCTGCAGTCATCTGCTCTTCTCTGCAGCTCTTCAAGGTCTTCTAGAACTGAACTGTGACTCTAAAGCAGAATCTGAGCCAGAGTCTGAGTCAGAGGTTGCACTAGATTTTTTTCATTGTCCATCATTTGACAAACAGGTAAAAAAAACATCAGTCATAATCTGTCATTTTAATGTTCCTTTTTTAATTATAGTTAATGGCACTTATCTTTCAATCCCTCATTCTTAATGCAAGTTCAATTAGAACGAACTACGTGCTGTCCCTATCAAATCATAAGAGTAAAGACACATCATATTGCTATGGATCACTTTCCATAGCAGTTTTCTGCACCAACTAACAAGGGTCTTGGCACTGGCAAAAAGAGTATTTAAATAATGTCTCCAAGCTCCATACACCTTTTACTAAAGGAACTCACAGGATATTCATTGGAACTCATACAGACTTAACTTAGGGTGATACAAATGTACATGTTAAAAGTAAGGAGTCAAAACGGCAACAGCCTTCACATGGCAGCATTAAACCAATTTTTCTAACAGATAAACACCTCAAGAACCAGTGCTGGGAAACAACTCAGAAAGACCTGCCAAATCACTGCAATATAAACACATTTCCCCGCCGTTATATCGGTGGCCACTAAAAACACCAACTGTCACCATATGCATAAATGAACAATGCAGTTTTACAAAATGAAATTAAAATATGAACAATCTTTTGCAATAAATTGGCTGAATTTAACCTCAGTTCATCTGCTGCAGCCTGAGCTCAGTCTCATTCACACCTTCCTCCTTTAGCGCACGGAGTGAAACAAGGTGCCCGCTTGTGCCTATTCAAATGCATCAAGTGAGGATGCCCCAGAAACGATTGTCATTAAATTTAGTAACTTCGCCTCGGACAGACGGCTTCTCGTGGCTGTTTTTAATATTGTTCTGAAGGCTAAATCCATGCTCTGCTGCCACACTGGAGACTGGAATAACAAGTGCCGGCAGATGGCCTTCAGCTTTGTCCTTCAAATCTTTAAAAAAAAATCCGTCAATGACGAAGAATTCTCGGTTAACACAACCCCTGCTCTGAGTCCACATTAGAGGCTGTATAGGCAGCACCAGTATCACCAGCAGTCTCCTGCTCCTCATCCCCTGCCACGGTCACAGAGCCACAGCAGTCTGGTTGCAGGTGGCTGCCAATTAAATCACGCGTTACGTGCAAATGAAAATAACATTTTTTGATGACGCTTTTTGTATGTGCAGGTTGGAGGAAGGCGAATTTTGTTCAAATGTTGTCCATTTTTGACGGATTTCTGTACAGCTGTCAAATTAAACGCGAAAGTCGAACCCTGCTAATAGCCATATTTACAGTTATAGGAATGGCTGAAGCCAAGATTAGAGCAGGCTCGTTTTAAAACAGCCTTGTCATCGCTATGCTGCTATAGGTCTATGCTGCAGGGGGACGCCAACATGATCTGCTGAGGGGTGTTCTCTTCCCAGTTTTCATTTTCTTCTTCAGCTTTATCCTTAGTTAATTAGAAGCACCTCAGAAATGTAACTGCTCTTCATTGTTCCAATAGGATTTTTGTGATGTCCGGTGCCCACTTACCTCCCTTTTCTTCTTTTCTGTATATGTTTGCAGGCCAGATTTCTTAAAAGTTGACCATCCCATCGTTTACCTCCACATGTCTATATAGATATCTCTGGTATCAACTAACATGCTGAGCTACAGTCTGACCCTCTGAACACCTCAGTGTTACTGCCTACATCTGTTTGTATAGTCATCGATGTAGTGCATATACTAAGAATGTACCAGTCATAATATAGGTACATGGAATTTGTAGTTCTGCAGCTAATGGATATTTGATATTAATACATTTTGTCCTCTTTTGTCCTATATTGCCAAGATGTATGGGCTCTCTTCTTCTCTATCCTCCTGCTCAAGGTTTCTTCCTCTTAAAAGTGGAGTTTTTCTTTTCCACTATTTGGTTTAAAGGTTTTTTTTTCCCCACTAGGGGAGTTTTTTTTTTTTTTTTTTTTTAACTTTTTTTCTTTGACGTTTTATTGTTTTACAACAAGGTATGAAAGTGACATCATGCCCGCTTCATTGGGCGCTGACCCCAAAAACACAACAGGGGTCTCCGACAGAGGCGGACCACGTCCCCACAGCATAAATACAGCGAGCCCCCTCGGATCTCTCTCTGACCTCCTCCAAAGCATGGGTGCACATCTGTCTGACCTGCTCCAGCAAGGTAATTAGCTGAAGGCCTACATTCCCCGGCGGCCCCGATCTGAAGGAGACCCCTGCTGGTTGCCCAGGACAACCACATGCGTGTCCGATCGTAACACGCCTACGAAGTGAGCTGCGACGTATGGAAGCAGCGACGCGCAGGAATCACCCATGCGCTCCGGATGCGTGACTGGCCTCAGACAAACGGGGAGAGAGAAGAACAGCCTAGCTGCTGCTGCTGCATCACGCCGTTGACCAGAGAGGAGAGAGAGAGAGGACGAGAGCTGGTATCTCCTGGATACCAGCAGAGCATACGTTTAACCCTGCCCTATTCAACTGGTCCTGGAGTCTTCAGTCCAGTCCAAATATGTTACATGAACCATTTTCATTTTATATGTTGATTACACTAATTAAACCAAGCAGAAGAAGTTTTATCCTGAAAAAAAACTTTTAACTATTTTTTTTTTTTTTTTTAATTTTCAAAACGGGTCAATTTGACCCGCAACATAATAGAAGGGTTAAGACAGTTGGTAATAACCCCTTCATACTAAACAAGCACTTTATATGCACAACATTAGGATTTCAGAATATAATCCTAATTAATGATATTTGCTCGGGAGTCATGCACTGGGTCCCTGTCAAGCACCTAGAGACAACTTGGGTTGTAAAAGACGCTATTCAAATAAAATTGAATTGAATTGAATCAATTACATTCAATTCAGTCTGTGTTATACAAATTAACTAAATGTCTGAAACTACATACTGACCTGATTACATACTGACTAAATGTCTGCCGTCCTTCTTACCTTCACTTATGGAATTAAAGTTGAGTTGTTTATCTGTGCTCAAAAACTGAGCTCAGGTACATCATCGTTCGTCAGATGGACACACACATGCACCACCATGGGAACCTTTGCCCAGAAGAGTCTCTTCCACGGGAACAACACCTGTGTTGGCAGTTCTCACAAACAGTTGCAACATCGTTTCAATAAAATTGAACTTTTCTCATATCTTTGGTAAATAAGGCTTTTTTGTAAAGCAGTTCTTCATGTTCACAGCACCATGGAAAGTCGATATACTGTGAGTTATGTTATTGATTACATATTTGATCACCACGCAAGTGAGGAGAGTGATGAGGATGGATAAGAAGAGGAAGTGTCAGAAGATGAAGATACTACAGAATATGATCCAGACCAAGAATGAACTGATGAAGAGGAATCCAGTGATGAAAAGGATGGCCATGCTGAGGCTGCTGTCACATTCAGAGAATGGGAACTTTTCCTGGTCCTCATCCCCACCTGGGAATAAAGGTAGACTTTTCTGCTGAAAATGTCATCAGGATGACCCAGGACCTACAAAATATGCTGTATCCTTGATTGATGACATCAAATCCTGCTTTGAACTGTTCTTGACCAGTCCATTGAAACAATAGCGGTAAACATGATCAACTTGGAGGGGAAAAGGATTTTCAGAGACAGTTGAAAGGAGATAACCCAGACAGATATGAAAGCTTACATGGGTCGTTTGATTTTTTCTGGTGTGTACAGATCAAGAAATTAGCCCGTTTATGGGACGCAGAGTTTTTCGGGCCATCTTGTCACTCCAGAAATTTCACGTTATCACGGGTGATTCGCTTTGATAACCGTGATACTAGACCAGATCATTGTCAACAAGACAAACTGGTAGCAATCAGAGAGGTTTGGGAGCAGCTGCCACTCATCGATAATCCAAGTCTCAACGTCACACTGAGCACCAAGAAGGACAAAAACCCAATGTCATCCTGGATTACAACTGGGAACAAAGGCAGAGTTGATAATCTTGATAAAGTATGTTGATTTTTATTTGTCATGTACTTCTTCTCTATCAACAGATTGTTGGAACTGCACTACAAAAGCAAGACTCGGTTTTGGTACACATCAAATTTATGAACAACACTGAGTGATTTCTTTCCATTTAATTGTAAACATGTTTTAGATATGATCAGTTAAAATTATGCCTTGATGCATCTTGCGAAACATGAGATATCATTTTGCATGTACAGATAATTTTATTAACTTTTTGCACTTTTGCAGGTTGCTGGCACATACCCGTCAGAGGAAGACAGCACGTTGGGCCATGGTGTTGTTCAACATCTTAGATCCATCAGCTTACAATGCATGCATGGTGTGGATGGAGGCGAATCCAGGATAGAAGCAGAGGAAATTTTTCAACAGGAGATTATTCCTGGAGGACTTGGGAAAAGCCATGGTGGCAACACACATTCAACAATGCCAACATCTTCCCTGAATGGTATTTTCTGCAGCATTGCTGACAGAGATAAAAGGCTGAGACGCAAGATCACTTGCTGTGCAAAAGAGAGGTGACAAGAGTAAAATGTCCAGTATGTGTGCACCAAGAGATGTTAAAACAAGTATAACGTGCCATAAATGCAATGGGAATATTTGCAAGAGACATGCAACAGCCTGCACAAGGTAGGTCCAAGAAAAAAAACATTAAATTTTGAGTTAACCCACTCCACTAAGTTTAGTTTTGTTTGTCTGGCTAGATTTTGTTATCAGATTTTAGTTTTGTTCTGTTCTGGCAAAACCATATCTGATAGACTGATGAACATTGGGATGTTATTGTTCTTGTTAATTGTTCTTTAATGTATAAAGACATTGATCTTAGAATGTTGTGAAATTGTCATGTGTAGTTTTGGGATATTTTCTTTTGTACACAAATAAAATATTCCTGGTCACTTTTGACTGGGAACACAGCAGACATTACTTTATGTGATTGTATAACATTTTTAAATCGTTCAATATAAATATCTTTTGTAACTTTGACCCAATGTAGTCTGGGATAAACAGGATACTATTTTTCATCCAATTATTTCTTATGGTCAAAATAATCCAGAAATTGGATTTTTTAGAACTCTAATTCAAGATGCATACACTCAGATCAATAAGGCATAAAGGCCATAAATAAGAAAAAGAAATTCAAAACTTGTATTGTCCAGTTATAAAGTTAAGTTGACAAAAACATCTAACACAACAAGTAGTGATAATGTATGTATTAATATACTTGTTATGACAAGTCTTAATGGCGCGGTCATTTTTGAGCAGGAACAGAAAATTGTTTAACATAAATGAACACAGCATTACTATCCACTAAGCTATAGTTGTCTTCCACCGGGACTCTTGTAACATAAGGGGTTTATTTAAATTTATTAGTTTAATTTATTTAAGTTTTCGTCCTTTTAACTTTAAGCCTTATTAAGACTCTAATGTGAATCTTTTTACGTCGGTTACAAGTTATGCAAACTCTCTTCAGTGCCTCAGAAAGTCAAAATTAAGATACCAGCATATTTGAGCATTTACTCGTAACTACTGCTTTGGGAAATCTGTAAAAAAAATAAAAATAAAGAAATAAAAATCAGAGTTTGGAGATTAGTTCTTAGCAGATAGCAGTTTCTTTGTTGCAAAACAACAAGGACTATCTGGAAAATTGACTTCAAACAGTATATCGAACCATTGTTTATGACCAATATCGAACAGAATATCGAACCAGGTAACAACAGCAGATTATTCAGAGGACACCGACAAACAAAACAATGGCACTTGTGCTGAAAAACTCACACAGCTGGAGATCAGATTTGAACGAATATGAACTTAAAAAGAACCAAGGGACAGACAAACAAAATGGCCTCACTCACCAAAAGGGGCTTTAAAAAAAAAAATGTTGACATCTACATGGTGATTGACTTGGCATAGTATAAACTTTCATCTGGGGAATGTGAAGAAAGACTCCACCACAGGAATCATTTAATATTTAATAAATTAGAAACAGTAGCAATGGCTAATTAGAATTTGCACATTTACAAATCAACCCTGATAGCAAAACAAATTATGAAATATAACAGTCTCTGTGGATTACCAAGGGGAAATCAGATGATAGACAAAGCAAATGGAGTATCACTAACAACATACTGTCAGAACACATCACACTGCTAATCCAGTTAGAGGGGGAAACCACAGAGGCTTTGCTTTAAAATATTGATAGGCTATTCTGTGAAAGCTTTTTTTCCCCCCTTTTTCTTTTTGCAAGAGTACATTCAATGTAACACTTGCTTATTGCTCATGGGTCATTAGCCTCTCATCCTCTGCTGCTTGGCCAGTTTGCTTTGAAAGAAAGCCTTGTGATTAAATGAATGTGTTCGCTCTGGTACTCCATTAGAAGAGGACTGGATGCTTGCAGTTTTATTGTTTATATTATGAGTACAAAGGCAGGCAGTGTGTAAACTGTTGTTGTATTCATTATTAGATTACTTCCTGGTGCGATGGCTTTTGGTAAAAGCAGTGGAATTCTTGTAAGGGGACTCGACGTGCACTCAGGGGAGTAGCATTTATCAAATGATGAAGGCAGAGGCTGAAGCGCATTCAAACCTAAGTAGATATAAAGTAGATGCCACGCAAAATCTGCATCAATAAAAGTCAAAGAATAGTAGCCAAGCACAAAGTGGATTAGAGCTATTCTACATGTCAGGCTCAGAGTTTTAACATAACCATGTGAGTGCATATTTACCATAATAAAGCAAACACACAATGTAACTTGACTTTATTCAAATTTGAGGACGGTTTGTCAAGTTTTCAATGAGATTTACATTTGGTCTCTTCACATTTATTTTAGCATCCATCTTATTGTAATAGCCTTGAATAAAAAAAACCACAGGACATATAAAAGACAGCTCGGAATGAAATAAATGACAAAATACATATTATTTAAATACACGTTAATAACAAACTACTGAATAGACATATTATACATTAATATGTGGAGTCAAGGGCAGCACAGTGGTGTTGCAGCTGGTACTTCACCAGAAAAGCAATCGCACTAACCGCAGCCATCTCTTACAGTATATGTAGAGTATGTCTTATGATTGCATTATTTATATACTGTCATGTCAGAGTTGTTGGGCCATTTTTGTTTTGACACCAAATAGCCTGCACAATTGACTATTGAAAAATGATCAAGCATGACAACAAGTTAATACTTACCTCAGCTGACACATTTTAACATCTGTTATGAGTAAATATCCATAATTGTAGTAACCTAAGTAGAGGACCAGAACACAAAGTCCAATGGAAGGAAACACTGGTTTATTTTCAGCCTGTGGGCAGAGTAGAATGGCCAGGAAGGAGAAATACTTGGCTGTAACAGGGAAGACTATGGAAGGGAAGAACTGTAACGATCTGGCGATGAGTGAGTGGAGAGTCAAAGTATTTAAGCTAAGTGGTTGATTGCTGATGAGCTGCAGGTGCATCCAGTTACCACTGCCAGGACCCACCCCTAGAAAGATAAGAACCACCCAGAACTATCAAACTATGACAGTCGAAGCCGGATTTTGAGCCTGTCACACTCCATAAAGCAGCTTCAAGGTCCTGGTTAGCTTGCTTCGCTTGCCCATTCATCTGAGGGTGAAAACCAGATGACAGTATAACAGAAGCCCCCAAAGCAATACAGAAAGCTTTCCAAATCTGTGAAGTGAATTGAGGACCTTGGTCAGAAAGAATGTCCAAGGGTATGCTATGAATCCGTGTTGAATTAACAGATCTGCCATCTCTATAGCAGAGGGGAGTTTCTGGAGGGCAACAAAATGGACAGACTTGGAGAAACGGTCAACAATGGTGAATATAGTGGTGTTACCCTGAGAGGGGGGCAGTTCGGTTGACAAAATCCACTGCAATGTGGGACCAGGGCTGGCTTGGCACTGGCAGGGATGGAGGAGGCCAGCAAGGGAGTCGATGAGTCCCCTTTCCACATGCACAAACCTGGCAAAGCTGCAACATACCCTCGGGTGTCATTGTCCATGGTAGGCCACCAAAAGTTGTTTGGAAGGAGCTTCAGAGTTCTGGTCACTCCGGGATGGCAGGCAATGCAGATGTCTCCATTGAAGGTCTTGGGATCTCACCTGAGTTTGGAACAAATCGCCTGCCTGGGGGCCCATTCCCTGGATCAGGTTGATCCCCCAGAGCTTGCCTGATAATATTCCCAATTGCCCAGGTGACTACCTCCACCACTCAAGAGGAAGGCACAATAGTATCCTGGCTCAAGGGGGACTCTTTGGAAAAGAATTGTCTGGATGGGGCGTCAGGTTTGACATTTTTCGATCCTGGATGACAGGTGATGGAAAAAATAAACCAATCAAAGAATAACGCCCTCCGGGCCTGGCGGGAATTCAGCTCCTTAAGCAGTTTGGATATATGCCAGATTTTTAAGATCTGTCCATACCTGGAATAGTAGTTTTGCCCTCTCAAGCCAGTTCCACCACTCCTCCAAAGCCAAAGCACAGTGTCATCCCACCCCCAACCAGCCGCTAACACCCTAAACTCTATGGAGTTAGTCTGCTACACTACATGAACCCTGACGCAGTGAAAGTAACTGGACTAGAAGCCTCATGAGCCTGAACAGAATGATCAAATACCCACTTGAACTCCTCTATAAAACTCTTGAAAGTCTTAAGGTAAGTGAGGGACCCCTCCCATACGACCGTAGCCCAGTCTAATGCCCTTCCCCAGAGAAACCCAATGACGTATAAAATCTTACCTTCCTCACTGGGATGAGAAATGGGTTTCTGGCTTAAGATTAGCAAGAATTGCAACAAAAAAGGCTTGCACTTGAGGGGGTCACCAGAGTAAGGCTCTGGATCAACTACATGGGGCTCTCTGTGAGGAGGGGGACCAGCGTTAGTCTAGAGTCAATACAGGTGGGTTGGCTCCAACTGGGGTCATGGGTTCTGGAGTAGTCATGGCAACAGAAAAGGCAGAAGTAAGTCCAGTGAGTTGATGAGTTATTGCTGCAAGTTGTGTGGAAAAGTATTTTACTTGCTCACACATAGTGGTATGCTATGTACATTGACAATAAAGGATTCTATTCTATTCTTGGTAGAATGAGCCACTAGCTTCTCCAGTAATTGGTAATGTGTTTCTGCAGAAGCTGGTCTCAGCTGGAGAGCATGGCAAGCGTTGGAGTTTGTTAGGTCAATATTATGGCCAGATCGTTCTGTGGTAACCTAAGCAGAGGACCAGAACACAAACTCTAATAGAGGGAAACACTGGTTTATTTTCAGCCTGTGGGCAGAGTAGAATGGCCAGGAAAAAGAAATACTTGACTGTAACGGGGAAGACTACAGAGGAGAAGATCCAGGAAATGGGAAGGAGGCAGTGGAGTCTGGGAAATGCGGGTGAGAGCTGAGTGGTTGATTGCTGGTGAGCTGCAGATGCATCCAGTTACCGCTGCCAGGACCCATGCCCAGAATTCAGACACAGGGAGGAAAGGGAAAAACACACACAGACTACCAAACTATGACACTAGCAATGAGGGAGGTTGTTTACAAATGGGAGAACCTCGATGTGATTTAAGTTAAAAAGGTGATGTGAAAGGAGAGAAGGATCAAAGTGCAAAAAGTGAAAGAAGAAAATTGAACAATCTCTTTTGTCAGTCATGGGGAATGTGAGATCTTTTCCAAATGAGATGGATGCTCCAAGCTCTTTAGCCATATCTTGCTGCAGGAATATATGTGATGGGGTCAGTTTTTATGGACAGTCATATGTGTTTTGTCTCTTTTATTCGTGTTTTTTTATGGTTCTAATATGTGCAGAACAGCTAATCTGTTCTTAAGGTGTTTGGGACCAAAAACAATAACTCCTTTTTATCAGAACTTAAAAGCAAAAAGTTTATGGACATCCAGGTTGTAATGTCCTCAAGACATTCCCAAAGTTTGGCGATCGGTTCTGTTTTCCAACAGAATAGTGTAAAAGATGTTTAGTCTGGGGTGAAACAGATCACAAGCTTTAAGGGGGAGAAGGGAGAATCAGATGAAAGTTTAACAGCCAATGAACTAAACACATACTTCAGTAGGTTCAATGACCCACAGCTTGTCTGTCATATCTCAACTGTCTCATCTTCCAACTCAATCATGGATCTCAGTGCTTCTCCATAGGTGTCTTAAACTACATCAGGCAGATGATGGGGCCCCCTCCACCTCCCGCTCCCATCTATCTGTGTCTAGCAGTCAGGTGAAGAGGAAGCTAGGGAGACTGAACCAGAACAAGGCTGGTCCAGACGGTGTCAACCTCAGAATCCTGAAGGCCTGTGCAGACCTGTGAAAATTTACAGCACCTGTTCAACCTCAGCCTGAGACAGGAGATGGTTCCAGTGCTTTGGAAGACATCAGTACCAAAAAAATCCACCTCATCTGTCCTTTCGACCTCTATAGACCTCTTGCCCTCAGACTTCATATCACAAACATCTTTTATCAGTCCGCATAAGTAAGCAAACAAGCACCTTTGAAGAGCCAGTGCAGTTTGCTTATCATAGTAGAATTAGAGTTGAAGATGCCATCATACATCTGCTTCAACAAACCTACTGCAGTCTGGTTGAAGTAGAAATAACAGTGAGGATCATTATTTTATGCCTCAATTTAATGTGATTCAGCCTGCATTGCTATGTAAGAAAATCCCACTGACACAAGTGGATCCCTCCACAAAGGGGCGATTAGTTTTGATTACTCACTACCTGACAAGCAGACCACAGAAATGGAATAAGTCAAACCTGGAATAAGTCAAACGCTATTTTCATCATGGGAGAACATGGAGAGACACGACACTGATGCTCTTCATAAGAAGGGACAGAGAAGACCGTACAGTACTTCTTGAGGAGGCTCAGGTCCTTCAGTGTATGTAATAAGATGTTGCATATCTTCTGTAATTCTGTGATTAATAATGGAATCTCATCTGCAGCCATTTGTTGAGGTAGCAGCATGAACAGAAGTGACTTTAAAAAAACAAACAAACAAAAACAGAACAAACTAATAAAGTGAAGTGATTTTACATTCTTTTATCTTTTCACGTCGGGTAATTACTGTAATAGCCTTTATACCTGTTTTAATCAGAGATTAAGAGTTATGGATAGGCAGGGACTAAAAAATGGCCCTGGACTTTCCCCTCCTAAGTAGGCCCACCAATAACGTGGGGTGGGGTGGGGTGTTGGGGGGGGGGGTTATAGTGATCCACTGTCAATGTCATAAAAAAACACCTACACATACAAACTATTTATGATTGTTTATTCAATAACTCAAGAATATAATATTAACTAACTAATATTAAAGAACGACTAAAAATCACTTTCATCTCCGAAACAAAAATGAACATAAAAATTGTCTTTTATACTGCTATTTTACAGTTACTTATATGCTTGCATTTTAAACAGAAAAAAACATCTACTTCATAGCTTTCTAAACCATACATTTATTAAAACATCCCTTTTCTGTTTGAAAATGTTATGTTTTATATGTCACATCAGCATCTTTTGAAAAGATTTTCTAGTGGCCTTTATTGGATAGAGAGAAAGCAATGGCAAAAAACAGACACAACAACACATTACAACACTGGAAATTTAACCCACAAACCATCATATGAGAGTCCACCCACTTAACCACTAAGGAAATATTAATGTAGGACCCTAACATTATACTTATTTTTAAAATTAAATTGCCCCATGCAACACTGCTGTGATTAGTTAGGGTACCATTCAACCAGTCATCCTTCAAACAACATTTGTAACCTATTCCACAGACATTACACCACCGTGCACCACGAAAGAGAAGACAAAGATAAATAATGCCAAAATAGAAAACACTTCTTCCCCTCAAACATTTTATTCTCTTGAATGTAAAGAGCCGTAATCTGCATGATTTATGCAAGAGGTTAATATGAAATTGTGCAGCCATCTGTGCTTGCTATCTATTTATAACTAGCATGCATGGTAGTTACGTGTTTGTTTTGACAGTAATAAGTCACATATTTCTTATCATCACACCGACAAATCCAGCTTCCGAACTGTAAGCTGTTTAATGCTATGGATTTATGTCACTTACCGGTACCTGCTCCTCCGGTGAAGTTCCCTTAGTTGCCTGCCCCTCATCAGCCTGCGGGTGGTCAGGTTGGACGTCCACCCTGCTCTCAGTCTCACTTGGTGATAATAATTTAATGCTTTGGTCGACACAGTTGACATCTACGTTACTGTTGCTGCCAAAAAGCTCTGTGAAGCTTTCTATATTTTGAAAGCATCAAGTGACTTGGCTTTCTTTAGTTTTCATTTTTCCCATCCACCTTTCTCCTTGTGTTTTCTGCTTCCCATCTTTCTGTTGACAGACACTTAGTCTGCTTTGTTGGTTTTTAGGCCTATATCTGATAAATTGATCATTTTAACCAGGACCAAATACCAACGGCACATCTTTCCTGTTTCAGCTTCGTTACATTGGCTTCCAGTACATTTTAGGATTGATTTTATTTATCACTTTTAAAGCACTCAATGAACCAGGGACCTTCTTGCTGTGAGGCAACAGTGCTAACCACCAAGCCATTGTGCTGCCCTATAAAGCTTCCCTTAAAAGCTTATTTTATCAGAGAGCTTTCCCTGATTTTTATTAAAAAAAAATTGTATTTTAATGCCTTGGTTTGATTGTGAATCACTTATTAACATTTGTTGTTAATGAGATCATTATTACCATTATTATCATTATAGAGAAGGTTGGTTCTGTTGTAGAGTCTCTAGAGCTGATAGTGCAAAGGAAGGTTGCTTCACAAAATAAAAAACATCATAGAGAAGACTGAGCAACTCTTTAAACACACCACTGCAAAATATAATTCCCCTTTGGGGAATTAACAAAGCATTGTTGAATTGAATTGAATTGGATTGCATTGAATTCAATTGGAATGGATCCTTGTACGTACATTGCAAGATCAACATTACATTTCACACTTTAGATGGCCACATCTTTTTTGCATAGTAGGTGAAGTTTGTGCTTTCCTCACCTGCCCCCACAGACATTTAGTTAAGGTGCCCTGAGCACTGTAAAAATGGCATCTTCTAGGTAGCAGCACCAGTTGAAACTGGTCACTATTGCTGCATTAGGGCCTTTTGAAAGATAAGAAAAATTCCAGTTTCTAAAAATAAAATAAAATAAAATACAGAATGCCTACTGATTGCAAGGCACTAATTTAGTACCAGGGTAAGACAAAGCAGAGAAGAATGTCAACATGCTGAACCTCATAAGAAATTCTAGGCTATGTTCCCATCATTTTAGCATAGGAAAAGATCATTACTGATGGTACAAACAAGCAGTGGATCCTGTCTGTTTTGCCTGGAATAACTGGAGGAAACCACTAACCCAGGAAGGCGCATGGCTACAAAGCCCCGGAGGAATGTGAGGTCTGTCCCCTTACACATCATATTCCATAATAGCTGGGTAGTCACTGGCAAGGATTTGATTTTGACAGATTTTAAGTGTGAGCTGTAGACACAACAGGGACACTGTCCAATATAAACAAGTATTATTGCCTTGGTGATACGCTTTGAATAGATTTTCATGTTGTGTAAAAATGGGACAGGTACAGCCAAAAATGGCCAGGACTGAATTTTCTTCTCAGTCCAAACTAGACCATCATTCAAATTTGAAGCATTTCCCTTTCTGAATCTTAGTGTAACAGCACACATTTGCTTTAGCTGTACTCTTCTATTGATGGCATTCACTCAGGGTGATATTATCTTTTCATTTGGGCCTCATAAAGGTAATACATACGAGTAGTGGGTTGCTGCTCTAGAGGTAGACTCTTGTGAATTTGACTCCATTTTTTGGTGCCATTGTGCACATTCTGTATCTTCTGCATCTTTGTGGAGGAGGAGTCACACAGCAGCATAACAATGATCCCAAACAGACCTCAAAGCTCGGCAAGAGCCATTTCAAAACCAAAAAACAAGGAGAGATGAATAACAGATGTGCAGTTGAAGTGACTTGATCGTTGCTACTGTACAAGCAGAATGAAAAACTGAAGCAATGGAATCATGTTCAGTTACTACTATTCATCAATGGTCTTTGAAATGTTGAAGTATTTTTGGTGTTGACATTGTGGGTGAAAAGAGTATATACAAAGGTTTTACAAAAGGTTACTGCTGAAACCTTTGAACCTCTTTACAACAGGGGGTAAAGTAATGCCCTTTAAAAAGAAAATGCATTGTGACATTGTCAGCCTTAATCTGGAACTCTGCAACAATACCATGCTGATAGGTCAGAGGAGGGTTATAAGAGAAACGAGTATTAAGGACAGAGCTTAACAGCATTATGTCAAATCTGAATCCATTATCAAACCTTCTTATTGAATAAAAAAAAAGTCATCCTCTTATTTGTCACCGCTTATGTTTTTTCTTTTTTATGTTCCTTTGTTTTCTTGTTGGCCTCCTTCTTTTTTCTTTGGATTTCCATATTATATGTTTTAACTTTAGTTGTGCTATCTGGGTGATGTTGGTGTTTGTGACAACTGCATCTTAGTAATTATACTCCACATTACACAGCAAGCTCCTCATTTTCTTTATCTGATGCCATATTCTCAATATTGTTTTCATGTTTCTCCTGTTCCTCAGATTTTCAGTTTCCCATCAAGGCATTTTGCTGGTTTTTGGATTTATGTTTGGAGTACTTCAGTGTGGGTTGTTTAATAACTCATTTAGTTTTTTTTTTTTTTTTTATATGCACGACTACCTCCTACTACCATGAACTCACATGTGGATCATCATCCAGCATTTGACCTTTTTTTTTTCAAGTTGAGGTTTCACTACAGCAATCTTGAGAGCAGAGGGTAAATTGATAAAGACATATTGATTACATCCTGAAGATTGTTTTGGAGACACTGCTGCTGAATCACTGTGTTGTGAACAGGATGCTTAGGGTTGTCCGATATGTATTTCATTTCTTCATTTCATTTGCCTTTGCACATTTGCATCAGCTCCAGAGGCTCCAAAACAGTCCCCAAAACAGGGTTTTCTTTATAAACTTTATTTATAAATTTGTTCAGTTCGTTTTAAGTAACGTTTTTTTGAGTAAGTGGCTCCGACTGGTTTGACTTGTCAGGTAGAGAGGTGTGTGTCGTGGCAGCTACCTGTGTCTTCTGGATTCTGTTAAACAGTAAAGCTAGCTGGATGATGTTAAATGTACTAGTAATGTATTAGTACTCAGCTGCCCAGACTGAAAGGCAGTATGGTCTTTATAGTCTTTGAATTCTGGGTAATCAGAAGGTGATGGAAGGAATCCACTCCAGCTGTAACCTCAGGACCCAGAAGAAAAGCGGGTTGAAAGCTCATCTGGTGGATCTGGGACCAGGGAACCCCACAGCAGCATTTACATCCCAGATTGCCTCAGACTCGAGGCAGAACTGTCACCACCCCACGGGAGGAAGGCAGTGCAGACTGACAGCCATAACACATAGCAGTAAATACTAACATCTTTTTCAAAATACTTAGTGCAAAGCATTAGTGAGCATCTGCTTCACCAGAGCAGCTGTTTCAGGCAGCTGGACCAAATTCACTCAAACTCAAATCATCATGCATGTGACATGCTTTCAACAGTGTGCTATATTTTGTCCCTATTCAGTTATGTTACAGTTCCTGTCAGGTTGTATTGAATGTGAAATCTATCCAGCAGAGAGTATGATCCAATTTACCATATGTTCTCCAATGAGGTCTGAAAGAATCAGCTTTGATACTTTTAATTAACTGTTAATTGTCAGCTTGACTCAGTAGAACTGTTATAAAATGTATCTTCTGTGATATATATATATATATATATATATATATATATATATATATATATATATATATATATATATATATATATATATATATATATATATATATATCACACTGCACACTGGTTTGGCACAAGTTTTACACTGAATGCTCTTCCTGGCACAACTGGGATTTGAACCCGGGACAGTTGAACAGTTTATTCTCAATGCAAGAAAACAGGAACAAAGAAATTATTCTGCTCAACCTGAAACCTTTTTGAATATCATTTTTAAGGATATGTTCTTTCTGTTGAGGCTTTTTCAGCAGGCTACTATACAATTAGTGAAAATTATAGCTCACTCTCTTTTATTTCTAAGGTTTTACAAGAAAATAAGTTATCAAATTATATCATTATACAGAAATTTGGTCCAGTTTTCTTCACAGCATTGATTTATTGAACATGATTTAATGTATACAAGCAAAAGGCAAATTAAACCGTGACATAGCTCCAGAGTTCAAGAAACGTCTGTCTGATCAGCTCCAAGAATGGACGATTTCTCTGAATGTTGTTGAAGCAACCACTCAAAACATGGAAAAAAATACTGAATGTAATAACATCTAATAATCTAATAACTGCCTCTGTAACTACATATGTTAAAGAGGAGATGATTCAAGGCCCAATGGATTGTACTGTTCCTTCTGAAAGTATTCGGCCCCCTTGAACTTTTCAACCTTTTGCCACATTTCAGGCTTTAAACATAAAAATATAAAATTTTAATTTTTTTGTCAAGAATCAACAAGTGGGACACAATCGTGAATCGGAACGAAATTTATTGGATATTTTAAACTTTTTTAACAAAGTAAAAAGTGGGGCGTGGATTATTATTGGTCCCCTTTACTTTCAGAGCAGCAAACTGACTCCAGAAGTTCAGTGAGGATCTCTGAATGATCCAATGTTGTCCTGAATGACTGATGATGATCAATAGAATCCACCTGTGTGTAATCAAGTCTCCGTATAAATGCACCTGCTCTGTGATAGTCTCAGGGTTCTGGTTAAAGCTCAGAGAGCATCATGGAGACCAAGGAACACACCAGGCAGGTCCCAGATACTGTTGTGGAGAAGTTTAAAGCTGGATGTGGATACAAAAAGATTTCCCAGCTTTAAACATCTCAAGGAGCACTGAGCAAGCAATCATATTGAAATGGAAGGAGTATCAGACCACTGCAGATCTACCAAGACCCGGCCGTCCCTCTAAACTTTCATCTGGAACAAGGAGAAGACTGATCAGAGATGCAGCCAAGAGGTCCATGATCACTCTGGATGAACTGATTTACAGCTGAGGTGGGACAGTCTGTCCAGAGGACAACAATCAGCCCTACACTGCACAAATCTGGCCTTTATGGAAAAGTGGCAAGAAGAAAGACATTTCTCAAAGATATCCATAAAAAGTCTTGTTTAAAGTTTGTCACAAGCCACCTGGAGACTCACCAAACATGTGGAAGAAGGTGCTCTGGTCAGATGAAACCAAAATCAAACTTTCTGGCCACAATGCAAAATGATATGTTTGGAGTAAAAGCAACACAGCTCATCACCCTGAACACACCATCCCCACTGTCAAACATGGTGGTGGCAGCATCATGGTCTGGGCCTGCTTTTCTTCAGCAGGGACAGGGAAGATGGTTAAAACTGATGGGAAGATGGATGGAGCCAAATACAGGAGCATTCTGGAAGAAAACCTGTTGGAGTCTGTTAAAGACCTGAGACTGGGACGGAGGTTTATCTTCCAACAGGACAATGATCCAAAACATAAAGACAAATCTACAATGGAACGGTTCACAAATAAACGTATCCAGGTGTTAGAACGGCCAAGTCAAAGTCCAGACCTGAATCCAGTCCAGAATCTGTGGAAAGAGCAGAAGACTGCTGTTCACAAACGCTCTCCATCCAACCTCACTGAGCTCCAGCTGTTTTACAGGAAGAATGGACCAGAATTTAGTCTCTGGATGTGTTGAACTGATAGACACAAACACCAAGTGACTTGCAGCTGGAACTGCAGCAGAAGGTGCCGCTACAAAGTATTAACGCAAGGGAGCCGAATAATAATACACGCCCCACTTTTCAGTTTTTTTATTTGTTAAAAAAGTTTAGAATATCCAATAAATTTTGTTCCACTTCACAATTGTGTCCAACTTCTTGTTGATTCTTGACAAAAAATCTTTGTTTAAATCCTGAAATGTGGCAAAAGGTTAAAAAGTTCAAGGGGGGCGAATACTTTCACAAGGCACTGTATTTCCTATAACTTAATTTGCCGTTGTTTTGAACAAAAATGATGAAGTTGCAATAATTTTTTTTTTGTACAAATTGCCCTTTACTGAAATAAGTAGTTTACATGTTTCTTATAACTTAATAACCTTTACTTTCTAAAATTCACATTTAAATTGTTGGTCATCTTGTATATTACCAAGCACATTGTGTGTATGGATTGGATCCACTCCTAACTCCTAACCTCTAACCCTAATGAGGAGAAACAAACCTTGCTCATTGTGTCTTCTGGATCCAGCACCTCTGTCAGTTGTGAAATGGCTGCTTAAAGGAAGTTGATGCTTTTTAAATCTTAAATAACTCAGCAGACGGGGTTAAATTGACCCAACACTGACCCAACTAATAACCCAACAGCTGGTTCAGATTAAACAACCCAACAGTGGTTAAATTAACCCAGTGAAAATACCCAACCACTTTAACCCAGTGGTTGGGTTGATAAAATAACCCAGTGTTTTTTAGGGTGTGTAGTTATTGTAAATATTAATGATCTTATTTATATTTAAATACTCTGCTTTAAAATGGCATGTATATGATGTTCAAGTATGGCTTATCTCTGGTTCAGAAGGGGGACTTTTTATTAATTCATGCCTGCCAATCTGGACTAAATCAAAGCAGAATTTTCAAGTCAGGCCCTCAGACAGAGCTTAGTTTGACTAAACAGAAAACAAAACAAGTAATTTCACAATTTGAAACACAAAAGAACAAAGGACCAAAAAATGTAAATTATGAAAGGATTGAAAACATAGTGAAAGTTTTATATCTTGAATGGCATGTTTTGCTAAGATGTTAAGAAGTAGTTTTACACTCTTTTCCCCCCATCTTCTTCTTTTCCTGTCGGTGTACAACACAATGAAATGTTCTCAAACAGTACTCACGTGACAACTATGCATTCTACTATTGTTAATAGTATGTATTATCAATTAATTTTTTCATTGATAGTATTAATTCTGGCTGACGTTTTCAGAATGCCTTGAACTGGAAACCAGAAAATGGGCAGGAAATGCAGATCCTCCATGTTTCTAACCTTTACTGCTAAAATATGTTGGACTGTGAAAATCAGAAGTTGGGTGCATCAAGAAAAGCTTTTAGTGCTTCGAGTTCTCCAGCAAGTTGCCTGTGCAGAAACAAGTGACAAGATGCTAATTAAAAGAATTTCAGGCAAGCACAAAATGATTATTAACCTCTCAGGCAGAACCCTGACTGACTTTTAAATGTCAAGAATTTGTTTCTGGGCCTTTTTTTCAAATGCTGCAAGTTGCTTTTATCAATACACTGCAAAGCACAAGTCTCCACATTCTTTATGTGCAAGTTGAAAATTTTTACCAAAAATGCATACTGAATGGAAGTACACTTATTCTTTGGAACTTTCACAACTAGTTTATCACATTCTGTTGAATGACAGGCACTTGCCATTCCTCAGAATCACCTTAATTTCACTCCAGACACAGTTATGGGTTATCTGTTCGCACTCATTATAAATGCATGTGAGCAAAGAGACAGTTCATTTACATCCAGTGACACTGTCCACCAGTCTTATCCTGTTAGGATTACTGTTATGTCTATCACAGCTCCAAAAGGGTAAAAGGCAGGAGCTACAACGTAGACAGGCAGCCAGTCCATCTCAGGGCAACACAGAGTCACACATCCATGCATACTCCCTCACTTCTACAGCCAGTTTACCTGAAGAAAACCCATACAGGGACATGTAAAACATGAAACCTGACAGGTTCAGACAAGAAACATTTCACTGTGAGGTGACAGTGATGACCGCTGTACCACTGTTCCACCTGACAGTTGTTCACATCCAACATCAGGTTACCCTCTCAAACAACAAAGACCAGTGGCTACTTGAGACCTGAGACAGGATGAAACTCTTGAAACCCTGATGTCCGTACTCAGATAGGGTGCTGGCTGTCATGTTACCAGCTCCACTTCCTAGTTGTGAGCTGATGAAGCCAGGAGTGGTTTCATTCAATCTGTGCCACAGAGATCATTCTGTTTAAGGAGCTGAGGAGGCAAGAAACACCAGGAATTAATCTCACGTGTTTGCCAACAATTTTTTCATAGGAATTTCTCATTTTCTGACTGAGTGTTAAATGCATGAGGAATTTTGTCACACTCTGCCCTGGGTTCTCTTGCTGTGGTGAATGAGTTCACTCACCTCCCTGCCACGCCTCCTCATCAGCTCCATGTCCCACACCTGTTTGGTCCAGCTGCAGCTCCTTACTGCTCATCAGCAAGCCAGCATTTAAGATGCACCATTGCCCTAGTTCAGTGCTGGACTGTCTTTGTAGCATACATTACTCTCCAGTCTTTGTTCCCAGACTGACATCTTGGTTTTGTAACTCTGGCTTGTTATTGACCACATCTTCTTGTCCGTGTCCTGACCTTCTGCCCATCCAGGACAATCTTTTCAACTGGACTTTGTTTGTCCCGCTGATTGTCTGCCTGGTTTTGATACTGCGTCCACACCCACCACAAGTCCAGCTCGCATCGTACTTTTAGGGTTTTGTCACCAAGTCTCACAGGAATATTGCGTCTTCCTCTCCGGGACACTCACCCGGCTGCCTCTCAGCACCATTCTCTGATGGTTCCTGGAGCCTTCCATGGACCATTACCAGCTGAAATACCCACCTGCTGTGAACTCAGTTAATAAAGTCTTTTCTTCTTACTTCCTGGCATTGTACTGAATTTGAGTCTTAAAATCAACCCCTGACAAATTTGTCATGAATTGCTTGACATTTCTTCCTGCATTGCTTTTTGTCAACACCAACTTCTTAACTTAACACTAATATCGTATCATGTTTTGTGTAGGTACAAACTCCAGAGGGCTGTACTACGAAGCAAGTTCGACACAACCAGGCTTTCTTTGGGTGAGCTTGCTTAACAAACCTGAAACTCGCGATCAGAGATAACTAGTACCACGACGGTGGTTATCAACTATCTTTGTTAACCGCGGCTTTCTGCTTTCTGCTCTGTGCGCGTTCACATAAAAGGGGGCGTTTGACGCGTCATTTGATGCCTATTCCGCATCAAATGGATAGATGGCGGTCCGTATATTTCAGTCAGGAGGAGCAGGTTTTAATAATGCAGGGCTATGAGGATTTCAAAGAAATCTTTACGGCCAAAAGCAACACTGTAGGTGCGAATAAAGCCAGAGAGGAGTGCTGGCAAAAAATTGCAGATCGTGTAAATTCGTAAATTATATTTATTTCACCACTTAATGCACCTTAATTAATCTCCCTCCCTCTTTTAGAGCGCTTAAACTTTAAACTTAATGCAGCAGATTTAAACATTATGTAGGTCTGACTGTCCCATTATGAATGATAAATGAAAATCACTTTAGTTTTTTGCTAAATCTATGTGAAATTAATTTAAGATTTAATATTATCTGTGATACCAATATCACCGGCCACTTTAATAGGTACCCTATCACCCTGGGGAATCTTATGAATGAATTATATTAAAACATTTCACATGAAATTCCACGTCACACTGATTATCAATATAATGGACTATTAATTTATGTTACTGCGATTTTGTAAAATGCTTCTTTTATTTGAAGCGTGGGCAGATGGCCAGGGAATACTACAAACATATTCAGAAGTTCAGTAAGAGCAAGTACAACCTTTATTCCAGTATTCTTGCTCAGATTTTCTGCATCACCAACTGAATGCATGTAGGTTCCCGTGGCAAAGAAACGCAAAGAAACGCACACCGTTTGCGCTACTGTGAGCACACGGCTGCGTTTGGTGGAGCTGCCAATATCTGGCTCTAGCAGATTCCAAATGTAACGGATTCCCTCAGCTGGAAATCTATAGCATTCATAGAGAATATGGTCATGGGAAGCCAGCAGATCAGTCCGGTCTCTGAATACTCTCTCCCTCCATAGAGATCCTCGCACAATCCTGGCGCTCAGGTCAACGGGATTTCTCTAAAAAGGTGATGCTATCTCTGAAAGAGGTGGTAAGTGAAAGGGTGGTGCTTTTTATAGCCGATTTGAGCCTAAATTCTGCACATAACCTGCTCTGGACCAGGTTAAGCTTGCAGAGTAAATTATCATGGTGATCTAGCCAGGTTAAAAGAGAGCCACCTTCGTGGCTTTTACTTCCTGCTCTCGGTGGAGGCAGTCGCATTTCTGTGAGCTCCCATCTATCTGTCCCTGCTGCTTCTCTTTTGTCTTGTCTGAGCTTTTTTTTTTTTGGAGCCTCACTCGGCATAATATTCAAATCTCTAATTATGGATCTGATCAGCTGGTTTCTCAATGCAATTAATCAATTTTTCTCGAAGAGAAAACAGGACACAGGAGAGTCCTCCGGTCCCGATGGAATACTGGCTGGATACATCAAAGATTTTGGATGGAATCTGGGATGTCTGCCCCCCTTGTTCATTGCGGACACCAAAGTGTACCTATTGGGATTTATGATCACAGGATTTCTGCGGTTTGGAGTTGGCGGATACCTGTTGTATCGGAAAATTTACACGGCAGCTGCTATCCTGGACACCGCCAACCTGCCTGCTGTGTGTGTTGGAGTGAGTCGCGCTGTGAACACTCAGACTGCTGCTCTTGGTGAGCTGAACCGGAAACTGGACGTGATTCTAGTGACGGTTTTGAACTCTGGCGAAATGGATTCGATCCTGGAGAAGTTCAAGCGCCGCTCAGGGAGAATTGACCAGTAATTCGGACAATTGGAGTCATTCCCGCCGAGATGGACCAGCAAAAACTCTGAAGGCAGACAGAATTATGTCAGCCTGACCGTAAACATTCTTCTCTTATCTGAATCCGGCTCCCCTGACGAAGCTCGCCTCAAGGCCGGCCTTCGACCTAATCTCTCCTGAATATTATGACTTTTCGACGCTCCTTCCCGACCCCCTCCCCTTTCCAAACAACACCTGTGGCTCCAGACCAGGAGTCACTGGCTTACACACACACATACACATGTACACACACACACTTCCCTCCCCCTGCCCAACTGCCTCCGCTGGCTCCTGGATGTTTTTACCCCCCCCCCACGCTTGACAGACTGGGCACTGAGCGCACAGACTGTTTAGCTGGACCCCCTCCCCCCCCCTCTTTCCTGACCCATATGATGTCTTCGTAATAAGTTTGTTATGCTTGTAATTAAATGGGCTGAGGTGTTTTTTTTTTCCCCTCTCACGACGTGTCCATTTGACACGTAGTGGGAGATGTTCTTTTTTTTAACCTCCACCCTCCTTCCCCAATGTGATCATATTTTCTTCTGCTAAAAGTGCCCTGGCCGGAGGGTGGTGTACTTGGGCATGTGCTTAAGTGTACTACTCTCTGACACGGTAGAAGCGCTCTTATAGCGCTGACCCAAGCACCGTTGACTCCTGTCCATATGTTGTTGTTGTTTCTGTATGTTTCTCTTGGACGGTGTACTGGGAAGACAAATTTCACTGTGTTGGGACGCTGGCTCAGTGACAATAATAAATCTGATTCTGATTCTGTGGTACCGGAATACCTGGCTTTAGACTCAACATACCTCGCTAACCCTCTAATCTCGCTTCATAGTACAACCCTCTGGACTCAATGAATATTCTCAGACAAAATTGTATAAAAATGTTAAAAACCTAAAAGCAATTTGTGACAATTCATATTACGTGAATACTTCAAAAGTTAGTCACTTAATTCAGAATATACACTCATCGACCACTTTATTAGGTCCACCTGTCCAGCTGCTCGTTAATGCAAATGTCTAATCAGCCAATCACATGGCAGCAACTCAATGCATTTAGGCATGTAGACATGGTCAAGATGGTCTGCTGAAGTTCAAACCAACATCAAACTGGAGAAGAAAGGTGTTTTAAGTTACTTTGAACGAGGCATGGTTGTTGGTGTCAGACGGGCTGGTCTGAGTATTTCAGAAACTGCTGATCTACTGGGATTTTCACGCACAACCATCTCTATGGGTTTACAGAGAATGGTCCAAAAAAGAGAAAATATCCAGTAAGCAGCAGTTCTGTTGGCGCAAATCCCTTGTTGATGCCTGAGGTCAGAGGAGAATGGCCAGACTGGTTCAAGCTGATAAAAAGGCAACTGTCACATAAATAACCACTCATTACAACCGAGGTCTGCAGAAGAGCATCTCTGAACACACAACATGTCGAACCTTGAGGCGGATGAGCTACAGCAGCAGAAGACCACACCAGGTGCCAGTCCGGTCAGCTAAGAACAGGAAACTGAGGCTACAATTCGTACAGGCTCACCAAAACTGGACAATAGAAGATTGGAAAAACGTTGCCTGGTCTGATGAGTCTGGATTCCTGCTGCGACATTCAGATGGTCAGAATCTGGAATCAACAACATGAAAGCCTGAATCCTGTTTTGTATCAACGGTTCAGGCTGGTGTCGGTGGTGTAATGGTGTGGGGGGATATTTTCCTGCCACACTTTGGGCCTATTAGTACCAACTGAGCATCATGTCAGCACCACAGCCTACCTGAGTATTGTTGCTGACCATATCCATCCCTTTATGACCACAGTGGACCCATCTTCTGATGGATACTTCCAGCAGGACAACGTGCCTCGTCATAAAGTGCGAATCATCTCAGACTGGTTCTTAAACATGACAATGAGTTCACAGCACTTAACTGGCCTCCACAGCCACCAGATCTCAATCCAATAGAGCAGCTTTGGGATGTGGTGGAACGGGAGATTCACATCATGGATGTGGAGTCGACCAAATCTGCAGCAACTGGTGATGCTGTCATGTCAATATGGACCAAACTCTCTGAGATACCAGTACCTTGTTGAATCTATGCCACGAGGGATTAAGGCAGTTCTGAAAGCAAAAGGGGGTCCAACCTGGTACTAGCAAGGTGTATCTAATAAAGTAGCCGGTGGGTGTAGAGACAATGTGTATGTGAACATTCACTCCAGTAGGGTGAAGGGATTGTCAGGGCTGCCTGCCAGTGAAAGTGTTGTAGACATTGCTTGGAGATATTAGACTTAACATCTGCATTACCAAGTCCCCACAATATGGAAAATAATTCAGATTAGCTGCAGTATGTTGATAGAAGCCAGCACTAATTTCACCTGGCTGTAAAGGAAGATTATGATGTGGATTTGGATAATTCAGATTAAAATTTAGAATAAGTTACTGAGGGCATGATGTGCTGTTTAACAGCGTATGAGGTTAGCACATGTGTTTTATTTTTGACGGTACTCTTGTGATTAGTTTTGAATGTGGGTTTTGAAGAGGCAGTCCACTCTCTTCTCTTACTGGAACTGTGTTCTGTCAAAGAACGTAGTTCCAGACTGTTTTAACCCATAATTTGGACACCATTCCTGAGTTTACTGTAAATGCTGTGTCTACTCTTGGTAGCTTATCTACTGTGATTATTCCTGAATGTCAGTGTCTTCATTCGTTTGCTGTTCTGCAGTGCTTTTTGGTCTAAATAGTGACATTGATAGTAGGTGAATAACCTGCAGTAGTTATACTTGTGGAGGACCCATATTTGTAAAGGTCCCATATGAAGCAACTTCTCAATCATATTTTAAATTCCTGACTTTTTTTTCTTTTCTACAGAGAGAAATTGACAGTACTTGGGTATGGTAGATTACAGAGATATCCATTCAGTTTCCCTGGAAGTCTGACAGTTTTGTATTTATAGTGACACACTTAGTATGATGTGACTCTGAAAATCACTACATTTGTACCACACTGTTTTCATAAACAGTCACCCCCCCAGCCTCCTCTTACAGTCTTAAAGGGTGCACATCATACAAAGTTGATGACAGCCTGCATGACTGATAACATATTTATAATTTCTTATTTTGCATATTTGAAACAAATATGATCAGAGACTGCTATGCCACTTGACAGTTTTGGTTTTTTGAGGGGGGGCATCTGTAAAGAATCAAATATTCTCTTACCACTGCACACTGTGAAATAAACTTAAATATTTATTTTGAAATCTGCAGATTTAAGAAGCATGGGCCAACTTGTAAGATATAAAAGACTAGGGGACTAGGGGACAGTCACAACTATTCTCTTTTAAAAGGAGTGGGGACTATCTTGTGGAAACACATACAAAACTAAAATGAAATAAAAATACATTTTTATTTGATTTGTAGTCATCATGGGATTTCCAAAAGTGGACATGGAACCCTTACACAAACAGGATGGGGAATTAACAATAATAACAATACTTATGCCCTTCACGTTGAGTGGCCAACAAAATTTTTTAAAAAGTTACTCCTTAAACCTTCAATAAGAGAAAACTACAACTTGATTTGATTTGTGTTGCAGTGCATGCATCACGAGTTAAAAATTTCCTACTTGATGCTAGTGATATAGATACCATTTTTAAGATGTGTGATGCAGAGAAAATTATTTTTCCCTTCGTGTGAAGCTCCTCCACGGCCATAAGCTGTGAGCTCCACCCCTCTATCTCCATGTGCCAACATGTCAATCAACTGTAATTGCCATCCTGGAGGAACAATATGAGGCCGCAGAGCTTTAACCACACAAATCCATTGCAACACCTAATCTGCTAATGAGCTCAGAGTGGCTATTTTCAGCATTGCTGCAGACGTTGTAGCAATGGCTGACGAGGCCCAGCGCAGCGTCTAGTGACAGCAGAGGGCAGTTGGCCCGTTGTATCCTGTTAGGTGTAAATGCAGAGCAGAACACACAGCCTGCACTCTTTAGTACAGCAAAGTCACTCAAGATCCTGTTTGGAGGGATCTGTGATCCAGGACACCACATTATCTTCTTAAGCTGCAGCACGCGTATGAACTAGCGCTGGGAGCTGCTGGGGGGACTCCCATGATGCACTGAGCATCCTCACCCTGACTGTCTTTAAGGACGGGATGAAGACGTTTGGTTTAATATTGTCCTGGAACATTTCATAGCACCGTCTTCTTGTTGTTTAGGCTAATTGGTTAAACTAAATCCTGCTTAGGTTTCACATACATTAACGATAATATAATTTGATTATTGGAATGATAATAATAATTCGGTCTAATAAATAAATTTATCCAATTGATGTGTGTGTGTGTGGCAGTGAGAGAAAACTGTTTATGTTGTAAAAGTACCTTGAGTGGTCCCTGGACTAGAAAGGTGCTTTATAAGCACATTATTGTTCTTAATATTCTAATTCACATGGCCAGTTGCTCCACTTCTTCACATGTTTCCTGGTGGTGTCTCATTGTGAAAGTACCTCAATATAATAGCTTAGAAATCCCAGCAGCACATAGTATAAGTTAATCAGCGATCTCGCAATCAAACTGGAGAATAATACAATAAATAATAGGCCAAAAAATAAAGACAAAGTTTGATTTTCAGCCTCTCTTTGGAGTTCCAAGGTTTGCTGTTCAGGAACAGCATGAAAAAAAAAAAGCAACACAAACAATCCTTTAATGGAACTGATACAAGAGGCTTTTTAATTATCTAACTCAATCAGCTAAAGACGGTGGATCAATGAATCCCCATTACATGGCCCAGCTCTGTGCCCAGACAGCAGCCGTTTACATCAGTTCAAACAGCAAGCCATGCTGCAGTTAAGTGACAGATTACAGGTTGTGGCTAATCTAATGCAGCCACAGCATTTGTACGGAGTACAACTTTAATTCAGACCACAGGCTTCCCTCATCATGACCATGCCAGTTAACTGATACAACCTCTCTGAAATATTCATTATCCCCTAAAGAAGTTGTGACTTTTAAGTTTGAGGATTTGCGACTAAAAACAATTGCCTGGTTGACTCACAAGACTTGTGAGCATATTTTACAGAATTTCACAAAATCAGGGGTTTTTTTTTTCTGTTCAATGTGCAATTAAAAAAAAAATTGACATGTAAACAAAACTTGTTAATCTGTGTTGTGATGTTTCCTACATTAATATACTAGTACCACTGTTCTAAGTCCATAACATAACAAAATTGTATCTATTATTATAGTTTCTCTAATAAATTAAATAAAGTTCCGACATAGCAACATGCAATGTGTCAAAATGATATTGATGTATATTTACACAAGTAGTTCACATGCTTCAAAACAGGAAACGGGTCCAATACTCTTTAAATAGATGAATTTATACAAATGTATTTGATTCTGAGATTATTTAGTTTTTTTTTCCACTATAGTTGTTGGCTGCCAATTTCTCATGTACTTGTGAATTCATGTCATTTACAACATTAATTACTAACGTGTAGAAAAGTCAGATTCATAGAAAAGATGAGACAGACTTTACTGACTTTATTGGGAAATTTGCTCTTGATTGTATGGTGCACAATGTCCACCACAAAAGAAAAACAATAGTAAAAACACACTCAGTTACACAGTGTACAATAAGTCAGTGGTATCAAGAAAAAAAGACAGTAAAAAAGAGCCTCAGTAAAACAAAGCATAGTCATAATATCATTTACATTTTTTTTTTCAGATTTATTCAGGTAAAAAGAAAAAAGTATCACCACTATACAATGATTCAATTTAATTTTTAGTTTAAGATCTATAATATCCAGGAATGGACAGACAGACACTCTGCCCTTGTGGCTGCTTCTGCTGTGATGTGCACGCACAGCACAATAAATGTACAAACAATATTGAAAGTTGAAGCAATTTCACTAATGGCTTCAATATGCTGTTTTTAAAAGTGATGTATCCTGCCCAACCAAATCTCATCAAATATATGAACTCAAGCAAAGGAAGTTTTATTTTTATTTTTTTTCATTAAATGTCCTATTTAGACGAGATGGTAGTCACATATTGCATTTGATTGTTACGTCAACTCTAGATAGAGATGAAGAGAAAACTTTTTCAGCTTGATCTATCAAGATCCGTGAGCAGGTAGTATCAACTATGTCTTATACTTTTACCAGTTAAAACATGATTCAGATGATGCATAACTACACAGACTGTTGCATCACAGCTGACATTTTAGTACAGAAGTCCTTCAAAGTTAATGAAAAAGACACAAAGCTCATGGTAGATTTAAATGCAAAGACATTACCCATAGTGACTCTGTGTCTGTTTAGACCCACAGAGATGACAGCGGTTCAAGTTCTTCAACACACAAAGGAACATTCTTGTATATTCATAGTTAATAGTAGTTAAAGGTAGGGTGGGAGATGTTTGAAAAAACTGTTCCAGCAATCCAACTCAAGTGAGAATTTGAAAATATACACTCCCACCCCTCGAAACCAGGCCTTCACACGATTCACGACTACATGAACGCACACGCTGTCTCGAGCGGTCACGGAAGTTCGCGAGCACTCACGTCAATTTGCCAACAACAAGTAGCATCAGAGCGGCTGGCTAACTTCAAGCCATGGCGTCTTCTCTGTCAAGGATAACAACAGCCTAGCTAACGGTGTCACACATAGTACTGTAGCCTAGTTGACAGAGTTGCTAGCTTAGCGAAACATGCTGTAATATGTTCGTCATGACACTCGATGGACAATAATTTTGTCATCATCTTTCATTTTCTCACTGACTGGGTGAACAGGCCTACAATACCCGTAACCGATCAGTATGTTGAAATATTATATAATCAGAACGGCATCATCTTACCTATCCAGTAGAAACTGGGCCACCTTGGCATCGGTCTGGAGCCCCTTTTCATTTTTTAGCTGGCGCCAGCGCTGGAAAGCTGCACCGATAACCACTCTTGTTCTGTTTCGTTCTTCGGTTAGCTTCCGCATGGCTGTTGCTTTTTCAACCACAGTTTTCCCTTTGATTTTGCTGCTGGTTGACGTCTTCTTCTCTGCCATTGTTGCAACGACATGATCTGTGCGAGCTAACTTGATTTCTGGCTTTCAAATAGCAACGCTGTCTGCTCACCTGATTGCCAGAGCTGAGGGAGGTCTTCGAGTAACGAAACTGAACGCGCAGGATGAGGGGGGGGGTCAGTACATTGATCGGCCAAAGTTTTCCTCTGATTATACCCTCTAGACCGGACCAAAACTTTTAGTTTTTTTTGCAAACATTTTATTTCAGTGGGTGCAATGGGAATGTGAAAAGGTTTTCAGGCAATATTGTAAAAAGTGCTGCAAAAAAAGATCTCCCACCATACCTTTAACTATGTTAACTTAATTAGGAGCACCCTGTTACTGTAACTGTGCTCCGTTTTCTTTCCTGTAGTTTGTTGTGCTGTTTTCCCCCTTTTTTTCTCTTTTCTTTCTGTATGTTTGCAGTCCAGAGTTTCCTGAGTTTCGCGCTGACTTTCAGTTCCATCCTCTGACCATCCCAGCGTTTACCTCTACCTGTGTGTTCAGGGTACCGACTGGCGTGGTGACCGGCGATCTAGTCATCTGACCATCTCACCTCAGTGCTGCTACCTGCATCTGTTTATAGAGTCATTTCATTCAGTCATTTGTGTGCTCTCCTCTCTCTGTCCTGTCTCCCCTCTTTTTTTCTTTCTTTACCCGCCTGGCCTTCAGCAGGAAGGTCCCCTCGTATGAGCCAGGTCCTGCTCAAGGTTTCTTCCTCAAAGTCGAGTTTTTTCCTTGCCACTGTTTGGCTTAAAGTTTTTTATTTTTCTCCTGCTGTGGGAGTGTTTTTTTTTTTACTTGCCATTGTACTTGATTTGGATTTAATGTTATAGTTTTAGTAAATGATATTTGCTTGGACTGGTGACCTGTCCAGGGTGTACCCCTGCCTTTCGCCGGACGTGAGCTGGGATAGACTCCAGCAGATCCCTGTGACCCTGCAGAGGATTAAACGGATATGGATAAAGGATGGATGGATGGATATTTGCTCGGGGGTCATGCTCTGGGTCTCTGTAAAGTGCCTAGTGTGTCAATTTTACAATTGACATTGTAAAATTGAATTGGATTGAATTGAATATTTAGTGTTTAACATTGGAATAACTTTAACAAATTTCCACTCATAAGAAATTGAATGCTTGTTGTCTTGGAGTAACAGAGTAAATATGAAAACAATTAATCAGTAAACAAAAAAGAAAAAAACATCATTGTGAGTATAATCAGTTTATCAATTTCACTTTATTGGCTAATTTTAATTGTCCACATTTGAAACATTTTTGCATTTATGTGCAACACTATAAATACACATTGACCAAGAACACAAGCCTTTCAGAAAAGTCAAGCCATAGTCATTAAGAGCTCTAAATTTTCATAAAAAATAAACTTTTGATGTTTTATCATCTTTTATAAGCACAAGAAACATAATCACAGTTTAAGCCACAGCGACGGAGAATGTCCAGCAGTTTTAGTTGTGTACTGGTATGCTCCTGTGAGAAGGGGGATGCATTTCTCTGCAGGTATGCAGTTTTCAGCGTAACATCTGTTAGACGTGTTTTTGTTCTCTGTGCTGATGTCACTGTCAAACAATCAAACAAATGTACCACCGTCAGCTGTATTATAAAATACACAGTTCAGATCCAATCAGCTTCTGTTTCAGATGAGATGCCTGCGTTCCCATTTCACAGAGATCCTCTGAAATAATTTCAAAACACGTTATGAGCTTAAAATAGTATTTCACGTGTGAGAATTCCCAGATCTATGTGGCAGAGTATTTCCAGCTGTGTTTATGAGAGACATCTTGATTGTGTCTTGTGAATGGTGACTGGTGTCGTCATGAGAGGAAACTTTTCAACCTTGTTTCTGAGCAGTTTTCATAAGTACGTATGTGTGAAAGCTTTACAACAGTTCTTACAACAGTTTCAGTTGTGTATGTGAGAGCATAACTTTTAAATTGTATGTATGAGAGCATTATACTTGAACGTGTGTGAAGTTTTTTAGTATCGTGTGTGTGAGAGTTTGGTTTTATATGTGTGTGTGCACGCTAAGTCGTAACAGTATCCTTAACAGCCAGGCTTATTACACCACCTGCCATTTAAATTACACTAAAATCACCCTTAGCCACTTGAAATTTCCCTTTATTAATGTATTTCATTTAAGTGAAATTCAACCACTGGATTATATTACACTTGAATATCATGTTGATTTTGAGCACATAATACTTCCAACAGTGGAGTGTAAACATGTTGATTATGTTTATATTGTGCTAACAACTTTTATAAAAGTCTTCTAGAACATGATTAAGACTGTGGCACATTCACAAGCTCACATGACACTGCCTGAGAGCAGCACTATTCTGTTGGAAGTAAACTGACTGTGGGTGTTTACAGGACAGTTTCATCTGCTTTGCTTCTGCTTTACTTCAGAGTTTCTTCCTTATTTTCAGTCATCTGGATAATTATGTTGGGTTTTGCCAATTGTACCTGGTTGTCATTATGAATTCAGGGGATTCATTTCGCTTTAACAATGCATCAATTGTTTCCAGTAAGAGACACAGGGGCGGGCGGTATTGTTGTTCAGTAAACTGATCATACACAAAGTGTACTAATGCTTTTGTGGTGGAATCCATTGATCCATTGTCCCCCTTCGCGGTGCCTTCCTAATGACATCTGAGATGCCACTGTTACAGAAACAGGGAGCAGCATTTCACCTCAGCCCTCAGAGCAATTTATTGTGGGAAGGTAATGATAAGTCTGTATTTGAAAAAAATGGACTGGATGGGCCCCATGTCAGAATGTGGGCTCTGATCCTGAAACCACAGCAGCTCATGGTAACTGGGAGTCACTTTCCATCTAATTTCACTTACACACATCATTGACTTCATGAGAGCAATTGAAACCAGCAGCTATACTGTGTTTGTTAGAATTTTATATATATATATATATACAGTCATAGAAAAAATTACTAGACCACCCTTGTTTTCTTCAGTTTCTTGTTCATTTTAATGCCTGGTACAACTAAAGGTACATTTGTTTGGACAAACATAACGATAACCCCAAAGATTGCTCATAAGAGTTTTATTTAAGAGCTGATATCTTACCATTTTCCATGGTTTTCTTGATTATAACGTAAATCACTTAAGTTTTTACATCAATAGCGATGACGTTGTACTGCCAAAAACACTGCTTTTATGCATTCAGTGTTTTCTTTTCTGTCTGTTTTAGTCACATGATGACGTTTAGTGGTACCAGGTATTAAAATGAACAAGAAAGTGAAGAAAAAATGGTGGTCTAATAATTTTTTCCATGACTGTATATATGTATATATATATATATATATATATATATATATATATATATATATATATATATATATATATATAGGGCTGGGCAAGTTAACGCGTTATTACTGTGTTAACACATGAATTTATTAACGCCGACATTTATTTTATCACACGTTAACGCATGTTGCTCACTTGCTTTTGTTTTGAAAAGTCTGTTTCTGGCTGCTGCGGAACCGGAAAAGAATTTACAGGTAAACATGCAGAAAAGCTAAAACAGACATGGAGAACGGTAAAAATCAGTGAACTTTACAGTTACTGAGCAACTCAGGCAGCAATATTAACAATTCTGTCTGGAAAAAAAAAATATTCTGGACAACAACAAAACTTTCTCGTCATTCCTCCATGTTCCATCAGATCTGCTCCATGTGTTCACTGTCCTGCTGTTCTCTAGCTGGTTACTGCAGTGCGGCTCCATCTAGTGGCACAGATGTGTAACAACAACAGAAAGTCCAGTCCTCGATTATAAAACAAATTCAGTTCTGTGGCCCGTTTTTTCATTTCGTATTTTTGATCCAAGTCTAAAATTGACGTATAAAAAAAAAAAAAAACAGGATTTTTTTTGTTTTGTTTTTCTTGTGTTAAGATTAAAAAATGAAAAACGTAATAAAATGTCACTTTAATTTTTTTAATTTTTTGATTAACAATTGAAAATGGAAAGAATGTATGATACACGGATTGGTAAAGTTACAGAACTTGGACATTTTCATTTTAAAGTTCTCCCAGACGGAGGATTCAACAGAAACAAGGTTATTTGTAACAACTGACAAGTTGAACTCCCCGTTAAAAGTTTCTGCTGTTACCTCAGAAATTACCTGTTTTAATGTTCTGATTGTGCTGAGACACAATCATTTTGTTGGATTTTGTTTGTAGACTTTTTTTTTTATTTTTTATAAAAACAGGATGACATTAATGCCCTGGCAGTGGCAATAAGCTTTATTTTATTTTACAGTTTGTTAAGATGAGATTTACACTAAACATGTGTAACTGGCAAGTGCTGATGTTAAAAGTGTTTGAACAACAAATGTCATGGCACTTTAGTTCATATGGCAGCGGAACATTTAATTAAAAGTGCATTTTACACTACTTTTTTTAATTCATTATTTGATTTTGCGTATACAATGCGATTAATCATGATTAATCAGGGAAATAATGTGATTAAAAATTTTAATCGTTGCCCTAATACAGTCATGGAAAAAATTATTAGACCACCATTTTTTTCTTCACTCTCTTGTTCATTTTAATACCTGGTACCACTAAACGTCATCATGTGACTAAAACAGACAGAAAAGAAAACACTGAATGCATAAAAGCAGTGTTTTTGGCAGTACAACGCCATAGCTATTGATGTAAAAACTTAAGTGATTTAGGTTATAATCAAGAAAACCATGAAAAATGGTAAGATATCAGCTCTTAAATAAAACTCTTATGAGCAATCTTTGTGGTTATTGTTATGTTTGTCCAAACAAATGTACCTTTAGTTGTACCAGGCATTAAGATGAACAAGAAACTGAAGAAAACAAGGGTGGTCTAATAATTTTTTCCATGACTGTATAAGTGGTCTGCAAATTAGCAAAAAAAAAAAGAAAATGTGACTTCTTTCTCTAGTAAAGATACCTTTCTGGGAGGCTGCTCATGTGATCCATATTTAAATCTGCTTCTGAGGCCTAATCAATTAAACTAGACAGGCAGGAACAACCTTATCTTTCACTCCTCTGCTGACAAGCTCATTTATATGTCCAGTCTCTGTACAGCTGTTGGTATTCCTGCCACTGCTGCCACTGAAAGTGAACACTGATGGTAAAGCATCTGGCTTCAGCTGGTTTGTGGTGAAGCCAAAAAACTCCCATGCTCCTCAAAATCTACTCTCTCTTGATAATCAGAACAATTAAAGTGGTCATTCCAGTCATCCTGTGTCCCAGTCCCACAGGTGGATCTTTCAGCAAGGTTGGCCAACAGTAGAGCTACTGAAGTCCTTGACATACTGCCTTTACTTTACGAAAAGTACCTTTTTCTGGTCTCTGTGTGTTTGTAACTGCCACTTTCTGGAAAGGTGAAAATTCAAATAACCCATATTTCCACCTCCTGGAGTAGACAAAAAGAATTAAAATGGGAAGACAGTGCATGTCAGCGACCTCCCTCCATTCTGTAACTGAGTGTTATGTCATGTGATGTGATATGATGATGAAAGCGTCTCGAGACTCAGAAATCCCCCAGTTTTGGTTCAGTCTCTGACTAGCAGAGTCTGTCACCGGGACCAGCTCTCCATCCTACGGGTAAGAAGTTGCGGTCTAGGAGAGGTCCCTCACTAGATTTCCTCAACTTATTTAAGCTGGTGTCGAGAAGATACGCCTAGCTCTCACTGCCTACTTCCAAACGTATGCCCCGCTCACTCCAATAACTGTCCTTCAGAGGAATAGCCGGGTGGCTCGAAGTCCAGCTATCGGTCACGTCTGTTAACGGCAGCTCTTCTCTCACGATCTGGGCTCTTGTTACAGGCTAGGAAACTTTAGCGGCTCGGACAGCGAGCCTCAGGGACAATTTGACAAAAATGTGGCTAAAATAACCCATAAGAACCTGTGTGTTAGTGCAGAGGCATAAACAAGTCTTCAAAATTCTGAATACAGATGTAATGTCCACAACGACGTCTTATGACAGTTTTTATATTTATTAAAGCAGATTAGCAAGGTTAAGCAACAGCATTGATTGGTTATACAATTTATAATTCTTCATACAGAGGCAAATTAAAGCTGTGGCTTACGAATCAGTTCATCTGGTTGGTCCAAGGACAGGCTGAGAGACGCATGTGGCCAGTATGCGGGTTCAAGGCCGCTGGGCAGGGTGGAGAGAGAGAGCGCCTGGTCAGGCCCCCGGGGAACCCTGGTTGGCCCCCCCCCCTCCTCCTTACTAGCGGTGAGCTAGGCTAACCAAAAAGGCTCCAATTATTCCTTCAAGAATTGGGAAAAATCCGTAGATCCTGTTCCAAGCGTCTTTCTGTCTTCTTTTTCTTGAAGTAAATCCTTCCAGTTAATCCTTCGGATGGGGGTCGCTCGTCCAGGTTTCAGCTAGTCCTTCTTCGTCTGAAAATCGCTCCAGGAATCCACCCAGAGTCCCTCTGCCTTCTCTCTTTATGCGCTCTCTCTCTCCTTGCTCGCCCCGCACCAGCCTTCATCTGATTGGTTCTCTCACCTTTGCATATGCATACATAATTTCCCTCAAACTCACATGACACTTCTGATTGGTTATTCACATATAAAGAGGCGTGCATAATTTTACATAATCATGCATAACACACATCCCACAATGACCTCACATGTTTACAGCTTTGGCAGGGGCGTTCACCTTAATCATCATGACATCATGGCACACACAAGCCTCAAGGTTACCTTGTTTTTCTTGGCTATACAGCTCGTTAAGCTAAAGCTTATCAGCTAACGCTAATCCTTATTCAATGATTTCTACTTCACATCTGTCTTATAATGTCCTTAATTGAGCCATGGCTGGATTAACTCAGCTTTAACCACAGAATGTGCGCCTCATTTCATTCTTTTCTGCACAGTCCATAGCCACAGCGTTAATGCTGAGGTCAGCGTGCTCCCGCTACTGTCCACACCTGGGTGACTGTTGTGTCTTGGTGGCCCGGAGCTGGCAGAATTGTTTTGAAACTCGGCCTTGTTGACATTCCAGCGAGGAACACGCTCTTCTCTGTCTCTGTCCGTTTCTGACCCAACAAAAATAAGTTTTTCCCTTTAACATACACTATGTTAAAAGTTAAAAATCACTAATACATTTTGTTTCTGATCCTTGACTAATCACACACACATTTCATACATTTCATTGATTAGGAATTGCTTACAAATCACGTAAATCACCTCTCCTTCTGTTACTTCACTTGTTTAGACTAGTTACCGGCTCGTGTTTACATTACCTCACCCGCGGCTGCTATCTCCTCTCCTGTTTTTGTTCACCATATCAGTTGTTTTTATTCCCCTGAGTACACAGTGACCTCCACTCAGCCGCTGAAAGCAGAGACTCACAGTCCCGACCCAAATCATACCGAATACATCTTTCTGATCAATCATCGGTTCTGATCATTGAATTATTGAATCACCCATGTCATGGCTTATAGATTGATTCCAAATCACATCAATTACCACTTTTTCTGTTTTCACATCCGTCTCTCCTTTAACACACAGAGTTAATAGTGATTATTGATTAGAAGCTGAGCTGATTCCAACGATCTCTCTGGGTCATTTGACACTATTGATGTAAAAACTTAAGTGATTTAGGTTATAATCAAGAAAACCATGAAAAATGGTAAGATATCAGCTCTTAAATAAAACTCTTATGAGCAATCTTTGTGGTTATTGTTATGTTTGTCCAAACAAATGTACCTTTAGTTGTACCAGGCATTAAGATGAACAAGAAACTGAAGAAAACAAGGGTGGTCTAATAATTTTTTCCATGACTGTATAAGTGGTCTGCAAATTAGCAAAAAAAAAAAGAAAATGTGACTTCTTTCTCTAGTAAAGATACCTTTCTGGGAGGCTGCTCATGTGATCCATATTTAAATCTGCTTCTGAGGCCTAATCAATTAAACTAGACAGGCAGGAACAACCTTATCTTTCACTCCTCTGCTGACAAGCTCATTTATATGTCCAGTCTCTGTACAGCTGTTGGTATTCCTGCCACTGCTGCCACTGAAAGTGAACACTGATGGTAAAGCATCTGGCTTCAGCTGGTTTGTGGTGAAGCCAAAAAACTCCCATGCTCCTCAAAATCTACTCTCTCTTGATAATCAGAACAATTAAAGTGGTCATTCCAGTCATCCTGTGTCCCAGTCCCACAGGTGGATCTTTCAGCAAGGTTGGCCAACAGTAGAGCTACTGAAGTCCTTGACATACTGCCTTTACTTTACGAAAAGTACCTTTTTCTGGTCTCTGTGTGTTTGTAACTGCCACTTTCTGGAAAGGTGAAAATTCAAATAACCCATATTTCCACCTCCTGGAGTAGACAAAAAGAATTAAAATGGGAAGACAGTGCATGTCAGCGACCTCCCTCCATTCTGTAACTGAGTGTTATGTCATGTGATGTGATATGATGATGAAAGCGTCTCGAGACTCAGCGGGAGAACATGAACAACGAGTTTACTCCGGTGCCCGGAAACACTCTGTAACAGTATCCAGGTGATCAAATACAAATGATTATCCTCATTTTTGCCTGAGTTCTATGATCCTTTCCATCTATTAGATGCCTTCTATGGTGAATGTTGATATTGACATTGTTTGAATGGTACCTCAGCGTAGATGTGAATCAAACAGTGTGTTGTCTGAGTTGTTGAACATTTTGATCAGTATTTATGATACATGATATTGCCATAAAAAGGCAATAATGACCCTTGTCTTAATACCGATCCATATATATATACAGTCATGGAAAAAATTATTAGACCATCATTTTTCTTCACTTTCTTGTTCATTTTAATACCTGGTACCACTAAATGTCATCATGTGACTAAAACAGACAGAAAAGAAAACACTGAATGCATAAAAGCAGTGTTTTTGGCAGTACAACACCATAGCTATTGATGTAAAAACTGAAGTGATTTAGGTTATAATCAAGAAAACCATGGAAAATGGTAAGATATCAGCTCTTAAATAAAACTCTTATGAGCAATCTTTGTGGTTATCATTATGTTTGTCCAAACAAATGTACCTTTAGTTGTACCAGGCATTAAAATGAACAAGAAACTGAAGAAAACAAGGGTGGTCTAATCATTTTTTCCATGACTGTATAATTGTCTTGGTATTTTGTGGGACAAAGAGACAAGTGGACATTCCTACAGCCTGCCAGTTTGTAAGCTAAACACTGGCTTTGTGATCTTGGAGACTGATGACTGTCAAGACAGCAGACTGTCTGTCAGACAGCTGTCACACTCAGAGGAGGAGACACATTGATTATAGAGTAGAAAACCAATCACGTAAGGCTACATCCATGCTAGTCAATTTTAAAATGCAATTTTCAAAAACAGAACAGATCTGCCTCTCAGCTTAGTTTTGGAAGAGATCTCCATCCACACCACACCACGGTTATCCTGTAACTCACATCCATCCATGCTCACCAGGCAGGAGGGTACAAGTAAAAACAGCTGATCGTATAACAGCTTTCCTCCTGCACATTAAGACATTTGTAGTTTTAAACGGCTACCAGTTGTGAGAAACTGGTTGTTATCGACCCAGAAACTGAATGTGATAAAACTACCACTACCATACAGCAGATAATTCTGGTGATGTCTCCCGCAGCAAAAACAAAGATGGCTGATTGTTGTCCAGCACACTGATGGTAAAAGTGTACAAATTTGCCTCCATTTTTCTGTGAAAAATCTTATTTTTGTAATTATATTGTTTTTGTTAAAACTAATGATGCCATAAATATGTATTAAATCTAATGTTGCATTCTCCTTTAAAGGCTGACATTTTTGAGGAACAAAGATGAGCAGAGGATCTTCAGTTTGTTGACAAATATGTGAGACAATCAGTGCAATGTTCATTATTTCTCAAAGAAATATTGGACGATATTTGTATGCATCACGACTGCTGAGAGGCATCTGGGATGGACCATCACCCAGTGGAAGTTTGTATTACGGTCTGGCGAATGAGTATTTTAGATCTTTTTTTTAGAAGAAACAGACACTGTGTGGACCAATTATGAAAACAACTGTTCAGATTGTTAACAGCAGCAAGTCCAAAAGCCAGAGTCTGCGACAGTATGGGGTAATATTAGTACAAAAGCAATTTACACTTTAGTGATGACAGCATTAAAGCAGAGACGTAAATAGTAATAGTAAATAGATTTCACAGCAACATATGCTGCCACAAAGACCACATTTTTTTCTTGGAATGATCATAGATTTTCAGCAAGATAATGCAAGACAGCAATCTGCGGTTTATGCATTTTTATTTGCACATTTTTCATCACCATCACATGTGAGATCCATCCATCCATCCATTAACTTCCACTTATCCATAATTGGGTCGCGGGGGCAGCAGCTTAAGCAGAGAGGCCCAGACCTCCCTCTCCCCAGCTGCCTCTTCCAGTTCCTCCAAGAGAACACCGAGCTGTTCCCAGGCCAGCTGAGGGATGTAATCTCTCCAGTGTGTCCTCGTGGTCTTCTCCCAGTTCTCCCAGTTCTATGCCCGGGACACCTCTCCAGGGAGGCATCCAGGTGGCATCGTGACAGGATGCCTGAACCACCTCAACTGGCTTCTCTCGATGTGAGGAACAGCGGTCTACCTTGAGTCTCTCTTGAGCACATGTGTCAAACACAAGGCCCGCGGGCCAAATGTGGCCCGCCACGTCATTTTATGTGGCCCTCGAGAGCTTGTGCATTATTGGCCTAAATTTTAAACCAATATTTTGAGACTTAAAATAAGCTTACGCCGCTTTAAAGCGTATATTGACAATAAACTACATCTCCCATAATGCATTTCGCCATTACCCACAACAGTATATAACCATGACAATGATTTTCAGAACTTACGAACTTAAGAAAAACCTCTACAAATTAACCCCAACATGTCCAAGAAAAGTAAATTTGATGCAGAAAGAAGGCAGTTTCATGATGGGAAAACGAAAACAAGTTTGTACCTCAAGGTAAAGAAACAGCAGGCCTGTCTTTTGTGTTATGAGGCAGCGTCAGTCGTGAAAGAGATTAATCTACGTCGGCGTTTTGACAGCAAACACGGAGCTAAAACAAAGAATCGCTTCCACTTCTGAAACCAAGGTAATGGATACTCTTACAACCACAAACCCTGAGTTTAATATAATAATGAGTTAAATATTTGAAACTTGAACACATAATAAATACAGAAACTGTTATTTAACAAGGTGTAGTTTAATTTATTTTTGATTTATATTGCATTTTGTTGCATTCATGCTGTCAATCTGGCCCTTCAAGGGCCTCCATGATGCTGATGTGGCCCTCACTGAAAATGAGTCTGACACCCCTGCTCTTGAGTCTACCTTAAGATGACTGATCTTCACACCCTATCTCTAAGGGAGAGGAAACTCATTTCAGCTGCTTGTGTCCGTGACCTCTTTCTTTCGGTCACTACCCACAGTTCATGACCATAGGTGAGGGTTGGAACAAAGATTGACTGGTAAACAGGGAGCCTTGCCTTTTTGGCTCAGCTCTTCACAGGTACAGAGTCCACACCACAGCAGACGCTGCATCGATCAGCCTGCCTACCTCCACTAGAGGAAGAGTTTGTCTTGTCCTGTCTCCCCTCTTTTTTTTCTCTACCCGGCTGGTCTTCAGCAGGAAGGTCCCTCCATATGATCCAGGTCCTGCTCAAGGTTTCTTCCTCTTAAAGTAGAGTTTTTTCTTGCCACTTTTTGGCCTAAAGGTTTTTTTCTCTCACTGTGGGAGTTTTTTTACTTGTGATTATCCTTGTTTAGGATTTAATATTATATTTTTAGTTAATGATATTTGCTCGGGGGTCATGATCTGGGTCTCTGTAAACCGCCTAGAGACAATTGACATTGTAAGAGATGCTATACAAATAAAATTGAAATTGAGGGAGAACCTCACTCCCAACCTGGAGAGGGCATGCTACCCTTTTCTGACTGTCCATTTTCACATGTAAGATATCAAGTCTAAAGAAAGTCTGATTATATTAACCAAATTCCAAAAAAAAAACTTGACACAAAAAATGCATTAATATGAAAATCTCATAAAACCATATTCCATTCACAATGTGAAAAAAAACATATACTAAATGTTGAAAGACAGACATTTTACCATAAACACATTTTGAATTTGGATAGGGGCAACACATTTCACAAAAGCAGGGAACTCCTTGCATTTTACAGCAAGACAGTGCTAAACCGCATACTCAGTGGTGCACAAACTGTGGTACGCGTACCACTGTGGTCTCTGGTGGTACGCGTACGCATGTCATGACTTTCCACATTTTCACTTAAAAGAAAACTGGAAACATTCAATGCATTATAAATACGTTTCAAACGAAATGTGTAGCTTGAGATAATAAAAATTGTCTTATAAAAAATATTTTGCAGTTGCAGTGCAGATGTAACAACTTTTGAGTGTGTTTATTTTGCTCTGTATGAGAGTATGAGAATGAGAGAATTGTTGGAACAGAGTTGTAAATTATTCAGTAAAGTAACAATTCAGACAACAGTGAATAACCACAATAAGGAATAAACATCTCTGTTTAAAGCTAATTGAGAAGACATATATGGCTATATTTTAAAACTGGTTATCGTGGTGGTACTCAGAGGTGAGCAGTTTCTCAGGTGGTACGTAGGATTAAAGGTTTGAGAGCCTCTGACATACTCCATTCTTTACAAAAGCAGTAACAGAAGTAACGGAAACGTCCAGAACTGGCCTGCTTGCAGTCCAGACCTTTCAATGATTGTAAACATTTGACGCATCCTGAAACAAAAAAGCAACTTGAATTCATAAGTTGCTGATCACTTCAGCTCCCAGAGATCTATAACTGTTTGTAGAACGCCAGTCTTTTGGAACTGCTGTTCTACATTGTACAGTGAATAACGAATGCTGGGGAATTTTCCTCCGTATCCATGTAGATGATAGACTGTCTTGTTTTACTAATGCAATCAGGGATTTGACATGTAGTTGAAAATCTAATAAGCAACTAAAACCACTATCAGCAAATGTATTTCCAGAGCCTGTTTATTTAGTTTATTCTCCCTGGGGTGAAGAGTGTCAGTGGTGCAGCCATCAGCCACTGTATGGTAAACATAACACTGCTACAAACCACAGGCAAGTTTCTGCCCATCGATCTTCAGTCATTAGCTATGAGCTCATGGCGCCATTCAATGACCAGCAGGACTTTCAGGGTAATATAAGCACCTAACCCCACTATTGATCTACATACATCCTTTTTGTGTCAAACACTCTTAACAGAGGGTGTCAAAAAGCGCTGCAGCCAATCCAGGTGGAGTGGTTTCACCGGAGAACTATGCTTGTAATGAGACTGAACAGCAGTCTGGTTTTCTTCCTTCCTTTTTTTCCCTAATGGGAGACAGTTAGAGTGTACCCTTTGGCACTGAGTTTAGTTTTCAACCTTGTCCTCTTGACAAAAAGCCATTTTGTTGAGATTTGTTTTCTATTCAACTTAGAAAAATGCTAGAAACATCTTTAAAATTATAAATGGTCCCATTTAGAGGTGCGCAATTTGTGTCCTGGGCCCACCATTTCCGTCTGCCGTGTTAAAAGGGAAAACCAAAAACCAAGCTGCCCTTGGAAAATATGAGGTAAGGATTTTAATCATAGCTACAAACAAGTATTTCCCATTATGACATTAGTCTGAATGTCATTTCCACCCACTGCACAGCCAACTTCCTGCCACTATCAGCTTGTGAAGACCTCAAAGGACAAAGGAGTGGAGAGAAATGACCCAATACTTATCATGTCATTTTCAAACAAGACATCTAAGCATCTAAATCATCGACACATTCTTGAAGTGAAAGCAAATCATGTGAAAAGCGTATCAGACTAAAGTTTTACTGCTCAGATAGATAGATAGATAGACTTTATTGATCCCAGGCTGGTAAATTTAAGGGTTACAGCAGAAAGGTTAAGGTACAGTGTACTCAAAATATAAGAAGGATATAAGAAAACATATAAGAGAATCAACTGTACAGCTTATTTAATATGAAATAACAAAATAAAATGTCAGCATAACTGATCTTTACATGAATGTGCAGACTATGAAATATACAATAGTAGACTAAACTGCTAATGTCCAGGCGATTAAATGTGCTCACTATCTTACATATAAATAACAAACCTGAAATCAGATGTACAGGCTATTAAATGCACAGGCTGAATGACACAAAAACAGGACTACACTATCATTTGTGCAGGCTATGAAGATATAGAGGCAATGTTGCATGTAACAGGCCAACTATTTAGAGGATATGAAATATACAGTCTATGTTACATAATAATAACTGTGTATATCTAATAACTAGTGTATATCCTAGAACGCTGCTCGTGTGGTATGTAGTGTATTAATGTATTTAGGCCGGAGTCCAGTTATCTGTCACAGAGATGATGTGTTGTACAACGTATGGTGGTCAGGTTGTCCATGATAGCTAACACTTTGTTTGGTGTCCTCTGGAGATGCGCGGTTGAACCGCGCACCCGCGGGCGGAGCGGATAATCCGCATATCGGGCGGATGACTCGTCAAAAAATAATACTTTAATTAAATTCGGGCGGGTTGCGGTTGAAGCACTCAAATAATAATAATAAGAAAATTTTTTTTACATATTATTAAAAAGGATGGCGGGTCGGTTTGGTTTTGAAAATTGGTGAAAAAACGTTCCTGCAAATGGATAGCGGGCGGATAGAGATTTTAAGAAGCGGTTGCGGGTTAAAATATACGTCATCCGCGCATCTCTAGTGTCCTCCTCTCCGTTACAGCTTTGAATGTCCTCCTGTCTTCAGCCATTGACAGAGCCAGCGTTCCTAATCACTTTATTTAATCTGTTTGTGTCACTGGCTGAATTGCTGGTCCTCCAGCAGACCACAGAGAAGAACAGAGCATTGGCCACAACAGACTGGTGGAACATCTCGAGCATCTTACTGCACACACTGAAGGACCTCAGCATCCTCAGGACGTAGAGCTGGCTCAGACCCTTCCTTTATACAGCTGTGCTGCCTTCCAGTTCAGCCTGCTGTTGATGTAAACACCCTAACATCTGTAGTCCTCAACCTTCTCCACATCCCAACCCAGAAAGCACAGGGGCTGTCTTTCTAAAGTTAATAACCATCTCCCTTGTCTTGTCTTCATGCAGCAGCAGGTGATTTACTCCAGAAAACCGTCCTCCATTGCTCTGCCCTCCTCCTGTCCATCTCTGATACAACCAACAGGATCATCAGAAAACTTCTGAAGGTGGCATGACTCTGACTTGTACTGGAAATCTGTGGCGTATAAAGTGAACAGGAAGGGAGACGCCACAGATTTCCAGTACAAGCCTCTCCAGCTGTGGGACACGAGGGAAACAGAAGTGATTTAGTGGGGAAACAGAGAGGACATCTTCCACAGCAGCGACACCCACAGCGGGTTACTGTTGAAAAGATGAACAGCTGGCTGGCCCAGGTATTCAGAACGACGAGGCTGATTCCATCAGGACCAGCAACTTTGCATTGGTTGAGTCCCTCCAACTGTCTCTCCAACAGTTATGACCCGACCACTGAACACAGTCACAAAAGTAGCTGGTATTTAATGTTTTTAACTACTTTTCCCATCATTCTAATGGTTGTTTTGGAGGCTTGTCTGAGCCCATTTCTCACCACCTTGCAAGTATTCATGGTTTACTCTATGTCCACGTGAACAAAATATTTCTACCTTTTACAGCCCAAAGCTGCTCAGGTTGATCTTCTCACAACAGATAAAATGCCATATAACATGCTAAAATGTCCGATCCTTTTAAAAAATTAAATAAATTAAAAGGTTTTGAGGTGTTAGCTGAAAAGTTGCCTGTATATTGCTTGGAAGTGACAGTATCCTGCTGTGCTACAGCTCAGCACGATTAGTTCTCAAAGCTGGAGAACATGCTGATGGTGAGTTGAGCTGGCACAACTCCATCCAACGCAGATACCCAACATGTTTTTTAAGAACATTACAAATGATGTTATCCACGATGTTAACTCCACTATGAGTTTTAAGGCCAACTAACAAAGAGTAGGTTGTTGTGCTGTCATGGTGTTTTTAAATTGCCGACTATTATAAACAACTCAATTATTAATAACATCTGCCACAGAGTAAGCAGCCTCGATGCCCCTACAACAGATGTAAATCAGAGTTCATAATTGCCACGATACTGTAATACACGTGTCAAACACAAGGCCCGCGGGCCAAATGTGGCCCGCCACGTCATTTTATGTGACCCTGGAGAGCTTGTGTATTATTGGCTTAAATTTTGAACCAATATTTTAAGACTTAAAACAAGCTTACACCGCTTTAAAGCGCATTATGACAATAAACTGCATCTCCCATAATGCATTTTGTCTTTACCCACAACGATAACACTATATCACCATGATCAAGGCATCAAGATGATTTTCAGAACTGATGGACTTGAGAAAAACCTTTACAAACTAACCCCAACATGAGCAAGAAAAGAAAAATTGATGCACAAGGAGGGCAATTTCATGAATGATGGGAAACGAATATGTTTGTACCTCAAGGTGAAAAAACAGTATGTCTTTTATGTTATGAGGCAGTGTCAGTTGTGAAAGAGTATAATCTACATCGGTATTTTGACATCAAACACGGAGCTTAGTATGCTAAATTTAGCTCACAAGAAAAACAAAGAATTGCTCCTGTTCTGAAACCAGGGTAATGAATACTCTCAATGATGTACTCTCACACATCACCTGTGCTGAAGCAGGGTTACAACCACAAACCCTGAGTTTAATGTCATGATGATTTAAATATTTGAAACTTGAATACATAATAAATACAGAAACTGTTATTTAACAATATAATAAGGTGTACTTTAATTTATTTTGGTTACATTGCATTTGGTTACGTTCATGCTGTCAATCTGGCCCTTCAAGGGGAACCATGATGGTGACGAGGCCCTCAGTGAAAATGAGTCTGACACACCTCCTGTATTACTTCTACACATAAACACATGCTGCTAAAAACTGTTTAAATGGAAGATGAAAATGATGGTGAACACATTTTTTAAGCGGGCATCTTCAAAGTATATCACATTGTTATTTAGATAGAAATCCATTAATAAATCCATCTGACCAGTGTGCACTCCTCTAATCACAAAAAAGCCAGCAGTTCCCAGTGCTATGCATGACAACTGATCTAATTAATAAGTCATTAAGCAAAATTATATCATAAATAAAACTGCCAAGATGTTACTAAAAACAAGAAAAAGATGATCACAAGCAAACGTGATACAACACCATAGGCTGACTGAGGAAGAATATTAAGGTGGGAGGTCGCTCTTTTTCTTGAAGTTCATTAAAGAGAAACATTTTTCTCCTATTTCTAAATGTTTAATGAAATATCTGTTGTGTGTTGTGGTTAAAATGCCTCCAAAACAATCTTTTCAGATCTGGTCATAGTAGCTGGTTAAGAAAGTGGAGTAAATCTTTTTTCAGAAAGACTTCAGAACCCACTAATTTAGTGTCTATCTAAATATGAATACATTTTTTTTTTTTTTAAAGGGCACAGCTTATGACCAGCTTATAACACAGTCAATACAGTCGATGCTACAAGCTAAACATCTGTTTTAGCCATTCTTGATTCAGAGGCAGGACAGCAGTGAAAGAGCTGGACATGTGCGACTCCATGTTGCACATATCACAGTGTGATCCATATTGCTCACTGTCCTACAGCTCTCTGAGCCGTTTGGATATAGAATTAGGAATAAAGAGACAGGTGACAGCCAGTCAATTTCACAATGAAGAGGAAGCTAGATGTTCTTAAATATCCCATTTACCACAGACGACTCTGAATGTTGGCTAACGTTGATCTAGTGGCATTTAAAGGTCTGTCTAAATGGCCACATTTTCTCCCTCCTGCTGTCCTGCAAAAGTGTGAAATAAAAGGGTTTTGTGTCGGGAAGCAAAATTAATCCCATTCCACTCCTCTCTTCTGTGAAGTGTGCTTCTTATGTAAGTGGTGTTACGGCTTGGCACTACCCACTTCAGATGTACAATCAATTCAGAAAGATGTGAAACTGCACTGAACAAAGATAACAGAGAACCATCTTAAATGAACTGCTTCAGCTGGTTCCCTCAAATGAATTAAGCACATCCAACATAAGTGAATGAGTAGCTAACATATATTTCCAGATTTTGCTAAATTGTGAGCTTAGATTGTATGATCTTTAATTTACTTGTAACAAATTGAAATAATTTTTTTAAGTCGTTAAAAACTTCTCTCTTTTTTTTTTTAGTGTGGGTGGAGTTAAAAATGGTGAAGCAGGATACTCCTAATCCTATCTGGGTCTGTGATGTCATTAAATGACATACTATCAGACTGAGGCAGCATGGGACATGTTGACTGAAGGTGTTTGAGTTGGAAGTGACTTCACACACCCTAAAATATGCTTTCAAGCAAACACACACAATAAAAAGCACTTTAACATATCACCATAGATTCTGAAAGCTTTAACAAGAATGATTATAAATGTATGGACTTTCAAATGTTTTTTTGTCAACATTTCCCAGAGTTTTAATCACAGGTTTTTCTTTTCTTTTGTTAAGAAAAAGGAATCATTTAAATAATTCAAGTCAAGTCTCAAGTCTGTTGTGGTTGTGATGAGCGTTCTGTGATCTCTTGCATGGCAGTCAGTCCACTGAGAACATTTCATTGTTATATATAAGAAATCTCCTCCATGAGTCACCACCTTATCGTGGTGGAGGGGTTTGCGTGTCCCAGTGATCCTAGGAGCTATGTTGTCGGGGGCTTTATGCCCCTGGAAGGGTCACCCATGGCAAACAGGTCTCTAGGTGAGGGACCAGACAAAGTGTGGCTCATAAAGACCTTTATGATAGAGAAGAACCGAGGACCAAGGTTTCCCTTGCCCGGACGCGGGTCACCGGGGCCCCCCTCTGGAGCCAGGCCTGGAGGTGGGGCTCGGAGGCGAGCGCCTGGTGGCCAGGCCTTTGCCCATGGGGCCCGGTCGGGCTCAGCCCGAAAGGGAAACATGGGCCCCCACTCCAGTGGACTCACCACCTGCAGGAGGGGCCATAGAGGTCGGGTGCGCAGAGAGCTGGGCGGTGGCCGGATGTGGGGACCCTGGCGGTCCGATCCTCGGCTGCAGAAGCTAGCTCTAGGGACGTGGAATGTCACCTCTCTGGCGGGGAAGGAGCCTGAGCTGGTGTGTGAGGTCGAGCGGTTCCAGCTAGATATAGTTGGACTCACCTCGACACACGGCTTGGGCTCTGGAACCAGTATCCTCGAGAGGGGTTGGACGCTTTTCCACTCTGGAGTTGCTCCGGGTGAGAGGCGCCGAGCTGGTGTGGGCATACTTATTGCCCCCCAACTTGGTGCCTGTACATTGGGGTTTACTCCGGTGGACGAGAGGGTAGCCTCTCTCCGCCTCCGGGTGGGGACGGGTCCTGACTGTTGTTTGTGCTTACGCACCAAATAGCAGTTCAGAGTACCCACCCTTTTTGGAGTCCTTGGATGGAGTATTGGAGAATGTTCCATCTGGGGACTCCCTCGTTCTGCTGGGGGACTTCAATGCTCACGTGGGCAATGACAGTGAGACCTGGAGGGGTGTGGTTGGGAGACAGGGCCCCCCCGATCTGAACCAGAGTGGTGTTTCGTTGTTGGACTTCTGTGCTCGTCATGGACTGTCCATAACGAACACCATGTTCAGGCATAAGAGTGTCCACATGTGCACTTGGCACCAGGACACTCTAGGCCGCAGTTCGATGATCGACTTCATAATCGTATCGTCGGACTTGCGGCCGCATGTCTTGGACACTCGGGCGAAGAGAGGGGCGGAGCTGTCAACTGATCACCACCTGGTGGTGGGTTGGCTCAGATGGTGGGGGAGAATGCCGGTCAGACCTGGCAGGCCCAAACGTGTTGTGAGGGTCTGCTGGGAACGTCTGGCAGAGTCTCCTGTCAGAAAGAGCTTTAACTCACACCTCCGGCGGAACTTCGATCATGTTCCGAGGGAGGCAGGGGACATTGAGTCCGAGTGGACTATGTTCCGGGCCTCTATTGTTGAGGCAGCCGACCGGAGCTGTGGCCGTAAGGTCGTTGGTGCCTGTCGTGGCGGCAATCCCAGAACTCGTTGGTGGACACCAGCAGTGAGGGATGCCGTCAAGCTGAAGAAGGAGTCCTATCAGGCCTTTTTGGCATGTGGGACTCTGGAGGCAGCTGACAGGTATCGGCAGGCTAAGCGGGACGTGGCTTTGGCGGTTGCTGAGGCAAAAACTCGTACATGGGAGGAGTTTGGAGAGGCCATGGAGAACGACTTCCGAACGGCTTCGAAGAGATTCTGGTCCACCATCCGGCGTCTCAGGAGGGGGAAGCAGTGCTCCATCAACACTGTATACAGTGGGGATGGGGAGCTGTTGACCTCGACTCGGGACGTTGGGGATCGGTGGAGGGAATACTTCGAAGACCTCCTCAATCCCGCCGACACGTCTTCCAATGAGGAAGCAGAGTCTGGGGACTCAGGGGTGGACTCTCCTATCTCTGGGGCTGAGGTTGCCGAGGTGGTTAAAAAGCTCCTCGGTGGCAGGGCCCCGGGTGTGGATGAGATCCGCCCGGAGTTCCTCAAGGCTCTGGATCCTGAGGGGCTGTCTTGGTTGACACGCCTCTGCAGCATCGCGTGGATGTTGGGGACAGTACCGCTGGATTGGCAGACTGGGGTGGTGGTCCCCCTCTTTAAAAAGGGGGACCGGAGGGTGTGTTCCAACTACAGGGGGATCACACTCCTCAGCCTCCCTGGGAAGGTCTATTCAGGGGTCCTGGAGAGGAGGGTCCGTCGGATAGTCGAATCTCGGATTGAGGAGGAGCAGTGTGGTTTTCGTCCCGGCTGTGGAACGGTGGACCAGCTCTACACCCTCTTCAGGGTCTTGGAGGGGGCATGGGAGTTCGCCCAACCAGTCTACATGTGTTTTGTGGACTTGGAGAAGGCGTTCGACCGTGTTCCTCGGGGATTCCTGTGGGGGGTGCTTCGGGAGTATGGGGTGCCGGACTCCCTTATACGGGCTGTCCGGTCCCTGTACGACCGGTGCCAGAGTTTGGTCCGCATTGCCGGCAGTAAGTCGGATTCGTTTCCAGTGAGGGTTGGACTCCACCAAGGCTGCCCTTTGTCACCGATTCTGTTCATTACTTTTATGGACAGAATTTCTAGGCGCAGTCGAGGTGTCGAGGGGATCCGGTTCGGTGGCCTCAGGATTGGGTCTCTGCTATTTGCAGATGATGTGGTTCTGTTGGCTTCATCGAGCCGTGATCTACAACTCTCGCTGGAGCGATTTGCAGCCGGTTGTGAAGAGGCTGGGATGAGAATCAGCCCCTCCAAATCCGAGACCATGGTCCTCAGCCGGAAAAGGGTGGAGTGCCCTCTCCGGGTTGGGGATGAGGTCCTTTCCCAAGTGGAGGAGTTTAAGTATCTCGGGATCTTGTTCACGAGTGAGGGAAGGATGGAGTGGGAGATCGACAGACGGATCGGTGCGGCATCTGCAGTGATGCGGGTGCTGCGCCGGTCTGTTGTGGTGAAGAGAGAGCTGAGTCGGAAGGCGAAGCTCTCGATTTACCGGTCGATCTACGTTCCCACCCTCACCTATGGTCATGAGCTTTGGGTAGTGACCGAAAGAACAAGATCGCGGATACAAGCGGCTGAAATGAGCTTCCTTCGCAAGGTGGCCGGGCTCTCCCTTAGAGATAGGGTGAGAAGCTCGGTCATCCGGGAGGGGCTCAGAGTAGAACCGCTGCTCCTCCGCATCGAGAGGAGCCAGATGAGGTGGCTCGGGCATCTGGTTAGGATGCCTCCTGGACGCCTCCCTGGTGAGGTGTTCCGGGCACGTCCCACTGGGAAGAGGCCCCGGGGAAGACCCAGGACACGCTGGAGGGGACTATGTCTCTCGGCTGGCCTGGGAACGCCTTGGGATCCCCCCAGAGAAGCTAGAAGAAGTGGCCGGGGAGAGGGGGGTCTGGGCTTCCTTACTCTGGCTGATGCCCCCGCGACCCGACCTCGGATGCTGTCGCCCTTCCTCTTCACCACATACACATCTGACTTTCAGTACCGCACTGAGTCGTGTCATCTGCAGAAATTCTCTGATGACACGGCCATTGTGGGGTGTGTGGAGGGAGGGAGGGAGGCTGAGTACAGGGACCTGATCAGCCACTTTGTGGATTGGTGTGGGGAGAACCACCTGCAGCTGAACGTGACCAAGACGAGGGAGATGGTGGTGGACTTCAGGAGGAACAAGCCCCCACCTTCCCCTGTCAGCATCGGTGGGAGAGATGTTGAGCTAGTGGACACATACAAGTACCTTGGTGTGACACTAGACAACAAACTGGACTGGTCTGCCCACACTGAGGTTGCATACAAGAAGGTCCAGAGCCGACTCTACTTCCTGAGGGGGCTCAGGTCCTTCAATGTGTGCAACAAAATGCTGCAGATGTTTTATCAGTCTGTTGTGGCGAACGTCCTCTTCTTTGCTGTGGTGTCTTGGGGGGCAGGCATCAGGGCTAAGGACGCCAACAGACTGAATAAACTCATCAAAAAAGCTGAGTCTGCTGTTGGCTCTAAACTTGTCCCACTGGAGGAGGTGAAAGAGAGGATGCTAGCAAAACTGCTGGCTATCCTTGACAACCTCTCTCATCCCCTCCACAAAATCCTGGACAAGTTGAAGAGCAGCTTCAGCGGCAGACTCCTTCAACCCCGCTGCTCAAAGGAACGACACAGGAGGTCGTTCCTTCCTAGTGCAATCAAAATCTATAACTCCTGGTTGTCAGGGAATAATCACTGCTGATTACTTCTGCCACTGCCGTCTGTTAATGCCACATTATCACTTTATTACATTATTACAGTTTCATTATTACTGGTCTTGCACACTGTTTTTGTCTGTTTTGCACAGTTTTTGTCTACTTACTTTTTATTTAGTGTCTTGTTTTGCGCACTGTTTTTAGTCTATTTATTGTTCTGTTTCTGCGCACTGTGTTTTTTAGTCTATTTATTGTTCTGTTTCTGCACACTGTTTTTAGTCTATTTATTGTTCTGTTTCTGCACACTGTTTTTTGTCTATGTATTGCCTATTTAATGTCGATTTAATGTCCTGTCTATTTATGTATATTTTTTGTATATGCTGCAACGAGCCAATTTCCCCTCGGGGATTATTAAAGTATTTTTCATTCATTCATTCATAAGCGGAAGAAGACGATACGACGATACGACGACGATATATAAGAAATTCAAGCTATACACTATATACTATATACTACAGTGTTATAGCTTGTCTAATTTATATCCTTCTCGTGACCTAATGACCCCACAAATTTACATGGTCAACTATAAATTGGTAACCTGCCTGTGGTTGATGTTATTAACAGATGTTTCTCTCAGTTAGCATCAGCAGACAGTAGACGGCTGCAGCGCATGTAGAACGGTTAAATTAACTTACCATTTCTATCGTCACCTTAAAGACAGCGCTCCATGTGAATTTTGAACTTAAATTTTCTGTCGAGCAAATAACCATTCGAAATAAACATTTAAAAATTGTAAGTGTACACCAGGTACATCAAATCAGTCTCTTCTTACCAGACAGAGAGGATTGTTTTAAATTTGCTAACAGTCCCTGGTGCTAATGCTAACTTTTTTATATATTAAGCGACTGACCAGTCTCCATAACCGCAGATGTTTTAGCTCTATAATTTGCCCCATGAATGTGGTTGCTGTCGCTAAACGTGAATACAAAAGTCACCACAGTCACATGTGGAGCACCTATCGTTACTATTGTTGTGCTCACATGTGCAAGGTTATGCCTGATGGTAGGGAAGGAAATGACATTCTGAAAGACAAAAGATTGTGGAGGGAAAATTAAATGGCCTACTAAAAGTTATCCAAGACTCTCCAAGTCCAAGTTGAAACTTTTCAGGATAAGTACATGTCAAGTCTCAGTTTTCTGGGTGCAACTAAAGTGTAACTTGGCTCAAAGTATTTTTAAGTCCCCATTTCTCCTACTTTATAACTGAAACTTTACTGATACTATGGGATTTTTTTTTTAAATCATTTAAACTGGGCATGATACACGCCACTATGTTCAGGATGAATGTTAAGGATCATGTTTTCACCCTCAACCTCTCAGAATCAGACTGAGAGGTTGAGGGTGACAGATTCATTGACCCGACCCCACCCTCCCTTATTACCAGTCAACTGCAGGAATTGTGGGATTCTACTGTTTGCACAGCATAAAACATTTATTTTTCATGTTAAAATATTAGTTTTGGTCTCATTTGAAGAAATATTTGATTACTTTTAGGAAATGTCATCGAGTTACAACTCCATATTGCTCTACAGCTCGATGCCACACGTCAATATGGATGAAAGTAGCTCACAGAGTTGCAGGGGACATCATGGCAGAGACGACTATAAGACTCAAGAAAGTAATGGAGGAACAGACGTTTAAAGAGTGACCAAGCAGGAGACCAAACAAGTAATTTAACTGCTACATCTTTAGTACCCTTTAAGCTAAAGATTGCAAACGTTCCTTTTGTTTCTGTTTTAATTCTCTTGTTTATTAGCACATGATGATTTGCCCTAGTTTTAGTAGTATTTTTAGATTTAGTCTGAAACTGTTTTTTGTCATTGATAAATTGAGCACAAGCCCATGACACACACAGAGAGAGAGAGAGAGAGGAGAGAGAGACAAATAGTCAAATAACCAAAACCTAGAATCATTACAATAAAAAACGTAATAATCCAAGTCAAATTTGGCATGAAATCGACTGCCTATCTCATGCAAAAAACCTCATGAAAAACTTTCTCTGAGCATCATTTTTCGTAGCATTACTTTCAAGCAACACATTTCATTTCAGTAAAAAGATAATTGGATGATTCTCTGAGATCTATTGCAGAAAAACACTCACTTTCATTACACCAGACCTTGACATCATTTCAAGTTCTCATTTTACCATAAAAAAAAAGCAAGAGAGAGAGAGAGAGAGAGAGAGAGACTGGAGTGGAGCACAGTTCAACCCCTGGGCTAATCGTGGGGCCTTTTATCTGCAGCAGAAAGAGCGTCTTTTGTCAGAAACAGCACCGAGAGTCTGCAGAGAGGAGGAGGAGGGAGAGTTCTGGGCATTGTCTCTCAGGAGGACACTAATGGATTTTGGTGTCATGTGTTTTTCACTCAACACTTGACACATGGAGCCATTCTTCTTCAATCACTCCACTTTTCTGTCGATTTAGGTGAGGTATGCTAAAGTAACGGCCTGGCTTTTGGTCACTTAAATTGCCCAAAATTAGAGTGTACTTCAAAGTCTTACCTACCTTTTAGAAAACAGCATTTCTTTGCATCTTCGTACATCAGGTTGTCCTGGTAACATGCAGTCTCACAGTATCTGGTGTGTGAGTGTTCTGCAGTTTACGTTGCGTACTGCCTGACTAGCTAGCAGCATGGTCACAGGAAGCTGCTAGTTGTAATTCTCTTCACTTCAAGGCACTGCAATGTCTAATGAACCCCTGAATGCCAAAGTGGGTGGGGGAGGAGGCTCTGTGGTATTTGGGGCAATAAAAGATGTATTCTATCCAAAGGGGGAAAAAAAAACCCCCACTGAATTACAACTTCTTCTTGTCCTCACCTGGCACAATTTAAATTATTACTCCACCCTGGTAAAGTAGGACACTCCACACCTCCTCTTCCATTAGACAATTAATTTGGGAGCTTAGAACACCGCTGCAGAGTTCTGCCGAGCGGTCGCCTTAGTTCTGGTAGACAGAGAGCACTCGGGGGCAGTCCCTGAAACTTGAGTAGATGATTAAGTGCATTTCTGCTCCTAAGGAGAGATTACGTCTTGTGCCAGTGCCTGAGTCAGACGATGGAGCATGGCTCTGGAACTTGGCAATGGTCGAGGTACATTGAGATAATGATGTACCTGTCCTCAACAATAAAGCTAATCATATCTCACCTCAAGGGCTTCCCTTTAAGGTCAGAACAAATTCGCTGCCATACATTAAGTCCTTGTATTGTTTTAATGAAGGTGCATGGATTCCTGCTGCTACAGACTGCACCTCCACCTCATATGTCCTGCGTGTGTGTGTGTGTGTGTGTGTGTAAATGTCTCTAAATTCTGTTCTCGTTTAACTGGGAAAAAGAAAAAAAAAAATGGAATACTTAAACAGCCGAGGAAGTTAAACGTTATGAGGAAGGAGATTGTGACATACAAGACCCCAGGCCCATTTTTAATAAATGTGAAACTGATTCACAATCTTGTGTGTCTTAAGATTGTAGCCATGCAGCACATTTCCGCTCTTCACACACTCAGAAGGGCAGCAGCAGCTCTCCAAATGTATGGAGCAACTGAAAGGAGCATCTGTGTCGACGCCAGGGCCTGATGGGAGTTTTTTCATAGAGATATATTTATGTTTCTCTCCCCATTACCAGAGCTTTAAATAATAAAGCAAAATAAATAGCATCCATTAAACTGATCACATTGTGCTAACTCAAATTGTGTTTATTATGCTAATGGTACATGAAATTAAGAAAAAGACCTTGATGCCAGTGGATTTAATTAATGGGCTTTGGGAAAGGCACTGAGACATAATTCATTTCTGAGTAAGTAAGTCTCATTTGCAGTTCCATGGGTCCTCATGCTGCTGATTGCCTGAGTTATTCTTGCAGATGTGCTGCTCACAGCATGTCCCTCCATTAGAAATGAACACCTCATTATATAAACTACCTAATTAAACATAATACAGCTCCGCATTGACTCATTAATGCGTAGCCCGCTTTCTCTGAAGGAAAGAATGTGTGGGGGAAGCAGGGAGAAAGAGAAAATGGGAGCTGGAGAAAGAAGAAAAGGTGCTGTGAGCAGTACAGGCAAGTCCACTGTTGTCCCGCTACACAGAAGAGGATCTATAGCTTTTTCACTGTTTCTTTGCAAAAAAATACTATTTTGTTTTTTTTTTTTTTTAGGTGTTCATTCTGTTGTACTGCAGGTGTGTCAGAACTGCTGAACAGTGTTTTTGCTTGCACTAAAACTTCTGATGATTTGGGTTAAATTTTCAAACAGCCAACTCACTCCTGGGTCCAGATGCACAAACGATGCGTGTGCAAAAACTATGTATACACGTTCTCCTCCACACAAACCCGTATTCAAGGTGTATTCTTTTGGCAATGCGTTCATAAGTTCTTAAAACACTTTAAAGAGATATTTTAAAGGAGGATTATCATATGAGTACTTAGTGCCTTACCTGCCATAAGTGCTCACGCTTTAGAGAAAGAGGTCTGATAAGGTCCGAGGCTAACGGCTACCCAGGATGAGGGCCACAGAGGGATGAAGTTTTACTCAAACTGCATTCCTTTCACAAGGATATGAGCCAGTGCTTCATTAGAAATATTGTATTCACTCCACATAACTGTTGCGCCAGACAGGTCTTTACCTTCTCACTGTATTTTTTTCTACCACAGAAGATTGTTACATTACAGTCCACGGTCCATGTAACACAGTGCATGTTGCAATAGGACCATGTTAGGAAGACACAATCTGGATGTCAAGGTTGTGTAATTATATCTAGTGGAGCATTTAACTGTGTGAGAATGTGACATTTATGAGCTTTGAATTCTTTCAGATAAAAATTTGTTACTTTAGATGGTAAAAATTCACTCCTATCTCTTCGCCTCGCTCCCTATCAGAATTCCTCTCTAATTTTCCAAACTGAAGCTGCTGTTTTTTGCTATTTACTGCAGGTAAAAAGCACTAACTACATATCACATGCACGATGCTACATATAAGCATTTCACACAGTCAAACTTAAAAGAATAAAAAATCCCTGTGAAACTGAAATGGTAAAGTGGAAATGAAAGTCTAGAAAGATGATGGAATTTTACATTTAAAAAAGAATTAAAGAAACTACTTTCACTTTAAAATTGTGTGTTTTTTTTGTGTGTTTGTTTAGAAAAAAATATCATATAATCATATAATTATATGATTGTACTGTTGGCTTGGTGGTCAGCACTGTTGCCTCACAGCAAGAAGGTTCCTGGTTCAAACCTCAGCAGTTGAAAAGAGATCACCAAAAATATAGTTAATGCATCTGGCCGCCGAAGTGTGTTTGTTTCAAGGTGCCTGTTAACCAACACGTGAGGCTTTGAGCCTGTGGTTCAATCACTCCCAGAACCTAAATGTAGCACTTTCTGTTTAAGCATCAATAATTCAACACTAATTAAGAAGATGCAATGATACACAGCATAAGCAAGATATACTGAGTGCTGAAGAGCCATTGATCATCTGATATGCACACAGCACTCCATACACTGATTTTTTTCACCCGGTGTGAACGGATCTCCGGGCCAGAATTCTGTTCAGAAGTTACGTTTCAATTTAGGATCAGACTGAGGTCAAGAGTAGACATTTGGACCTTAGTGAAGGCAAAAGTTGGAGTTAGGAGGTTGAAACTGTTTTATGCCATTTTAACATGCATAGTTTGTGAGTGATGTTTGCACATACCTAATGAAAAAACAAGACAATAACAACATAATTAGTTTGTTAATTTTCAGTCCAATCTCAAGCCATGTACAATTCCAGGTCTAAATGATAAAATAATGATAAACACATTTTTAATGCATAGCATGAATTCAGTCATGCAGGTAGGCTGATGTGATAATGCTAAATCTAAATATGGGTTAGCATAAGCTAAGCCAACCAAGCTAAAATAGCTATTTGGTGGACATGTTCCAACTTATTTGTCAGCGTTGGTGGTTCCAACCTGTTTGTAACATGTAAGTTCAAGCAAAAAGAGATTGGTAAGTTCAGTGTTTATTTTAAGGTTAATTAAATCATTTATGTTCTTGAATATGTTTTAGCCTTCTTGCTATGATGGTATTCAGCACAATGTTGAATGTTGAACTGTGTCGGATGTAGGATGCCAAGTAGGAATTTCTACATACACAAGTCTGGAGTTGCCCAACTTGGCCCAAATTGACAAATTTGCTCCTGTTTCTTTGTGTGATTACTTCTGGTTTGACTTTCCTTGGTCCCATCTCCCATGATTGTTCATATATAGATCATTTTTCCACTTTTTCCTGCCAGTTTGTCCATTTTGTTACCCTGTTGTGTTTTTGTACTTTTGTACTCCTTTGTTATTTTGTTCATTTTATTCAGTGCTTAGTTTTGTTTCTCCCATTGCTTTCTGTTCACAATTAAATTACTTTTGCTTGAGTAGTCCTGCCTCCCAGGTCTGCTACACTTGGGTCCTCACCACCTTTCCAATAGCAGCCACACAAAGGAGATAGTGATTAAAGAAATTTGGAATAATGCAGTTTATAACCTTTTTAGGCCAGTTTAGAACACTTTTATAATTTAATAAGCCATACCTGATGTAGGTTAAAACAAAATTTATTCTTGGATATCATTTCCTTTACTTCTGTTTTTAGTCAAAATATCATCACCTTAAATACATTAATTTGTACCCCAACCATTCAACCTAAAACTCCATGAAGAGACACGATGCCAACAGTCCAATCAAAAAGACTAAGGGCCCGATCTTCTGCCAAACCTCCTAAAGCCGCTATTAAGGGATAGCGGGTAGCGGGAGGGACGTTCCCCCACAAAGAACGCAATCTTCCACCTTCCCTAAACCCGCTATCCCACCTGCACTAACTTCTATATTATGCATAGGAGTGGTTAGGGCGTTCCACCTGTTAAAGCAATCAGTGCGTCAGTAGCCATTGCCTTTAAGAGCAGGTTGTGCTACCCGCTACCCACAAACCGCTATGGAGCATCTTTTCATCCAGATCAGAGCAGCTCTCATGCCCAGCTCGTCTGGGACTCTGCTATAGACCTTCCTCCTCTTCCTTCCTTCTCCTCCTCCTTTGCACTCATATATACACAAAAATATGTTTACACAGACAATTCCTATCGGCTACCTGAAAGTCCCAGATAGTTGGTGCGCTCTCAGTAAACACGGCCAGGCAGAGCCACGCGAACATATTCTCAGCAGGGGGTGCTGGGAGTCTGAGACAGCTGTGCATCTTGGTGCAGCTGATGTGCTTTTTAAAATACTGCAGAACGAATCATTGGATGCGCATTTAAAGATCACCAACAATTAATGTTCCCGTCCCTCCTCGACCACCAACAGTTTCAGACATATTGGAAATAAATTCCCCCATCCAACTTTTTCCAGCCTGACACCAGAGTCACGGAGCTCTGTTTGATGATCTGACCTGTTTAAAAACAGAAGTGACTGTGATGTAGGCCATCACGGATTTTGTTGTCCCAAAGATCTCCTTCAGCAAACATCTGGATGAGATCATGCCACAGCTGTACTGACTGGCGTGTCTGGCAGTGACTACTCAGAGATCCACCACAACTGCTGACCAGACTTCCTTTGACTTCAAGAGAATAAAAACATATGCAAGTAATACGGTGATGTGTAATCTAGAGGTAGAGCCGTTTGTGCACGTCCACATGTGACCAGGTGGACGCACATGTATGCCATTTGGACGCGCTCTTTTACGCGTCAACATGCGGGTTGCGCTTTTCGCAATCTCTGTATCTTGCGATCGCGGGTAGCGGGTGGTCTGACTATCCGCTACCCGCCATCCTAAACCTGCAATCACAAGATACCGAGTTTGCGGAAAGTGCAAAAGACACGCCCATTGCCACAACAACAATGTGAGTAAGGGAGTCTGCACAGCGAGTAGGGAAGCGGAAGATTGCATTAGCGGTTAGCGGAGGTTCCTAAACCTGCAATTTGTGGGTAGCGGCTAGCAGCTAGCTACATTTACTTTATTGCAGCATTACCTCTGAGTGTCTAAATAAAAACTGTAGCAGTTAACATCCTAAGACTTGATAATAACAGGATTGGGAAAGTTATAAACCAAATATGCTGCTATCAGTTTTCCCAGGGCATTGATCCAGCCTTACCTTGGAATCAGCTCAGTAACTAAGTAGTTAATAAAACATTAAGAATATTGATCATTTCCCAAACTGTCTGTACTTATGTGTTATAAGTTATAAATATGTATCAGACCTATGAGTCCATCATTGGGTTGAAGGTTTCTGAGGCTTGGAAATACTTGTGTTGAAGTATACACACTCTTTTTTATTAATTTAAGAGTGACGTCAAGGTTTGTTACACAATTTACATAAAATATTTCTGTATTACAGGAAGTGTACTATACAAATTTAAACTAGATGAATACCTGCTGTATCAATCCTCAGTCTGATTCAGATCCATGAAAAAGTTCAGTCAGGGATTTTAGCAAAGCTTTTTTGTTTCTACAGTAAATTATGTCAAGCATTTTATTTGATTTAAATGTAGTGTGTTCATTCGTACTGCTGCTTCACAGCTAGAAGGTTTCTGATTCGAATCCTGGCTGAGGCCTTTCTGTGTGGGACTTGCATGCGCTCCTCATGCCTGTGTGGGTTTCCCTTTGTACCCTTGCTTCTCCCAACAATCCATAAATATGCATGTTAGGTACATTGGTGATTCTGAATTGTACGTAGTCAGTGTCCATGGTTGTTTTTCTCACTTGTCTCTGATCTTGTGAGTCATTGATGCCTCACATCTGGTGAGAGCTGAGCCTGGGTGTTTTTATAGTATTTCACCCAAAGTCAGAGTACACGAAGAAAAACATGCACACTCGGCACAGGAAGGCCTAGGAACGTCCTGCCGTGAGTCGACTGTGATAAGTAAGCACCACACCAGTGTACTGCCCTTGATTTAATCAGTCACTCCTGAATTACTAAATTTCCCCTTCGAGGATCAATATTATTTTTCTGAATTTGAATTGAATTGAAATGATATCCAAAGATGTTTAAATATTGCAATGCAAACATCACTACATTGACTCCATAACACTTACACACCTAAAAAAAGATACATAAACTGATGGTACAGTCACTCATGGTTGATGCCCACACACCTCAACATGTGGTGGAGCTGGGGTCACTCCACTCCACACAGGTGGAAATAGGAAATCCCAGCTGTTAGAAGCAGAAATCTGTGTCAAACACTCCCTTTTCGGGACCATAGCTGGCTTGGACACACTGCTCGCAGAAGGTAAGATAAATCTCACGTTTTGACATATTTAAACTTAAATAACTTTGCATTAAAAATCTGTGGTCTGCTTAAATATGTGAAGAGGCATATTTGATTGAGAGAACACTTTTTGATTTTATTTATATGATAAAATGGTAGTTTTTCATTTGCTACCTCTGGGCAACATTGTGCAGTTAGAACCACATTTGTTTGAAAAGTAACATGCTTAGGGATGGATGGAGATGTGCAGGGATGCAAAGTTGTCATCAAAACCTTTTTTTTTCTTTGCTATCTACTATTACTTAAAGGAAATGGGATGCATAAACATTTTAAGGGTGTAAGAAACACGATCGTGGAGCTGGACTCATTCCTTCCATTAGTGAGGACTCTGAGCTTGGGGTGTGACAGCGAGGAAGAGTGGATCTCAAAATCAGGTTTGACGGAGAGTTAGAGATCAAGGTTCAGTCAGTAGAGTAACATACTGTGTGTGCATGTGTGTGTGTGCACGTGCATGCATAAGTGGGTGAAGAAAGTTATGCGACCTATTTTAATTTTATGCTTTCTGGTTTCTTCTGAAAACAGATGGTCTGTCTGATGAGTTCACAATGAGTCTGTGAATGAAGATGAAGAAAATGAAGATGAAGATGATGTATCAAAGGAAGATGTTCCAGTCTTATCCTGGTGGAGAACTCTGATTACCCAGAGTGGCAGGCCAGCCATCCCAAATCAGACAATATCATGTCCCCCTACAAATACCTCAAGATGTTTTGTGTGTGTCACTGAATGGCATCTGAACTGTGGTTGTTGTTGAAATAAAACTTCTCATGTTTTCATTGCTTGTCTGTTCTTCATTCCACTTATTATTTAATATTAAAAACCTTGCCAACATTGCATGTTGTTGCCATGAGGCAACAAATCAAAATCTGGTAGGGGGGCTGGAGGGAGAAACATTTTATGATTGATTTTTTTTTTTTTTTTTTAAATCAGGAATCCCCAAGTTCACAAATTCTAGGGTGAAATATTTTTTTCCTCCTAAAATAAAAAATCCTGCCTTAGCTACAGTTGTGGAGGGCACGTTTGCCCTTGGGTGTTTTTTTCACAGACATACCCCAATAATTTATCTCTGAACTGTAACTTCTAAAAAGTTGCTGCATAGACAAAGAGAAATTGTAGCAAATGCAAATGCAGATAATTAGTCTGTGATTGCCAGAAATTAGGCCATTTTGAAAGCTGCAGACACCCCCGCTGACAACTTCATTCTGTGATTAACTGTTGCCGCCTGCAAAAAGCGTTACAAACGAGTCACCGACTACCAGACTAGTTGCATTGATTATATACACCGCACGCAACGTACCTTCAGCAATCACGTTAGATTTATCCCACATCATCTGAGGCTTCAGATCAAAAAAGCCCAAAACAATGGTAACAACAGAATTGATAAGACTTGATAAGACAGAACACCAACTGTCACATATTTATGGCCTTTTTTTAAATGTACTAACACAATTCTCTTTTCCCATATGATTCCACAATAATGAAAGCATTATTAAGTATACTGCATTTCTGCTAACGGGTTCACCCTAAATGTTACACATTGCAAGTGCTTAAAACACTTAAAGTACACTAAATGTTTGGAGCTGGTCCAAACCATCAATATGGATCATCTCCACACAGACAGATGGATGTCTTTTAGATTATTCAAGAAGCTACTTAGTCAATCAGGCACTCATTTTGGTTTTAAGATACAGCTTTGGTCGTTACGTTCTCCCGCTGACACTGTTCAAACACTGGTCATCCGGTCAATCGCACTCAAACCTGTAAACAGACTATTGTCAGAAATAAAGGCAATTAATGGTATCAAGACATTGTCCCTGGCCTCCAAATTCTGTCAGGGATGGTAGTTGAAGAAACATCATGCACTTTATTTATTAAAATCGCTGATGCAACAGGATGTTCCAAAACAAGAAACGTATGAGGCAGTGAGAAAATAAAACAGAGAATGGAGGAGTAAAACTACCAAAAAATCAACACGGACATTCATTAGTAACTGAGATGTGGTGTGAAACTAGTTTGATATAAACTAATATGCCAAAACTAGTCAGTTTAGGCATACTAGAAATCAATTGACTCAGTGAAATCCTGTTTTCTGAAGAGCCTTTCAGTTTAAGTGAGCCTGAAACAAGCCTAAACTCCTAACTGATGACATCAAGGACCCTCACGCTCTTCTTCTTGGCTGCAAGCTTCAACTCCTTGTTCATAAACTCTACTGTTTGTCAATACATTTTGTGTTTTTATAGGATGCACACTGCATCCTGTCTAAAAGGTCTCTAAACTTTCTTTAGAAAGTCCTCCAGAATAGCTCAAATATTTTAAGTTAATGCGAGTGTCTGTCTTGGGCAGAAATTCAGATGATCACCCTTCTCTCTTTTGCAGGACTCATAATATTTTCCTCTCTACTACTGTTTGTGTTTAGTAGAACATGCTGCAAAAAAGGGATTTGAAAAAAAAAGTTTTTTTTTTCCATCACACAGAGCATGACTAGTTAATGGTTAAAATGGTTGAAAGTGATAGCAACATCGCTACAATGATTCAAAAGCATGATTCAAGCAGCCTATGACACCAACACCTCTGTGAAAAATATCAGATTACATTTTTAACTATATAAGACAGTAGTAATGTTTGAACAAACTCTGGCTTTATTCATCTGTAGGCTTGTAATCAGATTGCTAGCATTAAAAAAATAAAATGAATTAATGAAGGCTCTTTCCAAACATATTTCCTTGTATGAATCATGTTGTATACAGTATATCCTTATTATTCGTAGGGTTACGTTCCTTCCTCCCCCCGCAAATCCCAAAAATCTGCAAATTTATGCAGTTTTAAAAGGCCTATGTATATTATTTACGCTAAAATATGCTAAAATATACATTTTGTACTGTACATCACAGTACATAATTTTTTACTTATCTAATAATAATAGTAATAATAATAATAGTACTGTTAAGCTTTTTTGTCCGGCCCTCCCAATGTAATTGTGTAATATGTACTGTATCATCTCTCTTTTCTATTTTATTTATTTCATATTAACTGACATTGTTATTTTTAAATTATTTACCAGTTAGGGTGAATGTAAGCGTTTTCTTGCTAAAAAATGGCCTAAGAAATTCATAAAATTGCTGGGGATACCACAAATTCAAATATATTATGAAAAATAAACTTTGAGAGCAAAATCTGCGAGTTTGCGGGACCGCTAGCGGTGAACCGCGAATGGGTGGGGGTCTACTGTACAGAAGACACAGAAACGATCTGATATTGCAGAGCAGGATGCTAAAGAAAGAGAAATATTTATTAGTCTCTTAGAAAGAAGAGGGTCTTAAGCAAGGAGTTGGAGATTTCTTCCGCATGTACAAACTCAAATCAGTTGTTTGGTTGATTGGGTGGGGGCGTGGGGGGGCGGGGGTGGGGGGTGGGGGCGACACATACTGAGACCAAACTTTATGCCCTTGATATGGCTAGAACCCACATATGCCACATGTCTGGCAAAACCTTGTCTGATGTAATGAATCAGTAACAATGAATGAAATAGTGGCTTCTTGGAGGCGTGTCCCATTTTATAAGGTAACATTTTATCCAGCAACACTTGTACCTCTGTTTCAAGGAGCAGGAGAACACCTGAAAGGGGGGGGCTTTAGGTTGGACCACGAGACTGACACCCTGACACTGGGAAAGTGATTGTAATTAGAGGCTTAATAAAACCTATGAAGCTGGTCTTGGATGTACAGTCATGGAAAAAATTATTAGACCACCCTTGTTTTCTTCAGTTTCTTGTTCATTTTAATGCCTGGTACAACTAAAGGTACATTTGTTTGGACAAACATAACGATAACCACAAAGATTGCTCATAAGAGTTTTATTTAAGAGCTGATATCTTACCATTTTCCATGGTTTTCTTGATTATAACCTAAATCACTTAAGTTTTTACATCAATAGCTATGGCGTTGTACTGCCAAAAACACTACTTTTATGCATTCAGTGTTTTCTTTTCTGTCTGTTTTAGTCACATGATGACGTTTAGTGGTACCAGGTATTAAAATGAACAAGAAAGTGAAGAAAAAATGGTGGTCTAATAATTTTTTCCATGACTGTATCTATGGATGAAAGGGACATCCAAAAGCAGTACTTTTCTCTCTGCCTTGATTTTATCTGCCATAGTTTGTAGGTGTGTCCAAAATTGTGACTGATATTGGAATTCCCAAAGAAAAGCGTAGGCTCAGGAGTTGTACTCTGTAGTTAACATTTACATTTTTTTTTTATAATTTTCCTGTTAAAATGAAAAAACAGCATGAAACAAACACAATAAACCAGTCTAAGGTGTAATTATGGTTGGTAAAAAAATAGAGATACTATGTGGATAAAGACATGCATGGTCTCTTCATCAGAGTTGGTGCGCTGTGATTTTTTTTATATATGCTTTAACTGAGCATGTGTTTGTGTCAGTGGTTGGGAAATGTGCAGGAAGGATCTGTGGCTGTTGCATACCAACCTTTACAGTGTAACGCAATACCTTCCTGAAACTCTGAAAGCTGACAGTGCTTGACGTGAGCTGTGTTAATTACAGTAATGGCATGCATTCTCATTAAGTCATTGTTTACGTGTCCTGGGGCCTTGTGGAGCCTGAGTGGTGCTCTGGTCTGCTTAAGCACCGCCGCCTTGCTGGTCTGCTCGGATATGGCCTCGTTAACGCAGACAGCTGTTCCTCCCAGCCACAGCCATGGCCGACATGACAAGTGGCACCGGACATGCCGCCGAACGCACCCGCTGCAGGAACAACTGTCAGAAATAGAAGTGCCCCCACGAGGCAGGAAAATGTCAATGAGTAATCAGCAACAAAGTGTCCTCTGGTTATGTTTCTCAGGCCCAGCCCCCAGCCCCTAATGAACCAGCCGGTCCCCTTCACAAGACTGTTCATGAGGTTGTCTCATGACCCCAACCTTTTGCTTTAAATTGGTGCAGTCAGATGTGCAGTTTCTGCATGATTCCAGCAGTAACCTGCGGTGAGGTAAGGGACAAACTCCAGGAATCCTTAAGGATTTCTCATACCAAGCATATAAAAGGATGAAATTGTATAAAATGCAAACAAAAACCTGATTAATAGTTAAAGCCATTTCTCACATTTCTTCTGACTTAAAACACTTTAAAAACTGCACTTCGTTAATTAAGAGTTAGGAGTGGCTTGTAACGCATCTTGTGAGCTGTGTTACAAAGTACAACATATAACCGTTAAGTACTGCTTCAAAATGCTAAATCAGAACAAAGGAGGTATTGAGTAGTAGATAAGACTGAAGCTGGATCAATGGGAGCAAGCGGACTACCACAGATTATCACATGTAAGGGAGCAAACCTCACTCATCCAGGGCTTTGCAGACACTCTCCTCTCTGCTATGGCCTCCTCCAGTTATTCCAGTTATTCCAGTAGGCAGGATCGCTGCTCCGCTCACAGTCACTGGTGCTCTGTTCCTTGCTGAATTGAGGTTCAGCTCGTTGATATCGTTCCACATTTTCACCCTGGTGTTAAATCAGAGCCCTTCCGGATCAGTGGGAGTTCACACAGCAGCTTCAAAACTGGAAGTTTAAATGACACGCAACAGGATCCGTGTATCGTTTCTTCTTTCCATTCTCATTTTACAATCAAAAACCTGACTAGTTATTTCTTTTTGAATCAAATACCAAAAAATGAAAATGGCCTTATTTTTCATACTTTTAATTTTAGGCTCAGAGCCAAAATAAGAAATGAAAAGACCAAATTTGACTTTAATATTTATTTGGTTGGGTTTATGTGACCTGGGAATAGTTCTGGGTGATGTAGTGGCAGCACTGGAACCACACGCCAGTTTGATTAGAGACAGTGGTTTTCACTGACGTTGGTGCGCATCCTGGTACGGTCTCGGTGCGCACCTGAATCACATTGTGTCATTTTTTCACTTAGTTTGGTTCATGTCCACATAATGTTGTTTTCACTGAAGCCTAAATGTTGCGCCTGAAGGGAAGGGTTGAAAAGTCAAATCCAAACACTTTCCATCCATCATTCTAAGTAAGGAAGGTTTTGCTCAAGTGAAAACATCTAAGATTGCTCACAATCTTTGCAGGAGTGGACAGTCCACCAAGTTCACAGCAACCAGGCTGCTGATCAGAAGCCTTTTGGCTTTCACAAGAAGAACCAGTTCTTACAAGTTTAAGAAATACAGGTTCTGGGGCATTAGTTTTAAAAATCTGTTTTGATCTAAGGTATGGGCAGAAAAAAATCACATCGATGAAGTTGTGCATAAAACCTCTTGTCTTTCTGTTACACTTTATTCCATTCAGTGGTGACACTCCTCCTTTAGCTCTATTTGTCAATACACTGTAAAAGTTCAAAGGAGTGATTCCCAAAGTGTGGGCTGCGGCCCCTGGTGGAGCCATCCTGGTACTGCAGGTGGGCCGTGAGGTGTTTTATGATGTTTTAAATCCTCAATTTAAAAAAAAAAAGTTTTTAATTACTGTAAAATATTTATGGCATGATTTTAAAAACATATTTAGAAACTTTAAAACAAACCAATTGAGTGTTAAGGGCCATGTATACTCTCACGGCAATGTGTCGCCGTCAGCTTGTCGCAGAGATGCTGCAGAGACTTTTGATTTATACTCAATTTTGAAGCACACTCTGCGCTATGTTATTCCACGCCACAACGCAAGAGCGACAGTCACGAACTAGCTAAACTTACTAAACTTATCTCTTGCGTTTTTCCACTTCCTCACCGTCTCTGCCGTATCCAGACCCACATTCATCACTATCTCCCTCCATGAATTACTAGAATATGTGCTGTCTTTGTGGTGTGGAGAACCAGAATCGTACAGATGTGGGTACTTCCTCATTTCTTCAATGCACTCTTTTCTACACAGATGTAGAATTGACCAATCAGAGTCCTCCTTGCTCTCCTCTCTGCGACACTGTCTGCGTCGACCTACAATTTTGGGGAGGTGCACCGGAGTGTCTGCGTAGGGTGGGGGGGCATCTCTGCGTGACCTGATGTCCGAGTATAAATCAGGCTTTAATCTGCTGTCATCTTGACTTAATATGACAAGTGTGACCTCGTTTATTGACTCCTGACATTAATATCCAAACGTTCTTGTCTTGCATTTGATGAGATTTTTTACATTTCAAATTAGGCCGTGATATTCTGAAGTTTGGGTCCAAAGGAAATGTTACGTAGCTTCAGACTCCTCTACCATTGCTCTTGTCCCAAATAGTTTGCTTTTCACTTTTGGTCCATGAATTTATTTTTTTTTTTAAAGCCTTTTGGATTTATTATTGACAAATACAGACAGAATGACATTGCAGACATCTTCAAACTCTTATGTGACATATAAATCACATTTACCTGCAAGTTTTTAAATGTGTTTCTTACAACTAAGCAGTTCAATTAACTTGTTTAATTAAGCTCAGCATCTTTTACTGTTTACTGAGACTGTGGTCTCTGTTCTTCAATTTTAAGATCCATCAGATTTTCAGTATGGCTGGAACTAAGAAGTACTTTAACTATCCCTTCATCTGCTGATTACTGAATAAGTAGTTTATAACTCACTCGTAGTCCTGATTCCATTGTTATTTCCAACATGCCGTGTGATAAAGCATACTGGGACCAGTGATCTTGACCGTGCTCCAGTCATCTGCACCCACAACCTGAAACAATCAAGATTATCCCACAAGAGCAAGTCGAAAACTGATTAATGCTTTTAGAAATGTAATGCAATATTCAAATTTCTGGCTTATCATGTGATAGGAGAGATGGTGCCAATGGCGTCAAGAAATGTGGATTGAAATTTGTAATAAGGAAAGACTGCCTTTAATCTGAGGGTGTGAACTATAAAAGCTTTCAATTCCCTATCATCACTGAGATCTAACACCAATCTGCATTCTTTATTCAGGCCGCCTGTGTTGCTGCCAGAGAAAGCCTTTGAAAAGACAGTTACTGAAAATTAAAGACAAGAGATTAAAATATCATTAGGTGCTACATAATTGAATGTCAGTTTTGAATAATCTTTAATTCAATTTTATAGTCATTACACTGAATGTGGTCAGCCGTTTTTTTTTTTTCAGTATTAGTTTACCCCACAGATGAGAGAAAGTACTAACTTCAAAATCATGAAATGGAGGGGAGTTTGTTTGGTCGTGCCGGTGATTCTGGCTCAGAGGAAGGATGAGCAGCTGGACGAGAGATCAATTTCAAATGAAGCTTCACAGGACTGAAGGAAAAATGAGCATAATATTTAATAATTAAATTCTCACGAGCGATGGGAATCAAACAAAGTAATCTGCAAAAAACTGTAATGTCATTTGCATAATTGACCCCCTCCCCCGGCCCTTCCCCACCCCCCCCCCCCTCCCCCTTCTGTAAATGAATAATGAAGACAATAAAAGATGTTGCTAAAACAGGGAACAATAACAGCAAAATTTCATCAAGGCCCCCGTGCTCTGATGAATCTGCCTACAAGTCAGTGTAAGGGAATGAGCAGGAGGAAGAAGTAGAGACGGGGGTCACGGTGGCGGGGGGGGGAGGTAGGTGTTCAACATTAGCGGGGACGGGGGCTGTGGCTCAGCTAGATGGCTGACATGTGGACACCCCCTTCACACAGATGCTGCAGGCGCTGGCTCGCCGGAGCATCCCCCGAAGTCAGACTGGCTCAGAGGGTAAAAACCCATGAAACCCCCCCTCCTCACATAAAGGTCTCAGAAAGATTAAAAAAAAAAAAAAAAGTATATCAACTGAAAAAAGTGCTTAGTAAAAGAAAGAAATTCCACTGAGATTAAGAAGCTGTGATATTCCTAAATGCTTCTAACGTTTTACAGCTAATTTTCAGAACATTGTGCCCTGTTTTATTATTTAGGATGGAAGAATTGCATTAAACATAACAGAACATAGACCCAGTTCATATTCAGGGTTTCTAATTAACGGTTTCTCTTGACACGCATTTTCTATCTCCCTGATCATTTAGATAACAACTTTCATCATCATCTTTTGATGTTTACAAAACACAAAAAGCAGGCACCGAGGAGATTTACGACGCACATTTGCCTTCTAATAATATTTGCATTTACTAGTCAATTAACTTGATTCAATTCATATTCCGAGCCTGATTCAAGTTTGCTTGTACACAGTTATTGCTTGGTGAATTAAAAGAAGCTGAAAAAATATGCAAGAGCAACGTAGAAAGTGTGCCGTGCCAGCTTGCATTAAGCTGTAAACAAGACAGGACAATAGAAATGATGCTTCGTAGCCTGCGTGTGGCATGCAAGTTCAAGAAATGAGGTTTTACTGCTTGTATGCTGAGTTTCATTACATCAGTGTTTCTAGAATGCTGATGTATTCAAGGATGTATTAAGAACATTCTTAAAAAAACACACATTTTACAGCATTTGTCACTCAGTGTCACCCTTGACTTTATATTTTCCACATGTGAGCGCTATTCCAAATTCCATGCAATTAGTAGCCTTAACACACCCAGAAACACTCCCATGGTTTGAACCTCCTTTGTCCAATTAACAAAAATGTAGGTTGGGAAATAAATGGCAGACGCTGATGCAAATTAATTATGTGTCCACCAAGCTGTTAGCCCGTGTGCAGAGAGCAGGGGCTGGCAGTCTGAGCGGGGTGCACACCGCCATATGGCCTGTGTGAGGGAGGACATCATTTGGGGTGGGGGGGGTGCAGTGGTGCACTCTTTAAATTCTCACAGATATTTATGTCTCACCCACAATGGACATGCTGGGAAAATCTGCAGAATTAGTCCAATAGAAATGTTGTAATGATTATGGCTTAGATGATTAGTAGTTTATTTTGATCCATCTGTAATCCTTTTAACCAGCTGTGGGAACTCTGCTGTGACACAGTTCAGAGTAAGAAACTGTTCTTAACTCTCTGCTCTCTAAACAATCACTTGCCTCCCTGGACTCAGGACAGCGGATTTATCACTTCACCAAGTCTTCACATTGATTTCAGCCTTTGAAATCAGTCTTTTGTGCCCCCAATCATGTTACAGTAATGATGATCTTGGCTCAGGCCTCAGGCTTTGACTCAACTGGGCAACGACAAGGCATGGTGGCTCTAATGAGAGACAGCAGACTGAGGATGCCACTAGGTTGCATCATGGGATATGTAGGATCACACATTTTCAGAGATGGCTTCAGATGTGATGTCAAAAGTCAGGATATCTTTCCCTATGCAATAACAATTTGACCATTAGTTTTTTGATATGTTGACAGTCTTAGGATATAGGTTTTCCACACAATTTGAGTGATCCACATAATATACATGTGTTTAGTTTTTGATGAGGGCATTCAGGAAGATCTTAGAGAGTGAGAGGATTCCTGAGGAATGGAGGAGAGGTTTGCTGGTGCTGATTTGTGAGGACAAGGGAGACGTCCAGAGTTGAGACAACTACAGAGGAATAAAGTTGATGAGACACACATTAAAGTTATGGGAAAGAGTAGTGGAAACTAGACTAAAGGCAGAAGCGAGAGTTCGTGAACAACACTGTAGTTTCATGTAAAAAAAAAAAGACTACAACAGATGCAATATTTGCTTTGAGGATGTTGATAGAGAAGTACAGAGAAGGCCAGGGGGAGCTGCATTGTGTCTTTGTACCTTGAGAAGGCAGATGACAGAGTGATGAGAGAGGAGCTGTGGTCTTGTATGAGGAAGTCTGGAGTAGCAGAGACGTATGTTAGAGTGGTGGAGGACATGAATAAGAGCTGTAAGACAATGGTGAGGTGTAGGTGTGACAGAGGAGATGAAGGTAGAGGTGGGACTGCATCAAGGATCAGCTCTGAGCACCTTCTTGTTTGTTATGGTGATGGACAGGCTGACAGATGAGGTTAGACAAGAATCTCCATGGACTATGATGCTTGCAGATGACACTGTGATCTGTAGTGAGAGCAGGTGGAGGAAAAGCTAGAGAGGTGGAAGTATGACCTGGAGAGGAGCCACAGCAAGACAGAATACATGTGTGAATGAGAGGAACCCAAGTGGAACGGTGAGACTACAGGGAGCAGAGATGAAGAAGGTGGAGGATTTTAAGCACTTAGGGTCAACAGTCCAGAGCAACAGAGACTGTGGAAGAGAGGTGAAGGTCAGTGTGTGCAAGAAGATTGGAACAGGTGGAGAAAAGCGTCAGGTGTGATGTGTGAAAAAAAAAAGTAATGAGAGGGATACTGCATATTAGATGTTTTGGAGATAAAGTCCGAGAGGCCAGAGAGATGGTTTGGAGATGTTCAGAGGAGGGATAGTGAATATATCAGTAGAAGGATGATGAGGTTGGAACTGCCAGACAGGAGGGCTAGAGGAAGACCAATGAGGAGATTTATGGATGTAGTGAAAGAGCACGTGAGGGTAACTGGTGTGAGGGAAGAGGATGCAGAAGATAGGGTTAGATGGAGGCAGATGATGACTCCTGAAGGGAACAGCTGAAAGAAGGAGACACAATTTTAGTGCAAGACCCCATTCAACAAACCCATTACATGAAAGAAAGAGATGAAAAATGTTTCCTTTTCATTGGCTTCATCAAATCCTTATAAAAGCATTAAGACAGGGACCTGAACTCTGACAATAAAACCAGCATAAAGGAACGCAAACATCACTGAGGGCATCAGTAACCTAAAACTCCATCACAACAGGATCGTGGCATAAGATTATTAGAACTATCATCATTAACATAAATTATGATGGCCAGCAGACCACCAATCCATGGGAATCTGCTTAATGCATGTTTAATGTGTCTCCTGGAAACAGCCTGCATTATAATCCTTTTCACTGGAGTTGTGTTCCCAACAGCATGTATGAGTTAATTCAAGTGTTTTCATGTTTTGTAAGACAAATACTGAGATAAAGGGGAAGGACAAAAGGAAAGGGATGGAAGAATTAGCACAATATTTAAGATAGTAACGATCTGATGTGTTAAATTCAACCATTACTGATTCATGTCATCTGCTGCACAGTTTTGAACAGGTTGAACTAATTTAAAGGTTTAATATTCAACCACTCAAATGTGTCACTAGAAAACACCCCTTTTAGAAGGCAGAAAGGCAAAAGCTGGAGTAATCAGATTACTCTGAAGTTTTCTGTTGTCAGACTGTGGACACAGTTGAGGGAAAGGTGAGAGGATTCAGTTGCAGAAATGTCTATGCAGTAGGAATGGATCTATTGTCCGTGAGGCAGGTGCACATTTGCGAGTGGTTATGTATAAACCTGGCCTCTAGTGTCCATGAAATCATCAGCCTGCTTGCACTGAAACCTTCACACAGTCCCAGCGTGTTGATGGAAATCTAAGGGTCTGAGTATCTCACTTTCTCTGGGTTTTTTCGAGCACAACAAAACACCTTAATTTCTACCAACAGCCCAATTTCATGCCGAGTAGCTTGGAACGTTAACCATTAGCTCTGAGGCCACAATTAAAAGCATTTCATCTGATAATGTGTACTCCTCGAGATTAAATGCAGGCATACCACTGGTGACTATGACAGCTAAAAATAGCTCCAAGCTGGGTATTTATTGTCAAAAATTTACACTGCACACAGAGACAGAGACATGCGTCAGGAGTGAAACGCCACCGTTCATCTCCAGACATTTAAAGAAGAGACGGAACAGCTATAGACACCTTTTAGCAAATATTTATAGCCCAAATTAAAACAACATCTCAAACACCCATACAAGCTTTTCCAGTTATATTGTACTGATACTGACATTTCAAGTATAATCCATGAGTGGCAAACTCCCTATCTTTCCATTAATATCATCAGGGACTGGTTATGGTCTGCACTTCCATGTATAGTGAGCATCATTTACTAGCAAGCTGTGTGTTTTCTTAATGTAACAGAGAATTTCCAGCAGTTACACAGACTTTTCTGTGACTGCTGTTAAACATCACGCCCTCTTGCAATACTGTCAAATAAAGAGGTTAGTTATATCTCTGAGGGCTCACATTAAATCTATAGAACAGAGTAGTATTTGTGTTTCTACTACCTCATGGGTTCATGCAGACACCTCCAAACTTGGCATGTAAGTGGTTCATCAGGCTCTATCTTTAATACATCCATTGCTGCAAAACAGGAAAGAAAGATTCTACACACAGCATTAACTTATATTGAAGTTTTCTCTGTTTGATGTACTTTGTCTCCCTCTAGTGGCTGAAAGCAGAACTATTTCCTCTCTTGGTTTTGTTGCCCCTCAGGTCTGACCATAGGCTCTGACAGAAAACCTCTACCAGCGTCATCTTTCAGATTCCAGAAAACGCTGATTTGTTTCTGATCATATTGTTCTAATGAATCTATTTGCAATCTAAAAGCATGAATTAGAATATTTACTCAACTGAACTACCAGTGTTCAATTGGGGAAGAAGCTATTTTACCCTTTTATTCTCCTGTGTGTTCTTCTTCTTCATCAGCATCTTCTTATAATGATAATAATGGTAATAATGCATGTCATTATAGACACCTTTAAAAACTCTTAAGGTCACCTTAACTCATGTAAGAACAAACATAACTAATACATACCTACTGCTCAAAAAATAAAGGGAAGACAAAAATAAGACATCCCAGATCTACATGAATGAAATCTTATTAAATACTTTGTTTTTCCACTTTGATTTTGAGTGTGACTCTAAATCCATTCCTCCATGGGTTGCTCAATTTGATTTCCATTGATCATTTTTGTGTGATTTTGTTGTCAGCGCATTCAACTATGTAAAGAACAAAGTATTTCATAATATTTCAGTAATTCAGATCTGGGATGTCTTATTTTTGTGTTCCCTTTATTTTTTTGAGCAGTATATTTAAACAACAAAGAAAAATAAATACTTACAATAAGATAATAGATACAAAAGATGGGTAAACTAAGTGGTGATGGTGGTGAGGAGAAATGATCATGTGGGGCAAGCAAGACTGAACGGGTGGGTTTTGAGATGTGAGTTAAGGGGGGGGGCAGAGATGTTGATGTCTTGTGGTAATGCATACTAAAGTTGGAGAACAGAGCGGTTAAAAGATCTAAGTCACGTAGCGGGCAACCAGGCAGGTAGAGTGGAGGGAAGAAAGGCTGAGGAGGAGCAGCCTGCATGGGTGGGCATGTATTTTTCAGTGAGGTACGGGGGAGCTGGGCTATGGAGGGCTCTGAATGCTAAGAGCAGGACTCCTAAATCAGCTGGAGCATCAGGCGGGAGCCAGAGTTGTTTGAGGCCAGAAGGTTTGTTTTGTTTTGAGGTTCAAGAGTAGCTGAGTTCTGGACCAGAATTTTTATTTTGTATTTATTTTGAAGCAGCAGGATCATAACAGAAATATACAGGTGCATGAATGAAGGAAGAGGGTCCTGCTATCCTGCATGTTGGTTCTTTATCAAGGCTAACTGATGCATTAAAATTAACTTTCCATGAGACTAGCGAGGACATTCTGCAGTGGTTAGGGCAGGTTCATGTACACGAAGGCTAAGGTCCTCCTGAGGCTGGTTGCGGGCTCAACTCCCAGCCTGTGACCATTAACTGCATGTCTTCCCTGTTTGCTCTCTGACCTGATTACCTGTCCCTCACTGTTAATAAAGTCACTAGCGCCACAAAAACTTAAAAAAAAAAAAAAAAAGCTAAGACATTTCTTGAACAAGAAAGGAGGGGCTTGAAAGTATGTTATGGGAACACTGGGATGTTTCTTATATTTTGGGAAGTTTGATAACTAACGTTATTGTATCATACTGGAAAAAAAGTATTCACTATATACGGTTGTGTTTAAAATAATAGCAATATGTTGTTTTTTTTTTTAAGCAAGAAAAGATTAAAATCCTTATAACAGCTTTTATTTCCAATTACGCAAACAAACAATAATTATTAGGTTGTTCAAAAAAATCGTAGCAGAGAGTTCAGTTCGTGACATTGTGTCAAACAGGTGTTTCTCACATTTAAATAAAATGAAGAACAAAGGTTGCGCATTTCAAATATTTATATTGAATTTACTTACAATTGTCTTTGTTGGCTTGAATTTTTTTTTTTTAATCAATGTCCACGTAATTATTATTATTATTATTTTCAACATACATAATTACATTTTGTGGAACACTCAAATTTATTGTGTATTCAAGGACAAAGGCAGTAAATGTTGTACATGCTGGTTATAGTGCAATTCTCTCTGAAAATCTGAGTTAAAAAAAGTGGTTCCAGACATTGTTTAGAAGAACAGTGTATTTTGATTTAAAACTTCATTGGAGAGGGGAACTATAAAGTGCAGAAAATGATGGGCTTCTTAACTTGAACGACCAGAAACACTTTAAAAGCAACCAGTGGCCAATGATCAGCTCCAGGGTGTTTAAAGATCTAAAGATACCTGAGAGGACTGTAGCAAATTAAAGATGCCTTTGTGAAGCCAAACTATCAGCTTCCTTTGCTGAAAAACATAACGAGTGCTGAAGGGGTTAAAATTTGCTCAAGAACACACCGACTGGCCTGAAGGAAAGTGGAGCAACATTTTGAGGAATGATGAAACCAAGATTCCTCTTTTTGGGTCTAGGGGCCACTTTGTCAGATGACCCCAAAAACACTGAACTCAAGCTACAGTTCACTGAAGAGAGTGAAGCATCCTGATTCCTGAACATTCAATATTTCATCTATTTTATCATTAGACATGTCGGTAAATATTAGCTCTTGTTCAGATCCATCCATCCATCATCAGGCTAAAGGCCCAGGTCGCCAATCCATCTCAGGTCTAGTTCAAAAATATTTGTTAGTCATTTTAAATACTCTAGTTTACCTACTCTACTTACCCTCTCCACTTAACCTGACACCAACAATTTTGTAGACGCTTGATTCTGAAACTACAATTTTTATTTATGAATGAGACACAATACCACGTTTAAGAGAATTATATAAGGTAACAGACCTTCTTCTCAGCATAAAATATACATGTAAGAATTACTAAGATCTACAAAAAAATTAAAAGAGTACTAACTTTTGCACCTGAAAGAGCAAAACCTGACTTTTCTTTGTCTTCTAGTTCTCAAACTTATTTCAACCTGAACTTCTACAGAAAGAATTGTGAAGTTACTACATGTGTCCCAAGTGCAGCTCTTCTACAGGAATCTGAAACAAACAAACAGCTGCCTGAAGTCACTGAGGTTTGTCTGCACCTGTCTGGCAATAAACAGGCTGCTTAGCAAGGCACTTCTGCCTTTCAAGGCTTTACTTTTAAAAATCCTTTTGATCTTACACGTGAGTTAAACAAAAAGCCTCGTCTGAGAAGATACCATAAAACCTTACTTAGTTGTGGAGAAGTCACATAGGAGGAAAAGCAGAATGAAGAGAACAATGACTGAGTTTTGAACCACCAATTAGTTAATCAAGCAATCTAGCTACTTTTATCAATTTTATTATTTGCATTATACATTACTATTAAATATGTTATTGTTTTCGCATATTTTTATTATCATAGTTATTATTTTATTATTGTAACTATTACTACTGTATCATGATTATCCTCTTCCAAAGCAGAGACCAGAGATGAAAAATTAGAACCAATACTTTCCACAAATCTCAAATGTTTTTGTTTTATTTAATTTTTGTGATCCACACCATCTAGTTACAAAAGTAGATTTTAAAATATCTCCAAAAACAAACAAAAAAAAAAAAAAAAAAAAAAAAACAATTGTCAAAGCACTTCAACCAAAGACATTTCTTTTCTTTAAAGTGTTCAGAGTTAGATCAGAACATCAAATGCACGGCCATATGAGACTTTTTTAATCACTGCTAACTCTTCTGCTGGGTATCTGAAATTAAACCCCTGAATGCCAATAGGAAATTACACTGCAACAGATTAAAAACAGCATCTCATCCCAGTGCTCACATCTGGCACGGATAGCAGCTGCTGATTTCAGTCATGGTTACGATGTGCTCCTTCCTTCAAAAATGAAGTTCTGATGAATGTTGGATTAACATTTTTAACTGATTTCCAGTTAGTTTTGTGATGGACCGGGTGACCTTTGCAGGGTGTGGCATGCCTGGTGACTGATGACAGCTGAGGTGGGCTCCAACCACCGTGATTTCCAGTCCGTTCCTTCAGCTTCACTGGTTTCAGTTCCAGTCCTGAGACACCACACTGCATTAAACTTTGTTCCAGTTTTTCAGGATGTTCCCCGCTGCTTCCAGAGTACTGTCTTGCTGTTAAAGAAGGACAGCATGTCACAAAAATAAGAAAGTACATTTGATAACTATGTTTGTGAGAGACATTCTCAAAGTGTTACAAATCCATTATAATCACTGGATTATTAAACAGAGATGTAATCGATCTACATTAAAATATTGATTTAATGAGGAACGATCTAATTAACACTGACACAAAATGAAACATGGACCAGACAATACATGTCGTGGAGTGATTGTCTGGCTCTAGTTTTACTAAAGGAAAAGATTGTCATTAGCTATCTAGTAGACCTCAGAAATAATATGTGAAATGATATTTTAGTAACTTACTGTCATTTGATATGAAGGGAAGTAACTGTATTCAATCAATATGAGTTGAATCAAATCAAAACTAAATTATAACAGACTGAAAATGGGAAAACACTGAATTATCATCATCACCCAGTTAATCTATCTGAAATTGTATCATGGTAAAACTTGTGATTTATACTCCTAATATGAGATGACATCACAGCACAAACCACTTATTTCATTATTTATCTGAGTGATTCCAGGTAGTTCATGTAAACGAGGACCCTTCATCACACAACTGAGGCAGATTTGGTCGTCCACATGTTCTGTCCTTGGACCAATACTTTATATGTATTTTATGTAAACCTTGGGTGTCAAAACAAATGAAAAGACCTTATAAGACAAAAGAAAAACCCTTTTCAGGGACCAGAATGATTCAGCTAAATGAAAGCTCCAGAGACAAATCAAAAGACAAATAACAGCGGATGACTACAATTACAATCAAAAGACAGGGAGCTCTGACATCCAGTCATTTAAGGGAAGCATGGCAGAGTATTAAAACTATGACAGGTGTCCCACATAAAGGTGAGGGGAAGAGTGCACTGGGTCAGCTCAGCTCCTTTGCTTTGTCACTTTCACTTTCCAGTGGTGATCTCCTCCCTTTCTAACCCTCCTCAGGATTTTTTAAGAATCTCAAGTCCTTCATTTGGTTTGTAAAGTACAGAGATAAAAGTGTTTTCTTCAACTTAAAACAGTTGTTGCAGTTGATATTTGTTTATGCTCATTGCTGTGCGGACATTTCCAAATGTTGGTATTTATTAACTGGAAGAAAATAGGATTTATGCTTTGTTTCTTGAATAAGATCCATTCAACAGCAGCAGGTGATATTAAAATGTCCAAAATTGTTTAATAATGAAGATGCTAAAATTTCTATTAAATTCAGTTTAAAACTGAAATTGCAAATACAATGAAAACTGTTTCATAAGTTGTTTCCAAACTGCTGACTGGCCTTTGTGAACACAGCTAAACAGTATTTATGCCTGCTATTGTGCTTTTCTTTTCTTTTTTTTTTTTTATCAACTTCTTTCCATTTATACACTTCAATTAATTCATATAGCAGCTTTAATCATGCCCTTCTCTTAAGGAACCAGCTCCTAGTTTGTGTCCAGGAAGCAGTTACGTTCTTGATGGTTAAGATTAGGTTTAAACATTCCTTTTCTGATAAAGCTTATAGCAGTTGTGGGCAATATTGTTTTATCCCCATACAACCATGTTGGCATACATAAAGTAGCATAAGGGCCACAAGATCAGACAATTTAATTAAAACAAGTCTACAGGCCTTAAAAGTTCAGCTTCAAAGGTGAATTTTTGAAAGACTGTATGCATGAACTTATACAACAGCATTTTAACGTTTGTTGATGTTTGGCCCCTTTTTCACATCTGTCAAGTCTGTTTTATTATGTTTAGCATTGTTGGTCAGAAAACATCTTAATGTACCCCTTGAACAGTGACCCTCTCTTGACAAACATTCAACAGTTGATTAACATTGGTTAAAACCTTGACATTCTAGATAAACATTTTTGGGATAATTAATTAGAAGTCTGGTTCTGTTTAACAAAACCCCTTGACCTCTGACCTCTGACCCTGCACTTGGCACTGACAGGGATATGAACAAAATGTACCTTAATTGTTGTGTTGTTTTGTTTTCATTTTGGGAGACTGGACTGAGGCGGTCCAGGAGAAGTTTCAGGTACTCAGCCCATCATTTCTCCATGTGTGGTTTATAGTTCGGGCTAGTCTTAGATGTCTGTGGGCCTTAACTTTCATTATGCTACTATAGGCCTAGACTGCTGCTGCTGTGGGATGACCCATGATGCACTGGGCATCTTTCCTCACTCTGCTAACTTTACTCTATATCAATACATGACTATATTCTTGTAATCAACTTTTTCTTTTTCTTCCCAAAAGACACTTCGTCTGACTAGTGCGGACTAGTCAGACCGTTGCGTTGAGAACTGATGAAGCCGCTTGGATAAGAGGCGAAACGTCTTCTAGACAAATCTAAGTCCAGTTGTCTATGATTCAATTGTTGCGAGAATGGAACTTACCTGGATAAATGAGAATATCCACAGACTTCCCAAAAAAATGCAATCTGCTTATCTCCTTAACTACACAATAAAAATAAACTAAGATGAACAGAAGCTAATTGAAATAAATTCTGAACAGTGTTGTTTTTGGTGTGACAGAACCTGTTATATTTACCTTAATGAAGCAAAGCCGGATATATTTTTCAAACTGCTTCTTGGATTCATCTCCGACGAAGGCCGTGACTGGAATGGCTGCCAGTTTCTGTTAAAAAATAGATTAATAAACATTAGATGAGAAGGCACTGAAAACTGCAGCAACATGAATGCCATAATAAACAAGTATTCTTACCTTTTCTTTAATCATCCACTTCACAAACTTGTAGTCATAGGCATCATCGTCAACAATATGTGATAGGTCCAGATCTACAGTGAATATAGAACAGAGGTGGATATTCATTAGTGGGGTCTGATCTCTACAGATGTGCTGGACAGAGCTGTAAAATGGGATTTGACAAATCAGATGCCCTCATCTAGGTGACCTGACCAGAGTTGATTAGACTCCAGCTCGTGTCCCAGCAGCATTAGGCCATGGATCTGACCAAGGTTATTATAGTTTTGAAATTTTCTTTAGTTTTTATTTTTATTTAGTTTTCCAGTTTGCTTTTTTATTTCAGTTTAGTTTTAGTTTGTTCAACAAGTAATTTAGTAGTTTTAGTTTAGTTTTTATTTTGAGGAATTGACTAGTTTCAGTTTAGTTTTTATTTAGTTTTAGTCTTAGTTTTAGTTTTTCTTCTTCTTGCAGTATGCAGCAGATTATACACCTTTTCGACTTAAAAATTGTGGACATGCGCCCCCTAGTGGCCCCGCCATAACTGGAGGGTGCGGTGCTCCACCAACTAACCCAAACACAGCAGCGTGGAGGATCTGTTACGGATAACACAGACATGTCTTGGATGATGATGTTAGGCAGTGGCCTCCAGTTACAGATGAAGGTAGTTTATCGCTGTTTTTAATGATTGGTTATGGAAATAGCATGATCTATTCCCATAATCAAACACTAAAAACTGTGGAACGCTGGCTATAACTAACGTCAACAAGCCATAAAGATTATGCTACTGTAACATTAACGCTAGCGGTAAATTCGGCTATGTGTTAATGTTATATTTAATTTATTTTATCATCCACCTAAGTCATTCATTCATTAATTTATTCATTCATTTATAGGCTTGTGCTAGTGCCGAGGGCTACAGTAGCGTCATACTGCTGTTCTTTCGGCCAGAATCGTGCGGGACTCTCAGTGAGACTATGAATAGTACGAGATTGAATGTTAACGAAAACTCACCCGGCTGTATTCATTTGGAACAAAGTCCTTTCTGTTGATATTTTTCACCCACGTCTTCCTAACTTCTTGTTCTGCAAACAAGGCAGTCTTCGTGCATACTTTCTTCTTCCATTGTTGGCACAGTTTATGACGGAACATGTATTCCCACTCGACCGACTCGACATTATAAAAATATATTTGTAGAAAAGAAAAACACTGGTTAATCTGCGAGCCGGTGAAAGTGTCGCTCTGTAGCACAACCCCGCAATGGCGGACGGGGTACTTCCGGGGGGCTGGCCCGAAAAGGTCTATATCCGCTATGCTGCCCCCTCTCTGGAGGGAGGGTAGCATAGCGGCTGCTGCAGGACAGGCAGTAATCTCTATGGCAGTAATCGAGGGAGAAAACGAAACGACAACGAAAACGAAGCTGAATTTATCTACAATTCAGTTTAGTTTTAGTTAGTTTTACATCCTTCATTGTAGTTTTTATTTAGTTTTCGTTTTTTTTTTAATTGTAGTTTTTATTTTTATTTCAGTTAACTGAAATATTTTTTCATTGCTAGTTTTAGTTTTAGTCTTAGTTTTCGTTAACTATAATAACCCTGGATCTGACTACCTGATCCAAAGGCATTTAGTGGCTCACTCAGCGACCTCAGCTGAAGCATTGATGGCTCTCTTTTCTGCCCCCCAGATTATTGCTGGCATTGTGAGAACGTTGATGAGTAGTTGCACTGCAAATCTTTAGCAGCCCACCTCCAAAGTCTCGCAGCGAGTCTGCCAGCCTTGTTCTCTGCACTCCTCCACAAGATGTCAGTAATTTCTCCTCCTTGGCTCTTTGGTACAGTGAGCTCCAGGATAATCAGTTACTTGGCAGAATATGAAGCGACGAACATGTCTGGTCAAAGCTGTGCTGTTCTGTTCGTCTGAAACTTTCCCAGTTTGCCAAGGGACACTTCAAGTTTCTAGTCAGTAACAGTGGTGAGGAGGCCAGACATTGCTCTGGGTTGTGCTCACAGCTTTCCTCCGGGTTTTAAAAATATTGTGTTCCTTGGTTTGTGGCGCTATTTGATGGTGTTGACAGCAGTGGTTCTGCTCTCATCAGCTGCCTTAAGCACCGGGTCATGGTGCCAGAGGTAGCGACCATCTCTGGGTGCTTTTGGACTTTGAACTCTGTTCCAGGGTCTCCTCCATCTGACGAAGGGAAAAGGAGGGTGACTCAGTTTTTCCCCTTTGATAAAGGTTTGCAGGACTGGGTAGAACATCATAAACAAGTTGGACCAGAAACCTGACGTGGTGGAAATCTGCTTACCAGTCGTTAGACCAAGTAACATTTCAATGCAACACATTTTCCCCATTTGGTTCAAGCTCCCTCTTATCCCATCCCACCAACCTGCTGACTTGTACTTCCTCCATGTCTGCCTGAACAACATGAGCTGCTTGAATAACCACCGTCTGAAAAAATATTAGATCCATCTACAGTTGAAACCAGAAGTTTACATACACTATATAAAAATACACGTAACCTTTTTTTTTTTCTTACTGTCTGACATTTAATCTGACTAAACATTTCATGTTTTAGGTCAGTTAGAATTATTAAAATTATTTCTATGTGCTTGATGCAAAAATAATGACATGAATATATATATATACATATATATACACACACAAAAACGCGCACACACGTGTGTGTTACTTTATTACTTTCGTCAAAGTCAGAAGTTAACATAGAGTAAGATTATTATGCCTTTAAATAATTTGGGAAAGCCCACAACTCAACTTTTAAGTACATAATCCTACAAAAAAAAAAACAAGACATGTCTAGATATACCTCTTTAAATGAGCAGACTCCCGTGCAACTGTCACGTGATTTTGAAACCTTCAGGGTAAACTCAATCCCTCATGAATCCAAACATGAAGCAAGAGCAGAAAACATGTTTTTTTTTTCTTTATAAACTGTCTGCATATGTATACTGCTCTAAAAAATAAAGGGAACACAAAAATAAGACATCCCAGATCTGAATGAATGAAATATTCTTATGAAATACTTTGTTTTTCCACCTTGATTTTGAGTATGACTCCAAATCCAGACCTCCATGGGTTGGTAAATTTGATTTCCATTGATAATTTTTTGTGTGATCTTGTTGCCAGCACATTCAGCTATGTAAAGAGCAAAGTATTTAATAAGAATATTTCATTCATTCAGATCTGGGATGCCTTGTTTTTGTGTTCCCTTTATTTTTTGTTTGTTATGGTTAGTGCCATAATTTAGGAAAACCATTCAAGTCTGATGTACAGTGATTATAATCAGTTATATAATAATCAGTTATAGAGACGCAAGAGGACAGAACAGAAAAAAGGACAAGACAGTGATGGTGTGGTGTGTGATGTAATAGATAAATATGAATAGAAATATAAAGTATACATATATCTATGCATGACATGTACCCATATACATATGGCCCTGAAGATTATGTATGTAGATGTGCACGTATAATAATGACCCAATATTAATACATGCACATACATATCTATAAACCCTACTTTCCAGACTATAAGTCGCACATTTTTTAGTAGTTTGGCTGGTCCTGTGACTAATATTTCAAAGTGACTTATATATCAAAAATATACGCCATGTCATCCATGACAACAACCGGGCATCGTCTACTGAACACTGCTGCCGTAGAAATTACAAGAGTAAACCATAAAGACCGAGAGAACACAAATATGCCACCAAAAAGAAAAAGCTATACTGCAGAATTTAAAGTGAAGATTATGTATTATGCAGCTGAAAACAGTTATCGAGCAGCAGAAAGTTTGGAGTGAGTGAGAAAATTTTCAGGGACTGGCGAAAAAACATAAGTAACTTTTACAACTATGAAAAAAAAATCGAAGAAGGCTAACTGTGGGCTGAAAGCGTGATGACCAGAGCTGGAGGAACAAGTCCACAGATGGGTCCAGCTGCTGCTAGAACGGGTCATCAATGGTGCAATTATTGCCTGGTCTTATTGCCTGATGTGACTTGTATATATTTTTTTCCTCTTCACAACATATTTTTTGACAGATGCGACTAATACTCCAGTGCAACTTATGGCTCTGGAAAATACGGTCACTGCAAAGAACATGTATTAATCTGCAGCTAAAAACGCATCAATTTGGCATGCTCGTGTAACCTCTGGTTTAAAAACTCAGTGACCAGATGATTTAAGAATGACTGTGCTGATTCTTAAATACTTGTGGGCTCAAACAAACAGACTTTCATGAATCCAGCCGAGCAGGCGGTACTTCCTGGCACTCGGCTGTGAGTCGCTGCGTGTAGGACTTGAGGTTGCAGAGAAGGATGCTGGAGAAACCAAACCACAAAACTTTTCTGTGGGACTTTAGTTTTAGGCTTTAAAAGTGATAGCTTGAAAACGTTTCAGGTGGTTGATGCGGCATGCCCCCCACAACATGATGGTAGGGGAAACACTGACACAATATGAATAGCTCTTTCATGTTATAGCGCACCATGCTGAAGGCAGACAGTACCTGACAGCAACACCAGAGTAAGTGAATGTGTTTGTGATGTCAGTTTAAAGTGTAACTCACTGAGGGATGTGACATCCACTAGCATGAAGTAACCTCCATCTGGGATGATGGGTTTCATACCAGCCTCCAGAAGGATGGCGGCCAAGTGGTCCCTCTTCTTTTCAAGTTCTTCAGCTAGCGAAGAAAAGTAACACTCAGGCTGACCCATCAGTTCAAAGTTCAGGAGTAAACTTTGTGCCACAGCCTCCTGTAGACAAACATGCAGTTGAATATCAGTGACCTTTTGCATTTCTCTTCTATTAATTAACTCCATTCCTTATTAAAAAGTGTTACCTGTATAGGTGTTGGGCATGTGTACAGAGTATTCTGCATGACGGTCTGAAGGTGCTTTACCAAGTGCTCAGGTCCGATTGACCAGCCAAGCTAGAAAACACAGATGTAAATTCCACAACATGACAGAAATGGTTATTAATAATTTTAATTACTCTGCACCCAAATGTTCTTACCTTCCAACCAGTAACGCTAAATGTTTTCCCTGCACTGCTGATGGTTATTGTTCTATCCCACATCCCAGGAAGAGTGGCTACAGAAAAAGAAAACTACATCTGATTATTATCCAGAACATTGATCGTGGCAAGTAGGACTTACAAATTCTGTTAAAAAATATCATACAAAATTGGTAAACATACCAATTTTTACATGTTGGTGTCCTTTGTAGATGAGCCACTCATAAACCTCATCACTGAAACACAGTGCGTCATGTTGAATACAAAGGTCTGCGATCATCTGCAGCTCGTCTCTTGTGAAAACCTGCAGGTAGAGGACAATAACTACTGGAGGCGCCAGTCTTCTTCTGTACCACAAGTCAGCTTATTTTTCAAAAACAGCATTGATTTTCACACAGTTTTTTTAAAAGCAGTACTGTGCAGTCCGTTGGTCTGTCAGGGATGGATACAAGGAGGGGTAAGCAGTCAGTGTGCAGCTCTGAGCCAGTAGTGGGGGACGAATTACACAGAAATAAATCCTATATGTAGAGGAAAGCCACCATGTTGAAATGCAACATTCAAAAGCTGTTAAGACACTATGCAAACACTGATAAGCCAACTCTGTTTGGTCCCTATAAACAAGGAACAGTTGAACAAAGGCAGCTTTGTGTTTTATTTGCCATATTATAGTAGAGTATCAGGTCATAAAGTATCAGGAGTGTTTACTTACCTTCCCAATGGGATTGTTCGGAGTATTGATGATAATGGCCTTCGTTTTGGAGTTGAATTTACTGGTAAGCTCATCTGGGTCGAGATACCAGTCAGCACTTGTCATTGTCATTTTTCCAGATTTCTACAGTTTTGCATAGGACATGTTGCATTATTATTATTCCTCAATATCGAATGACATCCAAAGAATGCTGATGTAAATATATCAGTTCTGAATGATTGAATTCAGCCTTCCGAAAGACTTGGAAAAGTGTGTGAACATTTTGCTATTTAATGGTATCTTTGTTTAGCAGTGGGAAGTGATCAAGTGGGAATTCAGAAACCATGATGTAAACATCAAGTAAAACTTACAGGCTTTAATGGTATTAATACAGGTTTGGCTCCTGCCATTCGCACCATAGGTACGTAGCAATCAAAGAAAGGTTCAATTATGATGACCTGGGTAAAGGGACATTACACAATAAATTTCATACACAGTGAGTGCAAGTATAATCATAAACATGCATGCAAATATTTATAAGAAGTGAAGCAAGCAAGAGAAATGCCTTTACCTCATCTCCTTCATCCACCAGGGCTTGTATGGTACTGAATAAAGAACCGTAACCCCCTACTGTGACCAGGATTTCCTTCAAGGGTCAATTTTACGTCCACAGACCTTCCCATACACTCGAGAGAGGGCCTTCACCAAAGATGGATGACCCTGGTAATCAATAAAGAACAAAAACAAATGGGCAGAACCAACAGTTAGTAGTGGACTTTTGGTGTTTTCTAATGTGCATTTTTTGCCTCTCAATACGGACGGCTTGCGGTTTTACTAGAAGAGGAGTTTCAGCAGACAGTTTGATACAATACATACATTTGTGCCTCTCACAATTGCACTGGAACAATCATGCGGTGACTGAATAGTGGAAATGGAGATGGATAGTGAAATATGGATATTCAAATGTTAAAACTTTATACTGTCCAACATCGATTTGAGCTCTTGAATATTACACCAGTCAGAAAAGCAGTGCTGGTTCAATGCATCCTTGGACCGAGTTTACTACTTTTGTTATGCTTGAATACTGTGTGATTAAAAACCAGTCTTACATGTTAATTTCATGTTACACTGCGAAAGATGTGACTGATAGAGCTGAGCAGTTGCTATTTAATTAACCATAAAAAAAAAAAAAATAATAAATTGGTGCCATTTGAAGCATGTTTAGCTCGTCTGGAAGGTGTGGATATTTAAAATGCAGTTGTATGCTAATCTACACCAGACAGATATGTCAATCTTGATTTTACTCTCTCATCTGTCTGCCAGCCTTCCAGATAGATGACACCCTACTTTTAAGGATATGTCCCATACAGGCCACCTAGTCTACCCATTGATCCATGATTTTCTTTATAGACAGCACAGGCTTTTCCCTTGCAACCCTTCCAAACAAACCCCATTTGTTATTTGGTCTTTTTCAAAAAAGGGGCTAGCTGAGTACAGGGAAAACTGTATCCACTAGGTGGCAGGCACAAATGAGGGGCGCCACGCCTTGAGAACTCTATTTTAAACTTCCATGGTTTTTCAAGTTTTATAGTGCAAATCTACGTATGTTTCAATAAAATGATGTGCTCAGATTTTCTTTCAAAAAAAAAAAGCTCCTGTCTGAGACCAAAACCCAGAGTCTGCTGCTTCAATGACCCAGTAATATCTCCTTTTCTCTCTACGTCACAATCACAATTAAGAGCATCATGGTGGCTCAGGGGGGGACTTGTTGAAAAAAGGTTGAGAACCACTGTTCTACATGATCTCTGACATCCTCAGATGTAGTTCTTTGTTGCAATTTTTCTGAGAATTATGTGGTCTGAGGTAAGGTTTTTGGGATATTGACTCCTAAGAAAATTAGCACTAGGAGTAAAAATAATGACATAACATTAAATCCTTCAAGTCACCTGTCAAACTCAACTTGACACGGCCATCCATTTTTATACAAGGTGTGAAGGTGGACCTCTCTATGACTGAGGAGCTCTTAGATCTAGCAGCCATCCACTGGACAACAACTGGGAGGGAAATTCTTTGAGGAAGTTGATGTCCATGAGCAAAAATAAATTATCCTGGGAAAACCTAATGGGCTAACTACTGATGGTGCACCTGTAATGTGTGTAGAAAAGAATGATCTTGGTTGGACTAATGAAGGAGAAAATGCAGAAAAGTAACTGCCATACACCTATGATATCATATTATTGCATTATCTATCAAGAAGCGAATTTCATTCAGTTTCTGGTGCATTTCAATACGCTCAGTGAGCAACCAAAATGAGCCAATTTGTTAGTTTGATCAGTGCTTCTCTGATTTCAGAGCAGAGCACTCAGGCTTTGCCATCTTTGCCAGTCCTTTCACAGCCGATGTCAACAGTGTGCCCCATCACCTTCAGATGGACTTAATGGAGCTTCAAAGTGATGGTGGCCTGAGGATAAAGTTCCAAAATACTGCAATGGAGGATAGTTTTAAACTGGCTCACCCCTTTTTCTTATATTGATTTGCAATATTCTCATTTTCTATGCTAATAATTTGAATACATTTTTTAATTAATTTTATCAGGAAAAAGTTGTTGCAGTCTGTTCAAAGTCAATAGTTTTTGTTTGAACAATGTTAGTATTAGACTATTCAATAAATGTTAATCCTGTTTGACCCACAACTTAGACTGTGTTTTTAATGTTGGCCCCTTGTGTGAATGAGTTTGACACCCCTGCTTTAAGTGGATATTTGTTGATATCACAAAGTCTGTGACAGTATGAGTCTAATTTAATTCAATTCAGGAGCTAGTATTAAATATGAGATTACATCATATGTAGTACCATGAAGCTCCTTCTTTTTAGCCAAAATAAGACTGAAGAGTGTGGTGCTTTTCAAAGTGATGTAAAATCACAGTCTTCACGGTTTTAAGGTTTTATATGGTGATAGCTTTAAAATATCTGTTGATTTTTGACTGCTTTTAAGTGTAAAATCACTCCATTGACAGAATAACTAGGGAAGCTAGTGTACCAACTTTAGCAGAACACATCTATGGACTTCTGATGGTTGATTTCTTGATGATATAATATTGTTTTACATTTTCTAGCTCTATCATGTCATGGTATTTTTTCAACTTTGTTTACATTCATTCTACCACAGTAACAAACATCTGCAAAGTACAAAATAAACTTCAGTTGAAACTGGTCTGACAGCCTGTAGGTGACTTCCACATTTGAAAAAGCGATACATTTTTCATATTAAATTGTGGAGTAAAATAATTAAATTTGATTATTTTAGATGCAACTATTAGACTATTTTAAAGTTCAAAGTGAAACAGGAAATAAAGTTAACAGAGGACAAGGAACTTAAGAAAAGCAAAGCCAACCAAGAAAACACAGAAGAAAATCCAGAAAACAAAGAGAGCATGACATGCCCAACCCTTCCCATGACATAGTAAAAATATAAAGTTGCTTTCAACTTTTTACTGATCTTAATCAAACCAAATTCAACCATATCTGAAATCTAATTAAGGTTTAATTCATACATCAGAATTAGGAACTCCATTGGAGTTTTAGCTAAGTTCAAACAAAACAACAGATACGTTTTAAAGTACCGTTTCGGAAGGAATAGAGGAAGGTCAACCAGAAAACATGGATGTTCTGGGCTTGAGTTAAACTTTTTTTCAGCTGTAAAATTTGTTGGTTGTTTTGAAAATTATGATTCAATAAAAATTTTATAATTCCACCATGAATCACTTCTCCATTTATTCAAACTTACAAAGCCTCTGGTATACTGGTTCATGAGGTCCACTGACGCAGCCTTTCCTAGTGCTTCCTTGACATAAGAAGGTGGGGGGAATATCTGGGAAGCCTTGGCCAAGGTTAACAATGGAAGGGTCAGCTGCTACTGATGTAAATGCCACCCTGTGAAAAAGCAAAAAAAAAGTGTCAGTTGCCAGAACAGCTATCACAATGCATTTCAAACCATGAGGGTGAAAAAAACTTAAAAAGTCACAAAATAGTTTCACAATTAGTCCTATCAGATTCAAATTGGCATAATACCATTTTATAGTCTCCTTTTCTCTTAATCTGAGGGCTGGACCTCCAGCTACTAATAAAGTAACAGACAACAACAGTATCATCGTAAAAACAGAATAAGGCATGAGTACTTTGCCAAAACATTTCACCAACTCATACTGACACTGTTACAAAGAATTACTGAGAGAATATAGTCTGGTCAGATGAAACCAAAACTGAACTCTTCGGATGCCATAAAACACACCATGTTTAGAGAAGAAATGGACATCATTATGAATATCACCCCAAAAATGTTGGGCTGCTTAGCGTAATCTCTGGTTCTTTGATAACAAAATAAGGTGTTTCAATATGGGAATCGCCTCGGCCTGACCAACTACTGACCTCCAATGACGCCACATCTCTCTATGACAGACAGGTTGCGACGTGTTCAGGGCTCGCCCCCACATATTACATTGGCCAACCGACCACTTCCTACTCATTCTAGATAAGGTTTCTTACCGTGCCTATGCAGGGAGGGAAGTGTTGGTGACACCCAGATACTACGTACACTGTATAGGGACTAAACGGCTCTTTTCCCAGTTCACTCTGAATCTGAGATCGATGAGGTGACTAATCATTGCCTGCCTGGAGTAAATTATGTAATTGTCTATGTATGACAATATTCTGATGCCACAGTTCCTCAATGGGGACAACGTTGCCTTCACACACTTGCTAAACTCCCTCAGGGCTTGAGTGAGCCCGAAAGGAATGGTTTAAAACTCGTAAGCTGCGCCCTAAAAAAGCAAACCTGAGAAACTTTCTGTGTCGGGAATGAATGGCAATGTGAAAACATGTGTTGAGGGGATAGATCATTACAAATCAATCTCCTGGGTGAATGGAGCAGCGTTCCAATGTCATGGGGGTGCAATTTGCCCTAAGCAACAAGCCTGGCTGCAGAAATGCACTTTTTATTTCTTTTTCTACCCCCCAGCACCTATGGAACGCAGAAAAGTGCTTGGTGACACCAACAGAGTATTTTGAAGTCTGGGACTATGAAGTGCTTTATTTCTGTCTTTTCCCCTATTAGGACATGAGAGGGAGAGTGAATGACACCTGATGAGCTAGAGATCACAGGAGTCTCTGAACATATAACAGGAGAGTTGATTTCATGAGGGAAAGTGGTGGACAGCAGGGTGTTAGGTTGCACACTTCTTCTTTCATTCTCTGGGGTGGAATTGGCAGTTCCTGGTAGCTACTGCTGCAAAGTAGTGCTTTGCACCTCATATATACATACACTGTTTTTTGTGGCAAGGCTGGTGGGAGCTTCTTGCCATCATATCAGTCTCATTCAGCTCCTTCTATATCCTGAACAGTTGACCATGGAATGGTCAGCTTGGCCACAGCCATCTAAAGACATCGTACAGATTGTTCTCTGCAAAAAGAAGCAAGTTCAGCCCCACTAGGTGACCTTGAATGCTGGGCTGGAAAAGAAGATCCTCCTCTTCCTGCATGTCATCCCCATCTAGGAGATTGAAGTTAGTGCCCGGGTCGCTCTCCACCTCTGCGGCCACCAGACTGAGCTCCCACTTTCAAGGAGACCATCAAAAGTGCATGCACGATCGGAGATTCAGCGGCCATCTTATACCTACAACCTGTGGTGGTGGCATGTGGCTGATGGACATCATCCACCACCGTAGATGTGCATGCAGAAAAATGGGGATCCTGGGAATTAGCCACTGTGATGCTCAGCCTTCTGTCAAGAAACTTTACGGACATTAATGAGCAGTGCGAACATCCCCATGGGTTCATCAATAAAGCCTGAGAGTGTTTAGTGCCTATGCATGCTATGCCCAACGGGTGAGAGTCCCTACCCAAGATGGAGGACCCACAAGACACGGGGCATGGGTGGGATGCAGCCATAGTGCAAAATAATACTTCGACCCCCCTAAAGAAGGGACAAATTGTCATTTTTGTCATCTTCGACCCCCCTAAAGAAGTGACAAATTATCATTTTTGTCATCTTCGACCCCCCTAAAGAAGGGACAAATTGTCATTTTTGTCATCTCTAGATAATGTTGTCCCCCCAATTGTCATTGTATAATTCGCACTCTGGATGCAGCCTCCTTAGCTTTCGGCTGTGACTCTTTGGTGAAGGTAGGAATCATGGCTAACAAGGCTCAACCTTACATGTTAGCCTCTCTATCAGAAGTACCAACTGTGATTTTCGTCTGAGCTTGTGACTCGAGAAGTCACCTCGTCATAACACATCAGCTGAATTCAATGGACCATTTTGCGAGCAAGTTAATGCTAAGCAAAACTGAAGCTTGTCTTGAGACGTTAGCTTGAGTTATACATGTACCGTCCTGTTAATAAAAACAGCCTTGATCACCATTTCATGCCTCTCAAACCCTTCTTAAGGAGCTACTCAGCATGATCCAGACCAAAGTATGAAACTGCATTCAGTAGTGTACACCTTTCTGGGGATCCTGGGAACTGTTGAGCAGCCATTCAAACTAGCCTGACTGTAACAACAGCTTTGTTGTTTGTAGTTTCTCGCAGGAAGAAAGCTAGAATTAGTAAAAAGTGGTCAGATGTAATATGTGGGGGCAGAGCCCTGAGCAAGACACATACTGTGTGTCACAAACAGATGTGGTGTCATTGGAGCTTCCGCAGTTGATCACACTGATACGATTCCTATCATGAAACGCTAAGCTAAGTGAGAAAAAGAACACCAAACCAACAGTGAAGTTTGGAGGTGGGAACATCATGGCGTAGGGTAGTGTAAGACACTGAAGGAGAGAAGTTGTGGCAACAAGCATCAGTCACTTACCAGACATTTTTGTCCAGCCCCTCAATTCTTCTGGCATGTGTGTGATGCGACATCTTCAAATGCTGCAACACAACAACAAAATTCAGGACAACTCAATAAGGGCCTAATAACATTATATGTGACCGTTTTTGAATATACAGATAATTAACAAATGCACAAGGTGCAACAGTATGTGGTCCCACCAATATCAAATGGATGATATGCCAATCTAAATGTAGTGGCATATGTTGATCTTTCATGGTCATCCAGTCTGCCACTGCCCTTGTTTGCTATGCCACTTGTGTTTTCAGTACTTTCTAATAAATTAAAGCACTGTTTTTCAAAGTAGCTTTTGTAATTTCATTGTCTGGTGACAGCACAATGACAATAAAGACAATCTAAAGCCACTTATCTGCAAAAAAACTATAAAAACCAGTAACACTAAAGTATGTCTTTTTGCACACACATGCACATATAGTACTGCACAAATGCGTAAGCAGCCCCCCTCACCATGAAACAACAGGGGTTTCCCACCCCTTGTTGAACGTCAAGTTAAATTTACCTAACAGTGAACTAAATAGCCTCATGCCATCTTATTTTCACATCAGCATGCCATTTCTCTCTCTACATGTTTGTGCATTAACAATTTTCCTCTGCTCTTTGTATTGCGCATGGCCAATGCGTGTGCGTTCTCGCACGCATGCACACACACACGTGTGTGTGTATATATATATATATATATATATATATATATATATATATATATATATATATATATATATATATACACACACACACATATATAAGGGGTGTGAATCTTTCACTCACAAAGCAATCCGATTCAAATCTCAATTCACAGGCTACGATCCGATTCAGGGACGATTCATAAAAAATAGTAAACATTCGATTCAGTACGATTCAATATGGTTCGGTTCAGTTCGATTCAATAAAAATTGACAATTTAACCCCAACCACTTATTTTGCTTTATTACTGAGAAGAAAAAGAAAAACACAAATTTAATTTCAAAATTAAATTCTGATTCTGAAAATAGTGTTCTTTTGTTTATTTAATGTCCGAGACAGTACACCAGGCCTACTGAACATAAATTCAGACAACATTAACTTTGGGGGGGCGACGGTGTCGGAGTCGGAGTCAGGAGATTTTTTTTTTTTTTTTAATTTAATGATCATATAATTGCCCTAAAAAGCAAACTGAGCACTTCAAAAATCGGCCCTTTAAATGACACTTGGACAGTCTGTAAATCCTGTCCAGAACCAATCAGGTCAGATTGTTCCATTATTCCAGTCATACGAACGTTCTTCATTCCTGTGTACTTGGAGTGTTTGAAAGTTACATTCCTAAGCGAGACGAGAAGCAGGACCTAGTGATGTCCACGCCGGGGACAAGGCTGACAAGCGTACGTTCACATTTCCTACCCCGCTCTCTCAGCTACATAGCTGACAACATAGTTACAACTCTTACAGGTAAAACGTCAACACTGGAGTCTCGTGAGAGTTCATGCGCCCGTTGGCACAACAATGGCAGGTCTCAGAGTGCGAATTATACAATGACAATTGGGGGGGGTCAACATTTTCTAGAGATGACAAAAATGACAATTTGTCCCTTCTTTAGGGGGGTCGAAGTTGTAATTAGGGGGGTCAAACCCCCCCAAACCCCCCCGTAATTCGCACTATGGCAGGTCTGGGTCGCTGGACCTCAGGAAAACCGATTCGCGGCCGTAAATATGGGATAACGGACCGTTCGTTTTTTTTTTTTTTTTTTTTTTAAACCGATTAGAATCGGTTTATCTTTACACTCCCTTATATATATATATTTATATTTATTCATATGTCAAAAAATCTCACAAGAAGCTCCAGGCTATGTTCCGAACATTTCCACAATGAAAGGATCAGTACCAATGTCGATCCTGTCTGTTTTGCCTGGAATAACTGGAGGAAGCTCCTAGTGCAGAGAAGACTGGAAAGACACATATTAGCAAAGTCCCAGATGAGTGTGAGTGTCACCCGCTTTCACATCATGTTCTGCATCAGATAAGCAGCAGAAAATGTTTTATTTTTAATGTGTAGAGAAAGTGTTAAAACTATGTACTGCAATGCTGGAGTCTTTCGAGCTTCACTGTGTACTTTCATCCATGCTGTACCTTATAACTAAAAAAAATAGAAGTGGAGTGATACTAAATGATCGAAGAAGTGACCATACTGCAAAAGACTCATACACAAAAGTGCAGTTGTTATATCTTCAACATCCGGCATGGGGAAATAGTCTCAATGGGTTTAATGTTAAGTTTTTTTCCCTGTTTATTTGGCAGGTTGCATATTTACACTCGGTGTGATTAAAAATTGTTTGAATGATTGATGTGTCATCTGCCCCAAGTAAGTACTCGGCTACTTCAGAGGAAGAGGTTTTTAACATTAATGAGGTGGAGGATAAGGACACTAATTAAACAATTCACTGCTGAAGTAATGCCACATCCACACTAATAAAATGCCTCTTGTCCAATCAAATGATGTGTTCGGAATTAATTGTCATATAAGGCTTTGACAGACACAGACAGATAAAAACACAGACAAGCCAGCAACGGGAATTCGTCAAATATATTATCATATGTTGTTACTTTATATAAAGATAAAAGAACGTAATATACTATCTACTATTATATTATAGTCCGTATTATACCGGACTATAAGACATGAAGAGGAAAAAAACGTATGTAAGTCGCACCAGAGTATCAGTCGCATCTGTCAATACATATGTCATGAAGAGGAAAAGAAACACATACAAGTCACATCGGGCAATAAAACCGGTTTATAATTACACCATTGATAAGGCCCTTGCAGCAGCAGCTGTTCAAGGACCCATCTGTGGACTTGTCCTGGACATCGTGATTTCAGCCCACGGTTAGTTACTTCTGCTTTTTGCCAGTCCCTGACAGGTTCCTCACTCACTCCAAACTCTCTGCTGCTCGATAACTGTTTTTGGCAGCATATTTTATAATCTTCAGTTTAAATTTTGCAGTATAGTTTCTTCTTTTTAGTGGCATATTTGTGTTCTTTCAGTCTTTATGGTTTACTCTTGTAGTTTTTTCTGTAGCAGTGTTCAGTAGACGATGCCCTGTTGTTGTCATGGATAAAATGGCGTATAATATAAGACTTCAAAATATAAGTCACAGGACCAGCCAAACGACAAAAAAAAGTGTGACTTATAGTCCAGAAAAAACGGTACTATAGTTTTTTATTGTGGCAAGATTTGCCTGACAATTAGCCATCCTTGGTGCCAAAGATGAGCTGCTGCCCCCCTTTTAACTAAAAACCTGCCATTTCCACAAGATCAACAAGATAAAAACCATTGTCAAGTGCAGAGTGTCCAGTGTTCCATACTTAATCTTCTGTTTTGAGTGCACAATGCGAGTATTTACGGTGTCCTGCGCAATGACAGCACTGTCAGTATTTATTTCCCAACAATATAGCTGTGAGCAGCAGGCGGTATGGTCTAGATCAGTGGTTCTCAAACTTTTAATGCTGCGTACCACCTGAGAAACTATTGAGCTCTCTGAGTACCACCATGATGACCATTTAAAATATAGCCATATATGCCTTCTCAGTTAACTTTAAACACACAGGAGAGATGTTTATTCCTTATTGTGGTTATTTATTGTTACCCGAATTTCATTTAAAACATATTTATAATGCATTGTCATGCATTGACAAGTCATGACGTTCTCCCACTGGTGGTACGCGTACCACAGTTTGTGCACCACTGGTCTAGATCAGTGATTTCAACCGGGGGTCCGTGGACCCCTAGTGGTCTGTGGTGTAATTGCAAGGGGTCCGTGATTATGGAATATATGTTTTAAAGAGGTGCTCTGACATTAAAAAAAAAAAAAAAATTATATTACTCAAATGTGACCAAGACCTTTATCTACCTAAACTACAGAGAGTAACATGACCTTCTTTTTCTCTTTCACAAGTGTAAGTCATTGTATTTTAATAAGAAATCTGTTTGAATTGTTGAGATTACTGGACGATAGTGTTATACAAACTTAACATGATCTGCATCTTTTTCAAATTACGAGCCCCCTAGCATTTCAGTGGGCATACACCATTCTCCAATCTCGGTCCTGGAGGGCCGGTGTCCTGCAGGTTTTGCATGTTTTCCTGCTTTAACACACCTGATCCTAATTAATGATCATCCTCATCTTGTCATCCAGGTCAGCTCAAGTCTGTTAATGACACAGTCACTTGTATCGGGGTGTGTAGGAGGGAAACATCTAAAACCTGCAAGACAGGTACCCCTGGTATACACCATTCATTTCTTAAAAAAAAAAAAAAACTTTTATTGATTAAAAAAAGAGAAGATGATAAACACAGTAACACAAAGAAGAAGAAGAGGGGGGGGAAAGGAAGTAAATGGCAATGTTTCAATTTGACAACATGGAGAGATGGCTCGTATCAAAAAAATAGACCACTTGTTCTTGACATAGCAGACTCTCAGCCATCGGAAAAGAAAACGAAAACAGAAAGCAAAAAGAAGCTTTATAAATAAGAATATATCATGTTGGGATTTACAGCAACTGATTTGGACCCTCAGCAGCCTGTGTTTATATAATTATATTTCTTTTAATCTGGAAATTATAACTTAAAGCTCATATTTGCCTTAAAGAGTTAATGAATGCCATAATGCAATTTAAAAGGCAGTTTCTGCTTTTTCTGTCAAATTCCACCCCCACAACCCCCAGACACAGGGGGGTCCTCAGTTGATCAAAAATATGCAGGGAGTCCAGGACCCCAAAAAGGTTTAGAACCACTGGTCTAGATCATATCCATTCCACCTGTAGAACATTTTTATAAGTGTACAATCTATGTTAAAACCAGCGGCAGACCAACCACGATATCACAGGTGGAAGCTAAATTCAAAGCTTTTTGAAGTGTACCTACCTGTGAAGTACAGATCCCTCTGCAGGTTAAGTGAGCGGACCAACCTGTAAACCTGAAGCAGTTCTGGACCTGCCCCACAAAGCTCATGCTAAACAAAAAAGAGCGAGAGAGATTTAAGAACAGTATTAAATACTTTTTTTGTTTTGCTGTATCTTCAGATTTAAGTGGTAGTTTTTCTTGTGCACATCTTTGTTTATATTCCACGTGGGATATAAACAATTGTAATCATAATAATATTTAACAGGCTACATGGTTTACAAAAAACATAACAATAATAGAATCCTGCTCCCTCCTCTTTGAGTAAAAGAATTTTTCCTTAGAATTTCCCAAAGAGAACAGATGTATTGATGGTACTAATGTTCCCTTTAAAGCTCCCTGTATTATTGTTCCTTTACAAGGGTAAAGAGTTAATAAGGTATATTAATATAATGATCTTTTTGTACTTCAACTGCTTCCATGTTCTTTTTTCACCAGCAGGAAGCTACAATAACCCCTACGTTTCACCCCTTGTTACTTACCATATAACAATAGTTATTAGATATTTATTGAACCACCTTTCTGAAAGAGAGCCCCAGCTGACTTCTTTTTGATATCAAGTTATCCTAAAAATTTTAAACGTCTAAAAAATAATTTGTATTTTCAGCTGACAAGGTGCTTCAATTTCAGTCCAATTAATCTACAGTACATTACTCTGTAATTTTGAGTTCTAAGATTACCAGCTTGTTTCACTTGTAAATGCAATTTGTTGCATAAAAATGCCCATCATAACAAAATTATATCTATACTATAGAAAAATTATGTAGATGCAATACCAGTTTTTTTTTTTTTTTTGGGGGGGGGGGGGGTGGGGGGTATAATTTATATGAAACTCAAGAAAGTAAAAATCTGATACAACAATGAATCGGCATGCACTGGAAAAAAGGCCACTCAAAAAATAAGTTAAAAAAAAAACTTAATACAAGATATTTTTGCTTGTAATAAGCAAAAAAAAATCTGCCAATGGAACAAGTGAAAATTCGCTTAATTCAAGATGCACTGTCTAAAAACAAGCTCCTATATCTCACTGAAATGTTACTCTTTAGGTGATTTTGTCTTATATTAAGTGTGAGATATTTTGACTAGAAATTAGAAAAATACACTTGGTAACATTTTGAGTTTTTGCAGTGTGAGTGCCCTTAAATCAAAGTTATTTCCCTGAAATGTTGGTTAAAACGATTTTTCAAATCTACAACTTTGCTACTATTGTATTATTACTATTGTAAAAAGAGCATGAAGGGGGCTTGCATTGCTTCAAATTGCTTAAAAAGCTCAGAACAACAAATTAATATGTGGAATAGTTGTGAGAAAAAAGTTATCTTACAGTTCTTCCTCGCTAAATGAGAAAATAATAATAACAATACCAATACCTAACGAGGTTTGCCTTCGACAGACGAAAATTTGTAAACACTACTGTTTTACACAGACGGTCACAATCAAATTTGACCTTGCACTCAAGTTTTCTGTAATTCAAAATATGTTTTTAACACTATGCGACGGTAGATGGAGCCTGTGTGCCTCACATCTGTCCAGTGGAGTTGTGGTCGTCCATACAGTGTATGGATGTGACTGGTGATGACGTCATCTACACTTGTCTTCAGTGCTTTAATTAATTCAGTGGTCAAATTGAAGGGTCGTGAGCCTGGCAGGGGTTCTGACAAAGCTACAGCTAACCCATACAGGGAACACTTCATTATTTACATAATCTGGTGCATAAATTGTATTTACACTTCAAGAATGGTTGGATACAACTGTGGTATTTAAGCTTCAAGAGGCGTTTAAATACAAGAAATGGGATCAATTTCCACCTGTTCTTTCACCCGCTGCAGATCTTTACTGCATCGATAGGTCACATATAATGTGCATGTTTTTAGTAAACCGTGTGTTATTGGTAACTATGGCCTCACAGTCAGTCTCCAGCTAGCTCGCTAGCTTTCGCTAACAGCAGCAAATTTCATTATAAAAGACAAACTGCGCCGTCATCTTTCCATGTAACATTGTGGCGACCACCATTACTGCCTGTTAGCCCTTCGTTACGACACACGTACCGTGTACTGATAAGCCACCGGGTCAGCAACGACAACTTACTTCTGTATCTGTTTGCAAGCAAAACTTTGCTCAGATTTTACGGAGAACGTGTTGTCATCTGCAGCCTGCAGTCGTCATGAGAGACTGCTGAGAGATGCTGCGTTTAAAGCCGTCAGGGACTTTTCCACTTCTCAAACAGAGATTTAAAGAAAAAACACATACACACACACAAGAAAAAAAACAAAACAAAACAAAAAAAAAAACAAGCTAAATTGACGTTTATTGATACCGTGCCGTTTGTACTCTGATGACATAGCACAAAACGTGATTAAATACTAAAAGCAGTAGCAACTTTTTTTTAAAGATTGTGAACATCTTCATCAGATTTTGATGAACATGTTGTTATTCTGGTGATACATAAAAAAAAAGCAGGTCTACCCTATAGATTTATGTTTAACCTTTTTAAGTTTAAACGTGTTAAGTGTGAGATCTCAGCAGGGACAGACTGGGACTAAAAAAACGGCTCTGGACATCAGAATCAGATTTACCAATTTATGAACCCAACAGAGTAGATTATTCATTACTGTAGGACCCTGACATTATGCCGATTTTTAAAATTAAATTTCCCAATGCAATGCTGCTGTGATTAGTTAGGGTACCATCCAGCCAATCATCCTTCAAACAACATGTGTAGCCTATTCCACAGACGTTGACCCACCACGCACCACGAAAGAGAAGACAAAGATAAATAAAGGCAAAAACAGAAAACACTTCTCCCCCTTAACTTTTGGTTCTCTTGAACATAAAGAGCCTAATCTGCATGATTTGAGGCCGTCGGCCGTAGAACAGACGGCCGTTCTGGACATTTCCAGAATCCACAGATGACCAGTCCCTGGATCTCAGGACATTTTTAATTCTATTAAGAGCATCCAGCCTACGAGACTTCTTCAAGGATCCCTTACGTAGTAACCATGAAAGCAGCATTCTACGGTAAATGTGGAGGTTTTTGGGAAATTTGAAAATTTACATCAGTGTGACCAAAAAAAATTAAGATAAGGTGCTGGAATGGTTTACAGTCCAGCCCACAACCATGTTGATATGCTATTGACAAGATCTCAAGAGAGCAGTGCATGAGTGAATCTCCAAAAGCTTCAATGAACGGAAACAATGTTGTAAAGTTGTTCAAAATGCCTCTACAACGATGTAAGAGACTGATAAACGTCATTCAGAAAACAACTTCCTTCAATTTGTTGCTGCTAAAGGTGGATCTACAAGCTATTAAATGATTGTAGTACTTAGTTTTGCTCACATTATGATTATTTTCTTGTTTTAATTTTTTTGTTAAATAAATATTTAGAGTTAAAAATAGATATATGTTGTTTGTCTGAGGTTGTATTTGCCTAATACTATTACCCACAATCAGCCAAATTCTTTGTATTATGGTTTTACATTAAACAAAATGGGATTAAAGGGGGCATATACATTTGCGTATGACTGTTACATTTTCTCTTACTAATGCCTTGCTGAAGCGATCAGATGTCTGAATAACAGTACCAAGAAACAATGTGCCACCTGAGCACTTTCTGGGTCTGAAAATGTACAGTTGTGGAATCCTGCCAGGAATACAATATAAACAGCAACAGAATTTTACCAGCTTCTGAATGGTTTATACTTCGATTTTAATTGGTGCTAACATGTTTTGCATCTTGGTATCAGTATCATTTTCTTTTTATCACATTATTATATAATCTGGAAAACTCTTTTCTTTTTCAACATTTAGAACTTTTAGCTGCTTCGTTTGTAATCCATAGATCAATAACTTAATGAAAATACCAGACAAGCTTTCAGCAGCAGTTCACTACCTGATGATAGTCTGATGCTACCAATGCTATGAGAGCAACTGCTATTCAGTTCCCCCCATTATGTGCTATATTCTCATCTACAGTCCTAATATGTTCTAAAAGATTAATGTACATAGAAGAAGGATAGAAAGAAAAATAAAAGTATCACAGTACACTTGGTTAAATGGACTGTATTAACAGTGATTTTCTAGTCTTGTTGACATTGTTGTCCTTGTGGGATGTGTGCAATATTTTGAAGGACTTTCAATGTCGTGTTTTTACCTTAAGCTGCTGTAACAAATTGCACCATACATTATCTATAGTGTAATCTGATTATAGGCATAATTACAGGAATAATAGGATAATAGTCTATGAAATAGATCGATGTTGCACATATGTGTGACTGTGAAAGAAACCAGTCCTCTCAGTCCTCTAAGTCACAATTTCATTTGCACTGGCCTGGAATTATGAAGATGGAAAGGACTGGAATATGCTCCAATCTAACATTTTCTAACATAATACACAGGACATGCACTATTATTCTTTAAAGCAGTGAATGTTTGTGGTTATGCTGGAACTACCAGTGTCGTCAACAGCTGTACAGCTAACAATGTTCTAAACGAGCATGAAAGCCTCCTTTCAGAGTGAGAAAATGTAGAAGTAGAGTTTAAAAAAAAGAAAAACAGTTCCAAAACCCAAAGCTGGATGGTAAACAATTCAAACTTGTTTTATACTTATTATTTACATTTTCTATTTACATTTTCTAGGTTTATATTACTACTTCACCATATTTCAAAAGTATAGAGTAGTTTGTCAAACACTGCACTATGAATTCTTTGTGGGACAGAAGAAATGGAATGCAAAGTTACAAATCTCAAAGGACAAAGCATAGAGTAATTCATTCCCAGACAAGACATACATAAATTCCAAAACCTTGTCTTGCTTGGTTTGGAAAGAAGTTAGCGCGACATTGTCGGCTACATAGCACATGGCTGTAAATGAAGCAGTGGTTGATATTTAGAAGAAAACCACTTGGAAGAACGTATGAGCAAAACCAGCTGTGAGGGGTCCCATAGGAAAGAAATAAGTCTTGATAAGTCAACTGATTTTGTTCTAAGTATTCTGTGATTTCAGTGAGATGATTATTTATTTATGAGGCAGAATTAGGTGATCATTATGTAAGTGACATGCGTTATGTGAAGATGAAATGTATATTTCTGCATGTACCAGTAATTGCTGTTTTCAGTGAAGACAAAATCCCTGTCAAATCATCACAAACATTTGTCAATTCAATTCAATTCAGTGATACTTTATTCCTCCCTGCAGGGAAATTATTGGTCGCGATAAGTGTCATTATTTAAGTCTTTTTCAAAGATTCGTTGTAGATGGTTGACTTCAGATGACTCATGACACTGTTATTGTTGGATCATATGCTCAGGGTTGGGTTATATGTTTTTCATTTTATGAAGTGTCTTTCTCTGCACACTCAGCTCCAGAGGCTCCAAAACAGCCCCAGAACAGAACCAGCCTTCTTTATTAGTTAGTTTTTTTTGTTGTTGTTGTTTTTTCAAGTCCCTGGCTCCTCCAACAGATAAGATTGTACTCCATCCATCAATTATCTATACCCGCTTAATCCTATGCAGGGTCACGGGGATCTGCTGGAATCTGTCCCAGCTCTCCTCAGGGGAAAAGCAGTGGTACACCCTGAACAGGTCGCCAGTCCATCACATGTAGACTAACAACCATGCACACTCACAATCACTCCTACGGGCAATTTAGAACCACCAATTAACCTGACAGGCATGTCTTTGGACTGTGGGAGGAAGCCGGAGTACCCGAAGGAAACCCACACAAGCACGGGGAGAACATGCAAACTCCACACAGAAATGCCCCTGCTGTGGTTTGAACCAGGAACCTTCTTGCTATGAGGCAACAGTGCTGACCAACAAGCCACCATCCTGCCAAGATTGCACTCTCCACCACAAATTTATTGAAGATATGCAAAGTCTTGCTGCAAACACTGAAGGGCCTAAGCTTCCTCAGGAAGTAAAGTCTGCTCTGCTTCTTCTTATACAGTCACCAGTGTTGTATTTCCAGTCCAGTCCATTGTCCAAGTGAACACCAAGGTATTTGTACTCCACCACCTCCACTTCTCTCAATCCTGACTCTCCTAAAATCCACAATCATCTCCTTTGTTTAGTTCACATTCAAGATGAGATGATTGTTCCCACACCAGGCCACAAAGCAGTCCACCAGTTCTCTGTACTCATCTCTTTTCCATCACTGATGCACCCCACAACTGTAGAGACATCTGAGTATTTCTGGAGATTACAGGACTCCAACTTCTGCTGTAAGTCAGAGGTATACAGGGTGAAGAGATATGGTGAGAGTACAGTCCCCTGTGGTGCTCCCGGGCTGCTGACCATCTGATCTGACAATTATTCAGTCCCACAAACTGCGGCGTCATCCACCTGTTTCTTCTGGAGTTTCTTACTTTGACAAATCAATGACAAATCAAATCATGTACCAAAACAGGTTTAGATAAGAGATCTAATATTCAACCAGCTACATTTTTCCAAAAACAAAACAAAAAATATTGATACACTGCAGACCCTGTTTCAGTTCTTCAGTTTACCTGTTGTGGTCTAATGTGGATGAACAAAACCAAAACAGTGACATAGTTAAACTACCTTGTCACATCAAGGCAAGGCAAGGCAAGTTTATTTGTATAGCACATTTCGTGTACAAGACCATTTAAGGTGCTTTACATAAAACATTTGAAGCATTACAGAGCATTAAAAAGTACATTAAAACAGGAGGAAATAAAAAGAAGATAAAATAATAAAAATGCAGAAAGTTAATCAATAGTTGTTTTTGATTAAAAAAAGGAATTAAAAATATAGATAAATGCAAGAAATAAAAGTTAATTGTTATGATAAAATGTACAAATAGAAAAGTTTTTTTTTTTTTACCTTGATTTAAAACTGCTGAGTGTCAGCAGACCTGCAGGTTTCTGGGAATTTGTTCCACATTTGAGGAGCATAAAAACTGAACGCTGCCTCTCTGTGTTTAGTTTGACTCTGGGAACAGAAAGTAGACTTGAACCTGATGACCTGAGGGATCTGAGGGGTGTACTACGAAGCGAGATTAGAGGGTTAGCAAGGTATGTTGAGTCTAAAACCAGGATTTCCGGTACCACGAAGGTGGCTCTCTTTCGACCTGGCTAGATCACCATGGTAACCAAAGCCAGGCTGCACATTAAAGTGATCGGTAGCTTTCACGGCCCAAACCATCGATGTGGACCACGGGGACAACTAATTTTAACTATTTTTTTTGTCACTTCTTTTGTCTTATTCTTGCATTAATATCAGTTAAGTTGCAACCGCCCGTTGCATCATAGTGGATTAAATAGGTCCACAGCCCCTTCCTAGAAAAGCTGTGGTTCTACTACCATGTAAGCAGCATAATTCCCCCCGACCCCTCCCACGTGTTTCAGGTGGTTTGGTCCAAGGCTCGTCTTTACTGTAAATCACACTGGCGCGAAACAGAAAGAGGCTGGGCGGAATGGAGAGGGCTAAAATAAAAAAAAGAAAGGAGGCGGCGGCCAAATGCAGTGTTGCCAACTTAGCGACTTTGTCGCTATATCTAGCGACTTTCCAGACCCCCCTAGCGACTTAATTTGTAAAAAGCGACTAGCGACAAATCTAGCGACTTTTTCTGGTGATTTAGCGACTCACTGGCACTCAAACCGCTAGGTTTGAAGCCATCACTTAGCCGCTGATGGCTGCTGTCTGCCTCGCGACCCGCGCTTCTCTCTCTTTCTCTCTCTCTGTCGGCCACAGTGCACAGCCACAAACACCCCGCCCCCCGCGCGAGACAACTCGAGCTCCTCTCCACCTCCGCCCCCCCCCCCCCCCGTCTGACAATCCGTCCGTCCGTCTGTGTCCGTCAGTAGCGACTTCTAGCGACTTCCGGGACAGCCTCTAGCGACTTTTTTCATTGGAGAGTTGGCAACAGTGGCCAAATGTGCCAAATTAACTGACATCTTCTCAAGACAAGCTGGTAGGTTACTGAAAGAGAGATGGATAATTGGCCTGGTTGTGAATTTTATCATATAACGTGGCGAGCGTTTGCAACTGTCACAACTGTCAACTTAAAAATGTCACAATGTAGGTATAGGATTATCTATGCTTAAAGTGCATTCATATTTCCATAGAAGAACCGAAAACTTGTTGCTTTAAATGCCAGTTAACCATTTTGATGAACAGAGTTGTTGTAGTTGTTTATTTGTAGCCTGCCTGTATTAGCACCAACGCGCACAGATTAACGCAATTAGACATATTAAACAGGTTGTGTAACAGGCTATTTGTTAGGGTATTAAATGCATGTCAAACGTGCTATTTAGGCTGCATTATTTAGAAGTGCTGTATACCAATATTGCGCTTGGTTCGCGTGGGGGCAGGTGTTATTAAAAAATATATATTCTTAATAATAATAGGCCTAATAATAAAATAGGCTACTCGAGAGTGTGCATGTTCTACATGCCTTAGCTTCTCTGCAACTGTAGCCTATTTCGTCTCGCCGTTATATCGTGCATTTCCACAGGCGCGCAAACATGAACAACTCAATGTTAACTGTCTTTTTCATGGTTCTGGAATGTTTTGTAGCATCAGCGCAGGATGCCAGAACCACTGGTGATCCAGATGAGGGCAGGACTGCTGAAGGGCCAGGTAGAGGAAGACAGTTAGTCAAGATAGACGTTTATGATGGAAAATATGGCATAGTCTACAGAAGAAAACCATGATATGTGTAGATTAAATAGTGCAGATAATATAACAAAATCATAATTAAATATGCAAACAAATTAATAAGTAAATGAAAGGATAGGCTAGATAAATACATAAAGTGTGTTTTTCAGCAACATAAAGAACCCCCTAAATGAAATGTTTGTGTAGCCTCAGAAGATCAGGTGCCTGAAGGCGAATGCAGTCATGGAGAGGCCAGGACCACAGAGGAAACAGGTAGCAGGATTTAAATGAACTAATCGTTGAAAATGCATCAAAATAAGACCAAATGAAATAGGTAACCACTGTTTAATCAATAATTGTCTATGTAACCTACATTACTTTTTAATTGTTATTATAGGCCTATGAAGTCAGATGCTAAGAGGGAGGTGCGCACACTGTTATCAACTCAATATTAGATATCTTTTTTATTGTTATGGAATGTTTTCTAGCGTCGAAGCAGCAGACCATTTCCACTACTGATGATCCAGACGAGGGCAGGACTACTGAAGGGCCAGGTAGAGGAAGAGAGTTAGTCAAGATAGACGTTTATGATGTAAAATATGGCATACAGAAGAACAACACAAGTTATGTAAAGGAACTTTGATTTGTGAAAAGACTTATTTATCATTATCTTTATTTTATTTGAATTTTAATTATACATTGTTAGAGGGGCGTGAATAATTGTATGCCATAATCTAAATAAAATAAAAGGCATTGTGAAAGAATTGTTTTTTGTTTTATCTTTTTCTATGTACTCAAATTTGTCCTCCGTATCAGAGTGGCCTGAATTTGAATTAAATTCCCGGACTGAGAAAAGGGCCCACTCCGGCCCTGATGGTAACTTACTCTGCAAACTTAACCTGGTCCGGAGCAAGTTATGTGCAAAGTTTAGGCTCAAATCGGCTATAAAAAGCACCGCCCTTTCACTTTCACCCAATCCTGTTGACTTTAGCGCCAGGATTGTGTGAGGATAGGAAGAGAGTATTCAGAGACCGGACTGATCCGCTGGCTTCCCATGACCATATTCTCTTTGAACGCTATAGATTTCCAGCTGAGGGAATACGTTACATTTGTAATCTGCTAGAGCCATATATTGGCAGCCGTGCGCTCACAGTAGCACAAACAGTGTGCGTTTCTTTGCGTTTCTTTGCCACGGGAACCTACATGCATTCAGTTGGTGTTGCAGAAAATCTGAGCCAGAATTCTGGAATAAAGGTTGTACTTGCTCTTACTGAACTGCTGAATATGTTTGTAGTATTCCCTGGCCATCTGCCCACGCTTCAAATAAAAGAAGCGTTTTACTAAATCAGGTAACATAAATTAATAGTCCATTATATTGATAATCAGTGTGACGTGGAATTTCATGTGAAATGTTATAATATAATTCATTCATAAGATTCCCCAGGGTGATAGGGTACCTATTAAAGTGGCCGGTGAGTGTGTATAACAGATAATATTAAATCTTAAATTAATTTCACATAGATTTAGCAAAAAACTAAAGTGATTTTCATTTATCATTCATAATGGGACAGTCAGACCTACATAATGTTTAAATCTGCTGCATTAAGTTTAAAGTTTAAGCGCTCTAAAAGAGGGAGATTAATTAAGGTTGTGAAATAAATATAGTGGTGAAATAAATATAATTTACGAATTTACACGATCTGCAATTTTTTGCCAGCACTCCTCGCACCTACAGTGTTGCTTTTGGCCGTAAAGATTTCTTTGAAATCCTCATAGCCCAGCATTATTAAAACCTGCTCCTCCTGACTGAAATATACGGACCGCGATCTATCCATTTTATCCGGAATAGGCGTCAAATGACGCGTCAAACGCCCCCTTTTATGTGAACGCGCACAGAGCAGAAAACAGAAAGCCGCGGTTAACAAAGATAGTTGATAACCACCGTCGTGGTACCGGTTATCTCTGATCGCGAGTTTCAGGTTTGTTAAGCCAGCTCACCCAAAGAAAGCCTGGCTGTGTCGAACTTGCTTCGTGGTACACCCCTCTGGTAGGGTCCATAATAAACTAGAAGATCCTGAATGTATTTTGGCCCTAAACCATTCAGTGCTTTGTAAACTAACAGCAGGATTTTGAAGTCAATTCTTTGACAAACAGGAAGCCAAAGTGTAAAGATCTGAGGACAGGAGTTATATGATCCACTTTCCTGGTGTTAGTGAGGACTGGAGCAGCAGCGTTCTGGACTAACTGCAGCTGTCTGATGGTCTTTTTAGGGAGACCTGTCAGGACAGCGTTACAGTAGTCTCATCTACTGAAGATAAATGCATGGACAAATTTTTCTAAATCCTGCAGAGACATCAGTCCTTTAATCCTGGATATGTTCTTTAAGTGATAATAAGCTGACTTCACAACTGTCTTGATGTGACTACTGAAGTTCAGGTCTGAGTCCATAACAACACCCAGATTTCTGGCTTTGTTTTTGGTTTCTAGCTTCGCTCTTTGAAGCTGAGTGGTGACTTTTAATCTTTCTTCCTTTGCTCCAAAAAACTATTATTTCAGTTTTGTCTTCATTTAACTGAAGGAAGTTATGACACATCCAGTCTCTAATTTGATCAATGCATCTGGTCAGTGTTTGGATTGGACTGTAGTCTCCTGGTGAGATGGTTATGTAGATTTGTGTGTCATCAGCATAGTTGTGGTAACATATTTTGTTGTTTTTCATAATTTGAGCGAGTGGGAGCATGTAGATGTTGAACAGCAGTGGCCCCAAGATGGAGCCTTGAGGAACTCCACAAGTTATTTTAGTTTGCTCAGATTTATAGTAACCTATAGACATAAAGTAGTCCCTGTCTTTTAGATAGGACATAAACCAATTCAATGCAGTGCCAGAAAGCCCTACCCAGTTTCTCAGCCGGTCTAGTAAGATGTTATGGTCAACCGTGTCAAATGCAGCACTGTGCAAAGCAATATAGTCCAGAGTCACAGTTACATATGCAGCTTAAAGAACAGTAATGATGCCACTGAAGAGCCATAAACGTAGCATAGAGTTTATTACCGTAGATTAGTAAGTCTCTCAATTACATGTCAAAGGAGTTTAGCAATAAGACATCAAAAATCAGACCTGTGCCAAGGTTGCAGCTGGAGCCAACAACAAAGATGAGGCCCAGGCAGAGGAGCCTACAAACACTGGAAAGGCAAGTTATTTTCTTTGAAGGTAAAAATATAAAAAAAAATAAGAAAAAGAAAGAGGGGAAAATATAACCATCCAGAATAACAACATTGCAGCTTGTACAGCATTTCTTGTACTTGTACTTCTTCCCAGTACGGATAGCAGAGCAAAGCCAGCTGTGACAGTTTATTTTGTAAATTGTAAGAAATCTGATGAGGAGCAATATTCATCTGAATGAACATCTTAGAAAATATAATGCTGATATTATCAGACAAGCATGGACTCTTAGAAACCAAAACAAAATCCAAACTACATGGACAAGAAACTGTAATGCGATGCTACGGCTGAATGTTTCTCCGGAGGAAGCCAAAGCTGTCATGACAAAAGAACTCAAGGACTAAATGAGGAATAAACTTTCAGTCATGGATAAAATATTTGGCTTTATGGATGCAGATGATTGAAGACGTTGTGGACATTGCTCTGCTCTCATTCCCAGCAGGACTATGTGTAAGTATTGTACTGATAAACATTTCAACAGCAATGCGGAAATGGGAAGTGCTGCTTTCTCTATGATATATTTCAACAGTAGAAGTCTTCACAAAAGGTTCACAAATATAAGGGATTATCTGTATGATTTTAAAAAGTTTGATGTAATTGTTGTGTCAGTAAAACTTGGCTTGACACTAAAAAAAAACATCTGAAGAAGAAACCTATTTACTAACTACAGGCCCATTTTTCTGCTTCCTCGGTTCTCAGAAATTATAGAAAAAAACGTTTTATTAATTGACTAAATCAATTCAATGAAAAACATAATATTTTAAGTAATAATCAGTTTGGTTTCAGAAATAACAGATCTGCCACAATAGCAGTCATGAAATTAGTTGAAGATATTTCAACTTCTATGGACAATAAAAAGTTTACCATAGGGACATTTATTGATTTTTTTTTAAAATAGCATTTGACACTATTGATCACACAAATTATTACAGAAATTAGACCGATTTGGCATCAAAACGAAGAGCATTGTCTTTGTGAAGTAGTTATCTTGAAGATCGGCACCAGTAAGTCAAAATAAATGAAACTGAATCAGAGTGATTGAAGATCACTCGTGGGGTGCCTCAAGGGTCAGTCCTCGGTCCGAAATTATTTATATCATATCAAGGATATTTGTAAAGTTTCTGAACTTTTAGTTTCATTTGCAGATGATGCAAACTTATACGATATGTAAAATATTTGGGTCAGCTTCTGAAGACAGTGGATAGTGAAATAAGACTCTTAAAGAAATAATTCGACATAAATAAGTTAGCACTCAGTTTAAGCAAAAAAAAGTTTAGAATATTAAGTAACTGTCAAATCAAAAAGCAGGTAAAAACAATGATAAATATTGAAGTTTGAAAGAGTATACAAAAACACATTTTTTGGGACATAATTCTCAGTCATAAATTAAGTTGGAAGAAACACATTAAAAAAAACATTTGAATGAAGATATCTAACACTGTTGCAATATTACATAAAATCAAATATATTTTAAACCAAAAGTCACTATGTTTTGTACTGTTCCCTCATTGTCCCATGTGTCACTTATTATTTGGAGATATGGAGTATCACGTGCCAAAAGTAGCACGGTGGCTTGTTGGTAAGCACTGTTGTCTCACAGCAAGGAGGTTCCTGGATCAAACCTCAGCAGGAGCCTTTCTGTGTGGAGTTTGCATGTTCTCCCCGTGCTTGCGTGGGTTTCCTCCGGGTACTCCGGCTTCCTCCCACAGTCCAAAGACATGCATGTCAGGTTAATTGGTGGTTCTAAATTGCCTGTAGGAGTGATTGCGAATGCGTGTGGTTGTTTGTCTACATGTGGCCCTGTGATGGACTGGTGACCTGTCCAGGTGTAATCCTGCCTCTTCATCCAACAAGAGCTGGGATAGACTCCAGCAGATCCCCGTGACCCTGCATAGGATTAAGCGGGCATAGATAATGGATGGATGGACGTGCAAAAAGTATATAATAATCTGCTTCCCACTGTATTCAGAAGCTGTTTGAAATCAAGGAGTGTCAGTATAAACTCAGGGACACAGGACTGGTCCAAAACATGCAGTTCAAGTCTCTCTTTAAAAAAAAAAAAAAAAAGTTTAAAAATATTATATTGATTAAATATAAGACTCAGCTATGAGCACCTTGTTTATTGTAGATTTGGAAACCTTAGATTCAGGTTGTTCATTTAATGCTTGATATTCTATCACTTCTAGCCATCTTTTGTTTTGTGTTAGGAGTAGGCAAAATTAGCTATTGCTTCAACCTCCAACTTTTTGGTCAGTAATTTTATTTTTTTATGCTCTCAGTGTTATTTCTGTGTCTGTATAACGTTTGTGAATAAAATAAACTGAACTAAAAAAAAAAAAACAACTATGTATCTTCCCTGATTCACCAAGCCTAAATCATATAATCATCACCAAAGTATAAAACACAGATGCACTTTAACAACAGTCTAAGCAAATATGTGGATACAGGGCAACAGGCATTGCTGACTTTGCTGTTCTTGGAATGAGACGTTATACTGCCAAAGTCTGCATTTAATTATACTGCAACTACCTACAAACCAATCTGCATGGAAGGTTACTGCCAGTGGAGTTTTCAGCATGTTTCACTTGGTTTTAAATGAAATGGCCTCATGTGGATGCAGCGACAGAGTGAATGGCTCCAGTACCTTGAGTTGTTAAACCAGTTAAACCTTTTGAAATGGACTCCAGTGCACTGGGTTCGCAGTTTTTGGTGATTATCGTAAAAAATGAACGTAATTTATGATGTCATGTTAAATCTAAATTCTATTTGCTTCATCCAGCACTGTTGCTACTACTCCAGATTTCTCGCCGCCCCACCGTTGGACATGTGCATCACCAACAGTGAAGTCCACGCCCCGGTGGTAGTGCATGCCAGCAGGGTCTGGTCGACGATCCAGGAAGGGTAGTGGACGGAGAGGAAAGGAAAGGAAAGGCGAGAGAAGAGGGGGGTCGAGATCATCCGAGACACCGTCGCATGAAACACCACCACGCAGATCCTCGAGTCCAGCTGTCGCCTAAAAGCAGGTAAACCTTCAACACTGCTACTTATCTCTGAACGGCTGAATGATGGTCATGTTTTCGGTGTTTCTAATCGGTGAGGAGCCGTCCAAACTCGTGTAGCCTGATTACCGTTAGTTCACCGTAGATACGTCCGGATACGCAGCAGCGCGAGGGAGGTAACCTGGCAACGCGTTGGGCTGTCGGAGCTTTCACGCTTTTACTCTCACTATTCTGCTAAAGTTCGATGACTTTATGGTGATTTTACTTCATTTCAGTATGAATCATGGTTTCTTTAGCTGAATAATCAGTTTCCACATAGCTCGTGTTTCACAATAAAGCACTTAACTATAAGAAGAAAAAAAAAACCCTGCAGTGCGGCTTGTGTTTTTCCATGTAGTTAATGAGATGGGACCTTTTTCATCCCTGGGGTCGGGTGTGGACGTTACCGTGTCTTTTTTGGGATATCTGGGATCCAGACAAGTTTCCTGTGAGGAAGGATGTGGCCTGCTCAGCTCAATTCAATGGCTGACTCATCCAGTACAGGACAGTGTTTTAATTCCAGCTCCCAGAAACACTGTACCCTTGTGGAAAGCCTCCACACCCCCAACCTTTCTGCTCTGTTTACAGGTTTAAAATGTCTTCAATAAGTGCTAAGGTTCTGTGGCATCCAGTCCGTCATCTGAATATGTACGTTCCCAATTTCAGAGTTTCTCTTAAAATTGTGTAAACACCTAAAGATAGTTTATGAACTTGTAGGAGACTGAGCATTAGTGTTTATAATGGACATATTATGAAAAAATAAACATAAAAACATCCATAACTGACTGCCAGCGCCGGTTCTAGCCAGTTACATTAGGGTGGACTTATAGAAATAATTTGTGGGCAATATCATTATTACTCCCCCACCCTCTACCTAAAAACTCCCCAAAAAACAAACATTACGTAACTCACCACCATAACAGTCACTTATCCACACAGCATCCAAAACAGATACCTTTATTTATGCTCCGATGTAGTCATGAGTTAGTTAGGGGAAAGGGTGCTCGTTATGTTTGTACATCTTTGGGATCTCTGAAAAGAGAAAAAAAAAGTAAACTATGAACAAATAAGTGAATAAACGATCCTGCTAAGATAATATAGCGTATCCAGGAAAAAATGGTGGCTACATCACAAACCTGACAAAGACCCGGTGATTTTTATGAATGACATCATTCAAGCAGTCATTGCATGCAAGATGTATGTAACGAACATACTAGACATGACTGTTGTAATATAACTACCATTAACAATTTCAAACATTATGGTGCATGTAATGGAGGGAAGTTGTGTCAAAAAGTTGTTTTAATTACAGTATAATGCGGTGAAACTAAATGTATGGAAATACACTTAAATCAAGTCTGGAAAATGTGAACAGTTTGATTTGAAATTTCAGACTCGAGAGATAATTTAATCCAGGTTTGAGTTCAGATTTGTGGCTTTTGATTAGGACTTGATTTAAGGCAGTGCCTCTCAATTATTTCCTACTGTAGTATATGTGCAATTACACTTTAAAAAACCATGTACCCCGGGGTCCCCCGAGTGGGTCGCGGCCCACTATTTGAGAAGGACAGATTTAAGGTTTAAATCAAAGAATGAAATTCGTGATTGACTGACCCAGATGGTGACAGCATTAGATTAGTGCCTGAGTCGGGGAGGTAGTGTGTGAGCGTGTAACTGAAGCTTATGAACAGGTTGAGGAGTGTCACAGTTACAGCTTTTCAAACCATCTTAAAGTTTATTCCATAGCTCATTGTACAATGAAACAGCTAAACTAACTGTTCAAAGTCTTGTTCGGCCCCCCTGCTGCTGCCGGCCCCACTGACAGAATATGTTTTGGTGTCTCAGAAGCAGATAGCACAACCCTATCACATTGTTTGGGGTTGACTACATCTGTAACATCTGTCAGTGAGCTGTACATACTTTCAGAATACAGGTACTGTGACATCACAGACTGAGAGTGAATTAGAATTAAGCAAGTCCCACATCTTTCTCTCCACCCGACTTTAAACTATGCTTCATTTGCTGTACCTTGGAAGTGTTTAGTGCAAAGCTGAAACAACAGTTTTAAAAGAAGTACAGTTTGCAGAAGTGGAGTGGTGAAGTGGAAGGATTCACACCACCCCTAAAAGCAGTTGCTATAAACAGAAACAGAAAGACGTGGTTGCAGAGCACGGTTTTGTATTGCTGTGGTATTTTTTTTTTTTTCACCAAAAAAAACCCTAACCCTAATACCTAAGAAAACTGCATTTATGTTTGAAAAGAAAAAAGTTTTGTTTGGTTCTTCATCAGCATGCACCTTCAGTCTGATTTGCATGAAATGTCCTTCGTTTAGTTTTTTGTTTGCACTGATTTTCTTGTTATGATTTTTTTCCACACCTATAAATATGTAGTATTTATACAGCCACACAAAACATGGAAGTAATTTTGCTTTTCTTACACTTGTACTGCAGTATAAAAATACATAGAAGTAGGTGTTGCATCATGCATGTGCACCATGCTTATTAGTTTCTGTTATTGTGGCAGAAGATGATATATGTGGGATTATTCAGTCCTTGATGCTTTAATACTCAAGCAGCATCTTCACTACATCTCTAATTAAGGGGTGGCACATTTGACTTATTTTCTTTTATTTACACTTATTATACTTATCTTAATGTTTGCAACCTCTGTCCTGTGGAACAGTAGAAGAATAGATTTGTAAAGCTATGTAATATAATGGAATTTCATAATAATAATATAGTAATATAAACTATTGAAATCAAAATGATATATAAAGTAGTGTCGATATACAAATATTTTAAGAGCAGCTGTTAAATATATTTTAAATGAAGCAGCCTGGTGGGACTGTCTTGAAAGGGTACTTACATAAATGTATTTCATTTTTTTCCAACAGGGAAAAATGACAATCTCTCAAAAACTATTTTTGGTTAAAATATGCTCTTTTTTGTAAAAAAAAAATTGCTCATCCAGATATTAAAGGACATTATTTATATTTCCGAGATGTAGTAGTTTTTTTTTTTTTTTTGTGCAAGAAAAAAAGTAAATGTTATAAACAATGCTCCAGTGAGACTGATCTCTTGGTCCACGCAGTTAAGCTTCATGACTACAACTAGAGCGAAGTGAGAAAAACGACTCCTGTAATCTTGGCTGAATATTCCATAACAGTAGATGCTTCAGCGTAAACTTCTCCATAATAGCTGTTCCAAACCCTTCCTGTCGTTATGACACAGAGATAAAAGAATTAATGGCATTCAATGTAAAAACATAATTGAGCTAAAAAACCCAACCACTTTAAAAGCCTCTGTGCTTTCAAAAAGTACTTAACAACAGAAAAAACCTATTAATAATGACAGATGTCAGTCTGCTGTGTGGAGCTGCAGATGGTGCAACACTGTGCATTATGAAGACACACAACAAGGCCACTAATCAGTAGCGTGGAGACATGCTACGTTCAGTATACAAATACCGACGCTGAAAGGCTTTATGACAGGCTTTATCAGTTAAAATGGCACTGCAACCAAGCCACCGCCTGAGAGACACCAGAAACAGGACACTTTTGCAGCCACAGCACTTTAGGAGAGGTGAGCAGAGAGTACCAGGAATATTGTTTTTCACACAGTGACTTGTTTTTAATAAACCCTTTTAGGAGATAGATAGTTTCAGCACCCTGATGTGTTTATGCAACCAACGTGTTGAGATGTGCTTAATGTCAGTGTTATCAGTCATCGTGCTCCCAGATGTGAAGCCACTTTGCAAACAAGTGAGCTGTACTTCGCAATAAAGTTGATGTCCAAACATTTCTCAGAAGCTTTGCAAAACTAATCATTTATTTAGCCTTTTGTGGGTAGTGACATGAAAATAATTACATTAGCAATGTTCATTTGTATAATGTCAAGGCTTAACAAGAAGTGTACACACGGTCAATTTGTTTGCCACTGTGCTACTGCTAAAAAAGGACTTGGACAAAAAGTCCTTGGGGGTCTTAAGCGTGGGAAAACTTAAGTATCTGGCATTTTGATTAAGAATTTAATGACACTTAAAGTTTACGATCATGGGAGTAAATCAGACAGTGATGCCTTCAGCTAAAGCTAAATTTGAGTACCAGTTTTTGATCATGCACTTTGAACTCTAAAATTTACATCCTGATGTTTTCAACTGAGCATCCACTTTCCACTTTCTTTCTTGAAGATGATCAAGAACACCTAGTTTAAAAATTAGACAAACCTATGGCTAAAAATGGAGGTAAATTAGTGTTTACATTTGTTTTTAGTATATACTTTCTCTTACTTAAAGCAGCACACCCAAACTTTTGAAATGTTTAGCTAAGAAGGCCCCTTTTAGGTGTGGAGGTCCAAAATGACTGACTGGAGGAGAGATCAACAGAGCTGGAAGTCTTCTCCTCGTAATCAAATAATCCTTCACATGTCTCCAACTCAGTACACATACTGAACATATCACACAAACCTCCATGTGTGAAAATAAAAAAAATAATAATGGTTGAATTCTTTGCTCTTTCAGGCAACAGACATCATGATTCCTGTGATGGAATTCCGGCAGTTCTCTGAACAGCAGCCAGCGTTCAGAGTCCTGAAGCCGTGGTGGGATGTGTTCACTGACTATCTGTCTGTAATCATGCTCATGATCGGTGTCTTTGGATGCACTCTGCAGGTCAGTAACGATGCCTTATGATGTTGTTGCTAATTTAAGGGGTATGTCCAAGAATAATGAAGTCTTGGAGATAAAAGCAGTTTCTTTTTTTTTTTTTCTAACAGCTTGAATAACTTTAATTTACCAGTAAAAGCCTATAGGCTGTCTGATGGAACATTACTGCTCTGTCCACTGCACTGGCTTCAACTCAAAAACAGGAATCTGCACTTTTACAACCTGGCCTGTGTGGAGCAAAGGAAGCATTCACCCCGTGAAGAATTTAGCTGTGGAAACATTTCTCCACCCTGCACCTCTTAGTAAACATAAGATTCCAAACTCCTGTGGACCTGCTCTTGGCTTCTCCATCGGTGTGAAACGGGCATTTTCTGGCCACTTTGCTTCATTGTCATATCCTGGAAATTCAGGACAAGACACTGAAACGTTTGGGCAAAAACCGTTAAGATATTTATCAGTTGGGAGCAGACTTTGTTTTCCTCTCTCACCATAACAGTTTTGACATGATTTAAGAGTTTTTAAACCGAGTGGACAATTAATTCTGTAGGAAAGTTTGCTTTATAGGTCAAGGCTGTATGAACATGCAGTTATGTTTGATGATTACATTCCCTGAGCCAGTTATTCCTTCATTTAGCAGTCAGCTGGGAAAACATACTTAGCTCCTTTTTATGTGCTTGTTCAAACTAATTCCCTGTACTAAAAGAATGATGTCATGAGAATCTTGCATTTGTTTACTGCATTAGTTTCAAATCTCGTAGCACTTACATGGGCTGAGTCTCAGAAAGCTAAACAGAGTAGAGACATGTTTCTGAATTAAAGTGCCCATTTCCTGTTATTATGACCGCAGTCGAGCAGCTGCTATCCATTATTTGCATTTCAAGTAAACACCATAGGCATGTGTTGTTTATTGACACTCACTAGTGGACGTACGACATGTATTGATAGCTAAGCTATCGGGTCACGCTGAGCAACCATGTTAAACTTAAATATCAATCAGAAATTTGATTAGTCTGATTTCTTTAAGCATTAAAAAGCTAAAAAAGCTAAATAGTTGAGTTGAAATTTAATGCCCATGTTGACATTTTTGTCATGATTACTACATGTTAGTTGATGACGATTTATAACACATATATATGAATACCTTACTAGTACTCGGCTGAACCCAATTTTGCTTTCAAAACTGCCCAAATTCTTTATGGCATGTATTCAACAAGGTGTTGGAAACATTCCTCAGAGATTTTTGTGGATATTGACATGATAGCGTCGCACAATTGCTGCAGATTTGTCAAGTGCACTTTGTGGTACAAATCCACCACATCCCAAAGGTGCTCTGTACAAGACAGGACGGATCCATGTTCTGACTTGACCATCTGAATGGTTTCAGCAAAAATCGAGACTCATCAGGCCAGGCAACACTTTTCTAATCTTCTATTGTCCAGTTTTGGTGAGCCTTTGTGAATTATAGTCTCAGTTTCATGTTGTTAGCTGACAGGAGTAACAACTGAAGTGGTCTTCTTCTGAGCCATCTGCTTCAAGGTTCGAAGTATTTTGTGTTCAAAGATGGTATTCTGTATACCTTCAATGATGAATTACTGTTGCCTCTCTGTCATCTCAAACCAGTCTGCCCCTTAACCCCTGACCTCTGACATCAACAAGGCATGTTCATTCACACAACTGTTGCTTACTGGATATTTGATCTTTTTTGGACCAGTTCCTGTAAAACCTAGAAATGGTTGTCCGTGAAAATCCCAGTATATCGGCAGTTTCTGAAGTACTGAGACCAGCCCATTCTCAACAGACCAACAATCATGCTTAGTTCCAAGTCCCTTCAGTCCCCTTTCTTCCTGATTCTGATGCTCAGTTTGGATTCCAGCGGGTCGTCCTACCACGACATGTGATTGGCTGATTAGACATTTGTGTTAACAAACAACTGAACAGGTCTACCTAAGAAAGTGGCTGGTCAATGTGTGTGTGTGTGTGTGTGTGTGCGTGCGCACGCGTGTGTTTATGAGCTCCATCAACATATGCCATCTTATATAATTTATTTCGAGACTCTTTTGAAACCTTCAGAGCCTGCAGTTGCCAGGAATTGGTGATAATAGCCCCTTTGACCATTGCATTTTAGGTTCAAATCCAACAGTCACCTTGTTTTGGCTGAAACTAAATCCACAAGTCATATCTAGATGCTCAGAAAAATGGGACAGGTTGAATATAATTAGTGCAACATCTCAGTATAAGTAGTTGGTACCACTGAATTACAGATTTTAGAATTTAGTCACCTGTGGCAAAGGTATAAAACTATGTAGTGATATCAGAATTCTTTTTTCCTTGCAGGTGTCATGAAAATGATTTTAGCTGCATTGCATCTGCCAGTCTGAACTTAACATTTTCACCTGATACATATACAATTTTCATTAGATAAATACATCAGAGAACTTTCCGCTACAAAACATAAAGGTAAAAGAACATATTTAAAGTAACATATAAAAATAATAATTCAATTTCGATTCAATTCAACTTTACTTTTAGAGCATCTATTACAATACAAATAGTCTCGATGTGCTTCTCAGAGACCCAGGATATGACTCCCAAGCAAATATTATTAACTCATTTAAAATAGATATAACAAAAGTAAAAAAAAAAGCTGAAGTGCCAAAGTACAGTATCATTGAGAACCGCTACTGAATGAGCTTTTATTGTCATGTTACAAACAATGGAACTCTGTTGGCTTCTCATACTGAAGTTTCAACGGTTAAAAGAGACAACTCTAAAACTACACAAACATCAATTTAAGTTTTTAAGTGTCAGTGCAGCTTAATATTCAATACATATAAGGATAATAACAAAATAAAACCAAAATAAAAAATACACAGACGTAGGATAATAAGAAGGCTAGGCTAAGAAGAAGTAAAAAAAAAAAAAAGAAAAAAAGAAAAAAGTCAGCTTCAGTAATGGTAGTGTTTGACAGTGTTTATGCGAGTGTGATGATGGAGGCAGCAGCTCTGGGGTAAACGCTGTTCCTGAGTCTGTTTGTTCTCGTTTTAATGGTCCTGATGCTTCTCCCTGATGCTGGGAGTTAGAATATTGAGTTACCAAGGCGTGCGCAGTCTCTGAGGATAGGCTTTCTTTTTCTTTTTTACTTTTGTTTGTGTAAATAGTGTCCAGATCTGGGAGCTCCATCCTGATGATGTGCTGAAGTTGACACGATGATTTCAACCATGCAGCTGGCACGCCACACTGTGCCGCTGTTGGTCTGGATGGATTTGATCGTGCTTCTGTTAAAGCTGAGAAGTATGTTGTGGGCAGTTTTGCTTGCCTCAGTTTGCTCATGAAGAATAAACATTGTTGGGCTTTTTTGACTAGCAGTGGGATGTTTTCTGTTCACATGAGCTGATTTGACATTGTCACTCCAGGAGCTTCACTTTCTCGACCTCTTCCACCGCTGTCTGTGAAGAGGGGTGTGTGGTGTGACTCTGGTCCTCTGGAAAGCAATGATCATTTCCTTGGTTTTAGTGATGTTGAGGACCAAGTCATGTTTTCCCCACGTCACTGAGTGAGATGATGCCTCATGCCTGTAGGTCGTTTCTGCATCTTTTCGTTGTTGCATGTTGATCAAGCCTGACCACAGTTCGTGTGGACCACTCTGTAGATTTAACAATGATGTTTAAAGAGTAGATGGGGTGGTACCTGCCAGTCATGTGTGAAACTTGATGAAGAGCATAGATTTTGATTGAAGGACACAACCCTGAGGATACCATTTCAGAGAGTGATATTGGAAGAGATTTTCTTTGCCCGGCCTGATGTGCTGTGGACTCTCTGTGAGAAAGTCCATGACCCATGCACACATTGAAATGAATGAAACTTAATTGCTCAAGGGGGTTGCAGCTTTGTGTGACCATGTTTGGGGGTATGACTGTGTTAAATGAGGACATGAAAATGTGAAATCTAAAAATTTTAAAATTTGCAAAGATATGCACTCTTTCATTAGAAATATATTCCAGTCAGATATTTTTTCTACTAAAACCTTGTCACTGATGTCTGAGTACAAGAGAATAGATAAAAAAAACAAAATAGTCACTCATTCATTATAACAGAGGTACATTGTTCTGCTAATCGTGATATTGATTTGATTTCATATTACCCAGCTCTAAATAATACAAAACTTCAAATTGTTTCATAAGTCATTTCAGAAGATAAACAACAACAGTATACAGCGTGGTTTAACTTAAGTCATATTTAAGTCACATTAGATGTAAATAATCATCAACTTAGTCACTAGTTTACATTTTTAAATGCAAAGAACCAAGGACATATACAGTTGTCATATCTTTCTACTTGGTATTCCACTCTTTTTCCAAGTTCAGTTAATCAAAAGCTCAGTTATTTACAAAAAAAAAGAATTTCCAATAATCCAATCCAGGTTTTACCTCTGACCTCAATGATCAAAAGAAACTGAACATTTGCATCTTTAGCATCTTTCAAAATATGAACCCCTCACTAACACGTACGTGTTGAAAGTGTCATCAGCGTCGGTCTCCTAGACTTTGAATAGGGTGACGTCAGCTGTTGCCAAACTCAATTGTGGGTTCTGTACGTTGCGTCAATAGCGTTACTGCCGTGAAAAGTTGGGGAATTTTCAGCTATTCTCTCTTCAACACATGCTTCAGCTAATTAAACAGTTGGAGATAGCCACTGAAATCGTACACAGTGGTGGGACTCATTCACAGCATGTGCCATATTTGTGTAGTGAGCAGGAAGAAATTTGATTGGTTGTTTTTGGTATGACAAAGGAACATCAGAAACACCATCCCCAGAGCGTTTCTGCAATGCTGCTGTCAACTGGAACACAGTAGCTACTCACAGAAAAAATATAGTCAGCCAGTAATGAGCCAGATATGTGGTATTAAAACCTACAGTGAAGTTACAAATCACTTCCATCCGCAATAAATCCACCACCATGATGAAGGGAGAGATGCACTGTATTGCCAAAAGTATTTGTTCACCTATCCAAATGATCAGAATTAGGTGTTACAATAACTTCCATGGCCACAGGTAGGGTTGCCAACTGTCCCTTGAAAAAGGGAACCCTTCCGTATTTATAAACTAAAATACGAGTTTATAAATACTGGACGAATTTGTTTTTCAAGGGACGGTTGGCAACCCTAGCCACAGGTGTATAAAATTAAGCACCTAGTGCATGAAGACTGTTTCTACAAACATTTGTGAAAGAATGGGTCGCTCTCAGGAGCTCAGTGAATTCCAGCGTGGAACTGTGATAGGATGGCACCTTTGCAACAAATCCAGTCATGAAATTTCCTCGCTCCTAAATATTCCACAGTCAGCTGTCAGCTGTAATGTAAGGAAATGGAAGTGTTTGGGAATGATAGTAACTCAGCCACGCAGTGGAAGGCCACGTAAACTGACGGAGCGGAGTCAGATGATGCTGAGCACATTGTGCGAAGAGGTCGCCAACTCTGTAGTGAGTTCATCACTACAGACCTCCAAACTTCATGTGTCCTTCAGATTAGCTCAACAACAGTGCACAGAGAGCTTCATGAATGGGTTTCCATGGTTGAGCAGCTCCATCCAAGCCACACATCACCAAGTCCAATGCAAAGCGTCGGATGTAAAACACGCCACCACTGGACTCTAGAGCAGTGTAGGAACGTTCTCTGGAGTGAAGAATCACACTTCTCCATCTGAAGATCTGATGGAAGAGTCTGGGTTTGGTGGGTGCCAGAATAACAGTACTTGTCTGACTGTGTTGTGCCAAGTGTAAAGTTCCAATAAAGTTTCAGGAGCTGGGCTTGGCCCCTTAGTTCCAGTGACAGGAACTCTGAATGCTTCAGTATACCAAGACTTTTTGGACAATTACATGCTCCCAACTTTGTGGGAACAGTTTGGAGGTGGCCCCTTCCTCCTCAACATGACTGTGCACCAGTGCACAAAGCAAGGTCCAATAAGACATGGATGGCAGAGTCTGGTGTGGATGTACTTGACTGGCCTGCACAGAGTCCTGACCTCAACTTAATAGAAGACCTATGAGATGAATTAGAGCAGAGACTGAGAGCCAGGCCTTCTCAGCCAACATCAGTGGGTACTCTCACAAATGTTCTTCTGGAAAAATGGTCAAAAATCCTCATAAACACACTCTTAAACCTTGTGGACAGCCTTCCCAGAAGAGTTGAAGCTGTTGTAGCTGCAAAGGGTGGACCCACATTATATTGATTAGGAATGGGATGTCACTAAAGTTCATATGTGAGTCAAGGCAGGAGAGAAAATACTTTTGGCAATATAGTTTATTTTTGGTTAAATACTCTCGACAGCAGACTAAAGAACATGCTTGCAAGGCTGCGTGGGACATAGTAAGTCTTGACAGATCTCCCATACTAATTCTCTTCACTACAGACTGAACTGGAGTTACTCATAGTGTTTCCAGAGGAATGTCTGAAACTGGAACTTCTTTGTCCTGTCAGGATTGGATTGGATTGGTTTGATTGGAGGGGTATGACTGTGGAGCTTCACTGTGAATTAAATGGCAGTGTCACTGCAGGGTATCAAAACTAGGCATTGTTTATCGATACTCTGGTATCAAAGCACTTCAGTCGACATCAGAAAGGTATCGATTTTTGATACCAGCCCTACTGACCGCCACTCTCCACTTGCACTCTTTTTGCCAAACACATCTTGTGTCAAAATAAAACAAAGACTTTAAAACAGTAGTTTACGAACCAAAGAGTGATACTGCTATGACTGTTTCCATCTCTTTCACAGGCTGTGGTCGAAAAGATGTGTAAAAAAGTGAGACTATTTTTATGGGTTTTCCTGAAGTTTGTCACCTGTCTGTACTGTGATTATTTAAATCTGATCTCTTTTTTCTTTGGAAAAATATTTATCATTGAGGAAAACTGACTTAAACATTTTGGAATGCACAAACTTTTACTGCATAAAAACTCTGAAATCTGATTAGCCTACTTTGTGTTCTTGATTAAAAGTGAAAAAATAAGATAAACAAGCTGAAGCTCTTGCTAATCTTCCTGGTATCTTTTCTTACATCTTGTTGCAGGTGATGCAAGATAAAATCATATGCCTTCCTCAGAGAATATCGCCGCATGCAGAGAACAGAAGTGAAGTGGAAATGAGGTCACTCCTACATCTGCAATCCAATGCCTCCACTGGGCTAAGAGAAATGACAGGCCTGAAAACCGATCTGGATCTTCAACAATACAGCTTTATCAATCAGATGTGTTATGAGAAAGCTCTGCACTGGTATGCTAAGTACTTTCCCTATTTGGTTCTCATACACACTCTGGTTTTCATGGTGTGCAGCAACTTCTGGTTCAAATTTCCAGGCTCAAGCTCTAAAATAGAGCATTTTATCTCAATGCTTGGCAAATGCTTTGATTCCCCCTGGACCACACGAGCTTTGTCTGAGGTGTCTGGCGAAAATCCAGAGGAGAAGGACCATAAAAAAAGTGGTACAACCAGATCCAACATTGCTGTGTCTCCCGGAGAAGGCAGTCTGGAGAAAACACAGTCTCTCCGGTCTATCCCAGAAAAGATTGTTGTTGAAAAACCATCAGCAAGTGTTCTTGATAAAAAAGAGGGTGAACAAGCTAAAGCACTTTTTGAAAAAGTGAAGAAGTTCAGATTGCATGTTGAAGAAGGAGATATCCTCTACCTTATGTATGTTCGCCAGACTGTTTTCAAGGTATTTAAATTCCTTGTGATCATTGCCTATAATAGCTCTCTGGTGAACAAAGTGCAAAATAGGGTACACTGCAAAGTTGAGATCCAGGACATGACCGGCTATAAAGACTTTGAATGTAATCACACCATGGCTCATCTGTTTTCCAAGCTGTCCTATTGTTATCTGTGTTTGGTGGCCGTCTACGGATTAACAAGCCTCTACACATCCTACTGGCTATTTTATCGCTCCCTGAAAGAATATTCCTTTGAGTATGTACGTCAGGAAACAGGCATAAATGACATCCCTGATGTAAAAAATGACTTTGCTTTCATGTTGCACATGATTGATCAATATGACCCACTCTATTCCAAACGATTTGCAGTCTTTCTCTCAGAGGTCAGTGAAAACAAATTGAAGCAACTCAATCTAAACCATGAATGGACTCCAGAGAAATTGCGCCAAAGACTCCAGACGAACACAAATAACAGACTTGAACTTCAGCTATTTATGCTCCCAGGTTTACCCGACACTGTATTTGAGTTGACAGAGCTACAGTCACTCAAGCTAGAGATCATCAACAATATCACCATCCCTGCCTCAATTTCTCAGCTTGAAGACCTCCAGGAGCTGTCTCTATACCAGTGTTCTTTAAAGTTGCACACAAGTGCTACCTCCTTCCTCAAAGAGAACCTGAAAGTGCTTCGCGTAAAGTTTGATGATAACAGGGAACTTCCAAACTGGATGTACAGTCTGCGTAACTTAGAGGAACTCTTTCTCACCGGATCCCTCAGTCCCGATGCCTCCAAGAATATTGTCCTTGAGTCTCTGCGGGAGATGAAGTCTCTAAAAACTCTCTCCCTTAAAAGCAATTTGACCAAGATACCCCAAACAATTGTGGATGTGTCCAGCCATCTGCAGCGGCTGTACTTACACAATGACGGCACTAAGCTAGTCATGCTCAACAATTTAAAAAAGATGACCAATCTGATTGAGTTGGAGCTGGTGCATTGTGATCTGGAACGCATTCCACATGCAATCTTCAGCCTAACAAGTCTGCAAGAGCTGGACCTGAAAGAGAATAACCTTCGCTCAATAGAAGAGATTGTAAGCTTCCAGCATCTTCGAAAGCTCACTTGTCTCAAGCTTTGGCACAATGGCATCATGTACATCCCTGAACATATCAAAAAACTTGGTAGCCTGGAGCGCCTCTACTTCAGCCACAACAAGATTGAGATCTTGCCTCACATCTCTTCTTATGCAACAAGCTGCGCTACCTGGATCTGTCCAACAATGACATCCGATTTATCCCTCCAGAAATCGGAGTCCTTCAGAGTCTGCAGTACTTCTCTGTCAGCTGCAACAAAATTGAAAATCTACCAGATGAACTGTTCTTTTGCAAAAAGCTCAAAACATTAAAGCTGGGCAAGAACTCACTGTCCACACTCTCACCAAAAATTTCCTATCTGGCTCTGCTGACCTACCTGGAACTAAAAGGCAACCACTTTGAGATTCTGCCACAAGAACTTGGTTGTTGTAGTGCTTTGAAGCGCAGTGGCCTTATAGTGGAGGAAACACTGTTTGAAACTCTGCCTTCAGATGTCAGGGACCAAATGAAGGCTGAGTAAGATGCCTTACTGTAGTCACAGTGCCTGCCGTTTCTGCTGGCTATCAATTTAGATTATTTGTTTTCTATGAAGTCATTATAATATCACAGTGCACTACTTTAAGAAACTTTTTTGAAAGGAAAATATGCCTTTATTCCAATGCATATTGTGGCTGCAACAGGGACTTATTATTAAGCCGCAAACCCATCATTAGTTAGATAGTTAGGGATAGTTTATCATTATTTGGGAAAATATATTATTTGCTAAAGGTTCCAGGGGAAGTTTTATATTAATATCATACCTGTACATTAAACATTAAACAGTCAACACTGGATTCAACCAGACAGTTTCCTTTTGCTGTTTTGCTGTCAGTATGCTAAGCTAATTGCTAAGGTAATTGCCGGTTTTACTGATGTCTTACTGATATGAGTGTGATATCAGTCTTCTCAGCTATCTCTTGAAATAGGATAGGAATGTTTCCCTTGATGTCAAATAGCTCCTTCCAGTCACAGTCTTTTTCCATATTTTGATAACCAAGTCTTATCTAATTTAACCTGAAGACCTCACTTACAGTAAGTGTAGGGCAGTAGCCTTAAAGTGTATTATACATGTATATATTTCATGTTGCTGTCAAGAGACTGTCAATTCTCATAGACCACAGCAGGGGAAAACAAAGTACATATCTTACACACACAAACACCCACACACACATATATATATATATATATATATATATATATATATATACATACATATATATATATATATATACATATATATTTATATATGTATATATATATCATATTAGGGCTGGGCACGTTAACGCGTTATTATCGCGTTACCACATTAGTTTAATAACAGCGACATTTATTTTATCGCGCGTTAACACATGTTGCTAACATGCTTTTGTTTTTTAAAGTCTGTTACTGGCTGCTGAGGAACCGGAAGACAATTGGCAGGTGAAAAGCTAAAACAGACATAGAGAATGGTAAAAATCTGTGAACTTTACAGTTCAGGTAGCAACTCAGGTAGCAATATTAACAATTGTGTCTAAAAAACAAAAATTCTGGACTACAACAAAACGTTCACATCATTCCTCCATGTTACATCAGATCTGCTCCATGTGTTCTCTGTCGTGCTTTTCTCTTACTGGTTACTTCAGTGCGGCTCCATCTAGTGGCACCAATGTGTAATGACAACAGAAAGTCCTCGATTATAAAACAAATTCAGTTCTGTGGCCCATTTTTTAATTTCGTATTTTTGATCCAAGTCTAAAATTGAAATCTAAAGAAAACAGGCATTTTTTTTTTCATTTTTTTGTGTTAGATTAAAAAACAAAAAACGTAATAAAATGTCACTTTGTTTTTTTTTTTTTGATATACAATTGAAAATGGAAAGAATGAATGATACACGGATTGGTAAAGTTACTGAACTTTAACATGGACATTTTCATTTTAAAGTTCTCCCAGACGGAGGATTTGACAGAAACAAGGTGATTTGTAACAACTGACAAGTTAAACTCCCCATTAAAAGTTTCTGCTGTTACCTCAAAAATTGCCTGTTTTAATGTTCTGATTGTGCTGAGCCACAATCATTTTGTTGGATTTTGTTTGTAGACTTTTTTTTTTTTTTTTTTTTAATAAAAACAGGATGACATTAATGCCCTGGCAGTGGCAATAAGTTTTATTTTATTTTATATCTTGTAAGATGAGATTTACACTAAATATGTGTTACTGAGAAGTGCTGATGTTAAAAGTGTTTGAACAACAAATTTTATGGCACTTTATTTCATATGGCAGCGGAACATTTAAATAAAAGTGCGTTTTACACTACTTTTGAATTCATTATTTGATTTTGCGTATACAATGCGATTAATCGTGATTAAAAAATTTAATCGTTGCCCAGCCCTAATATATATATATATATATCTATATATATATATATATATATATATATATATATATATATATATATATATATATATATATATATATATATATATATATATATATATATATATATAAAATATAGATATAGAGTGATCCCTCGCCAATTCGCACTTTAATTTCCGCGGTTTTACTTATTCGCGGATTTTTCGGAAATATATAATATTTTTTAAAAAATCAAGAAAAAAATTGCAAAAAACATCGCAGGATGTTGTGCGCGTTCTCTTTCAGCGAAGAAATGTTGTGAGCCAACCTGGCCCCTTGAATAAGGTGGCCTTATGGGTAATGGTGTTGCCTTATGGGTAATGGTGTGTGTGTGTGTCATTGGACAGCAGAATGAAAATGGGGTTCGACGAAAAGTGGAGTGATCATAAACAGCAGCCCAGCGTGTATAGATTTACATTCTCTGTTAACCGACAGGAGCTGAACAATACAACCTGCTGTTACAAGTTCCTGCAGTGCCAGAATAAAGTGCTCGTTCCATGCAGAGAAAATCTGACTTTTTCTTTCGTTGTTGTTAGCCTGTTAGCCGCTAATTACAAGCGAAAAATAGCACAATACCAGCGGATACTTTACTACGGTTCAGAGACCAGAGGCTGTGAAGGTAACAGAAAGACCACAGTTGAGCCTTTGTCTTGTTTCGCTGCAGTGCCTCGCTACTTTATTGTGGTTTTTAAACACATTATTTAAGCTCGGGGGGCTCTGGCTCCAGTTTGCGGACTTGACTTTGACTTTGACTTTCCCGGGGGGGGGGGGGCACCGGTCCCCATTAACCGCGAAAAATAAGGGATCACTGTATATATAATAGGGCTGGGCAAAATAATGAGTTATTATTACATTAACTCATCAATGTATTAACACCAACATTTATTTTGTTGTGCATTAACGCATGTTACTCACATGCTTTTGTTTTGAAAAGTCTGTTACTGGCTGCTGTGGAACCAGAAGAGAATTGGAGGAAAAACATGCAGAAAAGCAAAAACAGACATAGAGAGTGGTAAAGTTACTGAACTTTAACATGGACATTTTCATTTTAAAGTTCTCCCCAACAGAGGATTTAACTGAAACAAGGTTATTTTTAACCACAGCCAAGTTGAACTCCCCATTGAAAGTTTCTGCTGTTACCTCAGAAATTCGACTGTTTTAATGTTCTGATTGTGGCTCAGGATTTTGTTGGTAGACTTTTTCTGTTTTTTCAGAAAAACAGGATGACATTAATGCCCTGGCAGCGGCAATAAGCTTTATTTTATTTACATTTTTTAAGATGAGATTCACATTAAATATGTGTTTCTGACAAGTGCTGATGTTAAAAGTTTGCACAACAAATGTAATGGCACTTAAGTTCATAATGGCAACAGAACATTTAAACAAAAGTCCACTTTAGACTACTTTTGAATTCATTATTTGATTTTGTGTATACAATGTGATTAATCAGGGAAATCATGCGATTAATCACAATTACATTTTTTTATCGTTGCCCAGCCCTTATCCAGAATTGGATTAGTAATTCTGTATTGTAGAAAGCTGGCAATTTAAAGTGCATTAAACTGTAAGGACTATGCCAAACTGATGTTTGAATTTGGTTTTTAAAATATGTAGTCTCTTGTAAAGGAATAAGATCTACTTTAATCACCTGTTTTTTTAAGTTTATAATTAATATATAAAAAGAACTAAGAAAAGACTTACAGATTTTGATCTTATTGTTTTCATTTAATCAGTAATGAAGCATCTGGAGGTTGTAACTGAAAGTAGCACCTTTCCTGTTTTCACTTGCCTTGTGGGATACAATTATGTTCCTTTGTGAGGATGATCGATGCTGCAGAAAAATTGAAATCCAGTCTCTAAAAATTTGAAAGTGTATTGCTTTCACAAAATTTCAAGAAAAAAAGAAAAATCTCATCATATATATGAAATATTTTCCTTTAATTGTGAGATCTTGATGTCAGATCTGGATTTACTTAAACCCCTGTCATGCACCTCCTCTATTCCATTAATCTGAAAGCAGCTGAAGTGGTCAATGTCACACTTCAATGCTCTTCCGACCCAATAACATATATCTATCACTTTCCGTTCAATATAAATCTAAACTGCTCACATTAATGAAGAGGCATGCTCAACAGCTGTGGGTTAATTTGGTGCATGATCAGCTGTTCACAGGAATCCAACAGATCCCTTTGTTGAATAAACAAATACCAGGCTGTCCAAACGTTCCTACTCTGTTTGTTCCGCAGCAATAAACTGCAGCACCAATTTGTTTTGTTTTTTTCAATGAAAAACTGCAAAACTGCTTGAACTTTCCTTGCAGTTTTTGCTTTTTGTATGGAATATTTTCATCTGCTCCCATTCAATTCTGTTTTTATTTTATTTTATTTTATGTAATCATGTCATGTATGTACTTAGGTTTTCAGTCAAGCTGTGCCTTCTTGCCACACACATAGATGACAGTAAACACGGTGTCCTCAGATGAAGTAAAGGACCATATGTTTTTCTTGAATTTAAGAACTACTCTGTAAGTGTCAGTGTAATTAAATCCTTATAGAGAACAAAACCTAACAACTGACCGTTCAATAAGCTTAAACATGTTAAAGAAAAAACGTGATATTTTCAGCTGCTTCCATCCAATAGTGCCAGGTTTAACACAACCACTGTCCACTTGACCTGCTATTATGAATTTTATTGCGATCTGACATGTTGTTTAAAGGAAACTCATTATGTACTTCACTTGGTTTGCTGTCCAGTCTTGCATGAAAGGCCAATATTGCGGACATACCATGGCTCTCTCCATCACTTTCAATGACGTACATAAGTGTCAGTCTCTGAATAACTGAATGCCATAGTTTTAATACATTGATTTAACCAGGGCTTGACACTGACACCAGACAACCGGCCAAATCCTGGTAAAATTTGGCTGTGGCTAGTAACAATTTCTGTCTCACAAGCAACTTTGGCTGGTAACTTATTCTTTGATATGACACATCACAATAGTTGTGCCAACTGTTTGTATTCAAAATGTAAATGCAAGAATATTGTGAAGAAGAAAAAAACTGACAGCAAAACTGTGGCTAACATTAAGACTAAATGGCTAATGACTGAGGAAAAACATTAGCCACAGTGGCTGGTGAGCAAAAAAGTTAGCATCAAGCCCTGGATTTAACTATTAATTTTATACATCTCATGTCTGAAAAGGGCACAAACCAGTGACAAGTAGTTGTTTTTCTATTGAGAGTGCATTTCTATCGAGTACTTCTCAGGGCTTTCACAATTCATGTTCTGATAATCATGATGAACTTATTAATTTCTTTGTTTATATATATATATATATATATATATATATATATATATATATATATATATATATATATATTTTTTTTTTTTTTTTTTTTTTTTTTTATGGAGAGACAGGAGACATTATTTAATGCTAAGGTTAATAATGCATCAGTGTCAAGAGGGAATTTTTGCAGGGATATTGTTCGGCTGGAATATAGAAGGGACAAAAATACCACAAACAATCTGTGACGAACAGAAAGTGAATTTGAAGGCTGTGGGAGGAATAACGGCACAGTCAGATTTATTTAATCAAACCAGGAGATTATTTCAAGTAAAACTGTCCTTCCTGTGTTGACAGCGAGTCACTAAACTGCTTTTGAAGTGTAAATTAATTGTTCACATCTTCACTACGGTGCCTAACTTCAGAGGCCTCTTCTGTCGTCTGACTGAACGTACTGGCGAACCGTTAATTTGAATGAACAACATCAGATGGGGGTCGCGTGCAGCAGCTGATGCCGTCCTGTCGGACCCGACCATCTGAGGCGGAGAGGGGGGTTGAAGCTGCGCACATCCCTGAACGCAGGCCCGCGGCTCAAGCGGTGGGAAGAAAAGAAAGGCTTCATGTCAGCGAAACATGGCGTGAAGCAGGAGGAGTTGTTCGACACCGCCGACGTCCGTGTAACCGGATATCTTCCCCCGAAGGTGCGTATGTGTCCGTTTCAGCGACGGCTCTTATTTCAATGTCGCAACCCAAATGTAACCCAGTTTCTGCGACCCGATAATGTTAGCGAGCTCCATGGCTCCGGGAATTCCGTGAGACCGGTGTTTCATTTGAAACGAATTAGTCTTAAATATTCCGTTTTTATGTGAGAAGGTGTCAGTTTTCAGTTCGGAGTCCAGATTTTCCTGCTGCGTTTAGGGTTTAACGGACATTAGCTCCACCTCTCGTTCCGCGTCCATGGATGCGTCTTGTTGCTGAAGCCGTCCTCTGCTCTGCAGCCTCTCTGACTAAAGTCACCTTCACCATTTCCTCGCTGAAACACATGTTAGTCACAACTGCACTTTAAAAATATTGTGTGACTTGTTTATTGAAATCACACCTGTAAATTTAATACTAACATAATATTCAAACCATTTTCAAAAACCAATCCCTTGCCTGATTGTTCTATGAGAAAACATGGAGATGCAGACAATCAGGATTTATAGGCCTTATTATTCACATTCAAGTGACAGGGAGTTCATGCAGTGCAGTGTTTGTGTTGCACATGGCTGAGAGCACACGATGTGTTGTATGTGGCTTGCTCAATAAACACAAGCCTGTCTTCTACAAATGTGTAAGAAAGTTATTAGTGAGATAAAATCTAAGAGATTCTGGAACAAATTATTCTTTTTTTGTGTTTTACCAACAATTCTGAAGCAAATGTTAACACACTAAGCATTTAGTTTAAAGTTCCAGTTGTTCTAATGTGGCTGTTTTTTTCTCCCTGTTTTCAAAGGAGGACGGATAAAAAAAATAGCCTTTAATGCAACACTTGAAAGCATGAATCAATTCAAGTTATAGAACTTGAATAATGGAGACAATTTAGAGCTAATGACAAGACAGTTGAACTGGATTGTAGTGCACAGGACCGTTTTATTCCTAATTACTCTGAGACCAGTGCACACATCACTGCAGGGTGTTGGTGGATTGGGGCCAGACACAAACAGCTGCTGCCACAATATAATGTTTATCATGTCACATAAGCTGTTATAGTCATTTATTAATCATGAGACACATGATCCTCATGTATGTATGTATTTAGAAGTCAGTTTATTGAGTAAACTAAGTGTGTTGATTCTCAGTAATTCATGTAACTAAATCTTTATTTCTGGTCTGGCTTCTTTTCATGCCACGGGTTCTGTAAACTGAGGCTTTCTTCAACATTTTATAGTGTTTACTACTTTGTGTCTGATCCAGTTGAAAGTTCCAGGTGGTAAACATAAAGGACGACAAGACACAGCCAAAGCAGCTCACACCTGTTCATGCAAAAGCCTATGTGAGGAAGCAAGGCAGCTATAACGTCTCAGAGTTGTAGGCTCTGTAATGAGGATAGACAATATTTATAAAAAATAAAAACATTTCAACTGGTAAGTGTAATTACATAGACAACTGGAAAAAATCTTGCATCATTATTTGATGAAAATTATATTAAGTCATATTCTCTCTTGTAGGAATGTTCACCCTCACAGAAGTAGCCTCTCTGAACGACATACAGCCAACTTATAAAATCCTGAAACCATGGTGGGACGTTTTTATGGATTATCTTGGAATTGTGATGCTGATGTTGGCCATATTTTCTGGAACCATGCAGTTAACTAAGGACCAAGTGGTTTGTCTTCCCATCTTGGAGCAAACTCCAGAGGGGGCTGAGGGCGTCTTGGGAACCCAACCACCAGAGCCTGCTGATGGTTTATGGAACAAAGAGAGCGCAATCGGGGAGCAAGCTGCCCCTCTGATGGCGAAAAGGCCTCCGGAAAACATTGCACCTACAGTCACGCAGTCATCTGCTTTTGGACAACCACAGCCCAAAGGAGTCAGGACCAAATTAGATTTTCAGCAGTATGTTTTTGTCAACCAGATGTGCTACCATGTTGCTCTTCCTTGGTATTCCAAATATTTCCCATACCTCGCTCTAATTCACACTATTGTGTTGATGGTCAGCAGCAACTTCTGGTTCAAATACCCAAAGACAAGTTCAAAAATAGAACATTTTGTTTCCATACTTGGAAAATGTTTTGAGTCACCTTGGACTACCAAAGCGCTGTCTGAGACTGCATGTGAGGACTCAGAGGAGAACAAGCAGAGGATCGCTGGTGCCTCCTCTCTCCTGAAACATCTGTCCACTAGCAGCGAGGAAGGCAGTCCAAACCAATCTGCCCCGATGCTTACCAAGTCAGGGCTTGCTTTTTCCACTGAAAAGCTCGTGAGTGAAATTCCCGCCATGACCATACTGGACAAGAAAGATGGCGAGCAAGCTAAGGCCCTTTTTGAAAAAGTCCGGAAATTCCGCGCCCATGTGGAGGACAGTGATTTGATTTACAGACTCTATGCCATTCAGACAGTTATCAAAACAGTGAAATTTATTTTGATCCTGTGCTATACAATGACATTTGTGGCATCTATTGAGTTTGATCATGTGTGTGAACCTGAAATAAAGCATTTGACCGGATATACTAAATTCCACTGTACGCATAACATGGCTTTTATGTTAAAGAAACTCCTTGTCAGTTACATTGCTCTCATATGTTTTTATGGTATTATCTGCATATACACACTGTTCTGGCTTTTTAGGCGACCACTGAAAGAGTATTCCTTTGAAAAAGTCAGAGAGGAGAGCAGCTTCAGTGACATTCCTGATGTTAAGAATGACTTTGCATTCCTCCTTCACATGGTTGACCAGTATGACCAACTGTACTCAAAGCGCTTTGGGGTTTTTCTTTCTGAGGTGAGTGAGAACAAACTCCGGGAGATCAGCCTAAACCACGAGTGGACCTTTGAGAAGCTGCGCCAGCATGTAACACGAAATCCTCAGGAGAAGCTGGAACTTCATCTCTTCATGCTGTCTGGAGTGCCAGATGCCGTGTTTGATCTCACTGACTTGGAAATCTTGAAATTAGAGTTAATCCCAGAGGCCAGGATAACAGCTAAGATCTCACAAATGATCAGCCTCCAGGAGCTGCACTTCTACCACTGTCCTGCCAAAGTGGAGCAGACGGCTTTCATTTTTCTCTGTGATCACCTTCGCTGCCTTCATGTCAAGTTCACAGATGTTGCCGAGATTCCAAGCTGGGTATACTTGTTGAAAAATTTACGGGAGCTGTACTTGATCGGAAACCTGAACTCTGAAAACAATAAACTGATCGGCCTCGAGTCTCTCCGAGATCTTAGGCACTTAAAGATTTTGCATCTCAAAAGCAACCTCACAAAGATGCCAACGAACATAACAGATCTCTCTCCGCATCTGGTAAAGCTTGTTATTCATAATGATGGCACAAAGCTCTTAGTGCTGAACAGTTTGAAGAAAATGATTAATCTCGCAGAACTGGAGCTCCACAATTGTGACCTGGAGCGAATACCCCATGCCATTTTCAGTTTGAATAACCTTCAGGAACTGGATCTAAAATCCAACAATATCCGTACAATCGAGGAGGTCATCAGCTTTCAGCACCTCAAGAGACTAACTTGCCTGAAGCTTTGGTACAATAAGATCATCACCATTCCACTGTCGATCAGCCATGTCAAAAACCTGGAGTCGCTCTATCTCTCACACAACAAGCTGGAATCACTGCCCTCGTCGTTATTCACCCTCCTGAAGCTGAGGTACCTGGATGTTAGCCATAACTCCATAGTGGTAATACCTCTAGAGGTGGGCTTTTTGCAGAATCTCCAACACTTTGCCATTTCAGGCAACAAAGTCGAGGTAGTCCCCAAGCAGCTGTTCAAGTGCACCAAGCTAAGAACACTATGCCTCAGCCACAACTGCATCTCCTCCATTCCTGAGAAAATTGGCCATCTCTTGCAGCTCACGCACCTGGAAGTGAAGGGGAACTGTCTGGATCGTCTTCCAGCTCAGCTCGGTCAGTGCAGCCTCCTTCGCAGGAGCTGTCTGGTGGTGGAGGATCACCTCTTTGACTCGCTTCCCATGGAAGTCAAAGAGAGCATGAACCAGGAAGCTAGCATTTCATTCACAAACGGGTGTAAATGTCTATGTGACGGACGGTAACGTGACATGATATTCTTTTCTTCTTGGGTCTTTTTAAAAGCATATCTTTGACAGAAACTGGAGTTCATGGTTGCGTACACCTTGTAGCACAAACACGTGGCATAATGGAGAAACCTTTACTGAACCACTGATTATATTATAGTTTAGGACGTCTTTTTTTTTTTCCTTTTAACTTCATGTGAGTATATTAGTTGTTAACACTTTGATATTGTTTTATCTTTTGTGCGCTCAAATATCTGCAGTAGATATTAAGGTATTCACTGCATCCATCACTGGTTCATTGTGGGCTTCTTCAGATTAACTGGATACAACTAACTGCCCCCATAATGAACAGTTACAGATTTTCAGTTTGGGAATATTTCCCTCCGCTCACACAGACACACAGAAGACCCTAACCCTAATGGAACATTGGCTTGTGAACAGGGGGAAGTTGCTTGTCTGACTTTGTTGACAAGTGCTGTCAGTGGGAAATCTTAACACAAGGTTCCCTTTATATTTTCATCCAAACTGTGATAAACAGAAATGACAGCAGAGCGACATCCATCTGTTGAGGAAGACCCCAGAAACCTACAGAAGTATTTCGAGCACCTTGAGTTCAGATCACTTTGTTTAACTTAAGACCAACATTAAACTTTTACTGTCAGACTTTATATATGTAAGTGGAACCTCTACACAACCGACCTTATCCTCAAACTATAGGTTCCATTTTTATTTTCATGTCTTCACTTGTTTACAGTTTCCTATCAACCCTTTTTGCTATTTCTTAAGTCTAGAATCATGTTTTTCATTTTGTGTCTTGACTCAAATCACAGTGACACATTTAATTAGTTGTAACTTTGCTTTTATGTCTGGTTATGCTTTATTTTTGTAAACTATATATGGACTGTGTAATGTGTATGTTTCACATTTTTTATTTTTATTTTTTTAACGCACAACACTTTGCAAGCCTGTTTTTAAAATGTCCTGAATGAATAAAAGTATTATTATACTGTATCCTTGTAATCACTGTTATTCACTGCTAAAAATGGCCTGACATTTTCTTCCCACTGCTTTTTATTTTTGTCTTAAAACACTTTTAGAATGTTTATTCAAACTTTGGAAATTTATATTTGAGACACCTGGTTCATTAACATGGTTGCTCAGATAAGTAAGTCATTGTTGAGAAAGGAAATGGAGCAATTTTTTACCATAACCCTGAACAGCTGGAATCAAACTCTTCACAGCTTTTGCAGGTGAATACTGGAACAATGTTACATATACTTTTATATATATACTTTATTTCACAAAGTACATGACAATTCCCTTGATGCAGATATATTTGATAAAAAGCACGTGGTAGAAGCAGAGGTAGCCATATCTATGTAATTTGACAACAAATTTAAATCGACATTGACAAAAAAAGCTTTTATTGTTGAGTTACATTGGATTTAAGTATTGAAAAGTAGTTCAAATGTTCTTCAATTGTATTATTATTGTTATTAATAAGGACATCGGCAATGTCTGGATTCCTGTTGATTCTTAGATATACTAGTTGTCCACATTTCAAGTATTTATGTTTTATTATTCACCAAAGTTTACAGGTTTGTAATTGTACTTCTTGACAGAGTACAAAAGTGGAGACAGAAGTAAAATGGATCATATTCACTGTGATAAGTAGTATTTTCCAGAAAATCTGAAAATTTTTGACTAAAAAGCAGGTTCTTGCCATTTCTAACTATGGGTTTATTACAGTAACTTAACTATACACATAACTTTCAAGAAGAAAGCTTAAAAAATGTTTTGTTATGACACATATTATAAATGTGGGTCATTGAAGTTGTAGGATAAAGCTTTACAACAAATTAATGTTATGTTGCCCTCTAGTGGAATAAAATTGTAATTGCATTTTTTGTTAAATAATGATTTCATATTTGGAGATGTTTATTTAACAATGTTTAGATTCAAGTAAATGGCGGTACTTATTTCAGTGTTTAATGAAGTTTTTCACCAAATTCAGGTGTGTGAAACATCTGTCCAACCTATCGAAACTCCCCCAAACCTTTATTTTTTTTCTCTCTTGAGATCCTTGATATCCCAGTACATACTAGTTTTCACCTCTCAACTAAAAATCCTAAGTTTTATTAAAAAACAAAAAACAAAAAAAACAACAAAACACACACACACACACACACACACACACACACACACACACACATATATATATATATATATATATATATATATAAATATATATTACATGTAGTTGCATGTAATATTTTTAACTCCAACAATATAAGAACATAACATAGAAATATCTCATAAAATATAAGCCGCATTATTGATTAATAATGAATAAAACATTTCTTGTACAGTTAGTTATCTGATAATGAATAATATGTAATTATTACTGATTCATTGAACTTTGAACAGACAGCAGTGCTTCGTGAGGGTCTGAGATGTCTGTTGTAACAAAGTGTAGTGACGTTTGCTAAAATGTTACATATTTGTAACAGATATGTAAATTATTTGAAGAATTTTCAAGTTTAGATGATAACAGGACAAGAAAAAGTCGCAGGTTATAAAGCAGAACCAACTGTTGGAAGACTCTTACATACCTCTTACATACTATATAGTGCAGTGGTGCGCAAACTGTGGTACGCGTACCACTGGTGGTACACGGGGGAACGTCATCACTTGTCAATGCAGGACAATGCATTATAAATACAATGTTTCAAATGAAATTCAGGTAACAATAAATAACCACAATAAGGAATAAACATCTCTGTGTGTTTAAAGCTAATTGATAAGGCATATATGGCTATATTTTAAAATTGGTCATCATGGTGGTACTCAGAGAGCTCAATAGTTGCTCAGGTGGTACGCAGCATTAAAAGTTTGAGAACCACTGATATAGTGTAAAGTGATCATCAAGTTACACTGAAATGCAGGTTGTCATTGAAAACTGAAGTGAAAATGTTTTGTTCGAAACTGTTTAGATAACAAGTATGTTTCAAGGAATAATTTAAAGAATAGCGACCAATAAAAAATCATTATGGCAATAGTAATAAAAACCATCCATATTTATTTTAAAATATCTTCATCAAAATACAAACATAAGATACAATATTATTAGAGGTAGCTGGCCATAGAAATTGTGTTATATGTGTGTGTGTATATACATATATATATATATATATACATATATATACAGTCATGGAAAAAATTATTAGACCACCCTTGTTTTCTTCAGTTTCTTGTTCATTTTAATGCCTGGTACAACTAAAGGTACATTTGTTTGGACAAACATAACGATATGAACAAAGATTGCTCATAAGAGTTTTATTTAAGAGCTGATATCTTACCATTTTCCATGGTTTTCTTGATTATAACCTAAATCACTTAAGTTTTTACATCAATAGCTATGGCATTGTACTGTCAAAAACACTGCTTTTATGCATTCAGTGTTTTCTTTTCTGTCTGTTTTAGTCACATGACGACGTTTAGTGGTACCAGGTATTAAAATGAACAAGAAAGTGAAGAAAAAATGGTGGTCTAATTTTTTTTCCATGACTGTATATATATATTATATATATGTATATATATATATATATATATATATATAGATATATATATATATATATATATATATATATATATATATATTTGCAGGTTTGACTCCTGGCCTGCAGTCACTTTGCTGTGTGTATTCCCCACTCTCTTTTCTGCCTCACTTCCCACCCTCTCCTCATCCCAAATAAGGGCCTAGTAGTCCCCCCCCCCCCCCCCCAAGAAAAAAAACAAAACAACAACAACAACAAAAAACTCCAATTTGAATTAGTTTGTTAGGGTTTTTGCCAAAGGAAACAGGAGCCTAAATCTGTAGATAGATGGATGGTCAGGTCAATATCTACAATTTATTTTACAATATTTTTGACATTGTTTCCCATCTATTATTTGTATCAGTGCTTTTTAAATGTAACTGGCTGGAACTAGCTTTTAGTACACAAAATTAAAACCACAAAGTGCTCAGAAGAAAATTACTCTTGGATCAAAACTCAGTCGTCCGTGTGACTTCCCTCACAACCAAGAACAGATTTATTTCTCTATATGGAGATTTGTTCTATTTAGATCTGAGGCAGGTTCCTGTATTTTCTCTTTGTATTTTCAAAAAGGCTGAAAAATAAACATGGATATCATCAAAGCTTGGATAAAATAACAAGACAAGGACTGCCTACAACGTTTGCATGGTATTGTGTGTCTCTTCCACCGCTAGAGGGTATTCTCTCATTCTCTGGCATGTTTGTCACTTGTGATCTGCCAAGCTCACATGCATGCGGGAACACTTTCCCAGTGGCTTGATATAAAGGCTGGACATCACGATAACAGATTTGATGGTGACCATTGTGCCATTTGGCGACTCAGCTCTGAGTTGGGGGGGGGGTAAAGATGTTTCATGAAGACTCTGGGCAGAGCGGCAGAAGGAGGATGCGTGACTTTAAGCCGGCCTGACACCGAGGTTGTTATGAATCTGCCATCAGGTGGATGAGGGAAACACATAGCCTGTAGTCCAGCCTTCATTACTCCCTTAGGATCACGCAGTGGCCTCACATCTCGTCACAAACACTTTGCACACACCGTCCCTCTCACAGTCCTGCACTGGCAGCAACGTTTGTAAGAAGTGGTCATCACGGAGCATGAAGTAGCCATCAGGCCATCTCTATCCTGGGGTCAGAGTTAACATGATGTCAATTTAAAAGGTTGACTGGCTCCGCAATCTGTGCGTCTCAGTCTTGCACTGAGAACACATTTTGACACATCAGCCATGGAATCGAGTTATTGTTTTAATGACCTTCTGTGCATAAGAGCTTTCTGATTTGAAGACTGCTGCCTAGTTTGTCCTTGGCAGACAACATATTTGTAATAAACGTAGGTGTTTATTGAGGATAATGAGCACTCATACCGTAAGGCCAAGAATAACTGCGAGAGAAATTCATTTGAATTCCAATTATTCAGGCTAATTCTTTTTCCTGTGTTTCTGCTTCCAAGACATGAGCATTTATTTAGTCCAAGTGCAGCTGTGCTGTGAATTTTAGATCCGTACATGGCCCTCTCCTCCACCGATGACCCGAGGAAAGCAACAGAGAAGCGACAGCACTTTGTGAGCACTTGCACAGCTGATGAGCTGTAATTATGCTTTAATTATTTCTGTGGGGCATTATTCTCTCTCGATGCAACCCCCCCCCCCTTCCTTCCCCCCTCTTTACAAATTAAGACATTCGGTATTTTGAAAACACTTGCTGATGAAACTCTCTTCAGTGAAGTCCACTAATTACTGCACAGCCTCATGTTGACATCCATAAAAGGAACCTTTGAAGTGAGCTGCCCAGGATCATAATCAAGGGCACAGATTGCATGAGATTGGCTGTAATTGGGACGAGTTGTGTTTTTTTTTAAAAAGAAGGGGCACTGCTACATGACTTTGACGGCTGCTTTGCACAACCCTGCTCTGAGACACCACCCCCCCCACCTCCCCCGATCATGTGCCCACGGGGTGAGGAAGCCTTGTCACTTATTAAGGAGGCTGTTGCCACGAAGTGACAGATGTCCTGATGTGATCTGTCTGCATCTTTGGCCTCCATCTGTCTTGTTAGTACACATAGTTAAGGATAGTGTGAGGAGAGAGCCATGCCTCTTTCATATATGTTAAATGTATTGGAAGCTCTGTTTCTGGGAGCCGAAGCTTGCTAGCTCCCCTGGCAATCTCCTGACAACAAGCTCTCAGCTCTTCTTTTTCTACTTGTTTTTCAAGGTTTCCCTGCCTCCTCCATCACCACTTCTGCAGGCCCTCGTGTTCAGGGTTCACCGCCACTGAACCATCTCCAAATCTCCATTTTTGCTCTGCTTTGCTCCCTGCTTGGCAGAGAGAGATTAGGGGCTCGGGTCCTAGGGTGCGCATCCCACCCGCTCCCTCGTCCTCACACCCTCCCCCTCCTCACCCATCCTAGGAGATTCAAATCCTTTTAGCTTTTTCCTCAGGTAAAATTGCCAAGGACCTTGTGAGCCCTAGGTTCCCCTGGAGGTAAAATCTATAATGGAGTTTTGATATGAGCAAGTACAGCCTTGAAAATGGACTTCTTTAACTAGCTGGCTGCCTTGCAGAAGGTCAACAGTACTCCAGGTGGACACAACATGCCACGACTGTGTAAGAAAAAAGCAGAACAAAGAAGCAGTTTTACTGAAAAGAAAAGTGACCTGTAGACACTGTTGTAAATAAAAAAAATCAGAGCGGCGCAATGCTTTTGTTTCATTTTCAATAAAAGTTATTCAGTGTCACTTCAAAGAAATCACCATGAGGATAAACATAAAAAAACAATTTAATGGAAGGATGATCTCTCATGTAGGCTCATGTCCATCACATATTTGTGACTGGCTGTTATGATAAATTCACTAAAAATAACTTCATATGACCAAGATTGCTAATTAATTAACACTTGGCCCTTAATGCCGCTGTTTTTTTTTTCAATCTCATGCTACTTTAACTTAGAGATAGGGGGCACCACAGGCTCAGTTTTGCAAAGACTGCTGTTGAAACATAAATCTGAAGCTCTTTGTGTACTTAACTGCTGCTGTATCTTGTAATTTGATGATAGCCTTGGACCCCAGCTACGGGATGCAATTATTCATCCGGTTATGATTATAAAAAAGAAGCATACCAGTTTCCACACAAGTATGTGCAAAATAAGATAAAACATATAAAAATAATAATTAATCACTATTTTTAAAATGATAGAGATGCTTTGGAATAAACAGATGGTATGACAAATAGATTATATGAAGAGAGTTTATTTTTAAATTCATGTATAAAGATTAAAAATGATATAATGTTGCCTTTGTGTATAGAATGGACAAGAAACAGAAAAATAACAACCAACCAAGTTTTAGGAAAAATTTAAAAAAGGAATAAGAACAGAAGTGAGGTGGGGTTATGAAAATTCTGCTTTGCTTAAATGTCATTTATAATGTTAAAATAAAATGTAGATTACAAATAAGAAATTATTTAAGATAGGAGAGAGTGTATTGTGACTTAAAATAACTAAACAATATGAATATAATGCGGTAGTTTATAGTAATAATAATAATAAGTGTAAGATCTGGTGAGGATTCAGTGAAATTTTATATATTTTTGGATACTGAAAAAATGCGATTGAAATTAGTGAAGTTTTAATTTAAAAACTAACTTGTTGAAATATATGACAAGAATGTGGAATTAAAAATAATAACTATACAAATAAATGTTAGAGGTTCAAAGAGCCTCAAACAATATTAGAACATCAGTTTAGATTATAACATGAAAACAATTGCAAATAATTAACAATCATAGTGAGAATAATGTGACTAATAATCCAATTTGCTGAATGGTTATTGCAGTACCAATAGAAGTAATAATGGATGTGATATACTTGTAGAATTGCAAAACTTAAAAAAATTAGAAATTTCACACAAATATGCCTCATTACCACATTATTGATGTACCCTCTGCTGACTTTCAATTATTCATCAGCCACTCAAAAAGCTGCTTGCTCTGCCTCAATTTATGCTCTGTATCCAAACAGAAATCACATCCCTGCTGCAGCCATAATCTTAGTTAATCAGCATCATTTAATGCACTTAGCAGCAGTGTTTCAAATTCAAATGAAACACTTGTGCAAAAGAAATTGCCGTCTGCCTTAGTTCTCATTGATGGTGTGTTTGTCAAAATGATGCAATTGGTCATTACCTCACATCAGACGCCTTGCAGACATAATTCTGCCTGACAGTTGGATTCTAGATTTGACAGCCTCAAACTTGTTGAGTTTTCTCTAAATACTTGCCATTGCAATGAGTTAAACATCCCCCCGAGGCACCGCTGAGTTTTCCTTTTGAACAAAAACCCGAGGGACGCCAGACTGGGACTGCACAGGGAACTGGAGGTCTTACAGAGAGGGCTGTTTGGGTTTATCTAATGGTACAATGGGTAATTTCTTCTGCCACTGTAGAGGGAGGGAGAAAAGAAAGGGATGAAAAGAGAGAAGGGAGTACGTTTAAGAGAGAATCTTTATCTGGGCTTAATTTCCCATGCTCAAGCAGAGTGGAGGATTTTTTTGCTGTACAGATCTCTTTAGTCAGATCCTACCTACCCATGGAAGACCCAGGGGCGCTCTAAGAACATACACATTACCTAGATTTGCCTTCCAGCCCCATTCTCTCCAGCTATTGCACCCTCTCCCCGCTGGCTTCTTTGTGTAGACAAGATGAGTGAGCATTTTGGAAATCAAATCTCAGTTTGTCAGAGTAAAACTGGAGCAGACTGGAATTTGAATAGATGTATTTCAACATAATTGTTCTGAGCACATTCAAGCACAATACCCTCCCTTTTCTGTTCTTTGCAAGGTTGTGATGAAAAATGAGGCTGATCGCTAGACACGGTAAGAGTCTTTATTGGTTTTACCGTTGAGGTTCCCACCAGATTAGAACTGTTTACTCATCTCAAACGAAGATATGGACCAAAATTATCATCCTCGTCTGCCATCATTTTTACAGTGTGTTTGTTTTCGTACGTGAGAAAAGTCTTCCAACACCTTGAGAGGCCTGACCCCGGGAACAGAGTCTCGCTCGTCTCTAAAGGCAGAACCTCTTTGCAAGGGAGAATTCATGCAGGTGCAACAGTCATCATTGTCAAAAAGGGAGTGCACAACACTGCTGGGACAAAGGAAGATGCTAGTGAAAACATGAGGTGAGTGGAACAGGCTGAGGTGCAGATAGAAAGATTGGAGGGGGAGGGTTGGGGTTGAACAGGGTCCCAAAGCTCCCTGCCAGTGATGACCAGAGTGTCCATCACCGAAATCTCACGGGTGCCCACTGAAACAGCAGCGCTGGCAGAACTAAAAAACACCCACCCTGGGAAAGTGCTTTTTCTCCTGCTAGACGCAGAGTGATGGATTGGGCCGGCCGGTGCACACAATGCATTTGTGCAGAGAAATAGAAAGAGGGGGTTCGTTGGGGGGGCAGGGGGGTGGAGGGGAGGCAAGGTCTGTCAGAAAAACACTTCCACTTTACTCCTAGAATGCAATAAAATATTTAACAGTTCGATATTTATTTCATTATTCCACACATAGAATGTGAGAATGGACGTACGCACAAATGGAAGAATGCAACAAAAGGCTTAAAGTTGTACACGCAAGTGGCCGAAGTGAAGACAAACAAAAGGACGGATGAATATGAATGAATCCATTCACATGGATTCATGGCTAGATTATAAACACACTAAATTAAACTCTTTGAAAGCCAACTGAGGACCTTAGGAGGTTGTCAGTAGATCTCCACAGTGGCTACGCTGAGATTTTCTTCTTGAATCATGGAAATACTTGTGTTGAGAGCTACAAAGCAACCACACCTGCCAACCTCAAGAGTCAACAGTATTGATTAAAATGCCGCATTCTTTCAAATTCATCTCCATTTCCTTTGAAGGCGAAAATCATCCTTGATGTCTGCCAACAGCTTACTTACTTAGGGATTTCTTCCTTTCCATCTAGGTTGAATTAATTAATACATGCTTTTCTTAAATGAGCCCTCTGAGGAGCTATAACTCAAATTCCTGTATTTATGGAAGTAATAGGTTGAGAAAAAAAATGCTAAACTGAAATAATTATGCAGTCCAACACGTTGCTTTGAGAATAAACTGCAAGAAACCTGATGAAATATGAATGTGCGTTGGGTGCAAAGATAGTTAAATATTTACAATCCTATGTTAGTCCACAACCTCAGTAAAGATGCTAGTCAACTGCAATAATTACTTTACTACAAAACTTTGCGTTTGATTCTTGCGGGGTGTTCTACAAGTTCAGAGAGTTCTGCTTTTTTTTTTCAAAATGTACAGCTATTATATATATATATATATATATATATATATATATATATATATATATATATATATATATATATATATAAAGTGTGTATATTTCTGAAACTGCATGCGCACCCTTCACAATTCTGTATCCAGTCCATTTTACAGCTTAATGTAATCAAGCAGGTAGTTGCATGTTAAGCAGGAGGCCATACTGCAGTTTAGAAAAGACACAGTGCAGAGAAATAGTGAGGAGGCCCCCTGAGGTTTGATCTTATAGCAGGAGGCTGTATATAGTTACGCTAAAGAGGCAATTCAGACCCACCAATGCTTGAATTATTAAAAACACTGTATGTTTTTCAAAGCCCTGATTTAGCTTTTTAAGGAGTGGGATGTGTGCGGTGTTGTTACTAGTGTGGCTGGTGTGGCTAGCGCTGGGGAAAGGAAAGACTGTGGGTGGTGGTGGGGGTGGTTGTGGGCTATCAGAAGCTGAATTCCTTCTGTTTTCACCCCCGCTACCGCTGGCCTCGTCTGCTAAAATGGCCTTTTACTTTCTAACCATGCTTTTACTGCCTTTGAAGAGTTATTTTTGTTTATGAAAAAGATACTCCGCCTCGGTTAAAGCGAGCCCTGGCTATTCACAAGGTTGTTTAATACTTTCCCCTCAGTTTGGCTTATAAATATATCATCAGTAAAGTATACCAGTGGTCTCATGCTGTGGTACAGGCTACCAGCTAAGTGGCTGAGGTTGAGGGACTGGACGAGGGACAGAAAGAGAGAAAACAAAAAGAAAGTAAATGGTTTAACGCTGGTCGATCCTGTACAGGAGTAGAGGAGTGTCTACTCAAGGTTTTAAGACGCTAAAAGTCTTAAATTGGCTTTATCGATGACTCTCTTGATTCTGAGATACAGTACAGAGGCCTGACTTGTTAACAACTTGTATGTTAATGACTTGTATTAGAACTGATCAATCTCCTTTGGATGCACACATTTCCCATTGCTTTGAAGTGAACACATTGATTTGTGAGAATATAACAGAATTAAACAATCAGTCTTGCTCTGTGCTCAGCAGAGCTGACTGTTGGAGTGTGTTTGCTTTCTTTTCTATTAGATCAGAAAACTCCAACGCTCATAGAACCCAGAACATCATACTGGCTTATGTTCTCACATGCATTATCTATATTTTTAGCAGACAAATTGTATGTAATAGACATTAATTTCATGTCAACAAGCAGTCTGTAGCTAATGAGATTTTTTATTTTATTTTATTTTATGGCACGAGTGGCCTTCATGAAAATGAAAAGTGAGGCACACATGCATGCATGAAAAGGCTGCAGGTCAGGAGTTGAACCTGCCACTGCTGCAGGACTGGAGCCTCCATACGTGGGATGCCTGCTTACACCAGCGAGCTACGCAGCAGCTTGTAGCTGCAGAGATGTGGACTGCTTGTCAATTTAGCATCACTTTGCAAGATGCTTGGCAGTTGGTCTGGAGTGTTTGTGGTGTGGTGCTGTTTTTGGTTTTGGCCAAATATAGCATTGTGTTTTACGGCCAAACATCTCCACTTTGTTCTTGTCAGGCCAAAAGACATTGCTCCAGAATCTCTGATGGTAGGGGGGTTTGCATTGGTGCACATGATGTGAGCAGCTTTCACATCTGGAAAGGCTCCATCAATGCTGAAGAGAACACAGAGGTTTTACAGCAACATGTTTCCACCCAGGCAATGTCTTTCAGAGAAGACCTTGCATGTTTCAGCAAGACAATGCTAAACCACATACTGCATCCATCACAACAGCATGACTTCACAGAGAAGAGTCCAGGTGCTGAACTGGTCTGAACCTGCAGTCCAGACCTTTCACAAACATTTGGTGCATCATTAAAAAAAAAAAAGAAAGAAAATGAACAAGGACATTTGAGAAGCTAGAATCCTGTATCAGACAATAACGCCACCCACAACACCATCCACAGTCTTTCCTCTCCTCTCTCTACTATCCTCAACACTAGCCACACCAGCCACACTAGTAACTAGTAATATAACATTTCTCATATAAAACCTCACTTCATAGACATTTACAGTTGTTAAAAGAAGAGGGGATGCTACATAAACATTGCTTTATTCTAGCTTTTTTAAACTATGTTGCTGCCATCAAAGTCAAAATGAGCAATCATTCTCCATGAAATGGTAAAATGTCTTAGTTTCTGTTATGTTCTTAATGTTCTATTGTGAAGAAAATATGGGTTTATGAGATTTGTAAATAATCCTATTCTGTTTTTTTTCTACATTTTACACACTGTCCTAACTTTTTTGGAATTGGGGGGTACACTATAATTTCCTCTAGGCAGCTGCACATAACCTTCACATCACCACTGCGTCTGCTCTTTGGTCCCAGTTTCTCAGCTTTGGAGGAAATAATGATAACGCAACACTGTTTATTATGGTATTCCAGGTGGAATATTGCTGGTGTGTTGCCCAGCGAGCAGATGTCTCCCCTGAATTAGTTACTTCTACATCCCCCCTGAATACCAAATACCAAAGACACACAAGTTGTATGCAGTTCTGATTTATTCATTTGGTCTATACCTCATGCGTAAAATACAGCATGCAAATCGACTACATCTGTTTCCCATTCATGATATATAGTATATAGTGGTCCACCAGTTTGATGCCTTATTGATTTGTCTCCTACAAGGTTATCACGGATAAATAAATTATATCTCCTTGAATGGTGGTGCTGCTGTTTCTGACACCAAAACTGTTGGGATTTAAATGACTGTAAGGAAATCTCTGGGCCTCTTCACTAAACACAAGTTGCAGTTGCATTGCACTAGCACGAAGCACTCGTCAACATTCGTCTGGTCGATCACACTTACATCATTTCCTCTTTTAAAGTGGGAGTGCATGATATCACCCCCTATCCTCCTCCTTTAGCCCACCACATGGCCCAGCCTTTTTTATTGATAGTGGGATGCTTGACAAAGCAGGGTAATTAAAGCAATAGTGTCGGTTGGGTTTCATTGATAAAGATTGGAGCCGATGCACCTCTCTGTGGTGTGTCAGCACTGGAGAGCTCCCATCCCCTGGATCCCTCATTTGCCTTTCATCTCCCCCACTCAGCCATGAAAAATTCATCCAAGACCTCCAGAAATATTTATTGTAAAATCTTAGGGAGAAGTAGTAGCACTGAAAAATTAATGGCCTTATTCGCCTCCAACAGCTGGGGACCCTTAATTAATTTGATTGCTCACATTACACAATAAATTCATTTATACAATATTTATCTGTCCTTTTCTTCAACTTGGTCTAATCAAACAGACATACAAGCTAGTACTGTTTTTACTGTTTCATTGTGTATATTTGTATTTTATATGAGCATTTCATTCAGTCGTGTTGCAATACGTCTTTCAAACAATGGTACTGTTTTAAGAACTGATATATGCGTAGAGCAGGGGTCGGCAACCCGCGGCTCCGGAGCCGCATGCGGCTCTTTAGCCCCTCCGCAGGGGCTCCCTGTCGCTTTGGGGGAAAAAAACTGTCAGGCGATTCTCCCTCTGGAGCTCATGTACTGCCTGGTAGGTTGCCTGCCAGCAGGGGGCAGAGTGAGTAAGTTTCGCGAAAAATACTGCCAGGTTACTGGAACGAGGAAGTCGTATCTGTGTGTTGCATTCTGGGAAAGGAAACAAATCACATTAAGCAGGTGAGAACACTGTCACCAGCGTTGCCAGGTGGGAAATGTAGGATTATCGTACCAGAGACTCAAAATTATCATATTTTGTCATAACCAAAATAACAAGCCCAATGATGCGCTATAGTCAAATTTAATCACTCTGATGTTAAATAGCGGGTGAAGCTGACCATTCAGCCCATTCAGCCTCTCCTCGTTGTTTTGAGACAAACATTCGTGTCCTCTGCTCAGCAAAGCACTATTGGCTGGAAACATGTCACATGGGAACAGATGCCTTCAGGGTTCACAAAAAAACTTCGGCATACAGTTGCGGCAAGCAATAATTTGAAATAGTCAAATTATCGTACATTTGGCCCTTTTTTTGGATTATTGATTGTACATTGTACAGAGGGCCAAATTATCGTACAAATACGATATTTATCGTACACCAGGCAACGCTGACGCAGTGATTCCCAAAGTGTGGGCCGCGGCCCCCTGGTGGGCTGTCGTGGTACTGCAGGTGGACCGTGAGAGGTCATTAAAAATAAACAAATGTTTTAAATCCTCGATTTAAACATTTATATATGTTTTTTCTTACTGTAAAAATATTTATAACATGATTTAAAAATATTTAGAACTAATAAAACAGACAAATTGAGTGTTATTCTACTGTTAACATGACAAGTGTCAGCTTATTTGTTGACCCCTTACATTAATATTGGAATGTAGCTTTTAGTCTTGTATGTTGATCAAAGTGGTGTTTAAAGGTTTGCATGGGCTGCAGAGATTTTTACATTTCAAATTGGGCCTTGGTATTCTGAAGTTTGGGAATGGCTGATTTAATAGATTTTTTTTTTCCCAAAAACATTTATTTTAGAATCTGCGGCTGAGCTGATGTAGTTGTGTTTTATGTTCAGGCTTGATGTCTGATTGCTGTATGTGGCTGAGGAGAAAACAAAAGGATGACAACCCACTGAAATGGACTTAAGTCATAATTAAATACAAACAGGCCTATTTTAATGTTTTCTCTTATTAAAGTTATTAAGCTGCAGCTATACATTTTATTTATTTCAAAGTGGGCTACTTTTTATTTGATCAATGTTTTACAAATCAGTGAATGACTCAAACAGACCTGTTCTTTATTTTATTTCAAAGTTGGTCAACACATGCCAGTGTTTTTTTTTCTCCTCCTCTTTCAAAAGATTCAAGATTCAATATATTAACTGTCATGTCAACAAGTTGATAGGAATTTGTCTTGTTTCTGCTCCCAAACATCTACAGTGCAACAGCACCAAATATACAGTCTTTATAAGAGTTTGAGGTTTTCTTTTGTTATAACAGGTTAAAACAGCATTAAAATGTCAACAGTTTTCTGTTTGTTGTTCTGTCATTTAATAAATGCATCAAGCTATAGTTCTTTTACAGTGGATGACAAAAAAATGGAAATGAAAATTTCATTAGTATCTTGTATGACCTTTTGCATTAAAAACTTTAAAAACTGCCAAACATACTAGTAATAAGCTTTTGGATAGATTCAAATCCCTCTAAAAACAGTATAACCATATATAAAACTTCATACACTGTGTTATCTTCATTTTAAGGGTCAAACAGGTTTTGCAGCTCCAGAAAAATGTTATTCAGGGGAGAGGGACAAAAAATTTTTTTTTGATAGTAAAGGTTGCCGCCCCCTGGCGTAGACTGTAACATTTTTAGTTTTTACACTTAGCTTATGAAGTGATTAGAAACTGCTTTTCTTGAACATTATATCATCAGATCACGGTGATTTCTACAATAGTCTGGAAAAGCTTAGGGAAATAATGTTTTTCTATTTTACTGTTTGCAAATTAGCAACAATTAAAAAAAAAAAATGACATCATCAGATATTCCTCCTGGTAGTGTATAGCAATGCAAGCTTCGGCCTTGAGCTAAATGCTAATTTCAAGTAGCCACCATGCTAAATTAAGATGGCAAACAACATAAACATTATAGCATGATTTTTTTTGTCACTCAGCATCCTGGGTTAATGTACTTTCTTTTACATATACCAGGCCCTTGCTCCTGCCTAAAGTGAAATACACCCACTTTTAAGCACACTTTGCCACTGTGACTGTGACAAGTCAAAATGTCTTTTAAGAAATACTTACATCTAGTTAAAAATCACATTTGATCATAACATGACATGATCATGACAACATGAGTCAAAGGACCTCCAGCATTATTATAATTATTCCCATTAAGGAGGCATTTCAATCCATAATGCAAATGTCAGTCTCATTATACAATACATGCAAACTCAGATGACAACCAAAAATCTGGTCTTCAAAGACAGGATGTCCTTCTCTGGGAATCATGCCCCAAATAGTGGCAGGAGTAGCTAGTATGCTATGTAATCTCTTCGTGAAGTAAGTGTAATCTTAAATTGTATTTATGTAGAAATCAACGTACAATCTGATATTTTTCTTTTTGACAAACTGGTAGATGGAGCGGGTGATGATAGCCATTAGTGCTTTGTTTTTGTTTTTTTGGCCACTTTTACACTTTATATCTTGCATCTTTATCTTCAACTCTTCAGAACAGTCTTCATTTAGCATTAAGGACCTTCATCCTCTTATAAAATAACACTTCAACCAAAAATTTGAAGTGATTCTAAACCTCTGTAATTATTTTGGTGAGTTATTATGCTGCATTTTGTTTTTTGATATTTGGATGTCAACATTCACCAAGAAAATAAAAAAGAAGAAAAAAATATGCCTCAAGATCAGATTTGTCTTTTTTTCTGTGAATTTATATGAACAGCAACCATGCTGTAGGGAATCATGACAGCTGGTAACAGCTAGCAACAGCTCCATGTGACAGGTGCCTCTTTCTAGTATTTAATCACAGAGTGAGAACGCATGCTGTGCTACACAGACAACAACAGTTTTTGTAATGATGAAATATCTACGGTGTGCAAACTTAAAATGAGGGCTCTTGAGGATGTTTCATACGCACTTCTGAATCACATTTTTGAAGTCAAAAGTGGCAATAGAGAGGCACAACCTTATAAAAACAGGACGCTTTCTAGAGGTTGAACTTAACCTGGAGTGAACTGGAGTAGATGATAGGGCCTACTTGATTCTTCATAACCTGTGAAACCAGGTATTTCAGTCTTGCTGCCGCCTGAGACCTGGTACCGGTCCAGGGCTGTACCAGATGTACGTCTGAGGGGAGTGCTGGGTCAGGGTTAATGACTATAGTATTGTATCATGTTCTGCTCTGTTGAAGGCCACCCCTCTCACCCTGCAAAGATGGCTACGAGGATGTTAGTCTCAACCCCGTTCTTCATTAGCCTCGCTAATTGCAGAGCATGTCTACAGGGATGACATCTCATACCTGGGACAAGGCTTATGCTCTTTCTACTTCCTGTCTTTACTTTAAGTCAACCATGGCCCTGCCATATGTCATATACATACTGTATGTGAAGTCAGCACATCATCACTCACTGGTCTAATTTCTGAGGTGAAGCCCTAGCATATTGTAGGCTGAAAAGCTGTGTTTTCTGTAATGACAGTTTTCTTACAGATTCTTTACACTGCAGTCGATGGAAGAGTGGCCTGTGACATTGCCTTTAGTCCTGATCGCCTGTTGTTGTTACATGTAAGACGCCTCTTCAAGTGCTGGAAGTTCTCTAAGGGCCACAGTGCCTGCTGAGCAAGGTGTCGGAGTGATGATTGCTTCCTGACCTTGGCTGGCTCTCCATTACATCCATAATAAAACTTGCACTTTCTCTACTGCTGCCTCTAAATGGTAGAAGGTGCCTCACTGTATGTCGCTGCCTTTGATTTCACATGGCTACTGGTATTTGATCCTTTAGCGTTATTTATGGTGAACACTCACCTTTGGGACCTGCCATCATAGCTTGGTAGTTGGTTGTCTCCAGTCATTCATCTGTGCCCTGTCTGCAGCTCTTTGATTAGGCTCTGACAATAGCGAGGAAGAACCTTTAAGGCTGGCTCATTCATAGGACTCTGACCAAGCATGTGATCCTAAGATGGAGGAGACAGATTGCAGTTTCAAAGAATTCCTCTCTAAGTGAAGTCAGACAATAGAAATGTCACGTGGTGCTTTGTTTAAGATGGGTGTAATCAACAAATTGGCACAATTACATTTCACATTTGAACATGTTTTTGTTCAATCAGTCCATTGAAGAAGTGTCTTTGCACCTTATATGGAATATTTCAGTTTATGCATTTCTATGTAGTTCACCTTCTTTCTTTTTTTCCTCTTACTTGCAAAAGGTACATGATTGGGCGAGTTGGTATTGTAACTAAATGATGCTCGCAAGTGTCTTCTAAAATTACAAAAGAAAAATACGGCTCAAAGCGGGGCATTAAATCCCACTTTCTGCAAATATTGATGATTTGTTAAGATTCTTGCATTTCACTTAGCAGTTCAGTTAGATAATTTAGTACAAATAAACCAAACCAAACAAACAAAAAACAATTGTTCAAAAGATGAAATGCAAATGCCTGATTTAAGAAAAAAAAAAATCTACTTTCTTGGACCGCTTATATTGGGCATAACCATGGACACGCTTTCTACTGGCTGAAAATAATTTGGTGGTCCCTGTTCTACTATTTACAATGGCATTAAGATGGAAAGAACAGGGAAAAAAAACACAAGAATGCAAATAAAATCCATCATAAAATCACATGAAACAGATTTAGACAAAAAAAAAAGGAATAAATAAAGTTCAGATAAGCCAAATCAGTGCTGTAATAGTTGAAGCATAAAATTAAATTTAATCAAGGTACGGGAAAACAGCAGAGTTTCCAGAGTTGGAACACATTTATTATGAACAGGAAATTCATTCCATCTGTGTGCAGCGTAGTAGTTAAATGTATTTTCACCCTGTTTGATTACTCAAGGTTCTACCAGCTGGTTGCGTCCTGAAGATCTCAGAGACCTGTTTGGTTTGTATTCTACAAGGAAGACATAAATGCATTATTTAATATTATCATATTACTTATTTATAATATGTATAATTATTTGTAAACTAACAGTATTAAACAATCTTTTCTGGAGGTAACTGGCTGTCAGAGTAAAGGTGTCAGGATGTGCTCAGTCAACTAATGAGTTGAAACTTCTCAACATAAAGCTGTCTAAATGTCCTTAGGGGAAGACCAGACAGAAAAGTGTTGCACTAGTCAAGTAAAATGATGACATGAGGGGGAAGACATCGACAGTGGCGTTACATTCAGCTTCAGCCAAATACAAGCAAAACAGCTGTCCTCCCCAAAGAGGAACAGGAAAACAATAACGTGGCCAGAATACAGACTACTTCAACTAATGTTTGTAAGTCTACATGCTGTATGCATACTACACATATAATGGCCATTGTCGGCCTGTCACCACTGTCAACAAGAAAGAAACTGAAAGGGGAAATAGGTGAGTAGAATTATAGGACTGAACATCCTTCCCCTTCCCCCATGTAGTTTCTTTGGAAAGTTTAGAGTCCATTAATTGACTTCTCTGAAGGATTTTCTGTATGATTAATATCTAGATAGTTAGACATGTCTAATGTGTGTGGTTAAGATCCTCAACTTACTTGGAAAGTCTCACTGTATTTGTTTTTCTTATAAATCGGAAATGATAAATAATGAAAAATATTGAAAAAAAAAGTCTTCCAGAAATTCATTATAATATATAATAGATAATATATGTACTCTACTATATGTACTGAATGAAACAAAAGAAACAAATAGAAGATATTTCATACTTGTGGTAGATAAAGCATTTCCTTTTGATAAAGCCTAAATTGACAATTTTAAAGATATGCAATAATGCACATTTTCCCAGAAAGAAAGTACAATAATACATTCATAATGTTAATTTTCTGTACTTTCTGCAGACAACAAGCAATTACTGTGGTCAGAATCAAAATTAATTCTTCAGAGATCACCAGAGGGATTTATTTAACCAAAAACCTTCAAGTGAGCTGTCTTCTCTTTTGGTCCAAGAGGAAATGTATAAGTGTCTTGATGTTAGATTTAGAGTTTTTTTTTTGTTGTTGTTGTTTTTGTTGTTTAAAGAGGAATAAAAATAAGATTGAATTTTTTTACTGACTATTCATGGAAGGAAAGTTTATTCTATGCTCTGGCATTTAAAGCAAGGGAGACTCGTCAATATGATACTGGAAATTTTCATGGAAGCATGACATCATCTAAATATTTGTTTGCATACTGAGTAGTACATTTTGCCAATGTTCTATGGACAGATGAGAGCAAAGTGTTGTTGTTGGGCTTTATTACCCACTGCCACGTTTGGTGAAAACCAAACACAGTATTTCAGCAGAAAAACCAAGCATCGTGGTGGAGGGGCAAAGATTTGCAGTCATTGATTCAAGGTTTTGCAATGGCCTTGTCAAAATCAAGACCTCAGCCAACCTGAAATGCTGTGGGAAGAACTTAATAAATCTGATCATAATACAGATTTATTAACTTACAACCGACAATGTGGACCAAACTGACTATGTACAGAGAGTGGACAGCCCGTAGCAATGGACCCAGTACTAGCAGGTACTGCCCCCGATGTTGCAAAGATGTATCAACCAGGACAGTCCTACAACATCCAGAGCCTTAAGGGACTCAGGGCGGATCTCATCCACCCCTGGAGCTTTGTCACTGTGCACCTTCTTAACTACCTTTGCTACCTCAGCTACAGTAATGGGTGAGTCCACCTCAAAGTCCAAAGGCTCAGCATCCTCTATGGGACACGTTTGGTGGGATTGAGGAAAGTCCTCAAAGTATTCCTTCTACCACCTGACAACATCTCCAGTGGAGGTCAAACAGCACCCCAACCTCACTATACACAATGTTGATAAAGCACTGCTTTCCCCACCTAAGTTGGGAAACCTAACCTGATGGTCTACCAGAATCTTATTGGTGCTGACCGAAAGTCGCTTTCCATGACCTCATCAAAACTCCTCCCACACTTGAGTTTTTGCCCTCAGTTACCACCAAGGCTGCAGCCCGTTTGGCCTGTTGATACCTGTCAGCTGCTTCCAGAGTCCCACAAGCTATCTAAGCTCAATAGGACTCCTTCTTCAGCCTGACAGCCTATCCACAGTGTCCACCACTGGGTTTGAGGATTGCCACCATGGCAGGCACCAATGACCTTACGGCCACAGCTCTGATTGGCCACCTCCGCAAGTGGAGGTGCAGAACATGGCCCATTCAGATTCAATATCCCCAACCTCCCTTGGGATGGGGTGTAGCTCTGTTGTAGGTGCGAGTTGAAGATCTTTCTGACAGGTTCCTCTGCTAGACACTTCGAAACAAATCCTCACATTTGGGTTTAACAGGTCTGACTGGCATCCTCCCCACCATCTGATCCAACTCACCACCAGGTAGTGATCAGAATATACAGCCTTAGATCTGATGATACAACTATAAAGTCAATCATCAACCTATGGCCAAGATGTCAGGTGCAGTTGTGTTTGAACACGGTGTTTGTTATGGACAAACTGACTAGCATAGAAGTCAAACAACAAAAAACCACTCGGGTTCAGATCAGAGAGGCCGTTCCCCCCAATCACACCCCTCCAGGTACCACTGTCATTGCCTACGTGAGCACTAAAATCCCCAAGCAGAGTGAAGCAGTCCCTATTAGAGGTACGTTCCAGCACCCCGGGAGTTGGGAAGGTGTTGGGATTTTGTGTTTATTTGAGCAAGAATCAAATAAACCCAAAATGCCAGCACCATCACCATTAGTGATAAAGTCATACATGAAACAACTACTTTAAGTTACTCTTTGTAGAGGTGGATAAGCTATTCAATCGAGGACTTATTCAGTGTTCCTGATGCAATTTCTCTTTGGCTTATCTTTGCTAAATGAAAAATGGTTCCATGGAAAAGGTCATTGCTGTTGTTCATCTGTGGTTGGATTCATCCAGCACTCTCAGGCCCATCATGATCAAATGATTGAAGGAGGGGGTACGAACTTTAACACAACTGAACGTCTTTAGAGGGTTACTTGTTAAGAGAACTTAGATCAATGAGTGGACCCTTGGCGGGTTGTTATTGTGCAGGTCCGGGGAGATAGAGAATTGCCCATTACTGCCAACAACCACCTCATTTTTCTCCATGTACTTTTACGATCTTTAAACACACACAGTTTTAAAGAATGGATGCAGCACAGCCAGAGTTTATTCTTGCTGGAATGGCTCATTCCTCCTCCTCCTGCTAGCATGCTCAGGCAGGAGATGACCACATCAGAAAAGTATGCATTTTAAAATTTTACAATGATGGTCAATCAGTCAGCAGCTGGAAGGTGATATTCACAATCAGTAATATTGATTTGTGATTTTTACATCTAAACTGTTTTGTGTTGTAAACTCCACTCTGCTTTAACAATTTACTCCAATTTACTCAGAATCTCAGGGAATAAGGTTTTATAGAAATAAGCTAAGCTAAAACATATCTACAAATTCAGCATTTAGTTTTATTGATGATTTATTACATCAGAGCCATACTGACATTATTTTATTTTGATGTCCAAAAAGTATTAAACTGACACTGTATATTTCTGTATTTGACAAGTTTATACTTATAGCTTCTTGGTGTTTAACTACTATTTTATTGTATTTTTTAAAGGTAAAAACTATTTCATCATATGATACAATACATGTGAAATCTAACTCGAACCAGTGTTTTTCATACATTCACATGACAACTCCTTTACAAATTTTGGAGCCATCATCCTTTTCATTCATGGCAACAGAATCACATCTAATAAGACTTACTACACTGTTGGTCCTTTCAATAAACAAAAAGACAGCACTTCCTTTGTATTCCCATCTATGAAGTGTTATCTTGCGCCGTCTTCCCTTGGGAGCTTCTCTTTAAGGTGTGCATTTCTGTGAAGAGTTTCTGTATGAATTTTTGAATTTCATCGTGGAGTGAACCATAGTGAGTACCTCACAGCTTTTAGCTTGTAAAACTCACCAACTATGTTCACGGTAATTACAAATTTCCTATGTAAAGCAGCATAAATGTTCTAATGTTACCAGAATGGCATATTTTGATGGTAAATATAAATTTTTATTGCTATTTAATTAAGTTGATTCAACACTCTTTTTTGCCCTCTGCTAATATGGAAAAATCTGCTTGTTCTTTCAGTGAAAATGTTTTTTTTCTTCTTTTTTTTGTGACTAAAATATGATATAAGTGGACATTTGCCATACTGTTGTCATCAAAATGTGCTCTCAGAGACTGACAGAAAATTGAACTCTTCTTATTAACAAGTGAGAAAGTGGAAAATGGAGCTTTTAAGAGCCACTCCTGCCTGAAAGGTCCCATAGATCAGATCAGTGTCTTTTGTTCAGAACAGCCGTTCCTCATCCCTAACTGTCACAAAGCCATCAAGATCAAATCCTGCCTCTATGTGGCAGGCCCAAGAGTGAGTTTTCCCTCTGATACCATACAACCCCAACAGACTGGGGAGCAATAGAAAGAGCCCAGTCACAAAGCAGAACTGCTGCCACATCTTAGCAACCATTGCTGCCTTTTTTTTTTGTGACATGGTTTTGATATGTCACCTTCTGATCCTACGCTGGTTTCTGCTGGTCTTGCCTCGAGGGATCGGGGATATGGGCCGCGTTTGCAGAAAAGTCTGTGAAAATATGAGCATTTTGCATTCAATTGCTCCCCGTTTGGTACTTATTTCTCTGCAATGTTTGAAAAGGAGAGAAGACAAACAGACATCTAAGCAGAGCTTTCCTCCCTTTTTCATCCTTATTGTCAAGTTAATCAACAGCAGGATCTTCCTGGATGCAGGATGCCATGAGAGTTATTGATTACTTTCCTGGAGCTCTCAGAGCCATCATCCTGAACCTTGATGTAACACTGAGGGAGGACTGGGCCCCAGAGGAGTGGTATGTACATCTCAGTGCACACTACTTTACACTTGTAGTCACTGTGAGGAACAAACAGCAGAATTCAATTTCAACTGCTTTTAGACAATTGTAAACACACCTCACGCAATGCACAAGTGTAAATCTCAGTTGTCTCAGACACACAGACAGGAATGTGATTTGAATTCAATTTAAAGAGGTGCAAATTAGAAAGGAAAATATATTCTTCTAAAAATTATGAAAGAAAAGCCTACTTGAGAAGTGCAGAACATAATGTGTAAGGGGCAGCACTCATCCAGGGCGTCGCAGTTATTCCAGGATCACCACTCCCGTAGCTGTCAGCGCTGATCTTTTCCTTTTTGGCAATGTTGGGAACATAGTCTGGAATTTCTTGTGAGGTTCAGCACAAGGACATTCTTCCCTGTTTTGTTCTCCCTCTAATGCTGAATCAGGGCCTTGCCTCCTCTCTGTGCAGAGACATCTGTCAGCCACTTCATCCATGTCATGTCAGCGATGAAATGATGGATGTGTAGCCATGAAAGGAAAGATGTGTAGCATCTTTATGAAGTAAAATGAATGATGTGTATGGCTTGTTTTGACTTGTTACTGTCTTTACCATGGTTATGTCTGCCACGTGTCTAAATGCAATACGGCTGGTGATGCCACCTAGCAGGTAGATGTAGCACCATTTTCACAGTACATTCTTTTGGTTTGACATTTTTTTTACTGTAGGAAAAAAAGACAACTTGTTAACAGCATTATGACTGGCTTGCATTATTAAACCACTGGTACACTGGTGCCGGACTGGAAGCATTTCGTATTTCAGATTTGCCTTTGAATTACTGTTAATTCAAAGACAAGTAAATTAATTCCTTTCCTGGAGAATGTCAGATTGTGAGAGTCTCTGGGGAAGGTGTGAAGCTCAGTTTGAGCATAGGATATAGAGGACCAAGTGTAGCACTGTCAGAAAGTCAAAAAGCCTCCCTGACTCAACTAATCCCTTTGACTATGACGCATTCCCTCTTGTGATTAAGTGTCTAATGAACATGCACAAAAGCAGCAATAAAATAGGTCAGAATACTGCTTCTCATGCACTTTGATGAGGCTTTTGCCCTCTGATGTTGTGCAGGTTTAGAGTTCTTTCTCAGTATCCCTGGAGCCAAACAATTAACTAAAAGATTAAGGAAAATAAACTACTCTGCCTCCACTTCCTGCCTTAATTGCATCTGGCTGATTTTACTTAAAAACAGGAGCACAGGGGCATTATTATTAGTTTTAGTTTTATCATCTATCTATCTATCTCTATATATATATATATTATGACATATTGAATATCTGCAGCAGAAATTAAAAATATATATTTTTATATATATGTTTCTTTTTTTTTTTTATATATATATATATATATATATATTTAAAATTGCTGCTACACATCAATCTAAAAATGGACATAAAGCCATTTCCAAACGATTTGGAGTTTAACATTCTACAGGCAGAACGATTATTTAGAAGCAGAAAATATTCAAGACAGCTGGGCTGAAAAAATAGAGGAATCAATATTTTGGAATGACCAAGTCAAAGTCCAGACTTAAATCCAATTGAAATGCTGTAGCAGGATCATCAGAGAGTTGTACAAAAATGAAAAAAAAACCCTCAAAGAACTAAAGTAATGTTGAACAGAATGGGTCGAAATTCCTTGACAAACCATTAGTGCGTCACTGCTTCTAAATGCGGATCTACAGCTGATGCATCATGGGAATCCTAATTACCAAGATTAATTCATGTTAAACAAATAGTGGTTATGATAATGACAAGTTATGTGGTTGTATATGGCTAACACAACCACTTAACCCACTACAATCATTTTTATTTTGTTTTTACACACACACACATACACAAATGGGATAGAAGAGGGTGCTAACTTTTGCATGTGACTATAAGAACCAAATTGGGGCAATTAGAGCGTAAAAGTTGCTGGAGTGGTAGAAGTGCCAGAACTTTGCACTACCAGTAATCTTGGCTTCACAGTCGGTCTTGGCCCCAGCCTCAACCTCTGTCTTTTATCTTCCCTTTGTTGGTGTGGCTGCATTGAAAAAGAGATTCTACGCATCTCCTTGCTCCTCCGCTGTGCCTCCACAAAGATTATTGCCTTCTAGTAACAAGCCTCTGCCCCACATCACTGCTACTATCACCACTACACCTCGCCTCAACACTTCCCCCCTTCTCTCCTCCTTGCCTTTTCCCTAGGTCTATGCTTAGCAAACATCAAAGGGACCTATCATACCCCAATGGTTTAAATCTTTTAACAGGGAATAACAGCCGGAGTACATGCAGACCCCTTGTGTCCCACAGTCATGTCACCATGTGTTCCTGCAATGATTGCCAGGGGAGAAGCTCTGGCCGCGTGGAGAGTTTTTCTGGTGGTGCATGTTCTCTCTGCAGGACCGTGAGGGGGGCCCCTGCACTGTGATCAGGGGCCAGGCCGAATTCTGTTTGAAATGTGAATGGGCTAATTTTCATCAGTCTCCTTCATGCTAGGGGTGGTCCCAGGTGCCACAGCATGCCAAGGGTCATCATTAGAAGACAGCTGCCTTCAAAAAACAAAATATATAAAAAAAAAAACACATAGGCGGCATCTTGTGGCTCTGTTCCTCTTTTTTCTTTTATTATTCTTTGTTAAATTCATAAACATTAATTAATAATAACAGAATTTATACAGCCCACATGCTCCTGGCTCCCAGATCTTCTACTACTCTTTTTTTTCATATTTCTTTCTTTTCCGTGCACCCTCCCTTTTTTTTGCCCCCTTTGCTGGTGAATAAACAAACAAAATAGTGACTGAAAATATGAAGACCTAGCTCAAGAAATGGGGGTGGGGGGTGGGATTGGGGGGGGGGGGGGATTCGTATCTGATTTGAAATTCAGACGGATTCCATGATCAAAGGAGGTTCAATATCTCTCAGCTGTTCAAAGGGACTTGTATAAAACAAATGTGATGTGACCAAGTGAAGAGGAGCACTCATTAAGAGCTAAAGCAGATAATGACAGGTAAGATGAGGAGAAGGCGCCGCGCTCTAATTCTCTCCCCCCACTGAACAGGCATTTGTTTGCTTTTGCGTGTGTTTTTGTGCGTCTTCCTTGCGCCTGCATTTTTGTTGCTTTTGATATTGATTAAGGAGGGAATAGGAGAAGAGGTACACAAGGGTTTCAGATGCTGCCATCCTGCTCCCTTTTGTCAGAGACAGCCCTTAAGTTCTTGTTGTTTTCTGCCAACGCGCCGGCGCGGGGAGTTCGGGGTGCTTTGCACACAAAGTCACAAGGAGCTAAACGCCTTCCTTTAGGGTCTGCAGGGTATAAACCACCCCATTGTCTTCTCTTTTGTGTTGTTAGTAAAAGGCGGCAAATGCAAATTTTGCACCGTGCTCATTTACTTTCTGCATTTACAGCTAGAAGAAAAGACATCAGTCTAATGAACTCCAGCCGCTCCGGAGAGTACGGGTGTCTTAAGTGTTCAAAAATAATACTTGATGTTCTGGTAATCAGCAACCTGCAACAAAAATTATAACATTTAGCCTTTACAAATAGAGGCTATGTTTGATGCGTGGAGTCGTTTGCTCAGTTTTGGAGTATTTTTGCGCTTGGAGGAGCCATGAAAAATTCAGGTTTAGTGCTTTCCCGCGACCCGGCTGGTAGCTGTTTGGTTTGTTAGCATGCCTGACCCAGAACTCCTGTCCGGTGTCCACTCTGCACCTTGAACCACAGTTACGAAGAGGTAAAATATGAGTTCGCCTTTTCCAATTCGATGTTAATTCTTCAGCTGATCTTCACCAAACACTTTTCCAGTCCTGCTTGATCACATTTTGTCTTGATGTCATGCATATCCTCCCGCCGCATGGCTTGATCGTACCACATCTGCTGTACGGTTATTTCCAGCAGGTAAGGGTGCGGGATATAGCTCTATGTGGACTTTGTCAATTCATGACCAATGGCGAGGTCCTGCATTATACACTAAGCTGAGCAGAAGAGCAAGCTTGTTTTATTCACAACCTTGTGAATTCAAACAGATTGCTCAGACTAGGGAATTGAAGCAGATACTATCATACAGGTCCAAGACATGGAGAGAGAACAGGTAGGAATAAACTATGTATAAAAGCACTGGTAAGCTTCAGCCTCTGGCAAAGCTACATGGGCTACAATGTTACCCTCCCCAAAGCCACAATCAATTCTTGGCTTCGAAGTATCCAAATGTTTATTTTTGCTTGGCTGAAATATGATGACAAGTCGTTCTGAGATACAATTGTATCCCTGGCTCATGCTGGTATTACAGGCACTGTGGTTATGTTTACCTTGGTTTGGGCTGACTTCAGAGCTGATCAAATCTAAACTAGTTCCAAGCACAAAGAGCGAAGATTCAATCTCCACTCCTCGTTGCAAATTGTGGTTTCCTTTGCCTGTTTTAGAACTGAGCACATGGGCTGAACTATCAGATATCAATCAGTTTCATCAATTCAAGTCACTAGTCTCAAAATCCTGCATGTCAGAACTAACACCTGTAACATATCATTGCTCTAACCTTCTTCATATCCAAATATATTATCATCTCATTCAAATTCATAACACTGATGGCTTTCGAGCTTCATCTCTATAATCCTAGCATAATTTCCCTCACATGTCTGTTCGTAGCTGGAGTTGTAAATAACTATTCCTTGACAAAATCCTTTCTAAAAGGGCAGGATGTAGGTGTCATTGTAGCCGCAGTGCATCCATCCAGTGTGCTATATAAACCTGGCGGTCTGCTTTCATCAGGGCTGACATGCTCTTAATCCAGCCTGACGAAGGGATGCACTCTGATGGTTAGCAGGGGCTTCACCGAGACGGCGAGCGGCACTGCGACCCAAAATCCCACCTCCACCTCAATCTTTCCATCAGTCTCAGACACACTACATCCACAAGTATTCTATTAAACGTAGCCTGAAGAGCTGAACATGGCTAAATCAGTGAGTCTGGCTGTCTCTTTGCCTGCTAAATCATCATATGGATGTGACTCTATTTGTAGCTGTCAGCCTGCCACCCCGACACCATTTCACATTGTACGCTACAGCTAATCAGCACTGAGATACTGTAAACAAGCTGTGGCTTTTTTTATCACCATGTCTATTGTCCATGGATTTATGCCCCCTATATCTATGCTCCTTTACTGCGGGGCCCACCTAGGCCCTTTGTAGGCTTAGGTTTCTTGCAAAACAGCATCAGGTCTAGGCTAGGGATGCTCACCTGTGTGGAGTCGGCACTGCCTCAGGGGTTGTAGCATAAAGAATCACAGACAACAATGTAAATGCGCAAACACGCATACATGCTAGTAAACAGGCGACCATTCGAGAAACACTTCTGGGATTAATTCTTCTCTGTATTACTGAGTCAACTTGACCCCAATGTGTCCTAAATCTGAACATGATGAAGACCCAGTCCACACAGTCATTTTAGCAGCAATGAAAGCAGATCTGTAAAAACAGATTGTCCCAAACAGACAAGCTAGCCCCTCATCTGAACATACTCTTTTCTGTTCTATTATGTTCAGAAACACATATACAGAATAAAAAGAGCAATCGTGCAATTTCCTTAACATACAAATTACATTCTCTCTTGCACAAAGCATCTGCAAGTAAAGTAAGCTCACGCACAGGAGCAGCCCGCCAGACATGTGCTCTGATAGTAATGGTAATACTCCAGAACCACACTAGGGGGCAGTATGTGACTTAAAAATATGTATTGATGAAAACAATGCCTTGACTGGGCCATGTCAGTGCAGCAAAAAATTAAAATACATTTTCAAGTAAAATCGCTGTAATCCTCCATAAAAGTAATCTTTACAGCTCACATTAGCAATACTCAAGGCATGTGTACTGCATGTGAATTTAACAGCCTTTTAAATTATTACATGTTTCAGAGTAAAGATTAATATGTTATTTAAAAAGACACAGTGCACCTTTGAGTGTCAGACACTCATTGTTGATAATTTAAGGGATGCATACATACATACAAACATAGATATAGATATATATATATATATATATATATATATATATAAACATATATACTATATACAGATATATAGATATATAGATATATATATATATACATATATATATATATATATATATATATATATATATATATGTATATGTATGTGTGTATGTATGCATATATATATATATATATATATATATATATATATATATATATATATATATATATATATATATATATATATATATATATATATATATATATATGTATGTATATACTTTTTGTTATTTTAGTAGGCTTACATTTATCAGTCCAGTGGAGACTGGACTTGTTTAAGACTTAAACAAGTATGGTATACTCAAGTTTACTTCTGTTACGGAGGCCCAACCTGTGAGTGAAATAAATTCCTTGTACTTCTTGTTGAAAAGAAAGGTTGGAACATTAAATAATTTAATTTATGATTTTATTTTCATTTGATCTGGAGGAATTAAAAACAATATAATGTCTGTCACAAAACATTTGCTTCTGTCCTAATTTGAAATGCAGGCGAGCATGACCACAGCGCTGACACGTGCAGCGGTCTGTGAACAGAGTCAATTAGGTGCGGCTGCAGATTATTTGTTAATTAAATAGGGGGTTACCTTAACCACAAAGGTACAGGGGCTCGCACCTCACAGTGCAACACTAACAGCTGCCAGGCCTTGTTCTGTTGAGAGAGAGGGGGCTGTTCATTAAGCAGCGCTATCTCTCCTGGGCTTGTCCACCTGCCTTGATCACGTTTGCATTAATAATGCATCGCAGAGTGCAGTAATACAACCATTACTTTCGCTGTTCTCCTCAGCCTCTCGCTGGCAGCTCTGCCACCACAGGATGTGTGTGTGTGTGTGTGTGTGGGGAGGGGGATTGTAATCTTTTTCGCCTTTATCCAGGGCTCCTCTTATATTGCCACCCTAAAGAACACATTTCTGCTGTATACACAAACCAAAATGGCTCTACCCTTTCTCTTTTGGGTTCACTAAACTTTGATAACAATACAGTAGACGTGGCTTCCGTCAGATGAAAGCTGACCATTTGGAGTCAGGGACTGAAGAAATGCTCATTCCTCCACAATTTGTTATCTGGTGAGGTATCTACTGTAACAACTAAAAAAAACAGGAGTGTTTGTTTGTCAGAAACAGAGAAGGCCTGACTGATAGGATTCGCTGTCGTAGACGTGCCTTTCAAGGTTGCTATGAATTTTAATGCTGGTGGAACTTGTTTATTGGACTTGCCTGATAGTGAGAGTGGGGAGATTTAGATTCAAACATCTGTAATCAAATCTAAATGTGGCACGGCCTTTCTAAAACAGCAGGCTTTACACGCAACGGTAACAAAAACATGAAAAAAATGATACCTTTGCAGGAGCACATTATATCCAGACAGTCAATAGGAGGAACGGAGCCAGTTCCAGCGCAGGCCTGACAGCTTGCTGGCTGGGTAAATATTACTTATTATTTTCTAATGTAACTCTCCTAAGCCGGAGCTCAGATTTCCATTTGGAAGCAAACATTAAGGAGATTCAGAAGCCATCCAAATGGCCAAGTAATTAATGTTACCATGCACGCCCAAGATATTAGAATGTTAACAGTGTTGGAGCCATGTGATTCCGAATACAGAGTGAGGGCTTTATTACTACGGCCCAGACAGGGGGTGACATCCCTCCTAATTGGGGACATCAGAGTTCCTGCTGCTGTGTCTCATCCCCGTTTCAGATCGCTCCCCTTTTTTTTTTTTTTAATTTATTCACTTTCCCTTCTCACCCTTTCGTTCTCCTTCTTTCTCTTGCTCCTTATCACTGGGATCTGCTCTCATTAGCAGGCGGCTGTGGCCCCCCTCGTTTGCATTTCAAGTGGCGGCGCAGTGCAGGAGCAGCCCCACGTTATCTTCATGAAGGGAGAGGGGGAGAGGAATAGAGAGAGGGGGAGGAGGGGGGGGGGCAGGAATCACTGCACACAGTTGATGCTTCATCACGGAGCCGCATCCCGACATCTGGGGCCGTCTTTTTTCCCATGAGCACCAGTGTGTCATTAACAGGATTAATCTAGGCCCTAATTTCCTAATGATCGCTGTTTTAATGTACGTGAACGAGTGCAGTCTCTTGACTCATTACCGCCAATTTGCCTGAGACACACATAATCAGACTCTCTAACAACCCACCAACATTTATTTTTGCTAATATGATTTTTTTTTCTTCTTCCCCCTCTCTCTTCCACTGTGGATAGAGCAAACACAGTTTACTTCTGGCTGAGTGGATTCCCAGTCAGTGCTTACTGTATGCATTACTGACACCAAATGACATGCAAATGAGCAAACTCTCATAAATCTCTGCACATGGGACCTACTGTTACTGTCTGGACCCAACCAGAGGTTGCTCAGCGTCTCTCCTTACATGGTAATAACATCTTGACGTAAACACTCTATGCGTTGTGGTAGACAAACACTAATCCCCCTCAACAGTTAACATCAACTGCAGCATTGATTGGGGAAACAGGAAGCTGTTTTTGTGGTCTGCGGTACAGCACCATCTCATAAATTCTTCGATGTATTCAAGCCCCAGGGCAGCTGCAGGGCAGACCTGTGAAACCCGGCCATGGCGTCCTGGTTTAAGGGAAGTCTCAAGGATCCTCACCCTGGAGGATCCTCTGTGGCCTTTGTGACAGTTGCCCTTTAACCCGCTCCTCACCCCAAAACCCCACCCACAACCCCCACTCAAAATACACACGCCTCTGCAATGGCTGAAAAAAAAAAAAACATAGTAGTTCAAGTGTTTGCTTGAGGTCAGCTGCTTCTGAGTGGTTTCGTAAAGCAGAACCTGAGTCAGGTCGGTACGTGACTCTGCTCACAAAACCGCTTTCAGTCCTGAGCTTTTTAAAAAGCTAAAGCTCTGTGCTCAAAACAGTTTAGTGTGTTACAGTCATTATAGAGATTTATATACAAAGTTGAAGTCCTCTGTGTATTTTAAGCAACAAACAAAGATCTCTTTAACATTTACCAACATTAACAAAAGATGAAGGTTTATTTCCCATTTCATTCTGGTTCAAATAAAAGCAGTTTGATTATTTGAGGGCTAAATTTCCCCTTTTTTTCCTTTTCACGTTTCCTCCCACAGTCCAATACCAGAGCAAAAAGAAAAACAAATGTAAAAACAAGGAATGATATCACAAAATGTGCTTAGAATAATCTAAAGTACGGATTATGTGCACTTTCAAAGAGTTATAATACGGATCTCTATCACTGCTCGCAGCTTCAATACTGATATTGTAGTTGGTGTTAGTGATCATTTTGATGACAAAGTTTGTAAGAAAACCCACTAAAATGCAGTGCAGCTGAAGTGTAGGATGCAAACATACATAATAGAGAGAATGGAGGTAGTTAAACGAACCCAAGTACCTGAACGCAACATGTCAGTGTTGCACTTAACTGGGTTACTGAACTATTACATTACACCTCTGTACAAAACATATCACGTGTTGCTACCTTAGATAGCCAGCTGTTTGCTGTCCTGCTGGAGAGTAAAATAAGCAGTCAGTGGTCATCTGGGTCATTTAGTAAGCATTGTATTAAATAAGGATGGACTAGTGAGAGTATGTCAAACCCTTAAAAAAATAACTTTCATTATATAAAGAGAGATGGTTACAACCCTGAACTAATGGAATTGAGTTTACCTCACAACCATAACAACTAGCGTGAGAGACGGCTAAACTGAAGATCTACTCTAATATATGCAACATATTTATATTTGCACAAGTTGTTTTATTTGATCTCAACTTTTCTATATTCACAGAGGCTGATTTGCAAAATGATTTCCAGTTGTCACAGCTTGGAAATGTGTTACAACTCTATTATGCTGCGGTGTGAGCGCAGCACGTGTGTAATTGAGGAAGCTAAACACGTGTCTCCGGCATACTGACGTACAACTGCCAATGATGCTCACAGGGAGTCTATGAAACCTCACACAAAACACATTCCAACATACCTGACATTCAGTTTCACCTGCGATGAAGTATTAATTAAAGTTCTCTAAATGCCATTCTACTAATTGGTTTGCACCTGGATATGAGGAGCTGGTTTTGTGATAAATGTTACCCCCGACTCACCTCTCTATCCCCAGTAAAAACTCCTGGTACAAGTAGAGGAGTGCAGAGTAAATATTGAATCTGGGACTAAACTCCTTCCGTACACTGCAGACAAGAAGAAGACGACGTGTGAGAGCGGAGAAGCTATCCTAATTAAGAAGCTGCAATCAGGCTTGGAGCGAGAGGGTAACTCCCCGCGTGTCATTTGTGATATTAAACCATGTCATCCTCCTCCTTCTGTTTGTTGTGCTTCCCTGGCTGGAGCTAATCCTTTTTAATATAGGCGCAAATATGCAAATGGCCATTTTAATATATCAAACCTTCAATGGATATCCTCTTTTAATTCAACAAAAGTCGAGAGCAGGACCTTGTCAGTCAAACTCGCCTTCCCCTCATAAAAACACTAATGTTTTCCCATTACACGCAGTCCAACTAATTAAGGGGGAAATTTGTATGGAGGAGGATTCGCGACTCCTAGGAGAAAGCAGGACATGGCTTTTACCTCTTCTTGAGTCTGGCCTCAGGCAGATCTGAAAGTTGTTTGTGTGCACTTCTCAAGTCTTCATGTAATAACACAAAAATGGAAATGCTCATAACAAACGTCTCAGCTCGGGACGAGACTGCCTCCCCTGGCGGAGGCAGCACTCTCCACATGAGCATCGGTAGGAATGAAAAGCTCAGCATAACTGTCTGTAAATTGATGATGCAGTTTGTGAGCAAAGGTTCAAAAAGCCAAGTGCTCCACAACGAGATAGCAGCATTTATGTCCTTGCAACACAACTCATAAATAATGGATTCATCCGTAGATCTCCAGCACCCTGCACATCTACATGTCACAAGTGACTCGACGATGATACCATAAAACACAGTCAAAGTGGTTTAAGGCCTATTTTGTGGAAGTCTCAGGATAAAGAGGGCTAAAAGAACCAAGGGACATACTTCCTCTAGTATTCCCCTGCTGCTTGTGGCGAATAATGCAGGAAGAAAAACTCTGCTCTCAGCTGCTTAACCTTCACTAAAAGCAACCAAGGAACTCTGTTAGTGTCGGCTGATGGTGAAGGTTTCACGAGCTCTCTGCAGAACTGCTGAATTATTGCCTCATTTAAGCTAAAAAAAAAAAACATATCAACAAATATATGGCTGAAACTCAAATAAAATTCCTAAAGTATTAAAAAGCAGATCAGTCAGCCGGTAAGCTACAGATGCAACATAAGCTGGAGCTAGGTTATCAGTTTTTGAATAGTTGCACAAATTCACACAGCTTCAGGAAGATTTTAATAAAATTTCTAAAAGAGAGGGTTGCAACTCAAGGAGAATGTTATGTGCAGTAAATGTAACTGCCAAATTTCCAAGCTTTACAAAGCAACATAAAATATCCAAACAGTTGTTGAGAGGATGACATCCTGGCCCAGTTTTTAAACCAGTGCCAATGACAGGAAACCCAATTTACATTATATATATATATATATATATATATATATATATATATATATATATCTATATATATATATATATATATATATATATATATATATATATATATATATATATATATATATATATATCTATATATATATATATATATTGACATCTCCTCTTTCTCAGCTCCTATGTAGAATGACAAGCTACTAGCCAGGGATCTACGTTCCCTGGGATTGTGTATGAAGAAGCCCCGTTGACTTCCAAGGACCGGCAACCACAAGTTTCATATGGCTGTAACGTATCAACGCTGTGATCTACGGAAGCACCAACACGCAGACCCGTGCACAACCCTGACTCATGAAGAGCTTCAGACCGACCCTGGAAAGAAGACAGCCCAGTCAGTCCTGCTATAACTGTGAATCACATTGATGTGTTTTCTCATCATGGAAGACAACTGTTGGAAACTTTGAAACTTCTGTTTCCTGGTTCAGTGGTCAGCACAGGTATTGTGAAGTTGGTTTCACATTGCTGTGTCGGTGTGGAACTGATTACATATTATGATGAGTAGCTGTTGCTGGTGCTGAGAAACCTTTGTTTGATTTTACTCTCTGTTCTTTGGTTTCTTTTTTTTTTTAATCTTACTAACCAGACACAGCGCTCCATTTTGGCCATAAGGTCTCAAGATTTCCTTTGTTCTTTTTTGGCACTTAGCTGCTCTGTGTGTGACACAATCACACACGTGATCTCATCAGCCATTTTTGTAGTCCATCACCAACATGTAGGTCAGAAACCATCACACACACACGCACACATTGACATCCTCCCTGATACATTATGTATATATGTTAATATATAAATATTATTTCATGCTTATTTGCTTATGTTTAGTTCAGTACATATCAGAATCTTAATCCAGTCATTATCATGTGGTGCACTCTTTTAATTTATTTATTTTCTTATTTATTTTTTGCTAATAAATTTTTGTGTTATCAATATCTATCTTAGGACACTTATTAATAACTCCTTAATAACAAAACACGCAGATTTTATCCCAACATGTGTGTGTGTGTGCAGAACATTTAGGATTTGACAATATACAGATTTCAAACATTTTATTTTATTATTTTATAGCACATTTCTAAATTAAGTTTAAAGTCTTTTTTTATTTTGAAAAAACTGTAAATTGTTTCTGTACTATGTGCTGTTTGCATAACTCTAACATTATATGATATATGTATATATATATATATATATATATATATATATATATATATATATATATATATATATATATATATGTATATATATCTTTTTTTCAATAGAATAGGGTCTTAGCTCTTTAGCACTATGACTTATCTTACACCCAATCTTAGTTAAAGATTTTATTTGATAATGGGACAATGACTGTTGAAATACTTTATTTATTTACTTGTAAAGCACACTACCCATCTATAAAGGCAGCCTGAATTCATTTTTGCCTCAGTCACTGTGAGACGTTAATAGGCATCATGCCTGAGTTGACAGATGCTTGAAGGTGTTAGCTCTGCTAGCGTGCAGCACTGGTCTGTGACCTGTTGTTAATAGCAGTCAGATGCATCCCTATAGGTGCAAATGAGGTGAAAATGAGTGCCGGACAAAAACGGCTGAGACCACGAATTCACTCTTTTTGTGTGGTATGTGCTTCTCAAAAACAGAATAACTTGAAAGAAGGAAACAAAGAAACTAAAGTCATTAAAGTACATACTGGGTAAACTCAGTTACCCTTGTGTCCTTTTGTATACTGTAGCAGAGGAAAAAGCTCCTTCAGAAGCTGTTCAATTATTGACTGACAGTAAAAAGCTGGCAGGTTCATTAAGATCATAGATATGCTGGAGGTAAGGCTTCAAAACTGGGGTAACTGCACAGCACTTAGTCACAGATGGCCCAGTAACTGTGCTCAGTAGCTGGGAGGAAGCGGTGCAGACAGGAGCCTGGGTATCACGTTGAACTGGGTATTGGTGTACCATTAAACACAGAGCCAGACTGTTTCTGCTAAGGATCTGTGTATCTGCTCGAGGGGAGCTCAAAGCAACAGCCACCGACAATCTCCTCAAGGATGCCACATAAACGTCACCTCTTACTCCCGTTAGTGGGAACCCTCCATCAGCGGTACCGCTAGTGAATCAACCTGTCGTCTGCTAAAGTGCATGAATATCCATATGGACGATCCAGTTGAGAAGCAGCCAATTTCATTTTGTGGCCACAGAATGAGAATATGCCACAGCGAACACATGTCTGCATATATAACTGCACTGAGTAGCAGCAGCGCCGGATGACATTATCTGACAAAAGTGTCTGATAGGGATAGACAGAGGATCTCCAGAGTCAATTTATAGGGATTTATATTTCAGGGAGTCAGGTTGAGAGCCGTTTGTGACACAGTGAAGCCGGAATATGAATCTCTCAACACAAACAAGGAGGAATAAGAAACAGCAGACCACTTCATAAAAAAAAAAAAAAAACTATTTAGGTCGCTTGAACTAATTGGAAAAAGATTGCTAAATTAACTATAATTAGGGAAGCTAGTTGGAGGATTTTAAACATGGGATTCTGTTTACAACACCAGGACCAATTACTGCAACCAATAACATGCAAAAAACAAAAACAAAACATAAATCGATATATTTAAGCAAACGTAATTTAAAAAATATTTTGGTGACGATACACAGCAGAATAAGGATATAAGGTTTGCTGTTTTCTGTCTGTCGAGCAATATTCAGAATGTTAATATGAAAAGATTTTCTCAACTTCATAATTAAAGCCGGGACAGGACTTTTCCATTCCCCTTGAGCTAGACCAGGTTAAATTGAGTTGAAAATGAGATTTTAGCATCTCCTGCAATAATAGCGGGGAGCTGAACTTGGGTATGATCTCTGTTAATAGAGTGAGAGCACGGGAGAATTTGGTGCTACGCTGTGAATAGAGGCAGAGCAGGTGGAAGCAGGATCCTTTTCATGAACGGGCATGAAGTCAATTAGACAAGAGAGGGAGTGTGAAGAGTGGAGGATGGAACATGTGGTTACGGCCAGAAAGAACCTGCAACTGCAGCTAACCACATTTTTGGCCCAAGTAGACATGTGATGATAATGAAGCAGACTTGAAGCAGATTAAGATCATCAAATCTATTTTGCTCCAACAAACACGGGCTTTTCTGATGGCTTGTTTTACTGGATTTTTTTAATTTTCATTATAGATGCTACTCTTAAATAGAAATGACAAAAATGCTTTTTCATTCATCTTATGTTTGCAATTTAGCTTTTGTCAGTAGTTTATTGAAACCGTTTTGAAACCAAAACCAATAGCACAAAAGTGTTGACGGTCATGGAAGAATGAATGTCACAGAAACAACATGTCTAAAGAAAGTGCAATGGTTCTTAAAAAGATCATGTTCTCCATCATGTTCATTTTATAGAAAGCCCAATTATCATAATGTTGAAGACTGGTGTCACAAGGGGAATAATTGTATTCATTTAAAGCAGCACAAAGGAACTTTAGTTATTTTTATCTCAACAGGCCTCTCTATAGGCTCAGGAGTGAAATAACTTTTACAACAAAGTCTGAAATGACTCTTATTTGGTCTATTACTCGGTCACTCTCACTTTCTCTTCTGTCATTAATTTCTTGAGTCTCCTAATCACCTCTGCCATGATGTCCACTGAAGCTCTGTGAACTAATATCTTTGTTGATGTGTAAAATAATCCCATAATGCCAAGATGAGCCATTTTTCAAAATTCCTTATCCTAACCATGTAACCTGTTAATGCCTAACCCTGACCAACTGTACCTTGAGACTAGAAAAGTTAAAAGTGCCTGCACATTGGCCACGTTACATGATGTTTTTTAATTCTGAATTAATAATTCCGAATTAAATAATTCCGAATTAAACTATTTTCCTTCGAGTTGACATGGAAATAGTAATTCCGAATTGAGGTTTACATGGAAAATACGTTTGTTCGGCTTTATCCAATTCCATTTAAGGTCTGGGGGTTGGGAAGGGTTCTGATTGGATGGGGGGGGGGTGGACGTCTTTACATCTACTGGAAGAAAACAAACTTAGCAACAACTCGGTTAGCAACAACATTCCACTTATTTTTGACCTGGGTGGCGTCTCTATCTGCGAAACCTCCTTCATTTAACCTAGCCGCTACAACTTTGAAAAGCTGAATTTTTATGTTTCCTGCCATCTGTTCTTTTAATTATTTCCAGTTCCTCCAAGCTATTTATTAAATAAATCGTCTCTGCTCTTGAACACCGTTTACTGCGTGCAGCCATCTTGAAACTTTGTTTTGAAAACAAGCCCAGCGCGGAATATAAGCTTCATCGCGACAGACGGGCAAGGAAACGAGTTAACGAATTAATTTAAAGCGGAATGAGTGTATACATGACCTCGGAATTACTTAATGCAGAATTAAAATCAGAATAAACCAGCCACTTACTTCGGAATTAAGTTTAATTCGGAATTGACATTTTCATATTGAATTAGGATGTTTACATGGTAACTTTTATTCAGATTTAACTTTAATTCTGAATTAAAGAGGAATTAAACTTCCCATGTAAACACACGGAATATAGGGTAATGTGGGGTTTGAACTGGTTTGTCTGGCTTGACAGCTTGACAGTGTTTCCACCCCTCCTACCTCCTCATTAGCCTTTGATCATCTTAAAAGCTGGTTGTAGATTATCACTTATGTGACAGTTTCATATAATCCAAAATCAAACCATGTTATATTTTTGAAAAACATTTATTGTGACAATTGTAACATTTGATTTGACTTGATTTTTTACCAGTGTAGAACCATATTAGTTACATCTCTGGGGTGGAGTTGTAGCCTCTCTGTGTGGAGTTTGCATGTCGTCCTGATGTGGTTGTGTTCACGGACGCCTCTGTGTGGCCCTGAGATAGACGGATGACTTTTCTGGGATGTAAGCTGCCTTTTTCCTGAAGACAGCTGGGATAGGCTCCAGCAAACCACACAACACCTGAGAAGGACTGAAGGGAGCATAAAATGGATGAACATTCATGAAAGATTATGATCAGGATATAATCTGAGGTTTGACTTGGACAGCTATATGAAATCTTATGCCGTTACAACTCTTTTGACAAATCCATTTTGATATTCAGCAGTATTCAATGATTCAGTGATCCAGTCCAAATCACCTCGCTAATTGTCATGATGAGTGTTTGTGATCCGTTGTGGGCCAGGCCTCGTCAGTTCCTTTCTCAGCCCAGTCCATTGGCCTTTTGCTGTAATCTGCTTCACTGGTCGCATTCTCGCCCTCCCCATTAGGACTATTCCCAGCGGAGAGCCTTTTCCTGCATTGCACTGTAACGGGCTTGTTAATAATACATTAATGAAGTGCTGCTCCTCCCGATTAGGTGGTGGACCCTCTGATAATGGGAAACTGGAAGAGGGCCAGGCAATCACCTCGCTGCTGTAATCTAACCTTGGGTTAAATAAGCTTTTGTCAACGAGAGCGTGAGCATGAGAGGCCAAAAGGGAAAAAGGGGGGGGGGGGGGGTGTACTGGCCCAAGGAAATGTAAATGACTCTTTTGTCTAAGATGTGGGCAACATATGCAACAGTGAGGAAGCAGAGCCCAAGCTAGCCGTTGTTTATGGCCTCACTGAACATAATGGCGGGGTGGAAACACAATTACCAGAGACTTTATAGCTGACAGGTGATTGTTTCTTTTTCGCCTGTGAAGCGCTGCAAACAGGGTGAAACGCACACCTGTCAGCGAGTGCGTGGCAGGCATCCGTCCTTCATGTGTCAAATCCCTCCTGTTCCCCTCGAGTCCACGCTTTGGCATGAGATGTTCCGCTCCACGTTGGGAATCCCTGCTCGTAAATGTATTCTGATGCCAAAAAAATCGACAAACAATAAACAAAAATAAAATATAAATAAATAAAAAAGCGCAAGAGCTGGGTTTAAATATTTTAAATACCCTTTCGCTCTTTTTTTTTTTTTTGAATGGGATTTCACATTCAGGATGCTGTGTATACTTGTCTTGTCTGCATGCTGTTTTGGCAGTCTCTTTCTCTCCTGTCTGTCTCCTAATAGAAATCTTGATAGAAATATCAGAAGGAGATTTTAATCACAAGGGTGTTGTGCATGCTTACTTATATGAATCACAAAGGAAGAAAGGATCTTCCAGCCAACGCTGTCACCCCTTCTCGCGCAGCAGCTTCTGTCAGGGAGAAATGTGCCTTAAGACACATCTCCTATTCAGCCCTATGTAACAATTGCCAAACGGCGGCAAACTTAACAGCAGCTGAGAACAAACAGAATGAGCAAGTGATAGGAAAATAAGATGGTATGAAATGTTTCCTAGAGTCAAATACAGTATGTTAAAGGAGAGCCTTGAGAGAAAACATTCAGGGGGAGAAGGTAAACACAACCATTAAGTTTCTAACTGAGACAGGATGTACAGGGAATTTGTGTGCTCTGTGACAAATTCACAGCCACCCCCCCACCCCCCCACCGCTACCTCATCTTTCAAACTCTGTGGTTTTGTTTTGTTCTATTATGTGTATTGATGGAGACAAATTTCAAAATCCATCACTCAAGTGTTTAATTTGAACTTCTGGATTAAAAAAAAAATAAAGTCTGTATGGTTTGAAGGGGGCTCAACCTTTTCCATGCTGCTCCACCTTCACATGCACATCACTGTGGCTCGAGCATGTGTCCATAATACCACCATGCCTATTAAGTTTCTGCCCGGAAATTCTGCTAACTCTAAGACACGTCTTTGACTTTTGTCTGTAATAAATAAATTACAGCACAAATAAAACGTTGGGGAGTGGATTAAACATAAAGAGAAGCTGCTGGAGTAAAGTCAGTCGTGTTCAATTAGGGCCTAATAACCAATGTTCTTTCTAAAGTTGGGGTAATTTGAAGCTCCCTGATGTTTTCATACAGGCCTTTTTTTTTTACTTATCCCAACATAAAAGGAGCAGTTCAGAAATTGTTGTCCCAAAGTAAGTTCTAAAAGACCTTCAAATCATTAAGTATGAGTTTTCAAAGAGCTGCCGATTGAAAGCCAATGGGAAAGTCCTCACACTTTTATCTAGGATGTTAAAGAAAAAGATGAGGATCTTGAGCCTGGGCCTTTCAGATAAGTGAATATATTTAATTTTTGAAAGAATCACAGACTTGGTGTCTTTGGTCCTTATGCCTGCTGGGACCAAGGCGTGAAGAAGTCAAAGTTTTTTTTTTTTTTTTTTTTTTTTTCTTCTCCCTCTCTATATCTTTCACCCTGCTGTACTCATGAAGAGAAATAGACCCTGAAACCTCACTGGGCCTCTAAGTTGATTTATTTATCAGGTCTGCTCGGCTCCCGAGTGATGGCTGCTCGTGTGATGGATACCCAGGGGTGGGTCCTTGCAGTGGAATACCCTCCTCCGCCCCCACCATGCTCCCTTGTTGTACGATCAGAGCTTATGCCTGACACGGCAGCTTTCATCACAGGGCCATGCTTTGGACCCCTGTGTCTAATGAATGCAGAGTGGGGGGGGCTGCTGATGCTGCTCTCGTATGCGGGAATGTGACTGACCAGGCCATTAAACACGAACAGGTTAGGTTCCCTCGCCCCTCTTCTGCACGGCTCCCATGTAGCCGTGGACCGTATACGCCACAGCTGTTTGCTTAGCCCTGGGAGAGCGTTCTGTCAACCTGCCAAAATCACACTCTGAGACTCCCGCATGCCACACATGCTTTGGATTGAAAAAGAAGCTCCCTCATTAACCAGACAGAGAAAGAAAGGGAGAAAGATAATAAAAAATACTGTGAACAAACAAATAAATAAGTAAATATACACATGTATATGTACATGCTGGCACACAACCTTTAGCTCCGCCCCTGTCAAATGGCCCCTTTTATTATTTGTGCCAAAATCGCTGGTTGGTAACAGAAATAATTTGTTTGTTGTTGGTTGGTTTTTCATCGCAGTGTTCCAACATGTTCACAGCGCAGGGACCTGATGGTAGAAAGAACATCTGGCTTTTGTGCACAGCTCAAAGAGTGCACATATATTATACATGATGTTCTGCACATCTGCCAAAGAGCCGGCCTGCGCGTCCCTCAACTAGTGCAAACACGAGTGCACATGACAGCACTCAAGCAAGTATACGGTTACTTCATCATTTCACTCGGTTTCTCATTGAAACTGAATTTGCTTACAATGGGTGCATTCTTGCTGCATTTACTTTTCCAAAATCCTCTGAGAAAACAAACAGGGTTCCAGTGGTGTTTGGCGACACCTGAAATTGATTAATAATTGGGGAACTGGAGGTAAATTAGCTGAAACCACCAACTCTCTTGACTAAATAAACACCTCTCTTATCTTATCCTCTCTTCTGTGCTGCACTGCATTGCTGAGTTATTAAACTAAATGTTCAATGCAGAGTTGCTGATGTCAACTACCAGCCTCTCTGGAACATGGGACGGAGGAATGACCGTGCAACAACAGAACAAAGATACAGTCTATGGAAGAGCTTAAATCTGCCATCTTTGAAACTGAGAGCAGCCAGTATTAGATGCATCCCCGCCACCTGAACATTCAGCAGTAATTCCTTTGGTAGACGGGTTGGTGTGGTTCACTTTACCATCTGTTCCAGGACTGTAATGATGGCAGGAACCCTCCCATGGTTTCAGAACTAGAATAAACTCAACCAAAGGGATGCCATATCCTCCAAGAACTCGGCTGTGTCAGAATATTACTCTATGACAGAAAGTACAGCATATGAACTGGCCTATTATTTGCTTTTTCAAGGACATGTTTTACAAAGACCTGTCTTTCTGTTTTCAAATTATTATATGGGTGATTACTAATTCAGCTCTGCCCAGTGGTATTTTACTAAACTTGTATGTACAAATTGTTTTTCATTCGGACCAATAGCTTTAGTGGACAGATCTGGTTTTATATCTGTTTTCTGTTGTTGTGCATTTTGCATTAGTTTGTGTGCAAAATAATGCTGATGTGAATAGATTTTTTTTATTATACAGAAATTTAGATGTAATCTTTCAGTCAAATGAGTGAATTATATGAATAGATCTTTGTGTTCATTTTATGCTGCAGTATTGTGATATTTTGAGGCAGCGGTGCAAATAACTGTATTACTGAATGTTGCAACATCAAATATTAAAAACTGCACCTTGTGTAAACTGATATTTCATCTTTGTCATCTGTTACCCAAAGCTGTTATCCACAACTGATTTCATGACACTATTACAACAAAGAACAAAAAAAAAAAAGTAAAATGACATTGCTTTCCTGTCTCATTTCTTTCTATTACACACAAAATGTCACATGTGGCACAACTTGATGTTGTTCAACATCCAGAAAGGTTCTTGCTTCCTGATGATGCTGATGTGTGACATCTTTCTACATTCATAACTACATACTCAGAAGATGACAATGTACATATCTGAAACTGTTTAAACTGATTCCTTTAAAGAAGGGGGGGGGGGGGGTGATCTTACTCCACTGACATCCATGTGATCAACACCCATTTGAAATTTTTTTTTTTTTTTTACTTTTCACTTCACTTTCACTTGCAAATCTGGGGTTATGAGTTAAAAACAGAAGGTTAAAGTTAAAAATAATATACACTTTAATGGTTAGATTTAGGTTTTTTTCTTTAATACTTTGCTTTCTTTTCTTTAACTTTGCTTTTATTTGCAAATGGTTAGAATTGTGAGTTATGTTAATGCGGTTAAAGTTAGAATACTATAGATATGTTCACGGTTAGACTTATATGAACGCACATGGTGCCTTGAGTCCAAACTTAATGAATGGCTGAGAAATGTGATATCATGTGGATGCAGTTCTACATAAAACTACAGCAAGAGTGCAGCAACACACTTGTCATGCAGAATCACATTATGAACTTTACCTTTAACTCAGATAAAAAAAAAATAAAGAATATAATGCATATAACGCCATTCATCTAATGCCATTTGATAATAAATCTACCTGGCAAAGAAACCAAACAGAATATTAATTTTGTAGGGTCTCTCCTGAGCATGCACAAGACCACAGTGGGAGAGGCTACCTGCCTGTTAACAGGAAGAAGAAGAAGAAGAACAACAACAACAACAACAACAACCCTCCAGGAACCACAAGTAAACCTTTAGAAGCTTTACATATGGGGAGCAGACTTTTAAATGAGAAACGTAATTTAGAGCACTTTGTAGAAACCTGGGTAAAGTTTAAAAACAGGTGCTATATAAGTGCAGAACATTCATGAAGCTAACCTTTAGCTTGACATGCTAACGAGGTTTCAGACCAAGTTATCCTCAAAACCACTACTAAGTTAAGAACAGTGCAGTGGGTCCATTTGCTTTGTTTGCTAAATCAAATGTTTTATAGAGCATAAGCACAAACATAAAAATATAAAGTGCGTTCGTCAATGCAAAGTTTCAGTTGAGACACTACACAAGTCACTACACAGTTTAAACAGATAAGCTCAGTGCACTGAGTAACACTCTCGGCTCACACTGCCAATACCTGTTTCTCCACAAAATGCAGCACACTTCTTGTCTCATGCGTCACATCTATTTGTTGTCAACTGGGGCAAACAAGTACTCAACATGTGGCATGATCTGCACTTGTGTTCTCACAGGAAAGTTTCACCATTTTGTGCTGCCTGGCAGTGACAGTGATAATTGGATAATTAGTCAATAAACAGCTGGAGTCCCTGTGTTTTTTTTTCCGCTTCTCGAATAAAAATGGTTAAATGTACAACTCAGCTACCGAGTCAATCACATACACAGTCACCTCTGCTGCTCGCAGCACCACTGAGGTAAACTTGTCATGGAGGGAACAACTATTTGGAGGCCATCTTGTTGTGTGTGTGTGTCTGGATGAACTGTGGGGAACAATGACAGGAAGGAAGCAGACTGGAGGTGAGTGAGGTGTGAGAGCCCTAAAAGTGTGTATCCAAGCCCTAATTAACTCTGCGCTGCTTCCTCCTTCACTGGCATCCCTGCCTTCCTGGGGCACATGCCAGTTACACGGATGGTGCACATGTCTATGAGCGTGTGTTTGCAGGCGCCACAACATCACTGTCACCATCGTTTGTTCGTGCCTCCCTCCTGGCCCCTGCCTGCCTGGCACGCCTGCCCCCCCGTGTCAGCTTTTGTGAAGCATACTGAAGCCAACGGATGGAGCATAATTACCCTCTGCTCCAAGTGAACCCTTGTCCCCCCCAAACAAGAGCTTCCTTACACTGTATCCATAAACAAACCGGCTCCTCCTCCCCTTGTGCCACCCACTCATTACGAGTGCTCCTCTCAGCACGCACCTGGTCAGGAAGTGCCCCCCGAGTCTGACAGCAGCTTTTTAATGACATCTCAACATGGTAAATATATTCTCTAACAATACTGTCTTTTATAGTAGGTACTGACCCTCTTCTTTAAGGAGGAAAGTCAGCTATAAATATGACCCGCGACAGGGATGTGCTGCTCACTGGAAATATACGACTAAAAACAAAAATAAGCAGTTTATTTATCCCGAGGTGTGCCAGCTGCCCGGCCCCTCGTGTTTGCTAAGCCCATAACTTTAAGTAGCCTTGTCAGAAGTTGATGCGAACCATTAAAGGCAGTGATGATGCACAGCGGCACCCCCCCCCCCCCCCCCACTCTGACAGGCCGCACTGTCGCCGCCAAGCTGCAAAGCTTTAATACATGACTGGGAAGGTGTCCAAAGACCAGAGTAAATAAAGGAGGGAAAAGATGAAATGCAGGCGACACTGAGGCAGACAGCTGAACAAATGCATGGACTTAGAAAACGGTCCTAAAAGCCCCCCCCCCCCCCCCTTTACACAATCAACCATGTAAATTATTGAAATATCACGAAAATAAATAGTTCAATAAGAAAAGGTTCTGCCAGGGGCCTATTATGAAGTTAAGCTGCATATATCAGTGTTTTTCTCCTACGTAATGAATGGAGTGAAAAAGGCTTTTGTTTACGGTGAAAGCACGAAGAGATCTAAAAGGTTTGTGTTGTTGTGTTGTTCACCACATAAGACAACTAGCTGCCAGCCTTTATTCCCCCCGTCCAATGAGGTTATCGAAGAAATCAAATCAGGTGAGTGTGACATGGCTCCCATCCAATCCAAACTTCTTTGAAGCATTAGCTGAATGAGTCATGGAGGAGGGAGGGCACACTGGCTGTGTTAAATGTCCACTGCTTTAACGACTTTATCCCCGTGCTCTCCGGTGGCACCTCCTCAAAGAGTAACGCCCTGGGAATCCAGGCACTTTGAGCTGGGACTAGCCCTCTTCCTCTGGTCCTTGCATGTGATCTTCTTGATTTTAATGAGACCGCATGGACCTCCTGTGATGTGCTTTGGAGAATGGGAAGATGTCGTGCTCATTCTGAGGTGCTGGTGGTGGTTGAACACCGGTGACCCTTTCTCCCCCACCACTTGTTTCAGCTGGGCTTCTCAGGAGCTTCTAATGTTTTATTAACCAGGTTCACTGGTTTACTCTCTTCTGAGGAAATACAACTGCCTGTCAATCATCTATCTGTATAGAGTGTGCTGAGCGTGTACATATAACATCTCCTAGGTCGATATAAAATCTTTCTGACTGCTTCACTGAGGATGTTGACAGTGTTTCTGCAACTGAATATTAAACGGGCTACTTTTGCAACACCGCGATACAATTAAATAAAGCTGCTAAAAATCTCAAATGCTAGTAGATAATCTGTGAGTGGTAGTCAGAAGCATCATACGTTGTGCCTCTTCTCAGGCTATTTGATTGCGCTGTGGTTGATTTCAGCATGGCTTTCACCATTACAGGTATACGGATGCCGCTCGAGGTCCAAATATAAAACAAGGAAAAGTTTAACCAAAGGCTATATAAGAAACAAGACTTGCATTCAAAATGTATCAGGTTTGTTTCGCTGGTAGTTTGAAAAACTTCTGACACTAAATGCTTGGATGAGAGGAGGCTTTTTCTATTTCTGATCACTTTTCCAATTTGTTTATGTCAGCCTCAGCGCGGCCGAGTCTGCTCAATCTATCTGAAATGGTATATATATATATATATATATATATATATATATATCTATATATCTATATATATATATGTATATATATATATATATATATTTATATATATATTTTTTTCTTCTTTATTGCTTTTTTCACTTGCTGCTGTAACAATGTAAATTTCCCCATTGTAGGTCAAATAAAAGAATATTTTATCATATGCAGTCATGGAAATAATTATTAGACCACCATTTTTTCTTCACTTTCTTGTTCATTTTAATACTTGGTACCACTAAACGTCATCATGTGACTAAAACAGACAGAAAAGAAAACACTGAATGCATAAAAGCAGTGTTTTTGGCAGTACAACGCCATAGCTATTGATGTAAAAACTTAAGTGATTTAGGTTATAATCAAGAAAACCATGGAAAATGGTAAGATATCAGCTCTTAAATAAAACTCTTATGAGCAATCTTTGTGGTTATCGTTATGTTTGTCCAAACAAATGTACCTTTAGTTGTACCAGGCATTAAAATGAACAAGAAACTGAAGAAAACAAGGTCTAATAATTTTTTCCACTGGAGGGACTGGCCTACGCCTTGGGATGATAGTGGCCGGGGAGATTTATCCCGCGACCCGATCGGATAAAGACGGTACGGTATATATTATATTTACTTATATATATTTAATATACTGTATATGACACTGAATTTCCTCAATACTTTCACGTGTGGTGGGATACAATTACTTGACGAGATGAATCCTAATCATTTGGAACTTCGCTCCATCGCCTCCAAGTGTTGCCAACTGACAAAACCTCCCCAAAAAGGTGTGTAGTACGCCAGCCATGAACTGTGCGTGGAGCACTGCACATTCTCATGTTCATTTCACTTTCAGTACAACTTTTTTTGTGCTTTGGTTAGTACATGAGGCCCCTGACAGCAGAAGTCTGAGGGGAGTGTCTTTGAAATATCTGTTCCAGTCATAGTATTTCTTTACCAATTATACCAACATCTGAATCCACACAAGCCATTTCCTCACAATCAAAACAGTTTTGTGGCGCAGAGCAAGGGTCTCACACGACAGCGTACGCTGTAAATCCAATTTTATTTTGAAACTCATCTGCCTTCATTGGACTGGGTCAGCACAACCAGCACTAAAAGACTGTTTCCTGTTGCTATTCTAACTTAACTTTAAGAAACAGTGGTGGTTATTAAGTTCTGTTCATGCATGTCCTGCCTCCATCCTCCCAAACACCCCTACGCTCCTGGTGGCCGTGTGTCACTGCATATGCATTTCTGTTTTGGCTCAGTTCCTGCTGCTGCCTCGAATAAGTCTGGGATTTCATGAAACACCCAGGAAGACATTTTAGTTGGTGGTACACACATAAATACAAATGATGTCATCAGTATCTCATCTGTTGGGCTGTAATCTTGATCAATAAGTATGATTGGACTGTTTTTTTTTTTTTTACTAAATATAAATAGGACTTAGCTGTGTATTATTTTTTTCTTTTGATTGTGAAGTTGAAATTTTAGGACTAGAGATAAAGCTAATAAAAGTCTCTGGGGAGTTCTAGAGCTCAAACAAAAAGTTCTAATAATACACCAAAATAAAACAATTATAATCACGATGCCATTTTTTTTCATCACAATATTTGGTGAAAATGAATCAAAACCTCTCTTAAAAAACACTTTCTAAAAAAGACAGCAGTTGAGCACATTTGTCCCACTCTTCCTTTAATAAATATTGCATCAAAATAAACAGATGGTGACAAGAGTAATGGTCAGAACAGAGCGTTTCTGTCTCCTTCTCTTCTTTCAAATGGATGCTGAGTGGGGGCACAGAAAAGGCCTTTCCCTGTGATGTGTCCCACAACACTGCAGTGAAGGGCAGGCTCAGGAGACAAAAGTGACATTTAGGAAGAGCTAAAACAATGAAACAGTAGTGCTTTAATGTCTCATAAGGCATTCTCTAAACACGACTTTTCCATCTGAAAGCATCTCCACGCTGAGTCAAGTGCACTAACTGTGCATGCAAGGGCTTGTTCCCTTAGGACACGGCTGCCTGATACCCGCAAGAATAAACTAGCCTTTAACTGCCAAGCAGCAGTGGATATACAGAGGAAAACTCAATTCGCCAATAGACAAAAAAAAAACAAACAAAAAAACCCCACCAAAATCACAGCAACAAATATGAGGAGAACCCATCTAAAAACATCTCTCAGTGATTTGTGAATAGGACCACCTGACAATAAATGTTAGGAAAGCTCTTCTGAATGCATTCATTGTATTTTTGAGTAAGCATATAGACTCAAATAAAATTTAAATTGCAGTTTAAAATAAAGTAGCTGTGTCTAAAGTTCACAAATAACTACTTATGGAGCCAGCTGAAATAATAATTGCAATATGATTCATTTTACTAAATACTAGCTTAATGTGAAAGAGTGGTGTGTTTCACAGAAGCATCTAGGCATGCTGTAGCTGGAAATAGCCTGGAGAAGGCAATGTTCTGACAAAAATACTGCATAGCGTCTATTACAATACAAATTGTCTCTAGGCACATTTCAGAGACCCAGAGTAGGACCCCCGAAGCAAATATTATTTACTAAAGAAAAATTATTAAAACCCGAAGTGCGATGTATTGATGTACTGGAATTTAATTTTGTTGTGCTGGGATGCTGGCTCCATGACAAATAAAGCAGTCTTGAATCTTGAATCTTAAAGAAACAATGACAAGAAAAAAAAACTCCCTTAGCAGGAGAAAAACCTTTAAGGCAAACAATGGCTAGGAAAAATTCCCCTTTAAGAGGGAAGAAACCTCGAGCTAGACCAAGCTCATAAGGGGGGGCCTTCCTGCCAAAGGCTAGCTGGGTAAAGAAAGAAAAGAGGGAGATAGGAGAGGCACAAATAGACTGGACATATTATATAGAATAAAATATATATTAATAGTAGTTATCTGTTAGTTGGGGAACTAAGAATTCCATGTATTTATATTATGCCTGGTACATTGTTAGTACATGAACTACAGAGATGACTATATAAACAGATGTAGGCAGCAACACTGAGGTGGTCAGAGGGTCAGACTGCAGGTCAGCATGTTAGTTGATATCCCAGAGACATCTATATGAGATAGATGGAGCTGGGATGGTCAGAGGATGGAAATGCAGAAGCAGTAGCTTGGCCTTTAAGGGTTTTATATGCGGGTAACAGAATTTTGAATTCAATTTTAAAAAATTTTCTGATACCCAGTGGAGGGAGGCTAACACGAGAGAGACGTGGTCTCACTTGCTGATTCCTGTCAGCACTCGTGCTGCTGCGTTTTGCATCGGCTGGAAGCAGTTCAGTGAATTATTTGGACATCCTGTTAATAACACATTACAATAATCTCGTCTAGAAGTGACAAATTCATGGATTAGTTTTTCAGCATCACCCTAGGAGAAGATGCTCCCAATTTTGATCAGTGCAAACTCTTGTTGAAGCCAATGAATCCAGTCAAGCCAACATCTTTTCCAACCAAAAAAGGCTTATGTGCCATTTTTTACACTTCTTTTGATGTAGAAATAATATACACCCTGATTGGGTCATTCAGAAGGTTCCAATATTAGTTATATCAGTTATATTTTACTTTCACTGAGCTAATTTTTTCATCTACATCTGACCTAATTATTGCTATCAAATAGTGATGGATCTTTAAAGGGTTTATCCCTTTAATGTCAGGATTTTTCTCATGAAGCCATCATGTTTTCAGATAAAAAAAAGAACAAAACAAAAAACAGATTATTATTTTCAATAAACAACATGCAAAGTCATTTTGTGTGTGTGTTGAATTATAACAGCCTTTGACCTGTCAATGATTGGCAACAACATTGATTTTTAGGCATTATTATTTTTGTGCAGTGTCAAATACAGTGATCCCTCGCCAATTTGCGCTTAAAGTTCCGCAGTTTTAGTTATTCGCGGATTTTTCAGAAATATATAATATTTTTTAAAAAATCAAGAAAAAATTGCGGAAACATCACAGGATGTTGTGGTCGTTCTCCCACAGCGAAGAAATGTGGCGAGCCAGCCTGGCCCCTTTAAGAAGGTGGCCTTATGGGTAATGATGTGGCTTTTATGGGTAATGTAGTGTGTTTGTTGTGGGACGGCAGAATGAAAACGAGGTTAGATGAAAAGTGTAGTGAGCATCAACAGCAGCCCAGCGTGTATAGATTTACATTCTCTGTTAACCGACAGGAGCCCAACAATACAACCTGTGTGATGTTACAAGTTCCTGCAGTGCCAGAATAAAGTGCTCGTTCCATGCAGAGAAAACCGGACTTTTTGTTTTGTTGTTGTTGGCTTGTTAGCCGCTAATTACGAGCCAAAAATAGCACAATACCAGCGGTTTCTTTACTACGATTCAGAGACCAGAGGCTGTGAAGGTAACAGAAAGACCACAGTTGAGCCTTTGTCTTGTTTCGCCGCAGTGCCTCGCTACTTTTTTGCAGTTTTCAAACATATTTTAAACTAATTATTTAGGCTCGAGGGGCTCCGGCTCCAGTTCGCGGATTTTGAATTTCGCGAATTAACCACGAAAAATAAGGGATCACTGTATATTCATACTACTAAATACAAAAGATATGCTTTACATAAGGTAGCTATGAAAAAAATGGTAAAAATTAATATAATATTCTACTTTCACTCAGCTATTTCTTGACCAACATCTCCCCCAATTGTTGATTTTTACTTAACCCTTTAAATGTCAGGTTTTTGTTATGATGCCACCATGTTTTAGATGAAAAACAGGAAAAATGAATTATTTCCAATATACTACATGCTAAATAATCTATTTGTGGTGAATTATTACAGCCTGGGATTTGCCACATAGTTATCAAGTTTAGCTTAACATTGCGGCAGTGCCACCGAGTGGAAAATTATGTGTTTAAAATGACACCATCTGCTGGAGAGCAGTAAAAAGGATTGATTCCAACGCGTGTGTCCAGATTGACACCTTGATATAATAAAATGCATGTATTATGCTTTGAATCGCAGTTTGAATGGGTTTCAAACATGTTCTGCGCTTAACAGTGAGTGTAGCACTTGTCTGTGCACAGTGTATTTTTGAAAATCTGTGGGAGCCGAGCTGGAAATATCAGATCAAATAAAACTACACAAGCTTGCCAAATAACATACGATATACATGAACACAGAACATATTATAATAAAACAAAACAGGCAATAAAAGCATGTAAAATGTGCAGAGCATGCCTGTATGGGTTAAATTATATAGCATTGTTTTTTTTCTTATCCAGCATCTACATAACACTTTCCATTGTGTTTGTTATCTACTCATTCAGTCACACATACAGCTCTTCTATAACATATTCAGTCTCTATATAGCAGTACTTTCTTTTTCATGATATTACCCCATGAACACATCAGGAGACAATGTGGGTTTAGCATCCTGCCCAATTACATTTTGACACATGAGGGGACCAAGGAACAATCCACCAACCTTTCTGTTGGAGGACAGTTGGCTCTGCCCACTGATCCATGGCTTTCTCCCTTCAATATCAGCATCTGGAAAAACATCTGTAAGAGCCGTCCATTGTGAGACTAACCACTAACAAATCAAATGGGTCAAAGGTTATACACAAGAAAAGCAAAGGAAAGACATAAAAGATGCCAAAAATCAGTTTTAATCACGAACAATGAAAATATGACAATAAATGTAGGTATATAACCATCGGAGTAATGTGTAAACACAAATACTCATTGAAGTATTTTCTAAGTAAAAAAGAGTGGATGTAATGCAATGATAATATATGATATTGTGTATGATGTATATGAAAATATAATGAATAAACTAGAAATTCTGTATATGAGTGCTGGTAATTGTTTTTGTTGTTATTTTGTTATTTTCTTGCTACTAATTGAAAATATAACTTACCATTTTCCTTATGTAATTTATGGCATACTGTCTGATTTATATATCATTTGACATGAGCTAAAACAAACAAAACAAAGATTCAATATGTTAAAGGCGACATGTTATGCAAAAAAAAAAAAAAGCCACAATTTCCTACATCTTCATGAAATTTCTTTATAATTACATTATGGACCGAGTATAAAAGCACTCTTTTCAGCCATGTGTTCAGTATGGAGTCAAAACTTTCCACTTCACCTTGTGCTTTGCTCTACATATTTCTGAAATAGAGCAAATGCAACCTGATGTGAAGTTAGGTGGAGACAAAGATGAGGAAACCTGGATAATGATACTTGGATCTGAATCTGTGAGGTCATAGAACGCAAATCTTATTTCAAATCTGGATGACACACTCAGTAACATATTTACAGTACAAGTCTTTGAGTCACTTTAGTCACCTTAGACACCACTCACTTTAGACTTGTGCTCTCAAGCTCTGATTTTGTTTTTCTTTTACAGTATTTCCTTTCTAACAGTTTTGTGGCAGTCCTTCATTACAAGCAAAAAGAATTAGGAAGTAATCATGAAAGTTACTTTAAATTTTGTTCACTTTTAAAACCTAAAGTAAAACATAATGAACTATTTTGAAGTACTGCACACATAGTTACAGTGCATGCATTTACTACAACAACATTTTTTCCCTTGTCAAACATGGGCTATCTCACATTATGGGAAAAAATAATAATAAAAAAATAAAAAATCTCACACATGTATAAGGACGGCCCTTGTATTGAAACGTGTTGATCTCTAAATGATAAGGACACCACAACAGAGATTTGTAACAATTTCTTTCAGACATACTCCACGGTGCAATATAAGCTTTCCAAGAATTGTCTTCTTTCAAGGTAAGATTAAAATTTATGGACAAGAGCATCACCCTCGTGCCCAGATGGGTAGCTTCCGATAGTTCGGAACGGGCTGCTCAGGAAAACAAATATTTTTTGCCAAGTGGCAGTGGTTGTGAAGTACATGCATCCCGCAGCTCTGATTTTACATCCTGTCACATTAATGATTCAAAGCACTCAATATAAATATTAAAAGTAATAGCTTCACTATTCAGCTATTACTCCATCATTCCATGAAATCATCATAAAACATTCAGAGCCTTTTATAAAATTTACACACTTGAATTTGATGGCAGGGAAAGGAGGCTGTCAGAGTGTGAGGTCCTGGAAGCTTAAATAATAGTGGAAATCTGTTTATGGAACATGCTTTATTTATTCATCGTCTCAAAGTAAGGACCGCAGTTTAGATGGAGGAGCAGAAACAGAGGGAGTGTAAGACAGAGAGAAAGACATACAGCGATAGAGAGAAAGAAATCAAAGTAAAATCTATCATGGGTGGGGGGGGGTTAGGGGGAGAACTGAAACATAACTCTTCCCACAGTGCAATAAAAGAGGGAAAAATGCAAGTCCATGAGATTCTCTGCACAAGGTCAATCAATGGAAGGACTGTGGGTCCAGGAGTAGCTAATGGATTGTGAAGACTCGTAGCGGGGTTATGAATTTTTAACCAGCTCCTTCAGCCCAGACCTCCATAAATCAATGACGACTTATTGGAGAAGATCAATTATGCAAACTTAAAAACATTTAATGACACATAATGAAGAGGTCCCCGGAGGCAGGCTGGCGGGTGGAACCTGACCCGCCCAGGAATCGTCTGCGGTGCAGAAGCCGACCGAGTCGGGCCCTCAGAACAACTTTCAAGGCCGCAACTTAAACACTTCACTGACCACGAAGCAGCAAGCAGAGCAGTTACTGATGAGGGCATGAAAACTGGATCTGTCAGAAACGCTAGTTTTAAACATTTAGACATTTTTTTAATTATTAGTTTAAGGTTTTTCCCAGTAATTGTAAAAGATTCTCCATAAGCAGAGGAAAAAGAGACAGCAACCCTCCGGAGTTCAGCAACATTTTTTAAAGCTCATCATAAAAATGCCCTGGGGCCGCCCCCTGTGGTACTAATCTCAAATCACTGAGCTCTAAACAATGTTCAGCACAAGTGGCCACATTAAAACACTCTCTGCAAATCTGTCCCCTCCACTCATGTCGTGCACAATGCCTCCGACCCTGTCACCGCATGCTTTTATGTAGTCTGTGTCCTTCCAACAATTCATGTTTAATGTATCTCTTCTCTTTTACTTGTCTAGCCGAGCGTGGAGGCTGCTGAAATATTGTACAGCAGCTTCGGTGCTTGTTATGCCTCCGTGGGAAGGTGATAATACGTCCTCTGCTTTTTAAATTCTGATATTAGGACACCTTTAACATGTTTTTCGGATTATGAGCCGGTGAGCAATTCAGGCGTGACGGCTTTTCTGCTGCTGAGGCAGAATCCATACAATCCACAGGGCGATTTTCTATTGTCAACTTTGCTCAAACAGTGTGCACGCTGCTTAAAAAAACACATTGGAGGGAAAGAGAGGAGATGCAGGATGGAAGGGATCAAAGCAGATCTAAGCAAATGCATCTTGGCTCAGGTCATTTGTGTTTATATCGCGGAAGGGAAATTCATTTTTTATTACTCTAGGTACTGTATCAATCCCACAGACAATTCTCTCCAGATGTTTCCGTGTATCCCAGGGGTGTCTGAGCAGCAGCTACAGGGCTGATGGAGAGACTTATAACTAAGCTCACATCTGTCCCTCTTGCCATCTATTTCTTTTTCTCTTGGAAAGCAACCTTTTCATCACTCTGACAGCAGCAGAGAAAGTGCTTTCAGACTGCACTGAATTCTTCTGTAAGTACAATACGTTCAGAAAAAAATGGGCGTCTTTTGTGAGTGACGTGTGTTTGGTTTGTTTCTGCCCGTCCATCATGCCAGGAGGTCATTATTTCCCCCCTTGTCTCAAGTGGATGAAGGAGGTAAAGATGCACTTAGCTGCTGATGGGCTTTACTTCTGTCAGGCCTCACCGGTGATTTCTTTGCCCCATTTCCTCTGGATTTTTCCAAATGCACCTTTGAGACATGTAGTTTTATGATTATATATAATTTGGAATGACTTTTTCTATGCTGCCATTTAATGTATGAAATCCATGATTGTCTGTAAATTATAGGATGATTTTTTTTTAATGTTTGAGATGTTAGTGTACATACAGTTTTAGATTTGCCTTCATAATGAAGGAAATATCAACCCTCCACCGTCTGCACCATGAAAACAATTAAGTTGAATTGAGGTGGTTGGGCAAAGAGAAAAGCCTAACGTGATTAAGTCAGCTTTGGGTTTTTTTTGCACAGGTACATCTTCATGCTCTGCTGGGTTTTGTCCAGACAGGAGAGATGACCCAGAGTCAAGCCAGAATGTTTACTGGCAGATGTGTTTTAAAGGAGCTCTCCTTAGCTGGTCATGGCAGCGGAAAATACCCTGCTGTTCTGCGCATCTGCAATTCACTGCTCTTCCCAATTCCACCTACAAAATCCTGACCTTTTAAAGAAAATGATGGCTGAGCCGGCTCTGCTACAGTTTTTTCTTCTTTCTCATCTTTTTTTTCTTTCATTTTTTCCATTCCATTGAAGATTGAAGCTCTGTCAATGTTTGGCTCAGAGGCAAATTCTGGCCATCCTTTTTGCTCGCTGTTTCAAACCACTTTAAAGTCTGAAACTGGCTCTGGCCAGAGCCCTTTGGCACTTGGCGTCTGTGCAGCGGTTCGCGTCAAGAGCTACAATTCATGATTTGCAGATGACATGAGCGATGCCTTGCTCGTGGCTGTTGAGCTGGTTTTGCAGAATGAAGTCAGTAATGTGCGATATGATGTGACTGACTTCACATCAACGCCGCTGATAATATGATTCATTCTCTGAAAACACTCTTGGCCTTGTGCATTTTAATATTTCTACAAATGTGTTCCTGTTGTGCCTTTTTATTCAGTTTGATGTTACATGTCACATCCATCTACTTTAGTAGTTTACATCATATACAGCTATTCTTCTGATGTTCAGTCTCTAAGGTAAATTTCCTTCATAACATCCTCCCCTTAGAACATCATAAAAGGCTCTTCTTCCTTTGCACATGTGTGGCATATTTCCATTTCAAAATCAAGCTAGACAAATTAATCAACTCATGTTATCAACATAAGAAACACCATTCGTCTATAGAACGACAAAGACCATCTACAGTAGAAGCTCTTTCCAGGATAGAAGATACTCATTCCACAAACTAACGTTGCCTCCAACTGCTCGAGGAAGTGTAACACTCCAATGAGCATCATCATCTAAGTGTGATGAAGCTCTTTGCTCTGCAGGTTTTCCACCAACTCCAGATTAACTCCAATTCATTTTTGTTCATATCAAAGGCTAGCAAAGACTATACTGTAAATCAATCAATCAATTTCATAAATGATAATCTCAACTGGATAACTTTTTAGCACATGAGCAACTCAAGATCAAGTTTTGGGTTAAATAGGGGACCTTTTTTTTTTGGCTTGGTTATGATAATCACTTATGGTTGGTAAGGGATTTAATCATTTTTACTGTAGAGATTGTCACCTACTAACATATACACTGAAGTGGGCCTCTCAAAGAGCATTGGTGCACTGGGACACGCCTCATGGATGTAAAATAAGTAAATAAAGTGCTGACAGCTGCAGCAAGATATCTGTGTGAGAAAACAAACCTCTAAGTATGAAAGTTACCCTTAAGATTACCCTTTTTTTTCTTTTTCCTTTTGTATGTTTGCAGGCCAGAGTTTCCAGAGTTACATACTAACCTTCAGTTCCATCCTCTGACCATCCCAGAGTTTCCCTCCACCTGTCTACATAGATGTCTCTGGGATATTAACTAACATGCTGACCTGCAGTCTGACCCTCTGACCACCTCAGTGTTGCTGCCTACATCTGTTTATTTAGTCATCTCTGTAGTTCATGTGCTAACAATGAACCAGTCAGAAGATAAGTGCATGCAATTCTTAGTTCTCCAGCTAACGGATAAATATTATTTGTACATTTTCTCTATCCTTTGGCAGGAAGGTCCCCTTTATGAGCCAGGTCCTGTTCAAGGTTTCTTCCTCCTAAAGTGGAGTTTTTTTCTTGGCACTGTTTGACTTAAAGGTTTTTTCCTTCCACTACGGAATTTATATTTATCTAAAATATAATTTTAGATAATGATTTTTGCTCAGGGGTCATGCTCTGGGTCACTGTCAAGCGCCTAGAGAAAACTCACATTGTAATAGATGCTATACAAATAAAATTGAAAATTGAATTGAAGATTGCTAAGAGACCTTACTGTTATGGCTGAACAAACTAACTGGGCCAACCTGACTACTGCTGAATATCACAGAACTTTAGGGCAGAACATTGGAGACCTCCAGTTATTCCAGACAAAGTAGACAGGATTGCCACGTGTCTCACAGTCAGTGTTGATCTATTTCTTGCTGAATGAACGGGAACATAGCCTGGAATTTCTCTTGAGGTTCAGCAGGTCGATATTCTTCCCCATTTTGTTCTTACCCTTGTTTTAAAGCAGCGTCTTCTGAATCAGTGGACTTCACACAGTCCCTATCAAAACCAGAAGTTTACTAATCGAACAGTCAGTGGTAACAACCGTAACAACCTGCAACCCAGTGGATACCATTTTCACGGTACTTGTTTTTCCCCCATCAGGAAGAAAAATGGTTTATCGAACCTATTTCAGTACTTAGAAGTTTACAGTTTAACTCTTTCAAAATAAGGATGCCTTTATGTTTGAAGCCTTATGCAACTAGAATACCTAAAATCCTAATTTTCTAGACACAAGATTAATGATTTAAAAATGATGATGGAAATAAGGGCACAGCCAATATTGCACAATCAAATATGAAGGGCAGATCTCTCTTTTTTTTTCTTTTTCAAATTTCTTGTTATTCTAGTTCATTCTAGTTATTTTAGTTTGTTAAGAAGCTCAGAGGATTCAAGACCCAAATCAATGAACTTGTTACTATATGTAAAGAGCTGTTCACCATCAAATAATATTCACTGTCAATAGATATATCAGTTATTCACTGAATGGCATTCAGCAATTTTAACTTTAATATTTCACAGTCAGATCTGAGAGATGCATCTTATTTTACTCTTTTCATTGTGGATTAAACCACTCAACCTAACTCAACTTAAATGTTTCTGTTCAAACAGGTGAGACACAATCTTTTATGTTTATTAAGGAGCTTTAGAGGCAGGCTAGATGTCTTCCTGTTTCCAGCTAATTACTGTATCTGCTAATGACAGATGAATATTTCCCATACAGATATCGGACAGATGTCAAAAATCTCACCAAACTCTTAGCATGGGGTTTACTCTTCAGATTGCCTAAATGCTGAACGACTGTTTAATCAGACTTAGTGATGACATGATGACATATTTAGACTCTTGAAATAGAAAGAAATCAATACTCTTTGTTTACACGGACTTCAATCTGTACTGTTCAATGTTCAGTGTTCTGAGAATTGAAGTACATCCTTCTTTGGCCAACAGTTCTCACGAGAATACAATTTGCCCAGGGCATTGTTTAGTTTGGAAAATCCTCAGCAAGAGCTTTAGCAGGATTCTACTGGTCCACTCAAAGATGAAATTGATGCAGTGTTTGAGAAAAGGTCTTGACAGCATCCCAGACAGTCGATCCCCAGTGACTGAGACCGCTGATAATTTACTTTTCAGGAGATGTGTTTTCCAAGGGTTACAATTGATGTGCTAAAATATTGATAAGGCACATTTCATAAGCTTGGAAAGAGGTAGGACAGTTGACCCCAGACTTGGGCTGAGAGGGCAGATAATGTGTGCAGCGTCTGCCGATTCCCCTTATCAAACAAAAAGTGCAGTCTTTAAGTCTTTAAAATCAAAGTTTTTTTATATTTTTCAGGCACATAACAAAAATAACTACAAGGTAAAATACAGGTGCCCACAGACCAAGGCTGCACTAAAGTTGAAGAGAATTTATTTGACAAAATTAAACAAGAGGACTCAAGGAACTTAAAAAAGACCGAAGCTGAGATCAGCAACAGGTAAGATTGATGAGCAAAATACAAAAAAAAACAAGGCTTTATTTTTATATATTTTTTCTACATGATGTATCTTCCATCCATCCATCCATTATCTAAGCCCGTTTAATCCTCTGTAGGGTCACGGGGATCTGCTGGAGTCTATCCCAGCTCTCATCGGGTGAAAGGCAGGGGTACACCTGGACAGGTCTCCAGTCCATCGCAGGGTCACACATAGACAAACAACCACGCACACTCACAATCACTCCTACAGGCAATTTAGAACCACCAATTAACCTGACATGCATGTCTTTGGACACAGGAAGCCGGAGTATCCGGAGGACGTGATGTATCTTGCACTTTGAAATTGTCTTTATATTGTGCCTTTAATCTTCTCTGCACAAAGATTCCTTGGCCTCTTAACCTACTATGAAGGGATGGATGTATAGCTTCTTTGCTTTGGAGCTATGTGATGTACATGCAGCATCACAGTAGTTCATCACAGTTGTTCGAAGGTAGAAAATTACATAAAATTAATGATCTGTATCTCATTTTGGCTAATTGCCTTCTTTAACAGAAGTGGTTGTGTCTGCAAAAAGCCCCACAATGTCACACGTCATGACTGGTCCTTCCACCTAATGGACATAATAGCACTCTTGCGGTACTCAGGAAGGCAGAATTGTTTCTCTGAAATCATTGCTGATGGTTTTCCTTAAAAGCTGGTGCTTTTATAGAGGTTTGCACGCCTGCTGAGGATCAGATAGTCAAGTGCATCTGATTCGCAGCACCTGGTTGACTTTTGCCCTCTAACATCTAATGGAAGCAGTTATTTTTACACAGTTTCTGCATTTTGGTTTAGGTTTTATTATTATATCCAACACAGTAATACTTGTATTATATTTTGCGTTATAGTTCAGGTAAGGCTATATTTACCTAATTTAGCCATGACCAGATTTATTTTTTTTTTTTCTTAATAAATCTTAATACATAAAAGAGGGTGTACTTTATTTTGAACATAACTGTATGTGTCCATATCACAATCTACTCATGTACAAGATTGTAGCTTGTACTATTTGTTCATAACGCAAACTACACATTATTCTATTACAGTATTTCCCGTATGGCCTAACATTTACTGTGTTGTGATATTCACTCTGTACATCATAACATCTTTGTGTGCCCTGGTGTTAACCAGCTGTTAATCATGCTTCTGACAGCTCAGATTTGCATAACAATAGTGGAAGAAAATAAGGCACTCTGCATTGTCAAACTGTCTATGATGCAAATCAAATTCAAATCTGATTTTAGGTTTGAACACATTTTGGATGGTAACTGGTTGAATGTACCTTTAAAAAGTGGTTACATCATAGTTTTGCAAATAGCACTGCCAAAAGTGCACGTTCAATTTAAAAAGAAAAGTGGGATAAATGAAACTTAAGATATTTCTGAACGATGTCCTCTTATATTACATCATTTACATCATCATCATTTACAGCTGAAACCAGAAGTTTACGTACAACATATAAAAAAGACATGTTTTTTTTTTTCCTTTTTCCCTTTTTCTCAATGTCTGACATCACATCAACTAAACTTTTCATGTTTTAGGCCAGTTAGGATTACCAAAATTATTTTTATTTCCTAAATGCCAGAATGAGAGAGATCATTTTATTGGAGAACTTTTTTTTTTTTTTTTAAGTCAGAAGTTTTCATACATTTTCTCAGTATTTGGTATCATTTCTTTTAAACTGTAAGACTTGGATCAAACATTTGTGTTTCCTTCCACAAGCTTCTCACAATAGTTTTTGGTCCATTCCTCCTGACAGATCTGGTTTGTAGGCCGCCTTGCTCCCACACAACTTTTCAGCTCTGTCCACAATTCTTCTATAAGACTGAGATCAGAGCTTTGTGATGGCCACTCTAAATATTGACTTTGTTGGTCTTAAGAAGCCTTGTAAAATAATTTGGCAGTATGATTAGGGTCATTGTCCATTTGAAAGATCCATTTGCATCTAAGCTTTAACTTCCTGGCTGATGTCTTGAAATTCTGCTTCAATACTTTTACATAATGTTTTTTCCTCATGAGGCCATCTATTTTGTGAAGCGCATCAGTCCATCCTGCAACAGAACACGCTCACAGCATTATGCTGCCACCCCCGTACTTCACAGTTGGGACTGTGGTCTCAGGCTTGCAAACTCCAAATGTAACAATGGTCATTATGGCCTAACAGTTCAATTTTAGTTTTATCAGACCACAGGACATGTCTCCAGAAATTAAGGTCTTTGTCCCTGTGTTCATTTATAAAATGTTATATGGCTGTTTTAATGTTGTTTTTGGAATAATGGCTCCTTCCTTGCATTTTGACCTTGACCTTGACCTTTCAGCCCACATCAGTACAGGATAATGACACTCTCTTATCTTCACAAGTTTAACTTTTGTTCTGGGGTTGATTCAAACATTTCACACCAAAGCACGTTCACCTCCGGGACATAGATCCCGTCTCCTTCCTGAGTAACATAATGGTGAACTTCTCTATGGTGTTTTTACTGGCATATGATTATTTTAACAGATGAACATGGAGCCTTCAGGCATCTGGAAATTGTACCCATTGATGAACAAGACTTTATTCCACTTTAACTTTCTTACAAATATATTGGCTGAATTCTGTGTTTGAGGTGTGCCTTAAAATAAATCCACAGGTGTGCCTCCAGTTAACTAAAATGTTGTGTCAGAAGCTTCCAAAGCCATGAACTCATCATCTGGGTTTTCTCAAATTGTTTAAAGGCAGAGCAATCTTGGTGTATGTAAACTTCTGACTTTAAAGAAAGTAATAAATATGAATTCTTGAAAAAAATATATTTCTCATTACTCTGGCATTTAGCAAATAGAAATAATTTTGTTAATCCAAACTGAAATAAAACAGAAAAAATTTAGTCCCATCATTTATATACATCATTATTATCAACTGGCTGCTTGTTCCCCATTGGACAGACCACCATCTTTGGGTCTGGAAACTATAGGTAATAATGCAGAAAGCTGGATCTCTCCCTGGTCTTTTGGCAGATCACATGCACAAAACCAATCAAAACAATCACTTGCACATTACTTACCCTTTAATTCAAACAGGGAAACATGTTTAAGCACAGTCCAGCCTCACCTGCTGTGGACTTTTCCAGTTGTGTCCTTGTCATCGCACTCTGGTCTGTGGGGTATGGGTAGATGACTTCTTCTCGTCCTTTTCCTTCATTAGCATTATCATAATAATGATGATAATAATCACCATTATTATTATCATTATCATTATTATTATTATTAGAAGTAGTAATAGAAGCTAGCTAGGAAGAATAGAACCTTTTCCAAGTAATAGTACAGTGATCCCTTATTTTTCGTGGGAACGTTATTTTTTCCGTAATTTTTTTTTAATATTATATATTTCTGAAAAATCCACGAATAACTAATAACTAATAACTAAAACCGCAGAACTTAAAGCGTGAATTGGCAAGGGATCACTGTACTTATTATGGGCAGACCTACACACACACACACATATTAAAAAACTGCATCCTTTATGTAGAAACACACACTGCTAGGAGCACATTAACAATAAGTACATCTACATTACTTTCTGATTTTTCTGTATTGCATTCACTGCCATCACTCATTTTTCCTGATCTTTAATGTCATGAGTGTATGTATGTACTTCTTTTCATTGCAAAGTTATGTTCATAGTGCCAGTTTGCTCCTTCTATGTAATTTAAACATTTAAAAAAATGTGTTAAAAAATAAATAAATACATATATAAAAAAATAAAAAGAATGTGTCAAAGCCTAATAATAATAATAATGATAACAGCAGCAATAATAATAATGATGATTATGATGATGATGATGATGATACCAAGGTTCCATTTAGATACTGAGACTGCCAGAGTCAATTTAATTGTGCTTCATATTTTTGAAGTGTAAATGTGATGGCATGGTAGTATTGATGGCTATGCTGGTGACATCTATGGCCTCTGGCTAGGTCAGCAAAAGTGAAAGCATCATCTTAATGCCTGCTCTACAGGGACCCTCGGACCATGCCTCTGCCCCTGCAGCTATCCTGCTGCAGTCCAAGCCCACAATCCCTCGCTGATGAAACGCACGATCCGCCTTCTTTGTCCACTGGTCTTGTGGATCAAGAAGGTGTTACTGTGGCTGTCAGACCGGGTGAGCAATATTGACTTAAATAGCTTGACCTGGCTCATCCCTGATGCCTCTACCTTTTCACCCCAACCTCTGAACTCTTCCAGCCACTGCATCACTCTAACAGTGTAATCACAGTGGAGCTGGAAGCCAGCCCAGACTACCCACTGGTGTTGCCCCCTGTCCAAATAAATTACACTCTGGAAAGGGGAAAGAGAGAGTTGAACAAGAAGAAAAAAAAATCCAAGTCTCTACAGTTTAATTATCCAGCTGGGCTTGTTGAGGCTTTTAGAAACAGCAGGTTGGATTTGGATTCTCTAATCCCAACCCACACTAAACATATTGTAGCCCTCCTTCCCTCCTGGGACTCTCATGAGATCCAGTACAATAACTCATATTGTCATGATTTTTTTCAGCCTTGTAATCTGTGACAAATTAATTATTTTCTTTCTAAAAGCACATTGCCTATTTATCAAGACATAAATATTATATTGGTAACTATAGCTGTTTTTCCTGTATTTATTTGTACAGTTTCAGGGTGATTAATAAAATAAAAAAGCTTATTCCAAAAACAATAAATCAACACTAATATTTTAGCTTTAAAACTAAAGCATAAAAATATCAGTCACAGCCACATAATCTTGAGTTGGTCCTGTTTGTGCCACAAGGGAAGGTTTGAGCAGTTAAAGCAGAGAAGATCTGAGGGTGTGGTGGAGTATCTAATACTGGGACATTAGCAACAGATCCTTGGGGTCCTGTGGGTTGGGGTTTCTGTGGTTTGTCTTCCTTCCTACAAACGGTGGTAGATCCCAACACATTGGTACATCTGTGGAGTTTTGAGGCCAGTTGAACATCCAGACCCAATGATTTTTTTTTTCATTGAGCCCTACCTGAGCAGGTTGTACAGGGCCTGATGATGTTGAGGGAGGCTAAGACCAGACGGTGCCACGCTGTGCAGATGCCTGTTGCAGCAGCTCCTGATGACTGTGTGGATTTACGTCGTTTCCTTCTTTGGTTTGTTATTTATATGTAGTATAGTGTGTACGTCGCATGGACAATAAGGGCCTGATCTTCCGCCAAATCTCCTAAAGCCGCTATTAAGGGATAGCGGGTAGCGGGAGAGGCATTCCCCCGCAAAGAACGCAATCTTCCACCTCCCTAAACCCGCTATCTTACCTGCGCTAACAGCTATATTATGCATGGGAGTGGTTAGGGCGTTCCACCTGTTAAACCAATCAGATACACAAGAAAATGTATTATTGTAAGCTATGTATAAATGTAAGTTTACAGGAGTTAGTCAGCTTCATAAGCACCTTGTTTATGCTGGTCCAGCGTCACTTCCTCCCTCTTTCCTCCCTCCTCGTCCTTTTCTTCCTGTCACCTCATGTATTCAGAGCCTCTCATTCCATTCATAGGCAGTACTTTTACTAAACGCACCATCAAACCTGATACATGCCATGGATTTTTTGGCTTTCCCTGATGAAATATAACAAATGCCAAAGAATCATGGTGATGTCACCAACATGACTGCCAACTGCAGTCCTAGACAGAACAGTGACAGAGAGGTTCAAAGACTGCTAAGTAATGCTCTTGTGACAAAAGATGACCTATGAGTGCCGCACATTTACGAATGTATTATCGTCATACGGTATGCATGCATGAAAAATGATGTTGTATTTAAGACCTGTTACATAGTGTCTTATAGTGAACTTGGCCAAAATCTCATGGTCATATTTCCTGATCTCACAGGCTCTTATCATCAACCCATTTCTGCCTACAGCCTCAGGACTCCATTACCCAGAGAGCCTGACTGTGTTAAATCTTTGTCAGTAGATCATGTTATTTTGTATACCTGTGCTGAAGTCTGAATTAATTTATGACAACATACAACCACACAATTGCACAGTATTTTTGCAGCAAAAATATTTTTTTATATTTTTCCTTTCTTAGTGTTTATTAGCCTAAATATGCAAAATGATAGTGAAATTAAACCATAAGATTTAAAAATCAAATTGTATTGTGATTTCTTTGTAATTTATTATCAATTGTATTTAATCCTTTTCTTATATTATGAAGGGAAAAATATATTTTTGTGTCCCGAGATGCCCTGAATTCAACTCTTTATATATCAATCATGCTATTATCAATTATATTACTGATGATTATTATCAACTACTGCTGATTATGCACCTTTTTGAATCAGGAGGTTCTCGGGCCAGAGGTGGAAACTCTGTGTCCTGAGAATGTCCTGATTCAACTCTTTCGTATCAATTCTGCACCTGCTTATGTTTATCAACAAATGTAACTAGAGAGAGAGCGATGTGCCCCCTATCTGGTCTGTTCACACGGGACTGAGCTCCCGTGTGAATGGGCTCCATGGCGAGAGGCCAAGACAAAGTGTGTGAGCTCGTGGGGAGTAGATGGGCCCGTCCCTCCTTCTGAGCTCGGATGTTGTTAAAAGACTATAAAGACGGTGAGCCCGGAAGTTTGGGTAGAGTCAGCTGCGGGTTTGTGCACGACGCCCAGCCGGGTTTTTTGGCCACTCTACCAGACTGTCCGGCTCTCCAGTCCTTTTGTGTCAAGGTAAGAGATTATAAGGCCTAGCCCTGATGAACTGTCAGTGATCTGTTTTGCTCTATATTTTGTGGGGAATAAACTTTACACATTTATTCTAGCAAAAGAGCAATTGTGTGTTTTCTATGTGCAATGCTTGCTATCTGTGGGGAATATATATAAACATATATTATTTTAGCAAAAAGCGAGTGTCTGTGTGTTTCATTTTGTACAGCCGACCACTCCGAACCTGATAAATTTTCTCACAAAACATATTATTACACACATGTTTTTATTGATCTTATCTCATCTCGGCTACGGCCGAACTTGGAAGCTCTGCGTAGGATCCAGCAAAGACCTGAAGCATCTTCAGGATGCCAGACAGAGACCGTGGAGAGCAACTATGTTCCTGAGTTGACAAGCTCTAAGAACAGCATGTTGATGACAAACCATAGAGATGATCAAAATGTTCCATCACGCTTGCCTCTCCCCCCCCCCTCCGTCTACCTCCAGCTCTTTTGTGGGACAAGAACATGGTGAGTCAGTTATGTGGTCAGATGAAAATCAAAAATAGCTCTATATGTACACACTCACACTGGTAATGAAAATATGATTAATTAGACATTCATTACTATATCAACACTGATGTACTTTTGAAGTTACTGCACAAGAGTAATGTTAACTAATGTAAACAAGACTGCAGTGCGGATAGTTGGAGGTTTTTGCTCCTACTCACATTCACTATCTGATAGGCTGCATGTTTTGACAAGCACAGCTTTAGAGTCCAATGATTGTATCCTTGATGTGTCAAAACATGGTATTATTTCTTCATTGTGCTGAGTCCGAGATGCCACACGTTCTGGTGAAAGGTATAGTTTGGATATGCCCCGGCTTGCAAAGGCCCTGGGTCTTTCTGTGCCATGAGCTAATTGTGTATATTATCACACATTTTTGGTCTCCGTCCAGTCCACAGCAGTGAAACAAGCAGGACGCCTATCAAAACCATTATTCCCAGGTGTGAAAAGCTGTCACCTTTGTATGTGTCACTTTTGTCTGCCTGCCTTGTCCCACTTACTGGCCCATTTTGCCTGGGCAGGTGAAATATGTGCCACCTGCCAGTGCTCGCCCGGTTTGGCTGTGGGATTGATGGAACACATTGTAGGAGGAGGTGATGGTAAGTGACAGGGTCTTTACATCATTCTGCGTGGAAAAAGGGGGTGATGACCATTAATCAATACTTTTTTCACACACTGAACAGAAAACGACAGGGCTGATTCTATTTCTGAAATTTTCCCTTTACCTGTTTTATCTGTCTTATGCTACACTAAACAAGCAGAAAAGTGAGAAAAATCTTTGTCCTTTGATAAAGATAATTACTGCGTAACAGATAACAAAACAGTAACCCAGGAGTAAGAGCTGTAATTATTGAGTTTGTTTGTTATAGCTAGTGATATTTACTAAGCTATAATTACACTCCTTGGGTAACAGACAAGGCTTCCTTCTGTCACAACAGCTATAGCTTTACATTGGATTTCAGCACTGATTGACCTGCAAACCATGTGGTGAGTGCAGAGAGCTACCTGCCACTCCCTGTTAAGTTAAGGTGCCAAGTTCCCGTTCAGTTCACAATCTGGTATGCACAGTGTCAGCCCCTGATGTCTTTAAAACCATTTACCAACCGTGCTGTCAGTTAGTGGCAGGAACACACATTGATACACTGTGGCAGGTCTCTCACTGACTCTCCAAGTCAGTGAGAGACCTTTTTATTTTTTTTTTTCTTAAATCTAATACTTGGGTTTAAGTGAGTGCAGCAGGAGGGATTTGCAGTGTTGAGCAGAATCCAATCTGTTGATTAATCTCCTCGTATTACTGGAAAGATGACTTCCGCTCCATGTACCATTCACTGAAAGGCTTTTTTCATGCTTTATTAAACAGTCGTTTTGATTAGTGTGGAAAAGTACTTTACTCTGAGAGGCACAATGACTGAATCAGATCTGTCAGAGGGTTTTATTTAATAAGGGGCTGAAATTTACAAAACAGGCAAAGGCAGCTCAGAGGACACAGCTGCAGATGGAAACAGACTGGTCTTACTTTTCATGCAGGCATGACACAGTTTTCACTCTGCTCCTGTTTGCATTTTAATTGTATATTAAAGTAAGACATACTAGTTGGATACATCTTCCAGTGGTTTTTCCTGTTCAACTTTTCCAGCTTCAAAAAAAGAAAAAGAAAAAGGAAACGTGACTGGGAAAGGATCAACACCCTTGCTTAATATTTGTAGTTTCAACAATCAATCAACCCTCCAACCACAACAAGAAGGCTCGACGTTTATGGGTTTTGCTCAGTCAGATGGCTTGACTGGTTGTTATCGATTCACACTGCAGCCTCAAATGTCAATATCACCTCTTTTGGGTTGTGACGCAAAAAAAAGAAAAAAGAAAGAAAGGAAAAAAATCATCTTCATTGATTGCTGTGGTTGGTGAGCAGGTGGCTCTCTTGCACTGTGCTACTACAACTGGAAACACTGGTTGGTACGCCGCTTGGAAATGTTAGGCAATTCATGGTCTAGTAGGTCACCTGTCAGCCACTGACAACAGTTTTTGAAGATTTATCTTCACTGACCTGTGGCTGCCATTAAGAGGAGTGCTGCACGAATGCACACGAGTGTGCACGGAAGCACACATTCACCTCACGTCTGCTTCACTTAAGGTTGTACATTTATGTGTTTAGTAGGGAAGATAGTCAAGAAAAACGTCATAAAAAGTCTGTGTGTTTGGATGATGGGAGATCAAGTGAAAGGTCAAGGCTGAGGCTATGTGATAAAAGAAAATGTGCCTTAATGGTTGGTGTGATTTTACTTTTCTCTGCCGTTCTTCAATCAAACTGAAATAAATTCCAGTTGAGGTTTTTGACAATGTTAATCTGAGGTGGGAATCAAAGTCATGAAAGAGATTTGAATGACGTGCTTGAATTTATGCGTGCATAAACAGACCTTCATGCAACAGAGTGATTGGAGCCCTTTTAGTTATTTTACACTATTATCATTTTAAATACATATATAAGTTTTAAAACACTTTGAATGAATATTGTACTCAAGCAGACAGTCACCTGGGTACATTTATTCTACTCTGTGATGTTAATCAATTTAAATGATTAACATTACATTTAGGGGTGAACGATAACTATCGGGCCGATAACTATTGGGCCAATAACAGGAAATTATGATGTCATCCCGATAAGTCCGATATCACGACGAATAGCCCCGATAACATATATATTTCTGTCAACACGGCAGTGCCTCGCTCCCTCTGAGTCTTAAATGACCGGCAGTGAATGTTATGTTCAAGTAACGTCGGCATAATCAGAAAAACGATAACTCAATAAGGAAAATCATTAATACCCTCATGCCAGAAAACAACTCGTTAACTCGGTCATAATTTTGGTAGTTGCGGACTTGAATTGATATTCGCAGTATTCTCCCACATGTTACACATAAAAAAAGGAAAAAAATAGAAAAGGCTGAAAGAACAACTAGTAAAGAATTTACGTTATACCTTGAATGCAGCATGCGTTGTGCTGATCACAACAAACATGGCGGCGCGGAACTTGTTAAAGTTTCAGAAGAAGATAGTTTGGTGGTTATTTGTGACAAATGCTCCGAGCGAATTCTACGAGGAGGGAAGCACAAGCTTTAATACGTAAAACCTGATCGGCCACCTACAACATAACAATCGCTTCCATAGAGTTTTGAAATCACGCTAACATGAGCTAACGGAAGCTAATGCTAACGTGCGCAAGCCAGCAGCAGTTTCTCCTCCCCTCCCCTCCCCCCTCATTCCTCTCATCTAAAGCTTCCATGAGATTAAAAAATAAAAACTACTGAACTTCATTTACTTTAATTAAAGGTATTAATTTAAATGGAACCACAAGCCAAAATCCTTTAAATGTTAATCTTTTTCAGTTTGTAATTTTCAGTTCAAGGAGCCTTTATTTTTTTTTATATCAGTCAGTAATAAACCTTATTTAAGTTGATGTGAGATATCAAATAGGTTTGTTTGATAGCTTTAAGAAAATGTTTGAGAGGCTTGTCAATAGTTTTTATATTGGAAAAAATAAATATTTGTAAATTTAAAAAGTCAAAACTATTTTTGATTTTGTTTATAGTATTGATGTAATGATCTTAGGTATATGTGTATGTTATCGGTATCGGTATCGGCCTTTAGGAGCTGAAAGTTATCGGTTATCGTATTGGTTTTAAAAAACAGTTATCGTGCATCCATGGGGCTGTGGTAAATAAAGTATTAGATATTTAAAAGCAGAAAATGGATGTTCATGGCCTGCAATGCATGGATGATACACAGGATTGTTGTCAGTATGTCAGAAGTTAAATGCACATTTCTAGTGCAGTTGGTAAAGTTAAAGGCAATTAACTTTAATGTTAGTTTTTGTTCACATGCAGCTATTTTTACAGTATACTTGGATTCTTCTTAAAAGCTTCAAATTTACAAACTTATGAAGTTATTTCAAGCGGAGCCAAAACATTCTGGTGACTTATCTCTTTGTATCATGCAGGGTTGAAAATTAGCATCCATCTGGTTATTTTTGTGCAGTGGCGTGCTAACGTTCTCAACTGACCAGACAACATGGCAGCCATGTAAAACAAATAATAAAATAACAACTAAGCATACAATTTCTGAGATTCCATGACAGAAACTGTATCCTGAGTGGGTTTGTTTCACCAGCTGGTTATGAGAAACAATAGGTTACCACTGCAACACAGTAACACGTTCCAACTCCTTTTGCTCCATAAACTAAAAGAAAAAAAAGTGTTGCTAAATAGCACCGCCTTGTCTCTTTATATAAAAAAAATGTGGCATTACATAGAGGGAGTTGTGTGAAGCCGGTGAGTGGCATATACCCTGACACAGTGTCACAAACCACTGTTGGATCAATATTTATACCCGACATTACTGGATCTTGCTATCAATTGGAAAAAAATAGACATTTGCAAATATCTGCATTTGTCTATTCTTAAAAGCAAGCGCACAATTGTTCAAAGAATTACATTCGGTCTTTATAAATATCTGATTTGGACTCAGTCATTATCATGACTATGTGGAGGGAAAAAAAAGGAAAAAAAAGAACTGAACCAGATGAAAGAAAACTAAGATCACTACTCTCCAGATGTTATATTGGTAGGAAGGCAAGTAACATCACACAATCAATGCCAATGATATCAGTATTAGCATATTTTGGTGTTGTTGCTTTCTCTGTTTTTGGCTCAGCTTTCATAATTCATGCTGGAGGGGGGATAGGATACAAAGAGCCTCCTCCATCTAATCATCATCATAAACGATAAAAGTGCTTTTCACATCCAAGTGTCATTCTCTCATGGAATAAATGTTTTCCACTGTAGATTGGGGTTTTTGAAGTCACTATCTGTCTTCTTGTCTCATTAAACATAAAAGAATGAGATAGAATTCAAATGAACTGTTTACCCTGTTACTTTAAAATGTGTAATTTACCCTCACTCTGCAAGACGTCTCACAATTACAGTGGGTTGGCTCTCACAGATCCGTTTAGTGTATTTTCTATAACAAACCCCTATTAATCATTTCAGAGATCAAAGTGACACTGCAGAAGAATTTTAAATATTTAAATCTCCACTGTTCAAATCTTATATCAGATCAAAGAATTTTGCCTTAATTTCATGAGGTGCATTGCCAGTAGATACAGAGACATGCACACAAACTCCAATTAAATACTGCAAATTTCAGTAAATCTCCATAACATTTTCATATCTGTGCAGGTCTCACACTGGGATCCTTGAAATTGCTGAAGAGGAGGCAGCAACAGACGTAAATGATTATTATGGTAGGTCTGAAAATGTCATGTGAATGACAAGTAACTTAAAAGTATGTAAAAGTATTTCTGGGCTGACAACTCATTGCCTTCGTGCGTACGGCCTCAGTGTTGGTGTTCCAGTCCCGTCCGCTGTTCATAATGACACCCAAGTACTTGTAATCCCAAACCCTCTCCACATATTCATCCTGGATGGAAGGGGCTTGTACAGACACAGACATCTTCCTCAAATCAATAACTATCTTTCTGGTCTCATCCAAGATGAATAGCAGGTGATTGTTTCCAACCCACTCCACAAATCTTTCCGGCAGTGCTCTGTACTGTCCATCTTTTACACACCCAACCGCCACTTTGGTAGGTGACATGAGCCAGAGTTATAGCAGACGTTAAAGGCGTAGAACATGAACAGATGGGGGGGAAAGTACAGTCCCCTGTGGGTGCTCCAGTACCACTGACCATGACATCCACCAGGAGAGTACCCAGACAGATGAACTGTCAAGTGATCCAACAGCAACTGCAGCTTCCCACTCAGTAAATATAACTGGATGGTGTTGAAAGGACTAGAGAAATCAAAGAAGCTGACTCTCACCGTGCTGCTACCATCATCCAGCTGCAGCAAAAATATTCATTTTTCCAAAACTCTGCTTTTCTTTGTATAGCACTGTTTCACATTAAAAGCCATCCTAAGACATTATATACAGAACCAAAATAGTTCAATGTGCTCCAACTACAGTGTAATCTATTCCAATTATATGACATCCATCCATCCATCCATCATCTATACCCGTTTGATCCTCCGTAGGGTCACGGGGATCTGCTGGAGCCTATCCCAGCCGTCTACGGGTAAAAGGCAGGGGTCCACCCTGGACAGGTAGCCAGTCCATCGCAGGGCAATTATATTACAATTTAATCCAATTCATTGTATTTCAGTTAATGCAGTTCAACAGAGATTGAAATAGAGATTCAAACTTCATATGCCAGTTCATAAAAAACAACCAGGAACACGATAGATTGCATCAGAGCTTCACTTCAGTGCAGTCACCCATCCTGAAGAAGCAGAAGGCGACACTAGAGAGGAAAAAACTAAATAAACAATGAGAAAGAAAGGAGAAAAAACTCCAGCAGAACCAGATTAATATAAAATTAAATTAAAAAAAAATTAGATATTTTTCATTTGACTTTTTAATGTGTAATTTCCTTGAAAGCAGATTAAATATACAGAATAGTTGACAAGTGCTGCTCTCTGGGATATGTATTCATTTTGCAAAATGCGTTTTGATGTGGGGAGTAATTGAGTAAAATGGGTTGATTGGTTGGGTAATCCAAGCAGACTCTGCATTTCAGGAGGGATATAATCAATTTTCATTCAGTTCGGTTTATTTACAGAACATCAGTTTGTCAGAAGTTAGCACTTTATGGAGAAAATAAACTAAATAAATACAGTCCAGTTCAGTTACAATCCAAATCAAAACTGTGATCAAAACATGTCTTGCATCAAACATTAATTCTGACTCAGTCTCCACATCTGTATGCAAAACTCCCCTTTTAACAGGAAGGCATCTTCAACAGAGCAGGATCAGGAGGGTTCAGGGGTTCATGGGTTCAGGGGTGACAGTGCAGGACACAGACACCAACAAATAGAAAGAGATGAATGCAGGAACATTTGCTAAAAGTTTGATTTCAGAATATGCCATTTTCTGAGTTGTTGGTCTATTCAAATTGCACGACTTGCTGTTTTGCAATCGGGACTCTTGGAGTTATTTTGCTTTTCACGTTAACTGGCTGACTTCCAACATAGGGTCACGTGCTTGATGACTTGGTCTCCAGCTGGTCTGGAAAACCACCAGGTTCATTATTTAAGGATGATCTGAGGGAGGAAACAAATGTTGCAATGATTTGTTCAAAACACAAATGAAGCACTGATTACTAAAACCCCACAAGCCACATGAGTCACAAGTGTGCGGTTTTAGTAATACGTGCTTCAAATGAGAAACAGAAAAGACAAAGAACACTGAATGGCTTCAGCACACGTGAGTAGCAGTAATTTCCTGTCCAACAGAGTTGAAACTGAGAAAATGTTTCGTAGCTGCCTGCTAATGTAGTGCTGCATGTTGTGTGGGTCTCTTTTTGCGTTCCCCTTCTTTACTGTGACCTCACCCTGCGCCTTTCTCTCTCGTTGGTTGTTCCCTTGACAGCTCCAGACATTTGGATTACCATCTGAAATGGCAAACACCTGATGTTCATTATGACTAGCTTTAACTCTGAAGGTTGTTATCTGTAATGCAGTGTAGTGTTGTGATATGTATGTTTAAAGTTCAGCTATTAGATGGTAATCCAGTTCTGCTTAGACGAAACTGAGATTTAACTCATTATATGCTTGTTTCTTACACTTGTGAGTGGATAAACCTAAGGCTTTAAAACCGCCAAGACACCACAGCATCTATTGAAGACTGAAAAGAAAGACTGGACTTTCTACATTTTTATAAAGTTCAATTCCATTGCAAGAAAGAAGTCAGACAGCACTCTGCAGATTACAGTGAACGGAACAGAAAAAGCATATCAGAATGGATTTTAATGAGAGAGATGAGAGAATACCAACAGGAAAGCATTGTCCAGGGTTGTTTTTGGTTTACATATTAAGAGTCCTTGCCAGCATATTTATTTTTCCCATCACAGAGCACCTTCCCTCGTATGTCTGGATAATACATTTGAGCCCGGATTGCTGATATCCCTGGCAAGGTGCTCATTCATCTTTCCTGACTGTGATCTCACTTTCCACATGACAGTGATGGAATAAGTGGATTAAATCTCCTTTCTGTCATTCTCACCAACACCTTTGCACACATTCCCATAAAGTGGGTGCAAGACTGTTTGCCCCGGGCCTGGTCCCAGCCTCAGGGCAATCAGCTGCTACCAAACACCAGTAACATTCAATATAGACTAGTGTACAAATATAAAGGAAGCGTGGATATGTCTCTTTTTTTTCAAAGATAATTTTTATAAAATAACAATGCACAATCACTGGAGCAGTTGTGGACTGTTTTGAATTGTGCAGCACAGAAGAAGAAAGAAAAGGGACTATTAACATACATTAGAACAGTTTTATCTGAAATATATAATCTGGTGGAACTAGCTTGTGACCCCATATGACTCTGAGTGTTGCACCTCTTTATCGACTGAATGGATCTCCCAATCAGATTACGACCGAATGATGAAACTTCTCAAGAGAAAACATGAAAGGCCGGTAGGTAGAATACCTCAATTTTACTGCGAATGTGGACATGCAAATCAGTCAGCTGGCACAGCTCGGAGGATTTCCTTGTGAAAATTGCATAAAAATTTCCAAATAACACAAGGCATGACACCTCTTTGAAAAATGCAAAAGTGAACAGATGGATGTGTGCCACCAAAAGCTCTCGTTCTGGCAGGCTAACGCTACGCCTTTGACTGCAGTCTGCATTTGATGTTGTTGGTTCTTCTTGTTTTACCGTGCTTTTCCTTTCTAAATGGGAGAAACATTTTTCCCTGTAGATTAGGAGGTTTTCATGAGCAGGCAGATGGAGAAAATATTGTTGACATTAAACTGTTCCTCTTTAAGGGAATTGTTCTGACAAGGTGGAGCTCCCATCACTCGAAATAGTATCTGTGTGCTGTTTACAAAGGGGCCCTGAGCAATGTTTGTTTCCACTGAAACAGTGGCAACTTTTTCAGTGTGTGTAATAAAGAAGCCTCTGGCGCTTGCTCTCAAATCTACTGTCATCATAATACAATATTTTCATGGCGACACCATTTGCCTTGTTACCATGTTCAAACTGTACATCTGCTGTGATAATTTAATGACTTTAATTGACAGTCAATGAGCCTTTAAAAAAAAGTTTTTATTTGGAAAAAGCCGCATATCTTTCCCTAAACTTCGAAACACTTCTCCCGACAGTATTATAATGTAACAGCAAGAGCAACATTGTTGTACTGGAACAACTCTACTTATTTGTTCATAAGCTCCCTGTTGTCTGGAGATTGTCTGGCCATACATATGTGAACACATTCACAAGTGCACCAATTTCAGAAGTGGTTCTAGCTTTTGATCCACTGAATAATGCAGCTTCTTCAGTTTAAAGACCCCAACAAAGAGACGGATATGTTTTTGAGTACCTATAATGGATTTCATTGTGCAAGAAATACCATACTTTCTTTAAGAATTTCCTTCTAAAAGCAGTATAGGACAGTAAGCATGCTTTCATGAATACTTATGAAGAACAATATAGAGTATATTCTATGAGCTTTATGCCTTTATTTTTCCCTATTCGATGGTAAATACATCTATATTTTACCCCTTTTCTGGAATAGTACATCATGCCAGACTGCCACCAGGATGCCCGTCGGGGACCAGCCATATTACTCATGGACTTTTAAATGTACTTCAGTGCACTGCAGATTCAATAATATATCTATGTTGGTCATACAAAAATCATGTTCAAAGTTTTACCTCTCCTCTCCTCACTGAAATTTAAATGACACATCCGCTTAACTATTTTTCCCTGTTCCTTATTAAAATAGTCTGTCTAATGGCTACTTTGCAGGCTTTCTTTATGGCAAATAATGAAATTTTCATGACCACTGAACTATTCCGCTTTCACATTAGGGCTCCACAAAGTAGAACCTGAAAGCACATGATGTGAACATCATCCAGCCTCATTCATGTATGTATTGGTCCATCCATGGGGGAAGTATTATCATATTACAGTACAATCCATCTTAAGGGAAGTCCACATTGTGCATATATTTTCCATTCTTTGCTCTTTTTATCTGAACACAGGAATTGTCGTTAAAATGTGGGCTATCACATATATCTAAAAGTAACCCAAGATATTTTATGTGAAGTATGGGTATAACGATGGGTGATATTTGTCATGCACGGAAAAATAAGATCATGCATATAAGTTATGTAAAACAGTTTACATTACGTTCCAAGTGATGGCTATTTGGGTCCTCAATATACTTTCATGACGCATGTCATCATTCAAGTGTCTCCAAATTGTCTCCGAAATATATTGTCTGATGAAATTGAACTTGTTAAAGCTTCATGAAGGGGAGAGGACAGAAAGAAACCTGGGCTATGTGGAAGTAAATCTGCTCCCAACTTGGAGTATGAGTTATTTTGCAAAAACAGAAAACTCAGAGTTTCCCTGAGTTCAGATTCAACATACTCAGTTTCTACATTACCCGCTTTCTGAAACCAGTGCCAGATGTACCAGGAAGCACACCTTCCAAAAAATGCTTTTGTCTTATCTGTCCATGGATTATTTCCCAAAAGTCTTAGGGGTAATCAAGATGTGTTTTGAGAAATATAGATGGCCTTTGAGTTCAGTGGTTGTTTTCTCTCCCACTATGCCTTATGTGCCCAGTCTCTTGTTTGTTGAATCATGAATCTTAACTGAGGCAAGTGAGGCCTGCAGTGTTTTAGATGTTATTCTAGCTTCTTTTGAGATCTCATGAGTCGTCGCTGGGCTCTTGGAGTAGTTTTGTTAGGATAGCCACTCCGGGCAAGGTTTCACCACTGTTCCATGTTTTCTCTATGTGTGGATGATGGCTCTCACTGTGGTTTGCTACTGTCCTAAAGCTTTAACCCTAACCCTAACTGTCCTAAAGCTTTAACCCTAACCCTAACCCTAACTGTTCTAAAGCTTTAACCCTAACCCTAACTGTCCTAAAGCCTACCCTAACCCTGTCCTAACTGTTCTAAAGCTTTAACCCTAACCCTAACTGTCCTAAAGCTTTAAACCCTAACCCTAACCCTAACTGTTCTAAGCTTTAACCCTAACCCTAACTGTCCTAAAGCTTTTAACCCTAACCCTAACTGTTCTAAAGCTTTACCCTAACTGCCTAACCCTAACCCTAACCCTAACTTCTAAAGCTTTAACCCTAACCCTAACTGTCCTAAAGCTTTAACCCTAACCCTAACCCTAACTGTTCTAAAGCTTTAACCCTAACCCTAACTGTCCTAAAGCTTTAACCCTAACCCTAACTGTCCTAAAGCTTTAACCCTAACCCTAACCCTAACTGTTCTAAAGCTTTAACCCTAACCCTAACTGTCCTAAAGCTTTAACCCTAACCCTAACTGTCCTAAAGCTTTAACCCTAACCCTAACCCTAACTGTCCTAAAGCTTTAACCCTAACCCTAACTGTCCTAAAGCTTTAACCCTAACCCTAACTGTCCTAAAGCTTTAACCCTAACCCTAACCTAACTGTTCTAAAGCTTTAACCCTAACCCTAACTGTCCTAAAGCTTTAACCCTAACCCTAACCCTAACTGTTCTAAAGCTTTAACCCTAACCCTAACTGTCCTAAAGCTTTAACCCTAACCCTAACCTAACTGTTCTAAAGCTTTAACCCTAACCCTAACTGTCCTAAAGCTTTAACCCTAACCCTAATCCTAACTGTTCTAAAGCTTTAACCCTAACCCTAACCCTAACTGTTCTAAAGCTTTAACCCTAACCCTAACTGTCCTAAAGCTTTAACCCTAACCCTAATCCTAACTGTTCTAAAGCTTTAACCCTAACCCTAACTGTCCTAAAGCTTTAACCCTAACCCTAATCCTAACTGTTCTAAAGCTTTAACCCTAACCCTAACCCTAACTGTCCTAAAACTTTAACCCTAACCCTAACTGTCCTAAAGCTTTAACCCTAAACCTAATTGTCCTAAAACTTTAACCCTAACCCTAACCCTAACTGTCCTAAAACTTTAACCCTAACCCTAACCCTAACTGTCCTAAAACTTTAACCCTAACCCTAACCCTAACTGTTCTGAAGCTTTAACCCTAACTATAACTGTGCTAAAGCTTTAACCCTAACCCTAACTGTCCTAAAACTTTAACCCTAACCCTAACTGTCCTAAAGCTTTAACCCTAACCCTAACCCTAACTGTCCTAAAACTTTAACCCTAACCCTAACCCTAACTGTTCTAAAGATTTAACCCTAACCCTAACTGTTCTAAAGCTTTAACCCTAACCCTAACTGTCCTAAAACTTTAACCCTAACCCTAACCCTAACTGTTCTAAAGATTTAACCCTAACCCTAACTGTTCTTAAGCTTTAACCCTAACCCTAACCCTAACTGTCCTAAAGCTTTAACCCTAACCCTAACCCTAACTGTCCTAAAACTTTAACCCTAACCCTAACTGTCCTAAAACTTTAGAAATGGCTTTGTGTGTGACTGATTGACTGATGCCAATGAGGTTTTTAGATATGAGGTGTTGCTTTTCGAGATCTTTTAGCCTAATTTGTGTTGTCAGGCAGGTCCTATTGGAGTGATTTCTTGATTCAGTCAGGTCAAGGTGTGGCTAGAGAGACTAAATTCAGCTTTACAAAAGAAATGCAGTTAATCTCTGTTGTATTTTCTCATGTATACTGCATACTTTTGACCTTATACAAATAGTGACTGTAGAAGGCATCTGTTACAAGGATCTGTCATGTAAACAGCACTCACTACATGGAAAGTACAACTGTGTTAACACAGATAGCATAATGTTTGCTTGTGCAAGCTGGACTTTTTTTCTATTCATAACTACATGCATTAGCTGGTACATTATGGAGTTGAGTAATGACTCAGTAACAACAGTAGCAAGCGAGTTCTTGTAACAGCATTAATGAAACAGGCTCTCAGTCCTAAAGGAATCATGATACATGATCAAGTACCTTGAATTAACAATGTAGATTCATCATTAGCACATTAGAAACAATGGAGTGTAAGGGGAAATGCTGTGACTTGTTACAATAATTGAATTAGCAGGTCTGTTAATCATGTGTAAATTTTGATGGCACTCTGAGGACATGAGAAATCGTGATAGTGATTCTCTTTGTTGTCAGTTCTTTTTAGACGCAGCTTTATCAAATAATCTGCTTTTATTTTTACTTCAGTCTCTCACATTATCGGCATAGTTGATACAAGCCACATTGAAATGTAAGGTTTAAAAAAATTAAAGATTTCTTCAAGTTGTAAATTCTGAGATTAATTGACATTTTTATTTATTTATTTATTTATTTTCATAAATTGGACTCTGAATTAATAGGGCGTATGTGAAGTAATTCAAAAAATATTTTAGTCAGTCTGGTCTACTGACATTATTATCTGACCCAGAATAAAACATCTGGCCCAAAGTCTGGTTCATGTCTGTTCCTCTGGAAATTAATTGTTCTAATATTCTGACCTCCTTTCAAATAGTACTTCAGGGCAAATTTTACAAACATACAACAAAGAATGGATATATAATTGAAATTGTTATGAAGTTTAATGACAATGCAAACCTGAATCCTGTGACTCAGCATAACTTAGAGTTTTGTATGTATTCCTTTTAAAAAAAAAAAATCTACTTCTCTTTCTTGATTTAATACAGACCCTTTGATTTAGTATTTTTTTCTCTCTCAAATGTATCCACATTCAGTCATACAGTGGTTAAAATAAGCATTAAACATATCACCATTTTTCTCAGTAAATATATACTGCTCAATGTATTTAATTAAGAATATTTCATTCATTCAGATCTGGGACATTTTATTTTTGTGTTTCCTTTTAATTTTTTTGAGCAGTATTTTTCTAATGGTACTATGGACATGAAACCTTCATAGTAGTAATGTGAAATGGCACTGGGGGGGCTTTGAACATATGAAGAAAGGAAGGTGCAAAGAGTCTTGGAAAGCCAAGATACCAGCTAAAATCAATCAGTAATTAGAAAGCAATCCTGTTCCTTGTCAGTGCAAATTATTATCAGCTGATTCAGTCCCAACAGATGGGACAGAAGGTGTCTCATCACAAAGATGTCACACAAGAAATAGCTCATTATGGGTAAAAGCAAAGAGCTCTCTCAGGACCTCTACAGAGTTAATGTTGCAAAACGTACTGATGGCACTGTTTACAGAAGGACTTCTAAACTTCTGAATATTCCAGTGAAGACTGTTGGGGCCATAATGCAGAAATGGAAAAAACATAATTTCACCATAAACTGGCCATAAACAGGTGCTCCTCACGCATTTTCTGACAGAAGAGTGACAAAGAATTATCAAAAGAGCTGTCCAAGAGCCAAGGGCCACTTGTGGAAAGCTCCAGAAAGACCTGGAATTAGCAGGTATAATTGTTTCAAAGGAAAAAAAAAAAAGTAATGCACTCAGCCACCATGGCCTTGATGCACTCACACAATGGAAGACTATAGCTGAAGAAGCACGTTAGAGCTGATTTAAAGTCTGTCCAGATGAGATCAAAATTAAATTCTTTGGATGTTTAAAGGAAAAAATGGCATTGCACATCATCCCAGAAACACCATAGCAACAGTGAATTTTGGAGGTGGGAACATGGTGTGGGGCTGTTTTTCAAAATACAGCTGAAAATCTATGGAAAGCGCTAAAGATCAAAGATCAAAACAAAAGAGGATCACAGAACCTTAAGAATTTGAAGACTGTGTGCAAGAATGGACCAAAATAATGCCTGAGCAATCAATGCAACCAGTTATTCTGAACTTAGAGTTTGTCAAGTAAAAGCCTCTTCTCATTTAAAAGAACATGGAGCACAACTTAGCTTTGCAAACTTGCTTTTGAATAAACCATTAAATGTCTGGAATAATGACCTTTAGACAGGTAACACCAGAGTGGAGCTGTTTGGTCATAATGGATGATGATGTATTTGGTAAAAAAATAAATAAATAAATAACAGTGTCAACTCTAGTTTTGGAGAAGTGATGATGAGGTCTTGGTTTCACAGCCACAACACCTAGATACCTTGTAGTCCATTAGTTCATGAAAGGCTCTTACACATAAAGCTGAGTCAAGATTGGGTCATGCACCATAACAATGATCACAAGCAACCATCAAATCTACAACAGAATGGATGTAAAGAAAATAATTAAGAGAACTGTTCATAAACCAATGCTTCCAAACTCCAATCATCTGAAACAACACTTAGAAGAAGTTTGGACCACTTTAAAGAAGATGTTTAAAGACCTGGTGGTAATCAGATTTGTTGTTATGTCCTGATAAGTAAAACATAACAAAAGCAAGAGAGTATTTGTTTGTTTGTTTTTCAGATTGCTGTAGTTATGGCTCTGAGATGACTTACAACTTGTCCGGGGTGTACCCCTTCCTTTTACCTGAAGAGAGCTGGGACAGGCTCCAGCAGATCCCCAAGACTCTAAATAGGAATAAGCAGGTATAGATAATGGATTGATGGATGAGTTGTTGCTATAGTGGATTTAGGTCCCACTACTCACATCATTAGTAGGGCTGGGCAAGTTATTATCGCGTTAACGCATGAATTTATTAACGCAGACATTTATTTTATTGCGTGTTAATGCATGTTGCTCACGTGCTTTTGTTTTGAAAAGTCTGTTACTGGCTAATGCGGAACCGGAAAATAATTGGCAGCTAAAGCTGAAACAGACATGGAGAGCGGTAAAAATCAGTGTACTTTTCAGTTCAGGTAGCAATTCAGGTAGCAATATTAACAATTCTGTTTGAAAAAAAATCTTTCAAACCCCTTTGTTCAAGACGATCACATCATTCCTCCATTTATCATCAGCTCTGCTCCGTGTGTTCACTGTCCTGCTGTTCTCTAGCTGGTTACTGCAGTGCGGCTCCGCCTAGTGGCACAGATGTGTAATGACAACAGAAAATATATTCCTTGATTATAAAACAAAGCCATTTCAGGGTCACATAAACGAGACAATAAAATATTAAAAACAAATTCAGTCCCGTGGCCTGTTTGCTAAAATTAAAATATAAAAAAACAGGCTTTTTTTTGTTTGTATTTTTGTGTTAGATTAAAAAACAAAACCTCAGAAATTACCTGTTTTAATATTATGATTGTCGCCTCTAGATTGTTAGGATTTTGTTGGTAGACTTTTTTTTTTTTTTTTTCAGAAAAAAAGGATGACATTAATGCCCCGGCAGTGGTAATAAGCTATATTTTATTTTACATTCTTTAAGATGAGATTTACACAAATTATGTTACTGATGCTAAAAGTGCTGATGTTAAAAGTGTTTAAACAACAATTGTTATGGCACTTTAGTTCATATGGCAGCAGAATATTTAAATAAAAGTGACCTTTACACAACTTTTGAATTCAATATTTGATTTTCCGTATACAATGCGATTAATTGTGATTAATCAGGGAAATTTAAGCGATTAATCACGATTAAAAATTGCAATAGTTGCCCAGCCCTAATTATTAGCATTTATACAGAAATAACTATGGTGGTTTATGAAATGCGATAGCAAGACCATAGACTCAGTGCTAATATATATTTGAATAAATGCATCCATACAGAAGTCTAGTAAATACAGAACTAAACACATCTCCCTTGAGACTTCCTTTGAGTTTCTGCAGTCCTTTTCTTTTCTTTTTTTTTGGATTAATTAATTGATTAATTGATAGATAGAGGGCAGCACGGTGGCTTGGTAGTTAGCTCGGTTGCCTCACAACAAGAAGGTTCCTGGTTTGAACCTCAGCAGGGGCCTTTCTGTGTGGAGTTTGCATGTTCTCCCCGTGCTTGTGTGGGTTTCCTCCGGGTACTCCGGCTTCCTCCCTCTCATATACTCTATTAATTAATAATTAGTAATTAGAAAATTAATGTTGTCTTTTAGCTTTTGTCCATATTGTGAAAGGTCAAGGGTTAGTTGTCAAGTCAAGTTGAAAATGTTTTTTGAGCATGTGTGCGTGTGTATAGTTTATCAAAGTAACTCTTCTTACGTTACTTACAGCAAACATAGTCCATCAAAGTCCAAATAAAGTTCATCCAAATCTTCAAACCATTTAGAATCTAGAGTTTGTTTTATGGCCACAGCTAGTGAAGTTGACTGAATGAATATATGAAGATATAAATTTCCAGAGCACAGATGATGGTCAGTTCTTTTGATCTTATCATATACAGTCTTCATGAGCTGCACCAGAGCATCAAAGTAAAAGTAAATGTGCAAAAGAGTCTTTAATGCATTTATTAAAATTAATATGAGATATTAGTACAATCATGGAGTGTGCTTTAATTACTGAAACATTCAGATATAGAACTACATCAAGCTTTTATCCAGTGTATGACCTAAAAGCCACGATGTTATGGTTTTATCTCAAAGTGAAATAATGTGGCTTTCAACCTTACATTCTCAATAATACACACCTCTGTTTTTCGTCCCCTCACACTGCCCATGGCATGCCCTGACTTGCTTTCTCACCGACTTGCACCAAACAGTGAAGGGCAGGGCCAAAATAATTTGTATCTGTTCAATAAAACATTAAAAACCATCATGCCATGTCCTGCTCGCTTTCTCCCTCCCTCTCCCCTTCTCCCCTGCTCTCAAAGGTCTTGTTAATGTTTCAAAACTGCACATAAGACAGACCAGCCAGACGATTAATTTGAAAGATACCCACAGGGCACCTGCAGGATTTTTTCTTACTCCTCTTGCTTCTGTAGTGTTAACACCTAGCTTTCTTCAGAAATGAATAGTGGAGGGGTGGCAGGCCATGGAAGGGGGTGAGGGTAAAAAGCGTACAAAGTGTACCCTCCAGTTATAAAACTGAGCGCTTTTCAAAAACAGTCTTTTCATATGTGAATCCCTGCAAAGCAAAATGGGTTAAATGTTTCAAATGCAACAGCTTTTATTTGTCAGAAGTATGATGATTCAGTATATCCACACTAAGTATTACATTGCTTTTTCCACTTTATGCAAATTCTTCCAGTTACATGCCCCCTAATCATTCCTGTAATAACATCATCAGCAGACTCACTGCCACACTGTTCAGCTCCTTTTAATTGGCTACAATTGCACAGTACTACATGTAGGCTTCAATTTCCAGGTGTAATTTTTGAAAAAATTTCTAATAAATAAGATTATTAGTATCTGATTAAAGGTAATTAAATTCAAACCAAATTGTCTGTTTATGATATAGACCAGTGATTCCCAAAGGTGGGCCGCGGCCCCCTGGTGGGTCGTTCGCGGTACTGCAGGTGGGCCGTGAGAGGTCATTGAAAATTAAACAAATACGTTTTAATTCTCTATCTTTTTACAATATGCTTTTAACTACTGTAAAATATTAATGACACAATTTAAAAATATTAAGAAGTAACAAAACAAACCAGTTTAGTGTTATACAATCGTCATCTTAACTTAATATGATAAGTGTCACCTTATTTGTTGACCCCTTACATTAATGTCAGAACATAGCTTCTAGCCCTGTATGTTGATCACAGATGTGATTAAAGGTTTCGGTGGGCCACGGAGATTTTTCACATTTCAAATTGGGCCTTGGTATTCTGAAGTTTGGGAATGGTTGGGTATAGACGATATAGTCAGACAACTGCTCTGAGTATGCTTGATAACCTGTGGAAAGTAGTACAATGAACAAAACTCACAGCAGAGAAATTGAATTTGAAACAAACAAACAAATAAATACATGCCAATATCAGTTAGAAAGTTCTCTGTATGTGAATAAATTACCTTTTAAAGAGGCTTGTGTGTGTTCTAACAGTCTGACCACATGAAATATGATATTTTTAAAATCAGGATTAAAAACAAAGGTGCTTTCAACCTGCAGTTCCAATTAGTATTTTTTTCACAAATGCATCTTAATCTTAACGGTCTGGTTGTTCAAACAGGAATTTCAAATTTTCTTTGGAGCCATTCACAATTTGACACAAGTCTGTCTGTTCTTGTGGAAAACCTGCACTTCACATAACGATTTGTGAGAATAGTGAAGTCATTTCGCCACCCTTCATTTTAGTATGTTTACATCAAAAACCTCCTTCCACTTTTCAGAGCTAAATTCAAGTGTGTACATAAAAAAATTGCAGTTCTCCAAAAGCTAGTTAATTTCACTTGACTCCATGTTAAAATGCCCAAATCTGCAGCACAAATAAAGTTACAGCTTAGAGTTCACATCTATGACAACTGTACAAGAGGCAACATTTTTTAAACCACCTCAAGTTAAAATTATGTAAATCAACAAATTTATGTGTAATAATAGTCATGGTTTTTGATTGACAGGGGCATAGCCAATGGCTACCTGTCATAACTATAGCTGGTTACTTCTTAGCACTGCCTTAATTTCTGAGATGCGAATAAAGACCTAGCCAGTAAATAGATATTCAAGAATATAATGTTAATTTTACTGACAGACCACTGCAACAGGCTGTGGGTTAGCCTAGAAGGGTCCAACATGAAGCTTAGCTTAGCCTAATGGCAGTCAGCTTGTGTTGATCATGTGCTTGTTAAATGACTGGAGCCTTGCAGGCCTCTGGGGCTTCATCACAACTTGGTCCCAGCTCCTCCAACCGAGCCAAGCTCCACACAAGCTATACCTTTAAGGATAAACTAACCTTCTCTGGACCCTCACTGAGACCCAGTGGTGAAAAAGCCATAGAAACAGCAAGGTAATTTTTAATGTTGCCACTGAATCAACATGAGGTTCACGACGGGCACCTCACCTCCTGATCCACAGCAGCACCTTTGACAAGCTGATGCAACAGTCATTTCAGACGTCACTGCTGAAACGACATTTGAAGCAGGAGGTTGTGCTGTGGACCTTGACCAGGAGCTACACAGCTTGGCTGAAGGAGGCCTGGGGACTGCAAAGTTGCAAGTGCAAAGATGCAATTCAGTGCTGGCTCAAGACTCCTGCCCAATAGTACTCCCATTTGTTAGACATTGCATGTTTAAAAAACATCAGACATGAGAATGGATTGACAGATTTAATCAGAGTAAAGGCAAAACAAGATTAGTTAGCATCATAGGTTAGCATGAATTAAGCCAAACTAATTTGCTGTGACTGAACTACGGTGAGCATGTTCCAACCGACTACCAGACCTGCTCATTCAGCCCATTTGCCTCTGACGCCACAGGTGGTTTGTCCGAGCTTATGCTTTACGCCCATTATATGTGTAGGTTACCATAGCAACAACATCAATTAGGGAATGTCAGGAAGGACACCGATTGGATTTTATCACTTGTAATATATTAAGTTGATGGTCAGTCAGACTGATCAGATTTTAGATGGATATGTTAAAAACTGAATTTGGACTGGCAGTGTGTACATAGTCTCACACCTCACTGATGTTGCCCTTCTTAGTCAGCATGCAATCGGTTTTTCCACCTCTTTAAAACAAAACTACATTCCGAGCTACAAAAACCAATGCAGAGTGCTTTCATTTTAGATAAATAGTTTCAGCTTGGGTGAATAAATGATTTATTTAAACTCATAAATAATTTCAGCATAATATCCCAAAGCACATTTTGCCTCATTGTACATCATTTTCTAAGTATGCAAGATGAGCCCTCATTTATTTTCAGCTATCACACCATGTCTCTTGTAAATATGTATACTGGTCTTTCTACTTATTTATTTTACAGATCTGATTTTAATTTTTCATTCTCAGCATAAAGTTCTATTTGTTTCCAAGGGCATGATACCATGAAATAAATATCAGAAGTATAATTCCCAGTCTTAACATATTGGTGTGCATGAATCATTTAAGAGAAACAGATTTTGTACATAAAGCTGAGGCCTAATTTTCAGAGCTGTCTGAAAATTCTAATCAGTAAACTCTGTTGCGTTTTAAAAGGCTGCAGCTTGATAGCACAGTTTAGATGGATGACTGGAGGGTTGAACGCTAGCACCATATGGTGACAAACCTGGTGATACTGCCCCAAGCCAAGGATTTACTGTGGATTGCTTTAGCAAATATTCCTCTTAACTGTATAATGATGCACAACACAGACCTAAAAGGAGGATTAACTTCTTGGACAGAAATTTAGCAGCCTCTTTCACTCAATTATGCACAAACCTGCTCCAAGCGCTACCAAAAGAAACAGACATCCTCCTCCTAATGACATTCTCTTGAAATATTCTTTAGCCTCACTTGTGTAGACATATAGGGAAATATAAAAAGAAAATAATACATGATATCAATAATGCAATGCAGTAAGGTTTCAAAAACTTGTACATAACCCATTAAGACCAAGGAAGACAGCATGCATTCAGCAATATGGCTGTCTGTGACTTTTATGAGGAATGAATGGGAGGAAGTCTTACTAGTAAGTTTAAATATCCATGCTTCTTAAAGCCAAGCATTTTTCATTCAGCTTCTTCTGTATGGTAGGTTTCTTACAATGAGTACAAACGTTAAAGCAACAATATATATCTAGTAACAAACCACAACCTGCCTTGAATGGGAAAAAATATCCATTAGGCCAAAAAAAAAAAAAACTCTAAGAAACATTGACACTGGTTTATACACTGGTCTCTTCAGGTCCTGCAGTTCAGTGGGGTTTAGATCTAATATTTGACAGGGTCATTGCAACACCTTTGTCACTCACTCTGTCACATATTTTCTGGTGCATTTGGATCACCATGTTGTTGTATGTCCCATTTTTGACAGATGACCTCACATTTAACTCTATGCTTACCTGGAGAAGTTGGGGGTTGATTAATTACTGCATTGATCAACACTTTTAGCTTGCTTGGCACCATGTTATCCTAAACCAATGTTTGATGATAGATGAATCACTTGTGCAAAGGGATTTTGACTTAATGTGTGACATAACAAAAAATATCACTTCATGATATTACAGAATGTAGAACAAAAAAAAAAACAAAACAAATCCCTTGACATTTTATTTTGAAGAATATTGTGTTTAAACTATTCAAAGATTTTCTCCCCAATTTCTGCAAAAGGTGGTGATCCTAAGCCATCTTTTTTCCTCAAAGACTCAATCTTTCATGGATACTGCTTTATACCAAATCACTGCCTTTTATTTTCATTTTTAATATTAAACAATGTTTTGTTTTGTTTTTTTTTTTTTTTTTTTAGATTGCATTGATTAGTGTCATGTAGTTCACTGGCTGATGTACTGATAAAAGCAAGACAAGCTGGGAGCTATAAAATATATCCACCTTGAATGTGTAGGAAAAGTATTAGTTGTGGCTCTAATGTATCAGTACAGGAGCTGGAACTGAAAATGAAAGGGCTTTGGCTCTAAGCACTATATAATGCACGTATCTTTATACACCATGAGAAAATAAACTGCCTATTGGACATTTTCCAGGGTGTTATTTATGCTCAGTTGCATGATGAGAAATCAAATATTCCAATGTTCTCTCCTGCCTCTCAGTCTTATGTGTGACTGCTGAATCATTAGGAACACAGCACGATATCTGTGGGGTGTGGGATCCAAGAAAGCTAAAAGCTTGGCGCATTTACACTAGCATGAGGAGATAAATGCTTTTCTTTCCAAAAGGTTTGCCACAGATTCATCAACAAGAATCAACAGTGCTAAATATTATCAGCCATGCTCATGCACCATATGTCCCTCGTGTTAAAATAAAATAAAAAAGTAGCACACTAAATATTAGGATACTACATGGTTACATATAGCCACATTTACTATAATTTCATTCTTACACACACGGCTGTAATTAAACCCTTCACCCAGTTAACAGAGACCTCGAAAAAGACCTGTTCATTTTAAACTCATAAGCCATAAACTTGAAATGTCAACTTGCAAAAGGCAAGTTCACACAATATGAATGCAGACGTGAACACTAAGGATTTATATTTACCCCCCAAACATAGTAAGTTGTTGATTAAATAGTCTGGGAAATTATTAATAATACATATCTTTTTATTTACGAGTAGATTTGTTTTCAAAGGGAAAAAATATATCATTTTTACCTAATTACATTTAGATATAAATGTATGACCATGCTTTCATTTGGTTATTATTTTACCCTTTAAAGCAAATTCTGTTGACAGACTGAACAATGTTGGTCTGTTTGCCCTCTGTCATCCTACTGCAAGCCCAACCACATCATGACTTGTGTTCATAGCAGATGAATGGCTACAGCTAATGCAAGAACTTTGGATGAGCACAGCCTGTGTCTTCTAGTGATTTCTTATTCCACTGTCAGCATTTGACTTTCATCCAGAGGTAGCAACTCACATGAACATGTGTCACCTTTTGTCATATTAGTTTGTTATTTTGGTAAAACTTAACTTAAAAGTAAAGGGGAAAATTTAATATCAATTCAATTTTACATGAAAATTATAGATCCACTCTTAGAAGCATATACAGAGCTGGACGAATGTGTTGATACCCTTACAGCTCATTCATTATTACATTGAAAGCAATAGTCTCATGCACTTCTGCATGCCTTTATTATGTGGCAGAGTAGAACCAGTAAAAGTACAAATATATATATATGTATTAGGGGTGCAAAGGTACAGGTGGCTCACGGTACGGTCCGTACCTCGGTTTTTGTGTCCCGGTTTCGGTACGGATTCGGTACAGTTTCAGACCACCACTACCCTAAACAAGCGATCGCAAGATACCGAGTTTGTGGAAAGTGCAACTCGCATGTCGGCGCGTAATATAGCGCATCCAAATGGAATAAATGTACAGCTGTGGCAGCTCTCATTCAGATGTCTGCTGTGGAGGAAACCAAGGAGATCTCTGTGTCTGGTGTCAAGCTGGAAAAGGTTGGATGTGGGAATTTATTTCTGATATGTCTGAAACTGTTGGTGGTTGAGGAGGGACAGGAACATTAATTGTTCGTGATCTTTAAATGCACATCCAAGGATTCGTTCTGCAGGATTTTAAAAAGCACATCAGCTGCGCCAAGACGCACAACTGGTAACAACTGGATCTTACGCAGGTAAAATCCGGGTTTAGGGAGGTGGAAGATTGCGTTCTGTTAACTGTTTTCACTCCCTCGCCGGTGTATTCAACAGCAAAACCAAAATGCTCCCACACCGGTGATTAAAAGAAGTTTTTCCCAATTTCTCCGCTACCGCTGGCCATGCCTGCTTGTTTTTTTTTTTTGTTTGTTTTTTTCCTGCATCTATGACCTGCAGCCAACCGGCCAATGTGATCGGCTGGTCACTGTGAGTGAGCGGAGGAGTGGACATTGACATGCAGTGGCAGCCTGTTGCCTAAAAGGCACGTACGCTCACGTGCAAGTCCAATGCAAAGTTATTGGAACATAAATACTGCGGGACATAAAATCGTCCCGTGTCCCGTGCAGGTCGTACCGAACCGTATCGTATTTTACCGAGTACCGTTGCATCCCTAATATATATATATATATATATATATATATATATATATATATATATATATATATATATTTTTTTTTTTTTTTTTTTTTCATTTACAGTAATATCATGAAAAAAAAACAACACCTTCAACACCTCTACAACACTTGGTACACCTCAAATCATTATTATTAATTATTGATTGAAACTTTCACTAGTTTTTTTATGAACCAAATGTGTAACTATGATTGGTATCAGACCAAACAAAAACAGGCTGATCAGAAGGTTGATCAGAAGGATAATCTGGACAGTAGACAAGAGTCAAGAAAAAGCTTTCAAAGGCATTCAGCAGGAACTCTAAAATCAAGGTGCATCAGTATCTGAGCACACTATGTGTCATCTTTTAAACAGCAATGGGCTCCGTGGAAGAAGACCCAGAAGGACTCCATAACTAAAGAATTAACATATTTAAAAAGACTAGATAAATTTACTAAAATGCTTGTTGACAAGCTACAAAGTTTCTGAGAAAATATCCTAGAGACTGATGAAAGAAAACTGTAGGTTTACCTGTACCACCTCTATGTTCATGCATTAAAAAGAAAGAAACAAAGAAAAGTGCACCACGCCTACAGCAAAATATGGTTGGAGCTTAGTTATGTTTTCAGGCTGCGTTTCTACTTCTGGTACTGGGGAGCTTTAATATTTGCAGGGCAAAGAAGTCTGAAGACTATCAAGACATCCTGGAGCAAAACATTCAGCCTAGTGTCAGGGAAGTCAACCTCAGATGTAGGTCATGGCTCTTCCACCAGGATAATGATACAAAACACACAGCTGATAACAAACAGATTTAGCTGATATAATGATATATCATAATTTGATGATCATTAAATGAACATACGTGAACCCTTCAGACCTGAAACAGCAAGAGCAGACTACAAAAGAAGAGTGAGATAAAATACCTGTTGGCAGACAAAGAAGTCTCAGTGCGAGTTACAGAGACTGCTCATTGGCAATGAGAGCTGCTAAAGATTGTACAGCATAAGGGTACCATAATTTTTTCGCATTATATTTTTATGTTTTGCGGTGTAAAATATGAAGTTGAATTAAAAAATTAAAAATTATCTTTTGTGTTGAATATGGAAGAAATAACGAGGGACGCTTTCAATTATGTCAGTTGCAAGTTATTTCAGCATTGTGGCTTTTTCATTAATCATGTGGAAGAGTACCAACAGACTTCTCAATGTCTCTAGTAGACATAATCATTTTTAAACACACAGACAAGGTTGTTGGAATGTCTGAGTTCTGCAATTTTCCCACTGGCTCTTGCTTATTCAAAATGTTTTCAGTGCAACCTCTCTCTCAGAGTCTGTGTTATTTGGTGCAGGGTAGAGTTAACATACTCTCACACTCAGAGACTTTCCTTTTGACAAGAGTTAAAGGTTGAGTCATTCATTCTAGTCCACTAAACTTTTGTTGAATTCAGTTCATATCTCCTTATGATTTGAACCTTCGACAGGGTCCTTTTCTGTGCAGAGTTTGCATGTTTTCCCCGTGTTTGTGGGTTTCCTTCGGGTACTCCGGGTACTCCTCCCACAGTCCAAAGACATGCATGTCAGGTTAATTGGTGGTTCTAAAATTGCCCGTAGGAGTGATTGTAAGTGTGCATGGTTGTTTGTTAACATGTGACCCTGCAATGGACTGGTGACCTGTTGAGGGTGGACCCCTGCCTTTCACCTGAAGAGAGCTGGAATAGGCTCCAGCAGATCCCCATGACCCTGCAGAGGATGGATGGATGGATGGATGGATCTCCTTATGATCAGCAAGCTGTGCTTTCTGTGTCTGCTGTAAAAATTGCAGAGGTTTCTACACTCGACTTTGCAGCAATCAAGCAACAGAGGCTGTTCACGCTCATGCACAGGCAAGTGGTTTTTTGCACATGAAAACTGGAGAATGTCTGAAAAATGAGAAGAGATTAAAGTCTGGACTTCCCAGGGAGAAATTCAGTGGTAGATATGTTCTCACAATTGGAACCATATCAGAGGAGGGCCTTGGTAAAGCATATATGAGACAAGCCATGATAAAATAAATAAATAAATACATTGTGTTGTTAACAGCACATTTAAAACAGCAGATGAAGCTTTCTATAAGTCTAATTTTTGTTCTGCTGTTTTAATAATAAAAGCACATTAAGTAGTGTTCTGGTCTTCTAAAGCCTGATTTATACTCAGAAATCAGGTCGTCTGCATATGTGACGCAGACGCAAAGATGCCCAACCACACCCCCATCCCTCCCCCCACCCTATGCAGACACTCTGGTGCACCTCCCCTAAATTGTAGGTGACCGCAGACAGTGCCGCAGAGAGTGTCTCAGAGAGGAGAGAACGGAGGCCTCTGATTGGTCACTTCTACATCCGCGTAGAAGAGAGCGTGTCAGCGAAGAATTGAGGAAGTACCCACATCTGTACGATTCTGGTTCTCCACACTACAAAGACAGCACATATTCGAGTAATTCATGGAGGGAGATAGTGATGAATGTGGGTCTGGATACGGCCGAGACGGTGAGGAAGTGGAAAAACACAACAGATAAGTTTAGTCAGTTTAGCTAGTTCGTGATTGTCCCTCTTGCGTTGTGGCGTGGAATAACATAGCGGAGACCGCGCTTCAAAATTGAGCATAAATCAAAAGGTAACTTCGGCATACTGGCAACAAGATAACTGCGACACATTGCAGCGAGAGTAAACACAGCCCTTTACTTGGGACCTTTCTGGATAAACTCTAAAAGAAGTCTAGAACAAAAAATGGAGACTTCCTGGAAAAGATCTAGAAAATTTGTGCTACATGTATGAGACACAGTTCTATCACAAGTTTGCAGTGGATGATTGGTGAGCAGCAGCAGATACTGAAATATAGCATGTTAAAGCAGCACAACAGAACTTAAAACCCTAAAAAAAGTTTAAAAAATTGTTTTAGCGGTAGCTCAACTCATTACAGGACAAATTACAGTTCAGCCAAAGTATGTCTACATCTCCTCTTTAAGACTATATAAATTAGTGAGAGACCCACTCCCTGGAATCTGCCAATCTGCCAATCAAAGTGTACATGTAGGTATGTGGCAGATGCCATGGTTTACTCATAGAAGTTAGCAGATAGGTAACAAGAAGATGAAGCTTTCAAATGTGGATTTCTCAAAAGCAACACCATGGCAGAGCCAACAAAGACAAGAAATTAGTGTTTCTTCTGAGGAGGTGAAAAAAGCAAGTCAATATTGGATCAGATTACACTTTTTGTCTGAGGTGAAAAAGGCAAAGAAACTGCCTGTTCTTGCTACTAGTGGATTTGTAAGTTTTTTTTGTTCCTTACAATCTTTATCTTGTAGTTTTGAGCTTGATATTAGTCTGTCTTGCTGAACTTATCTGTTCCCTTGGTTCGTAGTTTATGCTCATAAAAGTGTCTGATAGAAGAGATAATACTACCAGCTTCGATAGCTGGTATGCTAGTTGCTATTCTTATCCTGAAGCTTGTTTCACCGATGGCTCCTAAACCATATCTGCTCATCAAAGACTTTTCTCTTAAGTTATTATTGTACAATGCATATTCTGCTTTGAGGCTGGATCCCATAAATACACTTTTTTTTTTCTTTCAGTGGAACTGTCGTTAGAGTCAGACCATGACAGTTATGTGTGTACACAAAAAAATAAGAAATAAATAATAAATGTTGCTGTTGCTTCTCAGTTTACATGACGGTGAGAGTTTTGATTGTGACATATATTCTGTTTAGAATTAGACATTATTTCCTGTTAAAGGATGATTGCCCAAACACACAGTAGCTTGAGCATTTGAGGCCAGGTGAGTCTGTCTGTTATTTATGACTCTGGTTTGTTGAAAGACTGACTCTTTCCCCTCACTTTTTTTTTCTGTAACTGAAGATTATTGTAAGTCCCCGAATGTAGAAGCCGTGATTTCATTCCAGATTGTGACAGTTTACGTTCAGGGTTGACTGACGAGTGATGAATGAACCGTAGATGCTGTGAAGATGAGAACAGCTCTGATGAGGACTGTTTTACTTGTTTTACTGTTTTACCAGTTGCATTTCATAGGACCAGACCAAATCCTGCCTTGGATGAAAGATATTGTAAATCTTTTCTGGTATTGTTACCAATAGCAACCCTCTTCTAAGGAGCAGATCTAGGTATGTCTGTGGTAACTGATATGTTCTGGTAAATAAAGCCTTTGTTTTGGACTGTGCAGTAATATTCTGCAGCTAAAGTTGCATATTCTCCTGAAGCATGTCTACAACCAACACACAAGGATTCAATTCAAAAAATTCAAAAATACTTTATTAATCCCCCAAGGGGGAAATTCAAGTTTCAGTACACCAGGAGAAATCTGGTGTACTAGGGGAGCTGCTAGTGTCCAGCGCTCCTTTTCATGCCCGGTCCCGTGGTCCGAGTGCTAACTCCTGGTAACCGCCGTTAGCAGTCGTTAAAACAGTTAACAGCCGTTAGAACCAGTATATCTCCAAAACGATGACAAGTGAGATATCTCCAGGTCAGAGGAGGAAACACCGATGAACCAGACCATCTCCCCTGGGAAGACCGAGCTCCATTCAGTCCGGGGAGCGACTGAGCCGACCCAGAGCCCGGTTCATCATGCGGACCGGACCAGGCCGTTGTCATCTCCCCCGGCGGTGCTGGGCCCCACCAGGTCACCAGACGGCCCCTGCCAGATCAGCTGACCCATCCGGCGTGTAGACAGCTGGATGGGGGCAGCATGCCGCCGCTGCTACGTTGGGGTCTCCTGTCCCGGCTCCGCGACGCTGCAGCCCGGATCCAGTGGGGTGGTTGCCGCGGGTAGCAGTTCAGGGCTACGTAGCTTAGCTTAGCTTTCCCGAACCGGCCTCCAGCGACACCGTCCATGTCCGTGGCAGCAGGTCTCCACCAGCCGCAAGAGGACCGATCCGCCCCCTGCAGACAGTATGTCGACATCCGACCGCAGATCACCACAAACCGGGCACAAACTGACTGATGAACCACTGACTGACAACACTCAGGAAAAGCCATGGGTATAACAAGGTAATTGTAACCTAGTTTATGGGATGTCTGTTGCTTTGAATGGACATTTATTCTACTCACAACTAGGGATGGAACGGTTACCGGTAACGGTAAAGCGCGGTAAAATCTTACACTATAACGATTACCGTTTATATTTGACTTGACTTTATCTCATTATCACGGTCGATTACCGGGATATGTAATACCATCCTCATTTAAGTCTGCGAGCAACTTGCAACTGTGTCTCGTGTGAATATATAGCCTGTAACATCAGCATCGTAACGTGAGCATGGCAGACAGTGGTGATAACACGCAGGACATTTACCAACCCACAAAAAGGACGAAATCGAAAGAATGGGCTTTTTTTTTTTTTTTAAGAATGTAGCGGGACAACTGGTGGAGGACAATTATCCTGTCTGCAGAGCACTTGTTTACATTTTATTGTAACTTGTACAAGCAACTTGAAGGAGCTAAGTCTAATGCTTCAAGCTACTGAGATGTTTGACCAAGAGTAACCTGGTTTACGCACTTCGCCAACTCGCATTTCGTAAACGTTACCGTTGATTGAAAAAGGACCGGAACGATGTTCTTCTGATGCAGTTAAAATATTAATTTATTCCATTAACTGATCCGACAACCATTATGCTGGCAGTTAATGCCAGCTGTCACAAACCTTTTGCCCTTCCTGGTCCAACACCTAACCAATAACAGGCAGATACCTTTATACCTGACCCTCAGGTAACAATACAGCAACACCCACAGACACACAGAGTGAACTACAATTCAGAACAACATATTTGGCTTCTTTACAACTGTTTCTTTATTTGCACATTTATACTTTTTTAAGGTTCAGCATAAAGTCCAAAGTTGTTTTTCATTTGAACTTTCACGATATCCATCCATCCATTAGCTTCTGCTTGATCTTCAGCAGAGATAATTTCACGATAATTTTTGTATAATTGACAGAAAATATATATGCAAAATAATTGTTTGCATATTTTGACCTTCTATGGTTGTTAGTTTGGTTCTTACTTCCTGCTCTCGGTGGAGGCAGTCGCATTTCTGCGAGCTCCTCTCTATCTGTCCCTGCTGCTTCCCTTTGTCTTGTCTGAGCTTTTTTGGAGCCTCACTCGGCATAATATTCAAACCCTTAATCATGGATCTGATCAGCTGGTTTCTCAATGTAATTAATCAATTTTTCTTGAAGAGAAAACAGGACACAGGAGGGTCCTCCGGTCCCGATGGAACACTGGCTGGATACATCAAGGAATCTTATGGATGGAATCTGGGATGTCTGCCCCCCCCCTTGTGGACGCCAAAGTGTACCTATTGGGATTTATGATCACAGGATTTCTGATGTTTGGAGTTGGCGGATACTGCTGTATCGGAAAATTTACACGGCAGCTGCTATCCTGGACACCGCCAACCTGCCTGCCGTGTGTGTTGGAATGAGCCGCGCTGTGAACACTCAGACTGATACTCTTGGTGAGCTGAATCAGAAACTGGAAGTGATTCTAGTGACGGTTTCTGAACTCTCTGGCGAAATGGATTCGATCCTGGAGAAGTTGCGAGCGCCGCTCAGGGAGAATTGATCTGTAATTCGGACAATTGGAGTTATTCCCGCCGAGATGAATCAGCAAGAACTGAAGGCAGACAAAATTATGTCAGTCTGACCCAAACATTCTTCTCTCATCTGAATCTGGCTCCCCTGAAACAAAGCTCGCCTCCGAGGCCGGCCTTCGACCTAATCTCTCCTGAATATTATGACTTTTTGACGCTCCTTCCCCGAGCTCCTTCCAAACAGCACCTGTGGCTCCAGACCAAACTGGGACAGGGGTCACTGGCTTACGCACACACATACACATGCACACACACACTTCCCGCCCCCTGCCCAACTGCTGCCCTCCGCTGGCTCCTGGGTGTTTTTACCCCCCCACGCTTGACGGACTGGGCACTGCGCGCAGCAAGCGCACGGACTGTTTGGCTGGACACCCCCCTCCCCCCACCTCCCACCCACCTCTCATGTCTTAGTCTTAAGTTTGTCTATGCTTATTTGCTATTTGTTGAGGTTTTTTTTTGTGAATCTCACAACATGCCCCTCAAGGACATGTTGTGTGAGACACGTTTTTTTTTACCCTCTCCCCCTCCTCTCCCCATGTGATCGTATTTTCCTCTGATAAGGGGAACGCTGCTACAAGTGGCTGCTGACCCCCCAGACACCGTCGACTCCTGTCTAATATGTTGTTTGTTCTGTATGTTTTTCTTGGACGTTGTACTGAAAATGTAAATTTCACTGTGTTGGGACGCTGGCTCAGTGACAAATAAAGGCATTCTGATTCTGATTGTTAGTGTTCATTTAAATTTGGACCAGACAAATAAGCTTTGTTCCTTTGTTCCTATCCTGCGTTGTGGCAACCAAAGAGGAATAAAGTTGATGAACCATACAATGAAGTTATGGGAAATAGTGGTGGAAGCTAGACTAAGGACAGAAGTAAGAATCTGTGAACAGCAATATGATTTAATGCCAAAAAAAGGTACAGATGTAATATTTGCTTTAAGGATGTTGATAGAGAAGTACAGAGAAGATCAGAAGGTTCAATAAGAAGGCTATAAAACAGTAGCCGATTCACCATTGTCAGTACTGTTTTTATAGACCTTGAGAAAGCTTCAGACAGGGTACTGAGGGAGCTTTGGTATTGTATGAGGAAGTCTGGAGTAGCAGAAAAGTATGTTAGAGTGGTGTAGAGCATTTATGAGAGCTGTTAGATAGTGGTGAGGTGTGCTATAGGTGTGACAGAGGAGTTCAAGGTGGAGGTGGGATGCACCTAGGATCTGGGCTCCTTCTTGTTTGACATGGTGATGAACAGGCTGACAGATGAGGTTAGGGATGTTTGATGTTTGCAGATGGAATTGTAATCTGTAGTGAAAGCAGGAGCAATCGGAAAATCTAAAGAGGTGGAGGTATGTCCTGGAAAGGGGAAGAATTAGGGTTAGCTACAGCAAGGTAGATCACATGCGTGAATGACAGGGACCCAAGTGGAACGGTGTGGCTAGGGGGAGCAGATATAAAGAAGATGGAGGATTTTAAGTACATGGTGTCACAGTCCAGAGCAACAGAGACTGTGGAAAAGAGGTGAAGAAGCATGTGCAAATAGGTTGGAATGGGTGGAGAAAAGTGACAGTTGCTATGTGTGATAAAAGATTATCAACAAGAATGAAAGGGAAGGAAAGGTGTACAAGATGGTGGTGAGACCTGCAATGTTGTATGGTTTAGAGACTGTGGCACTGAGGAAAAGACAGGAGGCAGAGTTGGAGGTAGCAGAGATTATGGGAATGAATGAAGAGGATGGACAGGATCAGGAAGGAGTACATCAGAGGGACAGCATGTTAGATTTTTGGGGAGAAAGTCAGAGAGATCAGACTGAAATGGTTTGGACACATACGGAGGAGGGACAGTGAATATATTGGTAGAAGGATGATGAGGTTAAAGCTGCCAGGCAAAGACCTAAGAGGAGATTTATCGATGTAGTGAAGAGGGTGCAGAGAATAGGGTTAGATGGAGGCAGACAATCTGTGCCAACCGCTGAAGGGAATAAAAGAATGGAAAAGAAGTTGAAGATAAATGTTGAGCTAAAAGCTTTCATAACCTTTTCTTACATGAAACCTCTCTCTCCTTCCACTACAATGATGCTGAATCTCCGTATAACACAACTGTGGTACTTTGTCCTTTGGAAACTGCTTGCTACAATTACATTCACCTCATGGAGGAAGTGGTTCAACATAGTACATGAACTAACTGAATGAGGTTGTTTATATTATCTTAACCTTAAACTTAGAGCTGCACAGCCCATCTTTGCATATAAACCTTGTTGTACCCGTGTAGTGTTTTTCCCAAAATAGATTTGTCATTTCATTAGATTCATTAGTTTGTTTCTCCACTAGAATGTGCTAAGAGCTCTTTAAGCTAGTGAGCTCTATATCAAGGGCTAAATGTCAAGTATTTTAAGTTGAGTGCACACCAGGATGACTGGAAGATATTAGGAAATTAATTATCCTGTAAAGTACATTTTTTATGGTAGGGAGAAACTGACACATTGATTAATGTGCCTAAGGGTGTTTGCTTGTAAGAAATATAATTAATTTTTTACATCCAAGTGAAGTTATTAAAATGAATGAGAAGACCTTGACTTAGCAAACTCAACAAACATGCAGAGAAGCGCTCTGTGATCACTGGGGGAACAGAGTGAGAGAGGGCTGCGCAGCAGGCTGGCAGAGCTTGCCGGTCACATGCTTGGCTCGCCCCTTCTGCAGCGCTCTACATCAAATCTGCATATCGTGCCAGTTAGCAACAAAGATGAGGCACCAGGGCCATGTACTGACCCTTTTTATTTACCTCTTTAATGAGGCCCAATGATCATCTTAATTTCTTTCTAAAAGGACAAAGTAGGGAGAAAGTGAAGCAGTGTAAAGATAGGAAAGTGTGTAGATCAAGATTATTAGAATATATTAAAGACAGGGTTTGCTGGCAAATGATGCTCCTCTTGTTTAAAGCCTTAGCAAGCCAACACAAATATCCTTCTTTTGGCATTCTTGCCAATGTGCAATGCTGTGATATATATATATATATATATATATATATATATATATATATATATATATATATATATATATATATATATATATATATATACACAGTGGAGGAATTAAGAAATAAGTATTTGATTCCCCCGCTGATTTTGGCAGTTGTCATACTAAAGAATAAATGAACAGTCTCAGATTTTTATGGCAGCTTTGTTTTAACAGTTATAGAAATAATATCGAAAACAAATTTGAGAAAAATTACATGAAATGAAAAATAAAAATTAATTAATTAATTCCCCGAGTGGTGACAGGGATCTGTAAGCGAGATCATGTCTCTCCCGTGTTAGCTTCCCTCCATTGGCTTCCTGTGAAATTTTGAATCGAGTTTAAAATTCTGATTCTTACATATAAGGCCCTTAATGGCCTAGCTCCTCATTAACTCCAAGACCTGATAGCACTTTATGCTCCTAATAGAAGCTCAGAGTGCAGGAATACACGTCGTTCCTAGAATATCCAAAAGTAGATTTGGAGGACGGCCCTTCTGCTACCAGGCACCTTTATCACCTCCATCTTTAAAGCTAAACTGAAAACATTTCTGTTTAGTAAAGCCTATAATTAGTCTTAACAAAAGTGTGTTGGGTTAATAGTTATAGCTATAGTTATAGGAGCTAAAACTAGAGTAGGCTCATCTTAATCACAGCTTCGTCATAGCTATGCTGCTATAGGCCTACGCTGCAGGGGGACACTAACATGATCTGCTTGAGCGGTGTCTCCACCACTCTTCTCCCTTTTCCTTCTCTTTCCTCCTCCCTTCTTCCTCCTCCAGCTTAATCCATAGTTAATTAGGAGCACCTTGTTACTGTAACTGTAACAAACTTTCCTGTAGTTTGTTGTGCTGTTTTGCCCCCCTTTTTTCTCTTTTCTTTCTGTATGTTTGGAGGCCAGAGTTTCCAGAGTTGCATGCTGACTTGCAGTTCCATCCTCTGTCCATCCCAGCGTTTACCTCCACCTGTGTGTGTAGATGTGTTTGGGGTGCAGACTGGCTGATGACCAGCGACCTGGTCCTCTGACCATCTCATCTCAGTGCTGCTACCTGCATGTGTTTATGCAGTCATTTCAGTCATTTGTGTCTCCCCTCTTTTTTTCTTTCTTTACCCGGCTGGCCTTCGGCAGGAAGGTCCCCCCATATGAGCCAGGTCCTGCTCAAGGTTTCTTCCTGAAAGTGGAGTTTTTCCTTGCCACTGTTTGGCTTAAAGGTTTTTTTCTCCTGCTGTGGGAGTTTTTCTTACTTGTCATTATCCTTGATTAGGATTTTTATTATAATTTTACTTAATGGTATTTGCTCGGGGATCATGCTCTGGGTCTCTGTAAAGTGCCTAGAGACAACTGACCTTGTAACAGACGCTATACAAATAAAATTGAATTGAAATTAATTGAATTAATGCATGGCTGGATGCACAATTTATTACCGGTATACACAGTATATTAAAGAATTTGTTATATTAAAAAATTGGCTTAAGTTCACATCTTCGTAACTCATTGGGTTTGAAAACAATCTGACGAAGAATGGGGTGGATGGCTTTATATTTGAGCTGAGATGGGTGACGACTGGAACAGGCCAAGAGTCAAGGGCAAGACTGCAGCACTGACTGCCCTCGTAGTACTGTGTTCTTTAAAACCCATGCAGCCATATAGCTGATTAAAGAACAGTTAAAAGTAACATGGATGCAAATTGTGAGCCAATGTATTTGTCACTACATTTGTGACTACATCTTTTATAATCGCCAAAAAACAAAGCTGCCCTTTCTGCTGTTCCGTAGCTGCCTGGCAGTACATAAGTAATATTACTAAATTATTGCTTCATTGACTGCACCTGTGAGGGTATGGTTAAAGCTTGCCTGGTGTAGACATTCTAGCTGTTGTGGTTGATGGTGCTGGTTTTCTCAGACTTTTAGTTAGATAGATAGAATTGAATTGAATTGAATGATACTTTATTGTCATTGAGCCGGCGTCCCAGTGCAATGAAATTACATTTCCAGTACATCGTCCAAGAAAACATACAAACCATAACCACAAGTTGTTTGTGGTTATTTTACACAGTTTTGTAACATTTGCTGGTTGAAGAGGTCTGTGCTCGATCTCACACCTTCTTTGTTGCTCTATAGCGCCACACCTGGTCACAGGCTGGCACATGTAGAACACAGCCATTTTGAGACTGATTGTGCCGTTTAGTCTTTCGTTTCCTGATTTATCAGGTGGTGCCCCGTTTCAATTTGTTAACTTTGTTAATACATTTCTGGTTATTGGCAGCTGTCCCTTAAGACAGTTGGTAATAACCCCCCTCTTTTGACTAAACAGTCAAAAAGTTGTTGTCCTTATGCACAAAAATGTAGACTGGGCAAATAAAGATAGTAATTGCAGTCTGCTGTTGACTTTGCTTGATCATTTACTTCTGAAAAATGTCTTTCCTGATGAAGTGTATTCTTTTTCAGGCTTGTTTCAACACCCAGCGCTGTTGCTAAGTATGGTATGTATTTTTATGACATCCAGCACTGGTGGAGTCAAAGCCAATGATTAGATCAATACTGACACATCACTAGATCCACTACCTCTTGATACTTTGCTTGTTTGTCTCCCCATCTCTGTCAGGGGCCTCTCCACTTGTAACCCACTGCAGACACCTCTTGGGGGCCAGGAGATACCTACCTGGAGCAATGCCGCAAAGCCATCTTAAGTAAGCAGATACTTTAGCAGAACCCTTGGTACAACAGAGGATCATTATTCTGAAGTGGAAAAATCCAGTTTGACAGATGAAGCGCTGCCTCTCAGAGACACATCACTGACATAACAAGATCTCAGAAGAGTGAAACACAGACTCATTACAAATCAAAACAGACAAGGAGGAAGGATTTATTTGTTTTGTTGCAAGAGGTGATGATTCCATTTCATAGGTGCCAAAACCATGCACAAAAAAAAACACACAGGTCCAGGGGTATTATCATAGAGCCCACTGAGGGGTTGTCAAGTCGAAGTTACCCATCCCCATTTCCCAAAATGGGAATAACATGAGATCAGCAAAGAAGTCCGAGCAATTTAATGGGTGAGTCATTTAGGTTAAAAAAAAAGCACATATTATGATGCAGGATGTGAGCAGTGATGGGGTTGTTTAAGAGATTTAATCACAAAATAACATTTATTTCCATATCAAGTAACTGCTTATCTTTCATCATAATTGCTGTTTCTTTTTCTTAAATCTGGCAACATTACATTTGGACATTTTATTTTATTCTATTTTTTTTTTATTATCATTAGCTTTATCAAGCTAATTTTAAATAATTTATGCATTTTAGAAATTATCTTATGCAGTATATTAATATTAATATAGTAATATCAGTATTTTGTTGTGTTGATCAAAGTTATGTTGGATGCAGTCAACTCTGTCAACACACTGTCTGTGTTTACAATAAGACTAGACTAATATATTGCAAACATCTTAATGAGGGCTTGAACAAAGCACGTTTGTTTGTTTCACTTCATCTGCTTATTGTAAGAAACACTGCAAAACTTGTTCACCTTAAAATTACACTTTCAAAATTCTTCTGCTGTTTCATTGACTTATTGGGAGGATGCAACCGCTCCCAGTGACACAACGTGCCTGGCAAGAGAGTCTTTGTGAAAGGGGCCAGACAAGGATGCAAGACCGGCGCTGAACTTGCTGTCTTCTCTCTGGACTTGTAAGTAATGTCTTAGCAACAGCAGCTGGCCTGCTGTGTGTTTGTGCTGTGGTTTCCTTATCTTTATGTGCCACTGAAGTTGTAATTTTTTTCTTTTCCCATCTGCTGATGACTGAGTCAGACTAACGTATGGACGGATGTCCAACTGCGATGTGTTTTACTGAATCTAGTGTTTTCTGTGTGAGTTCCTGTCAAGCTGTGTAGGCTAAAGTGTGCTAAGTACTTTATGTTGGTCTCTAATCGTTATTTTGTATGATGCTTTTTTAATGGGTTTTATATTTTTTTCAGTCATGTTTTTAATTAAGTTTGGTAGAGGTGAAAAGAAAAATAGTCTGACAATGATGAATTTTTAAATAGACTCAGTAATGATCAATTGACCACAAATTTGAAGTTAGAAGAGTTATATTCTGGCATGAAAACGTCTTTAAACTACTTTCCCTACAAAACAACAAAGTTATAACTTTCTTTTACTCTATTCCCCTCTACCATCACTGCTGCTGGTTGATTCAAAATGCATTCTGGGATTCTTTGCCTGCTCAAGTCTGGATAAATCTACACTGGATGGATCCTCTATGATATGGACTTGCACTTGCTTCATTGTAGACTTGACAGTTTGGCTGTTTCACAAGTACACAAGTACAGACAAGTATGTTTGGTCTACCCTCTAAGTTCAAATGTAGAAGAAGTAGAAGAAGTAGCTATGGTGGCTGATGGCTGCTACTTGACTTGTTTGTCAATCGGTTTAAGAATTGTAGCTAAGATATCGTCAGCCTAATTACAGTAACCCTTCTTCTCTTAGTTTGATGGTAAACAAATCTGGTTTGCCGCTGTGTAACATTACTGAAAACAGGTGTGCGTTGCTGAATAGCTTATACATAGTTTATCTTGAAATGTGAATAATGCTGAGACTGATCCTAAAAATAATTAGTTATAACTGAGTTTCAGTGCATCAGTTTTTCATGAGACTTAAATACATGAAGGATCGCAGGTGACGCAAGTGCCAAACATTCAGGGAAATGAGCGGAAGGAAGTAAATCAGAATACAACAGGGGGAAAACAGAACTTCAAAGTAAATCAAGAAACAAAACCAACCAAGAAAAACCCAAAAACCAAACCCAAGGACCACACAACTAAATCCCAAACCATGACAGAGCCCCGTACAGAGCTTGGACTCATATGCAGCCAGTAAGTGGCCAGTTACTAGCGAAATGTGGACAGGCTAACCACCGTCCACGTCGTTTTTCTTGGAGTAAGATGAACAATGTGTATGAATGTTGTTTGAGGCTTGTATCTAATGGAAAGACCTCACTGATAGAATAGAGGTTTATGCTATTCAGTTCAAGTTAGTCATGTTATCGTGCAGTTCCTCCTCAAGGACATAGTATGAGCTCAGTGAAACGAGACCAAGAGGCTTAAAGCAAAATCTAATATAACAAATGACAGTTTTCTGAGTATAGAATGACAGACAATACTTCACGGAATCACATAATGAGGGTTTCATAGAATAAAACTTAATCATAATTAAGTACATTCATTAGGATATATTTAGTACAACATATGTCCAGGAAACAATTTCCTTACATTGTTTGGACAACCTTTGTATTATTTTATGTTCACATTTAGTGTGAAGTCTGTGAACCAGTTGATTGCATGACACTGAAGTGTAGAAATATTTCAGAGCGGTATGTTTTGGAAACAGCATTTCATAGTCATGGGAACTAGTGGGAATCATGAACCCCTGTTATTGCAGCTCTTACTACAGAAAGGTAGCCTCCACATTTGTATTACTTCTGTCTTCTCTAACCTTTCCTGCAGCTCACCTGTTGCTACAGTGGACACAGATGCTCTCTTTTCCCTCTAGTTTGGTCTTGTTTTAGTCACGTTTCAGTGTAGACTTTTTATTAGAAGAAGAATTGTAAAATCTTCCTCACCTGTCAAATAAAAACAAAAACCTTCTAGTTACACATCCATGTAAACCTGCTTAAGAACATCTTAACTACATACATATCAGCACAGCTTGATTTATCAACTTATAGTTTTGTTGTGATGTCAGGTGTATGTCATAAATGTAGGATAATCTCAGTGTTTACAGGTGTCTCTGGGCAAAGTTGATTTTATGACAGTTGCCATTCTACAAGTGCATGTTTACCAGCTGGAACATGAAGAAAAGGAAATCTGAGGAAAATTGAAGATGTCGACAAACCAGGGAGAGTAATAATAGTTTTACACAAATATCAATGTATAAAATCTGAGATGGCATAACAAGCATATCATTATTTTTTTGCTTGTTTATATAGTTTTATATCGCAATGAATCATAAATATGCATATAGACGACTGTCGTAATGTTTCTCTTGTGTATTAAATGTTACATGCTTTTATACCTTCTGCAGAATTGTTGCTGTTAGTAATGATGATGGCTTATATTAGAGTGATTACCACCTACTGCGAAGCCCCAAATCTACACAATAATAGTTTGACTTCAAAAGGTTCTAATCTGATTGATGTTACTAGCTCTGCAGTAAATAGCAGTATATGTTAGCTAACATTTGCCCTTACAGTTGACAGTATGAAAATATATGTGTCTCTATGTTTATATATTTCTTGCTCAAAGAAAAAATAGTTATGGTTAATTAATTAATTTAATTTATTTATTTATTACACAAGTGGATCATTTTTAGTGTTTTGTTGTAGAAATCAGTCTCTGTTTTGTGCATTTCTGTCACTGAAATACAGATCAGAGCAGATACTGACTGTCAGGAGGCTTGAGGAAGTGCAGGAACAGAGGACAGCTAAAAGGTTTGTTTATAATTTAAAAATCACCTTTACAAAAAAAATATTTTACAGTTTGGCCAAATTGACTTTCAATGAATAAGTTGTGATAAGTTTTTGTTTCCCAAGCAGCACTGAATTGTGTTGTTTTGTCTCTGTAGAAGGTCCCAGCAGCATCCCTCCACTGCTACAGCTTCACCAACTGCAGGGAAATGCAGTTGTCAGACATCTCAAAACTGCATATGCATTATGGCTTATATGCAATATTACATTTTGGACAAAAGCGTCTTATGATTTAGTCAGGCAGGTTGGAACAGCAACAATGTTGTCATGGATGTTTGGGTGAGGGCAACAGCATTCCAAGCTGCTGTGTGGAAAATGAAATGTGCTTCCTGCCTCCACAGATCAATAGTAGGGCTTAGCATGGGCGTAACCACGCATTCTTTGCGGGGGTCGTGTCCCCCCCAATACTGGGAAAATACCAATCTGTTCCCCCCAATATTATATGTGTAAATATGTTAAATATTTCCTCCTTTTATGAAACCTGGCTCAACAGTCCGTCTCTTGTTATTTCCGAATATTTACCGATCAATTTATTTCCGTTTATAAGGAACACTAAAGTGTGTGACCACCCCCTTCCCAGTTGTACACTTGGTTGCGCCCATTTAACGTCTCTCGGTTTGAAGCGGCTCCTACAGACGAAACAATAGAGAGCGTTGAATGTGAAAGAAAGGAGGGAGCAATGTCTTTACCCAAAAGCAGAAAAAACAGGACATACGAAGTTTTTTCAGACAGTAAGCAACTAGATAGCTAAAGAGGAGTGATGTTGTCATACTGAGTGTGTTAATTTTTTAATTAATTTGAAATATTTAACTTGTTAAAAAGGGCTCAGTTTGTTAGTTGAGCTAGCTAGCTTGAAGTGAAGAGACTGTATCATATGATATGATGTGTCTTCGGTGTGTGCTGCTGTTTTCTCTCTCCGTGTGTATGTGTGTGTGTGTAACACTAGTAATACAAGCAAAATATTCAACCTATGAAATTAAAAGATCCTCAGGGTCAGTTACTGTTCTTCTGGTACAATAATAATATCTGGTCATAATGCAGGCAGCACAGAGAGACAGGGAGAGGGATGCTGTAAGGACAGACCAGACAGGGACAGTCTCTGAAGACATGGATGATCAGGTGAGACACTGGAATACAAGACTCAACAGCTTGATGACATTTGTTTTAACCTAAGCCTACGTGTCAGCAGTAAATAAAACTAGTAAGAAAAGCAGACTATTCTAAATAAAATTTTCCTCAGGGTCAGTTATTCTTCTGGTACAATAATAATATCTGATCATAATGCAGGCAGCACAGAGAGACAGGGAGAGGGATTGTGTAAGGACAGGCCACACTATTTTTTTTAATGTCAAATGAATAAATCTGTATATATATTCAATTAACATCAATATTTTACATTTAATTCTTTGTAAAAATCTATGATTTCATTCACATCAAACGTTTCAGTGTTAATGTGCAGACATTCATTTTGAGACAAATCAACAAAATACAAATTAAATTGGAATTAAAAGTCCATCGTGTGCTATGGACTTTTTGTCGTTCCAATTACAATATTTACATCAACATGCTTTAGGTATGTAATTTTTCCCAGCTGGAAGCTATCCTATTCACTACTATCTCAGAGAAATTGCAGACTATTCCTTTAAATGTGATTTCAGATGGTCAATAAATAAAAATCACAGAACTGTGGGAAATGAACCTTTAAAAAAAATTCTGGAGAGGGCTCTCATTTGGACCTCCCCAATGTCTATACCATGGTTGGGGCTTAGGGTTTGACAACTGATGTTAGACTTTGAAGTTTTATGTTGTATTTTTACTCCAAATGGTTTTGAGTATTTTTGTTACACATTGTATGTTTTTTTTTTATATATTTATTAGGACTCAGTTATAAATGTTTTTTTGTTTTTTGGTATCTTTGTTGTTTGAGAATGTCAAGAGTCACAGTTGATTGGAACATTGTTTTAAAAAAAATTAAAACAAACTTTATTTTACTGGTCCATTTATTTACAGTCAGGCATACACTCAGCCATAGGTGCAGTTTAAAGACCTCCATCTCCCCTTGAAACCTTCCTCCTCACAAGCTCAGAAGCTGTTGGTAGTTCAACCTGAGCTTGTGAGCCTAATAGCCTAATGCATCATGAGGGCTCAGAGTCTGAAGGGGCCTCAGAAGGCCCTTCCTGCTTCCTAGCCTCCTTCCCAAATTACAGTTTGGAGTTCAGGGATGTTGCTGTACTACTTTGCTTCCTGTACAGCGTAAATACTCCTTTGATTTTTTTTTTGTTTTTTTAATATATATACTCAGAAGTAGAAATTGAGTTTTTAAGAGTGTTTTTTGAATCTCACAACAGCATAACCGCATAAACTTCAGTTTGAAAATAAATTAATAAAATAAAGTTGATAAATAAATTATGCCCTCAGATTCATAAACTGTGCACATGACTTTATAATATGCTCACAGATTTGAAGAAACTGTGCAGTTTTGAAAACCATGCTGCCTGCTTAGTAAACTTTGGTTTTATTATGTGTCCACAGTAATGCGGCCGGTGATTTTTCTCCAGTCCTTCATGTTAATTATGAATGAACTTCTAAACATTTGCCCAGAGCATCTGACCAATATAAAAGGTTACTTTATACTTCTCAATATTTATTTTCAGTTGTCAGTTCCTCATATTCATAATTGTGAGACACAGGGCAATCATCAGTGCTTCTTGAAAACATAATTCAAACATCTAAACCAATTTTATAATAATTTGCCAGAGAAATGTATCCCAGTGGAAACCACAAGTGGACATGCATACACTTTATTTCCTCCACTGTCTGACATTAAACCAGTCTACAGTTTAAAGGCAGCGCTACCAGATACTAAGGAAGAAAGAAGAACATCTCAAAGAAGAAGAAAGAAATTTAAAGAAATTTAAAAAAAATTCTAAAAAGAAAAAAATAAATATCTCATTATTCTGCCATTTAGCAAACAAATTCAATTCTGATAGTCCTAACTGGCCTAAAACAGGAAATATTCAGTAGATTTAATGTCAGACAGTGAGGGGGAAAAAAGACTGTCTTTTTATACAGTGAATGTAAACTTCTCGTTTCAACTGTATACATTAAACTCAACACATCTTCCTCTCTTTGTTTGGCCAAAGGCTTAACACCTCAGAGAGGAAAGTCTTTATCTCTTAATCAGGAAAAGAAAAAAGTACTGCAACATACTAAACTGTGTACTGATTAGCATTTCCAAAACAGGACTTGAAAGCTTACCCATCATCCTCCGGTGGGAGTGGATGTGATTTGCTCTTTTTTGCAGATGCAATGAAAGTAAAAATTCAGTTTGCGGTTCAATAAAAGTAACGATCAACAATGAGAATGTTGTTTCGATAACGATGTTAAAAAAAATATTCCTGATCCAATTTATATTTGTCACTGGTTACAGCAGCTAACAACCTGAATAGCTGATGTGATTCATCAGACAAACACCTGATGAATCACAAATCAATCATAAACTTCTGATTTCTCAACTATACCCAAAGAAATCATAAAAACACAAAATTGAAGATCATATATAAAACACACTTACTTGTCCAACACCAACATGGAGAGACCTGCATCCAGTTGGAACCCTATCACTTTCTCATTTTCTCCTCACTGCTTCCTCTGCCATTACTTTTTTAGGTTTTATTCAATGGTTTCTCTTCTGCTGCAAAACTAAACTTGCTCTATGAGTTAGCCTTCAATTTATTGTTGATATATGATGTGATGCCATAAAGTTTGTCAGTTTTTGTTGAGAGATCAATAACATTTCATAAAAATAATCAAATAGTACACTGAAAGTTATTTTGTTCTGCTTGAACAAAAAATTGTTAATATGGTCATATAGTTGATTCTATTACTTTATTTGATATTTATAAGAGCCTACCACTAAGTGATAAACACAGATTTCATTAGCCTATTAGCAAGGTATTTGTCTAATGTACAACTTCAAAATCACAATGGACCTGTTTCTCTCACCTGTGTTAGAGTTACACGCATGCATTTCGAGCTGCGCACATTCTACGGTTGACTTAAGTCTCCATCTACGTGCTTTTAATTGAGATACGTGCGGTCGGTGGAGTGACCTCACAATATAGGTTTTCCCTGTTGATTTCAGCTCTTCGCGCAATTCTCCCACTGACTAAAGTTCCCTTCACTTACGCGCCACTAAGACACTGTAATAAGTCTGGAAGGATTAAACATTATACTCCACTTCTAAGTTCAGATGCAGTTACAATTTACGCCACACGCAGGTCTACAGAGAGGTCCAGAGAGGCGTCTACCTGTGGATCAGCAGGATGCCACTGTTTTACCTGTGGAGAGGGCAGCAAGAGCGCACCAAATGGTTGTTGAACAGCATTTCTAGGTATGTAAACAGTTGTTGGGATACAATTACACCATTGAACTGAACAAGACACTATGCCTCAGATTGTCTTTTTCTTTTTTCAATTTTGTCTGCAGCATGCACCTCTTGCTCTGGGAGTGCAGTGCATACCATGTTGAGGAGTGGACTGCAGTTGTGCTCCCGTGGAGGGCGCATCAGCTCAACCAACACGGCCAGTGTCACTGACCGACCTCAGGTAGTTGTCCACGCTGGTCAGGGTCTCAGTCACGATCATCTGGAACTGCTGTTGCTGCTCCTCAGCCATTCTTCCTTCCTCAATCCGGACCAGCCGCCGGTACTCCTCACCCAGGTCATGGGCACCGTGCTGTGCTGGTTCTAGCAAGGATCTGATTCTGATTCCAAGTTCGGATTCTGAGACTGGCTGCAGATCAGGTTCACATCCAACTCTTCGTCGTTGAGATTAGCTTTCTCTTTGCCTTCACTGTCAATATCTCTGCTTTATATACATTGGCCAAAGGTAAAACATTTCACTGGTCATTTCAGTCATTTTTATAGACATCTAGGTCTTGTGTCATAATTGGTGACTGGTCCAACCGCTAATTGGTTTCAGATTGCACAGTAGGTACACCTTTGTGATTTCTGATGAACTGGCAAACATTTATTAAGTCATAACTCACCGTATTTATTTATTTATTTACTTATCTTTTAATAGGCTACAGGGTTAAAGCCAATAATGCACAAGCTCTCGAGGGCCACATAAAATGACGTGGCGGGCCACATTTGGCCCGCGGGCCTTGTGTTTGACATGTGTACTAGATGGATGCTCGAGTCACGTGACCCATAGCTTTGTAAAAATAACTTTTTGAGGCCTCTTTGCTGAAACTGCGTGGTGTGATGTTGCAGAGGAGAGGAACCAGTTGTGGTGAGAAGCCAGCTGGAACACGCCCATCAGTTAGCTATTGTAGCTTAGCTTCTGCTAACCCAGGATGACAATTCATTCCATACAACTCATTACTTGATATTCTTTTATTATGCATTCTGGTGAACATCCTCATTTTAGGTGTTGCTACAGGAAAACTCCTGTTACGCCTTGGCATGATGAAAGGTCTCAGAACATTTGTGGCTGGGCTTGGTGAGAGAGGTCCTTGCTGGAATTCCACCGGCAGCCACTGCAGGAGTCGAAACAAAGGCATGGAGGCACCAGCCAGGATGGTTAACTGCAGGTCCTAGCATAATTCTGCTTGGAAGAGTTCTAAATGATTCTCTGAGAGTGGCTCAGCTCCTTTAGCCAGGCATCGCTGCTGACTGAAGGAGGAGGATCCGATAACTAATATCCATTCATCCATCCATTAGCTCCTGCTTGGTCCGGGAGCTAATGGATAACTCAATCCAAAAACTCATTATAATAATAACAAATAACTATATTAAAAAACAGACATTTTTCAGCAAAATCCTTTGGTCAGATGCAATAAAAATGTATTGTTATAATGCTTGTTAGCGAGTAGTTACATTTGTCATAACATTTGAATTAGCAAAGTTAAAGTCTACCCATAATTCCCACCCAGTATAAGTGGAGAAACAAAGACCAAACTGACCTTAAATGGGCAAAAATATTGTATAATTACTGTAAGAACTGTTCAGAAGTTTGGCTATTGAAGTGAAAGCTTTGCAACTTACTACAGTGAACTGGTATTGATAATTATAAATATGTTTTCAATAAAATATAATTACTAGCAAACAGCTTGTAAAATAAAAGAGAAACAATATATTTCTGCATCATTATCCCTTAATGGGATAATAATGCACTGGATAACCAATCCCTTCGATTACTTTTTTAAAGTGGTGTATTTTGGACTAAACAACAAGCTTCCATTAAGTTTTCATTTAGTTTTGCTTACTAAAAAAAGTCGTTGTAGTGGCTGAACCTAGGTGCATAGTTTTGTTACTTAAACGTACCAAGAACATACTTAAACCAAACAGAAGCTAAATGTAGTGAGCAACGCCAAATTGTAAATAGCTAAAGAAAAAGAAGAGCAGGGAACTTGGGCTTTGAGCATTTAACAAACTGCTCCCTAACTCAGGTCTATGATAGCTGTTGCTCTTCCCCACCTTTCCTTCAACCTCCTTATGAGACCTTTTAATCCATAAGCAAACACTCCAGCATGATATTTAAGCATTTGATGTCAGTGTCCAAAGGGCACCACATGGCTGATTAAAAATGCCATGGGTTTTGATGAAACAGCAATATTCAACACTCTGGATTAAGAATGTTTTGAACATACTCTTCATACCAATTTATGTACACATTATGCCTTTCTTCAAATCTTTTTATGGCAAACTTTGCTACTGAATGACTTCATCTTTTGAACTTTACTTCTACTATGTTTTAAAACTGACTTTCAAACACTGTTGCCTTCAATTAAACTGGCAGTGCCTTTGATTTAACAGCGAGTTAAGAAAAAGAAAAAAAAAACTTCTGTATCAATCAATTAACCTCACTCCTTTCATTTGGAAAAACATGCAAAATATACTTTGGCACCTGGTGGTGGGGGAGCATGGAAAAATCAAAGTGTATTAATAATTAACTCTAATTAGCTGCGTGTGGGAGAGGTGTGATGCCTGCTTCGATGGCAGCGCTCATCTCCTTCCTGAACCTCTGCCTGTTCTTGAGATCATCCACTGTGAGAGATGACAGCCTTCAGGTTGAGAAAGACAAATGTTTTGAAGTTAAAGAAAAAGGACTTAGTGCTTTGTGTCTTCTTTTAATTTTGTAAGTTCACTGTAAAAAAAAAAAAGGAAGGAGAACAATCGAGCAATAATCAAGGCAAATTCAAGCAGTTTGTTACAATTTCAAGTTAATTAAGGAGCTTGTTTTTGAGACGATGAGGCAGGTTTGCACAGAGCAAGAGCATTGGGGCAACTGCTGAAAAAAGACCTTAAAGGAACTTTAATTAATGTCTCAGTCGAGATAGCAGAGACATTAAGAATGAGCTAAAATGCTCACAGCAAAAAATCCAAACTGGAGCTCTGTTAACTAGTAGAGCGTTTTATTTCAGAGAATTGCATCATCATGTTTTATCTAACAAGAACAAGTGACACTAAGCCAATAAACATCTCCAAGACCTCAAGGGCTAAATTAGTCTCCTTCCTCACACCCAGAGTGTGAAAGTAATAAAATAGAATTCTATTCTTTTAAAAGCAGGGACTTGTTTTCACTGATTAGTTCCATGTGAATGGATACAAAAAACTAACAGACAATTCATCATGTATTTAGGTGGAAATTCAGATTACAGCTAACACTTTGACCCTCTTTGCTGTGATGAATCAGGGAAGTCATATATGCGGATTGTGATTTATCTCTCTGACCTTTTGTATGCAAAGGAGACATGTTCTCTACCATAATGTGGATCTTCAGAAAAAGAGGTCAGGCCTGAGAAAAAACAAGCCTCATGCCTTCTCCACTCCTTTCTGATGAGTCTATTGTTTTGTCTCCCAGTGGCTTCTTTTATATTGCTGTGCAGTGGAAGTTTATGTTGCTTAAAATTCATGCCTGCGAAAGAGGAAGCCCATAATCTGTCTTATCTCCTACGCAAGGTGAATGAGTAGCTCAAAATGCAATACTGTAAATAATGTTTAGAGAAATCTGAATGCCTAAAACTTAGCATTTTACGAAACGGGACATGGTTTGTTTGCTGTGGAAAGTCCAAAAGCTTTGATCAAAATCAACAAGCTTATGAGAAATATGAAGACTTCCTTCACGTTGAAATTTAATTAGAATTTTCGCCTACCATGTGGGAGGTTAGGTTTGATTCCCATTTGTGTCAGGAAAGAGCATACGCTGTAAAATTTGTGCCTAGCCTCTGACACATGTTTTTCATCTTTCTCTTGACAGTAATGAAATTCCACCAATTTGGGAATCAACCTTCATTCTCCCACTATTTAAAGGTGGTGATCCCCCATCCCATTAGAATAATTATCAGCCCATCTTCAAGTTGTTTGTTACCAATTCAACTGAAAGACTTCCCTTCTTATAAATACATCCTGTCTTGTTTTTATCTTGGTTTTAGAAGGCAACACAGCACAACTACAGTGGCTCTGAAAGTATTGAATTATATAATTGAATTAGTGGGTAAGAGACAACACTGCACAGGTTTGATATTGATTTATCTTAGCATTTGGCTCAAGTCTGAACACATTGGATATATGAGTCAAACAGAACTCAGCATGTGCAGCCAGACAGTCTCATCTCTTCTACACTCTGTGTAACCAAAGGTGTGCCACAGGGATTGCTCCTCGGACCACTCTTATGATTTATATGAAATTAATATTAATCTCCATTAATAATATTCATCATAATGTTCACAGTGCAAACCTCTATTTTTATGCAGATGACAGTGATATACAACTCAGCATCCACACAAACCCTAGTTGTCTCTCAGTTGCTGCATGTGACGAGGCTAAAAAAGACATAAATAATAGAAACATTAAAAATTTGTTAAAAACTGACATCGGCACCTGGGAGTGAGCCCAGGACTCCCAAGGTTCACAGGTTCTCTAAGGAATCAGGGGTAAGCAGAGTTAAAAGGATCTAAAACATCAGTTAAAAAAGATTTTATTAAATAAATGTACTAAAAAACTAAAAACAATGATCATGTCCATGAAAGATGCTTTAAAAGAATTCCCTGACTTCCGGTTTTGGACCGCAACTAACAAGACGACTGGAACTTGGCTCGACACTAAATTACTGAAAAAATATCTGAAAAATGACCAAAAGTCAGTCTACACTTACTTAAATGACAGGATAAACCCTGAAGAAGATATACCACCAAAAAATACTAAAACTGGACAGCAACAGCCGAAGGCAATAACACAAATGAAGGCGGCTACAACAGGTGATAGCGACGACGCTAACGGTTACCACAAGGCTGATGCTAGCAGACCCTCTAATACAGAGATACTGAGTGCGATACACTCGTTGAAGCAGGATTTTGACATACAGTCCTCCGACATGCTGGAAGCTATTAACAGCATCAAAGGAGATCTGCTGTCCCACTCAAGGAGAACAGGGGAAACGGAAGAGAGACTATCACAAACAGAGGAATATGTCACCGCACTTCGACAAAAAGTTAAACAACTAGAAAAAACAACAACCACCTTGCACACTAAAATTCAAGAGCAGGAAGACAGTGAAAGACGATTTAACCTGAGACTAGTCTGTGTCCCTTAAAACAGCGAAAGCTCAGATCTGCGTAGCTTTCTGGAAAATTGGCTCCCAACGGTACTAAGTGACCCCAGTAATTGAGCGGGCGCACCTGATTGGCCAAATCAAGCACTGCCCGCTCCTCGGCATCTAGACCAAGCCTAGACTCACTTGACATTATCAAATTTTCATACTATAAGGACCGTGAAAGTACACTTCAGGCTGCCAGAAGACAGAGGGAGGTGCGCTATGACCAATCATCGGGTCAGCTTCTTCCCCGATCTATCAGCTGGAACACGCCAGCGTCTACTTGACTGGGTGAAGGCGAGACTTCGCTCCCTGAATATCCACTATGGACTTCTCTACCCTGCTCACCTGGTCATCACCGCATGAGGACAAGCACTGGGTCTTCACATCCGTCTCCCAAGCAGAGGAATTTATTCGCAATATCCAACCCACTAATACGATCACTCCCCGATGATCCCCGAACTCTGAGAACCAATGAGTATACTTTTTGAACTTCACTACGTTACTTCTAGCATCACAGTATGCAAATTTGGGACACCCTTATATTGAGAATTGCATATAAGATGAGAAGCATTTATTCATCAATGTTTTTTTTTTCTCTTCTCTTTCCTCCTGTGATCAGTATACGATACAGCATTCAATAGATGCATCAATATGTTGTACAAACACAAAATTGTTACTGTGACATAATGTTTGTCTCTCTTTTTTCACTGACTTTTCTCTTTTCTGTTTTCCTTAATTGGATTTATTTAATTTATTTTCATCCAAGCCTTAAAATTTACTGATGGTTGAACTCCAGGTCTGTTGCATTATATATATATATATATAATCTGGTTGCAGATTATAATATGAATCACGTTGCTCCTCAATGTGTGGATCAAACGTTGATCATAACCAGAGTTTATTACTTTTTTTCTAGTACTTTGTTTGGGAAAGTGCATTGGAATGGAAGAGCACAAAAATATACTGCTGGAGTTGGAATCTGCCATGGATGATGGCTACCTACCTGGTTTGTCGTATTTGGACAAAGCAAGAGGTGTGGGACCAATTGTGGACAAACTACCTTTCCACCTCCAGGAAAAATGGATGTCTATAGGATCAAAGTATAAAGATGGTTACAGAGTAGCTTTCCCACCATTCTCTCTCTTTGTGGATTTTGTTGCGAAGAGAAGCCAAGGCTCATAACGACCCAAGTTTCAACACAACAGTCCTTCCCTCACCTGACAAAAGAAGGAAAGGTTTACAGGAAATAGCAGCAGAACCCCCCTCTCAGTGCACAAAACCAACGTGTCAGCAGAACCAGCAGAGCTGATAAACCTGTCAAATGTCCAAATAAGCTGTGCCTTCTCCAACACAAACCTCGCCCCTTATGCAAGTACAGAGGTTTCAGAGCAAGGCTGCTTGAAGACCATAGGAAGGTCCTTAAAGACAACGCAATCTGCTTTCGCTGCTGTTCCTCGACTGCCCATCAAGCTAAGAATTGTGATGTGGATGTGAAATGCACAGAGAGTAACAGCGAGAGACATGTTGCTGCCCTTCATCCAGGCCCAGCACCTCAGTTGCCAAAGCCTGACACCCCACTGAAGGAGCATAGCGGTGAGGAAGAGGCCACAGAAACTCAGGACATAACAACTCAGTGTACTGAGGTCTGTGGAATGGGGTTCAGTGGCAAATCTTGCTCCAGGATATGCCTGGTAGACGTCCATTCTACTGATCATCCAAAAGAGATTAAGAGAATGTATGTCATCTAAGAAGATCAGAACAATCATTCCCGTGCCAAGACAGAATTCTTTGAGACTTCAGCATTCAAGGAACTACAAGCCCCTACACCTTAAAGATCTGTGCAGGAACAAAATAAGCAGCAGGTATAGAAGAGCGTACAGTTTCACTGTTAAGTCAGTTGATGGAAAGGTCAACATTGCTTGGCGGTGGCAGCCAATGTCAGGATTCGGGGCAGTTAAATAATTATTAATTAACGTGACATGTTTGTCATGAAACAATCGTGTTGCCGTAGCATGTTATTACCGGTATGCCCAGCAGCTGTAAAGCACAACGAATCACCAACATGACAACGCTGGATGAGAGAACATATTCACGACACTTCCTGACCAGTGTAGGCTATTAGTGTTAGCAGATGCTACCAATAGCATATGTATCAACAAAGACAATAACAACGTGGATTTATTGTTGTTTACATCATGTAGCCTATGTAGCAACTGAACTGGGTAAAAGAAGACAACTTAGGTAAGAAAATCAAGTTTTATTCAACGCTAGACAACTTTAACATGAGCAACTATGGGCTGTAATGTCTCGGTTCTATTCGGGTAACTCAATTCAGTTTGTGGTTGGAAACTAAAGACTCGGGTGTGTGGGTATCTGGTCCAAATATTGCAGGTCCACTCGGGTTCGGACCCCTGGACTTATGATAATAGCTCCGGTCAGATCAGTTTCGGGTCCGAATTTTCATGGGTCCATTCGGGTTCCATGAAAGTGGACCTTGTGAAGACCTCTAGTGTGTGGGCAACACACATAAACCCAATCAAGTAAGTGCTCTAAAGACAGTTATTTTGGAAAATGGACATCCAACATGTTTCACTCCTTTAGACAGTCTCCTCAGAGTCAAGAATGACTACAGCCTTAGAAGGCAATCAAAGGGTAATAACATGGAACTTGAGGCAAACCATGCCAGTGAAACCTGTCACTGAAGAGAGCCTAGGAGAAGCCATCTTCTGCGAAGGTACAACTGACAACCAGCTTGCACCTTCCATTGAGGACAGGACCTTCTTGAAGATGATGGAGAGGGAATTTATCAAGGATGGAAACAACAGCTGGTTGCTCTGCTACCGTTCCGCAGTCCTCAGACATCTCCTTTCCAATAACCGAGACAACGCCTACAAGTGATTGATTTCCCTTAAACGCACCCTCGACAAGAAACTGGACATGAAAGCTCATTACATCGAGTTTATGCAGAAGCTGTTCAACAACAACCACGCAGAGCCAGAATCCCCTCTTGAAGAAGGCCAGGAATGCTGGTATCTCACAATGTTTAGCACGTACCATCCTCAGAAGCCTGAGCAAATTCAGGTAGTCTTTGACCCCAGTGCTCAGGTTGATGAAGTGTTACTCAATGATGTGTTTCTGTCAGGACCTCATCTGAACAACAGCTTGTTGGTAGTCCTCCTCAGATTCCACAAAGAACCAGTTGCTCTCAGTGCAAGACATCCAGCAGATTGTCCTACAGCTTAATTGTACGTGAGAATGACAGGGATGTCCTACAGTTCTTGTGGTTTCTTGACAACAACCTCAAAAATTATGTAGTCGATTTCCGCATAAGAGCACATGTCTTTGGCAACAGTTCATCACCAGCTGTGGCTATCTTTGGCTTGAGGAAGGTGGCAAGAGACGCAGAGAACAAGTATGGCAGTGATGTGTGACAGTTCATTGAGAGAAAGTTCTACGTGGACTTTCCCTACAGAAGCTGAAGCCATTGATGTATTGCAAAGATCCCGCGAGGCACTTGCACTCTCAAAAATCAAACTCCACAAGATTGCGTCTAACCAAAAACCAAAATGATGGAGGCTGTTCCAGCAGAAGACAGGGCAAAGAACATCAAAGACCTGGATGTTATGGTGGATGATCTTTTGGTTCAGCACAGCCTGGGTTTGAGGTGGAACATCATGGCGGACCTTTGTCTTCAAGGTTCCCCAACACCAGAAGGCCTTTACTCGTCGAGGCATGCTATCAACGGTTAACAGCTTGTTTGATCCTTTGAGATTCCTGGCTCCAGTGACCATTCAAGGACGACTACTCCTCAGAGAGCTTACCTACCAGGAACCAGAATGAGATAGCTCTTTTCCCTAGGGAATACATGAAGACTGGAGAAGATGGGTGCAGTTACTGCAAGAACTCGAGGAGCTGCATGTCCCACGGACCAGTGCATCCTTCTCTACATCCCAAGGTAGCGGATCTCATTGTGGAGGAACTTGACCTGAAACTGGATCGAGTAAGCAGGATAGAGTAAGATTTTCCACAGACAGCAGGGTGGTGCTCATCCATAATGAGACACGGCGATTCTACATGTACGTGAGTAACCGCGTATAGCGGAGATGGTGACTGTCATGGCTGGCATGTCTGCAAGAAAGATCTTTCAAAGATCTGACACAAGCAGAGCATACAGTGATCAGATATGTGCGGGAGGTGTACGCAGATGAATACAGATGCCTGGAATCTAAGAAAAAACTTCTAACTAATCAAGATGGTTTGCTAAGGGTGGGAGGCCTTCTTACCAAGTCAGACTTTCACCAGAATGAAACAAATCCTCTCCTCATCCCAGGCAGGCATCATGTCACTACCTTTCTCATTCGGTATGACTATGAGAAAGTGATGCATCAGGGAAGACATTTTCCTGAAGGGGCCATCTGAGCCAGTGGTCTGTGGATAGTAGGAGCGAAGATAGGTATCAGTAGCATCATCCATACATGTGTGACCTATCGCAAGTGGGAGGAGGAGTGGAATATCAGCAGCTGACTTACCAGCTGAGCGTTTGCATACGATATTTGGATAAGCTAACTGTTTACCTTAACATAGGCTCACCCAGAGCACGCTGAGGAAGAACAGGACATTTCATTTGAATCTGTCTTTTGAGCAGTAGCCGTTAATGTAACATTTAATGTAACTCTGCAGTGTTCCTAATGTACTTTGGTCTTCTGTTTGAATTGGTTAGCCAATATACTGTTCGGCACCATTGTGTGTTAACTGCGCCGTCACATTAGTGAGATTTGGCCATCGAGCAACCTCTACTAATTTCATTAATGAAGGCATAAAGTAAATTAACCCCTCCCAGCATACCTACATATATCGTCAGGTAGGTGGCTATTTTGTGTTTCTGATATTTCGCCCTAGTCATGTATGGGAACGGGTTGGACAAAATATTTGAAAAATGTTCAATACAGTGCACTACATCACTGCAGCACTATTAAATGTATTAACTAAGAGTGCTGTAATTAATCTAGCCTTTGGCAAAGTAAATTGGTTTAACCCTGTCCCACATCTGGTTAGCCATGTCACACTTTGTATATTGCTGGTCATAGCTGAAAGAATTGTCATGATCTTCACCCTCTTACCAACTGTATACCTTCCCCTTGTTGTTCTCTCTATTTGATATTTCAAGAATGCATTTTTGAATCAAACACCTTCTTGTCCTCACTAGACATTAATCCACCTTTGTTTCCACTTTTACAGTGAATGGTGCCAGAAGTGTTCCAATGAGAGTGAATGTGGCAATGCAAGGCCTGCTTTTCAGTTTTTCCAAGTGGGTCCCATATTCTCAAGCATTATAAAGTGAGACGTAGACATTATGGGAATAACAGCCGTATTCCATATGTGCATGCAAGCTGCCCATATACTTTTAGAACGCAGAATGCACTGCTAATTCATTATGTTCATTATGTAATTCATTTATGTTATCAAAACTAGACGTCATCAATCATAGAAATGTACTTTTAGTTGCTATTTGTGTCATTATAAAGATCTTGTGTCTGAACGGGATTACTGGACTCACATCAATGCACACTTGAAGAAAAATGATGTTACTTATATTTTTTGGATTGAAAATTATAAACTAACATCTTAAGATCTTTTCAATCCCACAAGAACAGGAAACACATGTCTTATTTACCAAAAGATTTTAAGTATCAGCCACCATTGCTTCCCCAGAAACAGGTTCCAGTACTTCTGATGATGACATTGGTGAGGATGCCCAACCAGGTAGCAGTGCTGATGCTCTAAATGACCTCCCAGATTTAATTAAACATTTTCCCCATGTACCAAGTAGAGCAATAATTGATTTTTTGGTAGAACTTCTCACAATCACACGCTGAAGTTGTTCTAGTGGACATTTTTGAGAAGCACGTGCTCCAAGTTGATAGAGCTGTCATAGAGGAAATATTCTCCTCTCTGTGTTTAGCAAATCATCTAAATATGGCCATAGAGAAGGGTGGGTCTTTGAGTTGTGCATATACATGTAAGCAATATTACAAGGCAGAATTTAATGTTATTGAAGCAGTTGAATATATTTTGGATGCAAAAGATAATAAAGCATTCCAGTATATCCATATCCTAGATTCCCTGGAAGTGCTGCTGATTTGGAAAGATATTGTGGACAAGATAGTTAGTAATTGTGGTAAAAATGTAACAATGGTAATATTAAGAATGTAGTAATAATGGTCCAATAAAGGCTAAATGAATGAAAATAAATAAAAACTTTGAATTACGAATTACAGTTTTCTAGAGCTGTTTAGTTATATCCAGATAAACTAAAATAAAAATAAAATAAGTAAATGTTTGCACTTACAATTGTAGCTCTGACAGAAAGTTACACATGGATTTTATGGTGGCATTTGTAAAATTCGTTGCGTCAGTTTAGATATGAAAAGTATTTTTTGCAAATTTCAACTGTCAGGTTTCCATGCAAATGTAGTTGACATTTTAACTGAAGCTGCAAAATTAAGTCATCAATGTATTTAGTTAGAAGAAATAGCACCAGATTTTGCAGGTGAACTTTTGAGTGTATTAAGTGATAATGCCTAAAAAAAAAAAAAAAAAACAGTTGAAAGAAAGGCAGGCTAGTATACAAACTGAATAACTTAATGAGCAGTCTTGTAAATGAAAGGGCATCTTGAACTGGTCTTTACACTGGGTGAAATTTCACACGTTACCTTTAGAAGCCAGGGATCTAAATTTCATTGTCATTGTGCCATGTGTACACAATAATCTGTAAAGATGATGGTTCCTCTAGTATTTGAGACCAAAAAAATATACAATATTCTTCCTATTTAATCCCAAATCAGGACTGGATTAAGATGAGAGGTGTTTACATTTATGTGAGTGTGTGTGTATGAGGAGATGGCAGCAAGCACTTTAAATATTTATCTCTTTTTTTCTTCTTGGCATACTTCAAAAAGGCGACAATAATGCAGGGTTGCAAGAAGGCACCTCCTCTCAGAGGACAAATCAATGGAGAGAATGAGAGGGAGAGTGTCCTGTCATAATTAAATATGCATGTGAATTTTTTCTCTTTTTTTCACAGGCACTTTTTGTTCCACTGGCCTGGGTTTTGACAGGACGCCAAAACAAGCCCAGGTGGAACAGGGTGTGCAAACAAGCTTGTGAGTACAGGCATGAAACACACAAATTAGCACCTAGACCAGATGAGTATGCTAGTTCTGGGACTGGAGCCAGGACGCAACCAAGTCAGGTGACAGGAAATAGAAAAACAAACACAAGGGATGTGTTTCTCCAGGTAAATAAAGCAACTCTGAAATCAAATCATGTTAAAAAAGAACAATAACAACAAAAACAAAAACACTCATTTATCAGGGAAAGCAGCTGGGGAAGAAGAGGACAGTGAGTTTTAAAAAAAACATTGTGCGATTATAGCCTTGAGTGTTTTATTCAGTCAAGCTCCACTCGATTCTGCTTCTTCAGTAATTGATAGAGGAGAGTTTGAAACATTGGTAAGCAAGCAAGAAACCATTTGTGAATACAGGCTTGCCAAGCCTAAAAGAAAAAAAAAAAACAATAACAAGCCTGGGTACGCTGGGAAGACAACAGATGGATGTAAGAGTCCAGTGATGGATGTTATAGGGACTGGTGGAGACATGGAGAGGGAAAAAATTAGGGTGAAAAAAATGGAAAGAAAGGAAAGGGAGATGGGAGGGAGCTAAGGAGTCAGATTGAGTAAGAGTGAGTGGTCGGCACTAAATCCCACAAGAGGAATTGTAAAGTAAAGCTGAGTGAGCGAACACAGACAGTCCACGGACAACTCGCAGGGCTTTTTTTTCTCCCCAGGCCGGACACTTCAGAGTGCATGGCAGGTCCCCGGGCGCCTGCGGAGCTGAGGCACTACCTGACAAAAGTAGCCTCCCAAAGATGAACAGCATCACCTCTGCTGCAGTTAGAAGGTCAAGAAATTGCTCCCACTGCACATGGCTCTTCCTCTCCTTACATCATGTGACCTCCTCTCGACTGCACAGAAATGTTTTCCTCCTTTGCTAGTCCACTCTAGTCTCTCAAAAAGGCAGCTTTTACACTTCTTAACTCTTCCACTTGGCAAGACAGGGAGATCCATGCAGCACAACAGACCTTTTTCCACATGAGTTTACTCCGTTAAGGCTGTTCTAAAATAAAGCCATCTTAGTCACACTTGAACTGCGGGTGAATTATGGATGGGGCCTTAGTGATGAAGTTGTGGAATATCTTAATGACATCCAACATGTCTCCCATTGACTCCTCAAATGCTGTGAATTAACTAACTCTCATAATTAAACTGGGGAAAGAACATGCTCAGTCATCAATAAGTCATTCGTGGTAGCTCCATTTTACGACCCTTTGCTCACTGATTGTGTCGTCTAAAGTGATTCTTCGTGTTCCTCTGGGTAGGCATACACTCCTAAGCCTTGTTCCAACACAGCACTCCCTTAATGACGAGCATGCAATAAATTAATTGCATTAAAACTCAGTTAATGTGGATTAACCTCAGTAAACAATGGTGAATAATGGATTTGCATGTTTAAACTTAATTTTCCGTCACCTGTGGCTATGAATGTTAGCAGGGCATATAATGACGTTGTTACCTTGCTTTTTTCCCCCCTAAAGACTTCTTGGAGCTTCATCAAGTTGAAATTCAGTGGAGAAAATCGTGAAAGCAAAGGAGAAACTGAGATCCACAACCATTCATTCCCAGTAAGAAGGCCTGCTCGCCACCGTTCTAAGTAGGTTTGCAGTGTATGCTTCAGCAGCCATCTAACATTCATGTCCCCTTTTTATGCTTTTATCACCTTGGATATGCCTGACTCAGCCAGCCATGTACACTCTTCCTGTATCCTGTCAGGTTCCAGGAACATCTTGCTGCCCCGCCAAAGTAAAACACATCCTGCGCTCCATGTCTGCAACTTTGCCTTTTGCCATTTAGGGACACAAACATCAAAGAGCATTATACGCCTGATGAATAACAAATGCTCGTCTAGGTATTTTGCTATTAGCAATGTAGTTTTATTTAAAGATAACAATGGAGATAATGGGTGGATGGATGGACGGAATACAGAATTTGCATAAATGCACAAAAATGATCTTCTGTGACATTAAGATTGAACCGTTAAAGCCCATTGTATAAGCATTTGCATGAAAGGAACAGTTAGGCTGCAGGCCTCGCTAACACGGAGGCTGCAGAGTGTGAACTGAGTGCCAGAGTCACGATGATTGAACTCAGCTGTCTTCAGGGAGGGAGAATACATGTGCTAATCCTAATCAGGACCTGTTCCCTGCCATGTAATGGAGAAAGAACAACCCCAAGCTCCACACTGGACATGCTGGGGCTACATTAGAGAATAATGTTTTCCAGCATGGGACAGTGTTTCTATTACGCTCCACGCGCAGGAGAAAGAGGCAGCTGTCGCTGTGAATTAACCGCAATGTGTGCCATGCAAACATATCATACGTAATTGGAGTTTAAAAAAAAAAGTGAGCAAGGGGAAGAGTGGAAAAGGCTTTTTAGGATAACACTTGGCTCTCTACATCGCTAAGATGGTATGTTGGAGACATTATGAAGCTTTTAGCAAACTGTCAACCTTCAGGACAAAAGAAATCTTACACGTCGTTCTCCAGAGGCGGTTTTGTTTACTCATTCTGCAGCAGTCTGGCTTCCCAGAAAAAAAAAGCTTCTGCAAGTATTTATTCATTCTGAGAATGGCCAGTTTTCTTTTTCCAGTTTACCTGATTGTATTGACACCTGAACTGTAAAATCTCGTGGTATTAGAGGTCAAAAACATTATGTTTTCCGATGCTATTACTGAGTCCACTTCCATCTAAAAGAGAGTAAATCTCAGAGTGGAATCACTTTTCTGACAATAAATTATAAATTATGCACTGCTTGTGTTTGAATTCAGAAAGGCTTTCATATCTCTTCCATTAACTCGGATTAAGATTTCATACTGATGCTGGGGAGAATGCTAGCAATATCCCCGTCTCATTTCAATGAAATTTTTATTAGTGCTTTTTTCTGTAGTACACTCCTATTGGGATGTCTGTGAATCTGAAGCTTGGCTTTGGACATGAACTCCCCTCAACCTGCCTGCCAGCGCCTCTGAAGGTTTCAATATTTTATGGGCTCGGGCTAACTCAGCCGTGAGATTCCAGCTGCAGAGATTTAACTCTAATGTAAAAATTGTGAACGGATGAAAACTGGGGTGTCATAAGTAATACATCTGTTCGAAGACATGCTGTGGTTATTATCCACAAAAAAAGAGGAAAAAAAACAGTGACTAATAAAAGAGAAGAAGAAACACACAGAAAGAAGCCATTTAAGAATGAACACTCTGCCCCGTGCTTCTTCTTTGTGTTTCCAAAATGAAAACCCCCAAAGCAATACTGATAAAATATATCAACCTTAATCTCTCAGTGCTTCCATTACCTCCTAATTGTGCACACTCTTTACCCCCTTTTGTGCGGCCATCAATAACACTGGTCCCCCCAATGTCATCCCTCTGAAGAAACTGGCATCACGCCACTTACATTTTATAGGCTAAACCTATTTATTTGAGCATCTTCCTTTTTCCTTCACATTGTCCTAACGGAGTTCAAAGCATTTGGAAAATCTGTCTATTCAGCTTGAGTGTCCCTGTGCACTCTTCCCCAGAACCGAGCGAGGTCAGATGAGATGGGTCTGATGAACTTTCTCTTTTCTTCCAACCCTGCAATCCATAGCTTTCTCCCCTGAGCAATATGTTGTCCAGTGTAGTCAAGACTGCTTGTAATGGCTCTGCTAACAATGCACTCTTTGTGCTGGATAAGGAAAGGAAAAAGCCTCATGCCAGGGGGCAAGAGGCAGAAGAAACACTTTTAGTGCCTTCTTATATATCTTTTTTTTTTTTTCCATTATACAAGTGGGTTCTGCTGGAAATATTTGTCTTGACAGTAGTTTAGCATTCCTCCCCACTCCACTGCCCTCCATGAAAGATTAAACTATTGAAATTGTAATAAGAACAGATGTCACAGTCTTTTGTGGTGCTGGATCTCTAATGTCCTCAACCAACATTTTTTTTAACAATCCTGTTTGTTAGATGATGTATTAAAATGTCTTGCATAGAAATTCATCTACAGCCACCATCAAAAGTGCGAGAACACAGCGGAGGTTTCTCTCACACTGTATTTATTGCTTTTTATTACCAATAACAACATCACTCCTCTGGGAGCTCAAGGGTAAGTATGCCCCCTAGCACTCCAGCCCCTTTAGAGACACAGGATACAGGACTGAATACGATCCTTCCACCGTTCCAACTACAAAACTACAAGTGTTTATTTTTCTCTCCTTCAACTTCAACCGCATTTATTATCAGCAGATGGGAAGAATAGATCAATGAGGTCAGTGACTGTGAACAAACCAGCTAAACATCAGCCAAATAACAGAAAATTATCATAGGAAGGCATTCATCAAAATGAATGATGCAGAATGTCTCTCAAACAAAGATATGACTTGTTAAATGTTATTTTTGTTATCATTCTCATGTTGTCGGGTGCAAGGGACAGGGGCCTTTCCCAGCTGTTGTAGGATGAGAGAGGGGTTCATCTGTGGACAGGCTGCCAGTCCATCCAAAACCAAAAAACATGAAAAATTATACATTTGTAGTTTGATGGTTTGAAGGGTATAGCTCCAGGCATTGTGACCATAAGCAGGAAAGTGTCAGCTCCAGTAGTCTGCAGTGTTTATTAATAACTAAAGAGAGGCCATCTTCACAGGTAAGCAATATATTATGTAAAAAAGTTACAACTCCCAAATTATTAGATCTATTTTTACCACTTGTATTAATTGTACACCAAAGCCAGAGCTATGGTGCTATGTAATTAGAATGATGGCAGCATATAAAAAGACAGGGGGAGACACGGAGGCCGAGCAAGTAAATGTCCAGGTCACTGTGTAAACCCAGCTGATTGTCTGGGACACTCTTGTTATCTAAAAGTCATTTCCATCATTAACACAAAAGGACACACATCTCCTCTGGGAGTAGACAGACAGCTCCGGGGTTAAAAGGCACATGCTGAACTATCAATATCTTCCACTAATTGTATGCTTTGTAATTAGAAGCATAATCAATTATGAAATCGTTTGTTCTGCCGTTGTGACAAGGCAACAATGGGCTGTGACTAAATCTGCATACAATAAAACACGCCATAAGGAGTTCAGAGCAGCCCCCTGAACGGGACTGCAGACTGTCACATGGGTAAAACGCATTTACATTTTCCAACGGAGGCGTAACGCTCCTCTGACAGGGAAGAACTTGATTATTTGACCTCTACATCGTTGAACTGCAACTGATGCGCTTAATCGTCAGCTGTCACTTCCTATCTTAATTAATCCTAATAGACTATTGATGCGACACAACTGTTGGGCTTTATAATTAGTATTACAATTTAGACCGGATAATCTAACAGGGCAGTCCAATTACTCCGGAGGAAATAGGAAGCTGTGAGGCTATAATTATGAAACAGTCAGTGCACAAAGAAAAAAAAAATTAAGAGCTTTTTTTTTTTTTTTTTTAAAAGAGAAGTCCATGCATACATCAGACAGTGGATGACAAAACACTAGTTCTTCTAATCTCATCAGCCATTCATCATATGAGAGGTAACTAATTGAATTGATTGCTGCTATCAATAGCAAACAAATCTGTTGAGTTGTCCATGCTCATATAATCTGACCTGATTCCATCAGCTGTCAGTATCTGTGAGAAAGCTGCCACGCTATGCTTTCCTAAATCTGTCAAACCGGGGCATTTACATGTCTTTGAGTTTCCATGTTGATAGGGCAATTAATAAAATATATGTTAATAGGAGCTTAATTGTTTTACAACGGCGCTTTGACAGGGCTGAGGGAGAGATTTGTCAGCGATATGAAATGCATGGCTACTCTGAGCAGCGCAGCCCTCAGCCTAACATATGGCCTCCTTTCCAGGCTTAAACTGTACCACATAATAGGAGCCTGCTGTTTATTTTTCAAACATTAGTGATGTCACTACTCCTTTTGTCTCCTCAAGACAATAGCTGCTGTCTGCCTCACAAGCAAGACAGCACCCCCCCCCCCCAACCCTACCACCCTCTCCTCCAAGCTAAAGAATGATGTTTGAAGAATAATACTAACACTACTACTACTACTATTAAAAACAATTATAATAATTAATCCCTGGAAGCTTCTTCACATCTCAATCATACATGCAGTGGATAATATCTAAATTCATAGACGGTTCTTTGAAACTAATTTGTCATGTTTGCAAAACAACCATTATAGATCAATTCAACAATAACCAAACTGGATCAAATATTTAATATTAAATTCTAAATGTTGTTTTCTTAGGAATATTTCATCAAACATTAAAAAATAATGTGGTGTAACTACATCCAAATACATTATACTCAGTGACATCACCAGCGATGGTTTGTGTTTCATTTTTAAGAAATTATATCGGTAAGTTTCAATAAGAAAAAACAATAAAACAACAAACAAACCAAAAAAGTCAATTTTTCAGTTTTTGATTTTTAAAAAAAAAAATCGGAATAACATAGTTAAAATTTTTACTACTTTACAAGAAAATCACTCATTTAACAGCAGCTCTGAAATGTTTTCAGTCGTGCCAGATCCGTGTGTGAGTGCAGAATGATGCCAAGTGATTCATACACAAATGACCTGAGGGAGGCGGCAGTGCAGTGAACAAATGTGAGCACAGCGCCTCACACTCTCAGTGAGCTTTAAAGGCCATTTACATAGTGAAATCTAATTACCTTCAGCTTTATGAGAGTATTTGATCTCAATCTTAAACAGAGCAGAATGTATTATTAAGAAATTAAAAACAGACAGGGTGAGGGGGGGGGGGTACTTTTCTCAGATGAAGGTGGCTTACTGAACAGAGGAATCAGCTTGTACACAATTCAGCACTCTCATTTTAATTATTTTCCAGCACAGATGAAAAGGGAAGAACAGTGAATTTTTTTGTGTCCCGAGAGACAATGTGGGCTTTAGGGACCTGAAAGCCAAAAAAAAAAAAAAGAAAGAAAGAAAGGGAACTTGGCTGAATAGTTTGTGCTTCAGATAAAATCAGATGTTGTCTGTGTTGCTCTGGTGTCTGCTGTTCTTGTCATCAAATGTGAACATACTTGTCGTTATTGCACCACACATGGCATGCCCTGTAGGTGTCCAGAGGAATTCTTAGCATTAAGAACAACAGGTCATTATTTTTCTGTTCTGACCAGAAATATATAGAAAGTATTATTCACTGAAGGTCACAAAAATTAGGATGACACATCAAGAATAAAATGACAGAGATTAAAACTTGACAAACTGCAGCGTTAAATGCATGCTTTAACCATGCTTTAATCTACAAATGCTTAAATTGAAAACACAGACACACACATACATATATATATATATATGTGTGTGTGTGTGTGTATATATATATATATATATATATATATATATATATATATATATATATATATATATATATATATATATATATATATATATATAAAATTGTCCATATTACTATATATGCATAATAACATGTGTGTTTGTGTAAAACTATAGAGGTTTTAATATTTAATAATATCAAGTATTGGATATTGTGCATATTTCTTACTCATTAATATAACATCAGTGTTGCCATTATTTATATAAAAGTACAGTTTTCCACATGACCACTTTATGTTGTTCTCTCCAGTCCTGCTAATACTCCAATAAGCATGCAGAACGAGGTCATGAACATATATGTATTGTCCTGCGGAAGCATGCAATGCTATTGTTTTGCTTTTCTGTTAGTGTTGTAGAGTCCATGGGTATGAATTATGAATTGCTTCTCATCAGCGCTTGTAAGCTGGTAGGCAATCCGGAGCTTTGTACGCGTAGTTACAGGATGTAATTTTCACAATCCATTCAGGTGTTTTGGTCTGACACGATGACTGCACCGTTTCAGATAATATGCAGTCAGTGATCTCTTATTTAAACAGATTGCTCCACGTGGTTACAAGCATGTTTCCATGTGTACTGTGTATGCATGCATGCCTGTCTCTTTGGACATTTACACTGCACATCCCCGTTTTTTTACGTTAACGTACTTCCGGATCACAGACTTGTTGGCAGAAGGTTTTTTTTTCTTTTTTTCCTTTACTCAAGGATAATCGTAGTGCTTCTAACTCGCAACAATTTTGTGACACAAAATTATAGGTAATTGAAAATTACTGTGCTCTTTCAGTTCTTTGTTCCTGGTCTGACAGAAATTGTATATAATCATTGCCACTTTTTTGGATTTTTTTCTAGCTTTGACCTTTAGTGTGCAGTAAGACAGAAAATGATAGGAAACTGATTTTCTGCCTGAGCCTCGACCCCATCTCAAGCAAAGACTCTCAGAACTGAGAACATGCTGATGTGACCACTACTATGAGTACAAGTAATAGTTTTCCAGCAGTATTTGTGTTACATTGCTCTAATCGTAATTTACTACAATTAATGTTTCAGATTAGACATGCTAACTTAAGCATAAAATTATCAAATTGGCAGTCTTATGAAAAATGTGTTTAAATGCTGATGATTCCCCCTTTACAAGAAGAAGCACATCTCTATGCACTTTTATTTTCCAGTCTTAAGACATTTACTATATATCAAAATGAAGATCAAAATGAAATCTCAAAAGCTTTTCTCTACTTCTGAGTGTGTAGTCGTGTTTTTCTGAGGGCCCAGCAGGGATTCAGAACAAAATAACATTTGTAAGAACCTATGGATTTGTTGTATGGTGGATGTTAGCCATCAGAGCAGAGTATTGTGAAGCCAGCATGCTCTGAGATCTAATGGCTTCACGAGGGAGAACAATCAGGATGACTTCACCGTATCATCCAGGGTGCTAGTAAGCTGCAAGTGAGTGCAGCCAGCCCCTCTGCTACTCCCTCGTAAAAACACGAGGTTTGCTCCTTTACAATAATCAGGACTGAGATCTAAAGTCACGATAGGGAGCAGTGTTGTTCCCCTGGTCCATCTACAGACGCAACATGTGGTACGCAGCTCATTTCCTTCCCTTCCCGTGGTTTCTTAGAGGCTTTTTCAAGCAGCCCATGAATACCGATTCTGAAACTAAGATGGATAGACGGATCTCACCAGTCCCACCAATACAACTCACTTCTCAGGCTTTTGCCACACAGTCAGTCTTGAGTTAATATGGTTGAAAAAAAAAAAAAAAACCTAAAAAAATGTGCTCAGTGGGGAAAGTTGTACAGAATTTGATTACTCACACAAGCACATCTAAACATCACGTTGGTACATTACCATTTGTGATTTGTGGTTAAGTACTGTACTGATTAAAATTTGTTTTAATTAATCAATAAAGTAACATAATAAAAAGTGGTGTTGATTTGAGTTATGCGTTTCTGGGGTGTCACAGCAGTGCTTAACTTTTTATAACACGAGGAGTGAAGGAATGAATACAGTTGAAGGAGTTTTCCTGAATTTGATGAGACTTTTGTATATTTTAGTGGTCCTCTTCCCATCTCTCCTACCAGCGGATGACCTTTAACTCAGGCAGCTAATAATGTTTTTCATTAATGACCCATTCAGTCCACATTATGAAGAATTACAGCCTACTTATCAAAAAGGAAAAAAAACAAAAAAAAAAAGCTGTCAAACTGCGATATTTAAAGCAAAGAGACTGAAAGTAGACTTTAAATGTTAATCATTTTATCTGTGCAACCTGGGGCCTGCCTCCACCTGTGAATCTGAAGCTTAAAAGGATCTAGGCTAAGACTTGCTTGCACATTACTTTTTTTTTTTTTTTTTTTTTTTTCAAGCTGCAGAAAATCCAATTATTAGCAACAACCCAATTACTTTCCCCTCAGACTCAGCGGCTCAAATCCAAGGTTGGCTTTCCGGATTAGTAAGGTTTACTGATAGACTCCTAAAAAAGGAAGCAACAATATCAAATTTCCTGGCCGCCTGTGCTCTTCCGGGATTTGGAGTCAGAGGTTGACACGATCATTGACGTGGGATAATAACAGAATAAGAGGAAGGAATGAAGGAAGGTGATGGAGGAGAAGCAGTCTCTGGACAGTAGATCACAGCTATTTAAGGTCAAAAGTGCAAGTAGGGCCATCAGTGTAGACCTCGCCACAAATAAAGTCATATTGACTTTGCAACCGTACTTAATGCTGGGAGTTACTTAACTCATAAAGCATTGCAGTATTTGTGAGTCAGTTAGAGGGGCTGGATGAAGTGCATGGTTTTTCTGTCGCTCTAAACTGAGGAATTATACGGGGCACTTACCTCTGACCTGTGAAACCCTGAGAGGAGGTCTAACATCTGCAGGGGATTCTCTCTGATTGTCAACACTGTCAATTACTTGCTGTACTGATAAGAAAAAAAATAAATAAAAAAAAAAAAAAAAAAAAAAAAATATATATATCTATATATATATATATAAGCAAAGGCACAGTATCACTGGGATAGAAATAACAATTATATTTTTTCAAGCATTATAGCTTACCTGTACTTTCGTCAAAGTGGGTCAAAAAGTAGCCGGAAATAAATTACTCATTAAAAGAAACACTTCAATCTTTCAAATAAGGATCCATGAATGATATGCACCGCCTGCTAAATTTGCAAATATCCCCTCTAAAAGCTCTGTAAGCTCCATCAGACTGATAGGAGTGGACAGCTACCTAATATAGTCTATTCAGAATTCTCCATTTGTGACTGTGGAGGGCAAGTGAAGTCCTTTGGCAATAATTTACCACAAGGTATGCCGCTCTGTATTAATGTGAAAAGATTCAAATTAACACCCACCCCCATATCATTTGGTGCAGAATCATATTGCACTAAAGCTAACAGTTACCTTTATTATTGCCTAATTAACCTGCTAATAGCCATGTCCTCACTGCTTTGTCTCTTTAATTATCTGGCAGCTTCACCACATTGCGACTAAGATTACATCTGAGCCAGTCAGCTTTCTGTCCCATCACCTTTCATGAGCTCAATTTCTATTGGCTTTATTCTAAAAGACACTGATTAATTATCTGCTATTTTCATCCCTAAAGAACAGAGTATTCTGTGGTGAGGATATTACTCTCTGCAGATTTTATCTTTTGACTTATAGCCGAGCAGAGCTGCAGGTTGCACAATTCCATGCAGTGGAGACGGAGACAGTCAGTTGGACGTATAACCACTAGATGTCCTTTGCAGTAGAGTGAACACGACTGACTAAGGCTGGTCTCTACACTGGAGAAAAGCCAATAAAAAAGCAAGAGTCATAGCATGTTAGTCATTCGGATGCAACGCTGTCATTAATTGTACCAGCAGCCGAGTGTGAAGGCTCTGATTCACAGCCAGTGCATCGTGCAAACATTTTTGATCACTCAGCAAAACTTAATTTATATGCAACAGCATTTTACTTGACTTTGAAACTTAGTACTCATTAATTGGAAAGGGATGTAAACTTTCCACTTTTTTGTCAATGAATGCTTTATACAAGCTTGCTTATTTTCAACTGTTCTCATTTAATATTAATTTTAAAAAATTACATGTTTTTTTATGAATCATGCAATATATTTTTATATTTACATTTCAGCATTCATGAAAATGTTAGTAGTTCTAAACTTTTTGTAGGTATGGAAAAAAAATCTAATGCCTTCAACCATATGAAGAGCTCGTGTAAATGAGGACTGCACATAAATATTGTTATCCATGCTCAGTAAATACAGTCATGGAAAAAATTATTAGACCACCATTTTTTCTTCACTTTCTTGTTCATTTTAATACCTGGTACCACTAAACGTCATCATGTGACTAAAACAGACAGAAAAGAAAACACTGAATGCATAAAAGCAGTGTTTTGGCAGTACAACGCCATAGCTATTGATGTAAAAACTTAAGTGATTTAGGTTATAATCAAGAAAACCATGGAAAATGGTAAGATATCAGCTCTTAAATAAAACTCTTATGAGCAATCTTTGTGGTTATCCTTATGTTTGTCCAAACAAATGTACCTTTAGTTGTACCAGGCATTAAAATGAACAAGAAACTGAAGAAAACAAGGGTGGTCTAATAATTTTTTCCATGACTGTATCTGCATTAAGTTCTGGTCACACAGGGAAAGGAAGATCTCAGGTCTCACGGAGAGCATTTCAAGAGTGGAACATTTGCCAGTGTTGCCTTTTTGGCTGGATTTGTGAGATTACAATTTACCCAAAGGTTTAAAAATCACGTGGATCACACAGTGGTCTACACCTGTATACCTCCTTAATATCCTGGTCAAAAACTCTACTGATGCCTCTCCTAGATACTTCCATACCTCCACAGGTTCATCCTCTTCAGTGCCCGTCACTTCAGCCTTACTAATCTTTGTTACCTCCTGGTCCACAGTGGTCACTTCTTCCACTTTTCATTCTCTTTCATTTTCCTCATCTATCAACTCTTCAAAGAATTATCTCCATGTTTCTATCACACTACTGGCATGTGTCATTGACTGTATGTGGCCTAACCATCGGTGAAACCACAGCCAGCTGAAACACACCACCAGTTAGCTGTTCTGCTTTGGCTGGCTTAGTTTCTGGTAACCCAGTGTGATAATTCATATGAAACTTTACTCATTTTGTCTGAATATCCTCATTTCAAGTGTTTCAACATCTGGAACAAACAAGTGCTCTCTAGAGGTTCCACAGTAAGCTTCCACAACGCAGCCTCCTGTCTCACAGCGCTCTGTGGTGGCGCTCCACAATGGGCCTTGACATCCTCACATGCAGCTCCACCACAGGACCTCCCACTGTGGGCATCTCTGCTGCAGTGCTTGGCACAACAATGGCAGAGCCCCGCTGTAGGCCTCAGTTTCCACTAGCTATCCCCTGGCTAAGATGTTGTTTCAGCAGCGACAGTTAAGAACAGCATAAGCACTGAGCATCTTTACCCTGTCTCTCTCATCTCAGTTTAAGATTGTCTTGGCTTCTATCTAAATCTTTACATAACTTTATTTTTTCATACTGCACAAAGAGAGCTTAGAAACCGGAGTCAAATTCCTTGTTTGTGTGCACAAACTTGGCCAATAAATCTGATTTTGATTCTCACCCCATAGTGTGAACATTGTCTTCTTTCTGTAGTCTCCTTCTTCTGCAGGTCCTACCATGGTGTTGATGGTTCCTACTGCAGCTGCTGCTCGGTTCCTTTCCCTGCATTCCTTCAGACGGACAGCACAGTAGTGCAGTGGTTAGCACTGGCGCTTCACAGGAAGAAGGTTTGGTTAGATCTCAGGTTAGTTGGGTCTTTCTGTGTGGAGCTTGCATGTTCTCCCACCCCAAAACCATGTGTTTAGGCTTACCGGTAATAATAAATCCCACCTGGGCTTCAACTACACTGCCTGGCCAAAAAAAAAAGTCACTCCCCTGGATTCAACTAAGCAAACAGGTACGAGCCTCCTACTGGATAATTACTGCATGGGTGATTATCTTTCAGCTGGCAACAAGTTATTTAACCCCAACTGGTGCAATGAGTTGCTTCTCATTTCCTAAACAACCATGTCAAAGACACGTCCTGTGGTCGTGGAAAAGATGTTAGTCTGTTTGAGAAGGGTCAAATCATTGGCATGTATTGGCATGCAGAGAAAACTTCTAAGGGGATTGCAGAAACTACCAAAATTGGGTTAAGAACGCATTTAAAAACTGGAAGGATAGTGGGGACCCATCGTCTTCAAGGAGGAAATGTGGCCGGGAAAAAATTCTCAATGATCGTGATCGGGGATCACTTAAACGTTTGGTGAAATCAAATCGAAGAAAAACAACAGTAGAACTCAGAGCTACATTTAATAGTGATAGTAAGAGCATTTCCACACACACAATGCGAAGGGAACTCAAGGGATTGGGACTGAACAGCTGTGTAGCCTTAAGAAAACCACTAATCAGTGAGACTAACCAGGAAAAAAGGCTTCAATTTGCTAGGGAGCATAAAGATTGGACTCTGGATCAATGGAAGAAGCTCATGTGGTCTGATGAGTCCAGATTGATCCTGTTCCAGAGTGATGGGAGCATCAGGGTAAGAAGAGAGGCAGATGAAGTGATGCTCCCATCATGCCTAGTGTCTACTGTACCAGCCTGTGGGGGCAGTGTTCTGATCTGGGGTTGCTGCAGTTGGTCAGGTCCAGGTTCAGCAACAGTATGAGCTCAAAGAATGAGGTCAGCTGACTACCTGAATATACTGAATGACCTGGTTATTACATCAATGGATTTATTCTTCCCTGATGGCACAGACATATTCCAAGATGACAATGCCAGGATTCATGGGGCTCAAATTGTGAAAGACTGGTTCAGGGACCATGAGGCATCAGTTTTTACACATGGATTGGCCACCACAGAGTCCAGACCTGAACCCCATTGAGAATCTTTGGGATGTGCTGGAGAAGGCTTTTTGCAGCAGTCAGACTCTACCATCATCAATGCAAGATCTTGGTGAAAAATTAATGCAACACTGGATGGAAATAAATCTTTTGACTTTGCAGAAGCTTATCGAAACAATGTCACAGCGAGTGTGTGCTAAAGCTAAAGCTAAAGGTGGTCCAATGAAATATTAGAGTGTATGACCTTTTTTTTTTGGCCGGGAAGTGTACATTCAATTCAATTTATTTCAATCCAAATTTATTTGTATAGTGTCTGTGTCAATGTCAATTGTCAATGTCAGTTGTCTCTAGGCGCTTTACAGAGACCCAGAACATGACCCCCGAGCAAATATCATTAACTAAAATTATAATATTAAATCCTAAACAAGGATGAACCATTACTGTGCCATCAAAATAAGGACATTAACCATAACATAATGTTATTATAGGAATAATTATAAAAAATATAAAAATAATAGGAGTCTACTAAAAAAAATATTGACTATCTAATTAATGGATATAGATGTGACAGAAAGCTGCCTGCAGCTTGTAAAAGTGCCTTGAATGGTTCCTGGACTAGAAAGGTGTCATATTATCGTGCTTGTGTTGTTGTAAAATATTACTATGATCTGTTAGGCCTTTATTCACAGCTCAGAAGTCAATATAGTGTTAGTGCTGAGTAGCTAAAGTGATGACAGCAATGGCTGGCTGATATAGTGAAAGGCACAGCCAATGGTTTGGCTAAATGTCGTCAAGCCATCTGATGTGTCAGCTCCATTGCTATAAGTAATTTTACCTGATGAGATACAAAAAAAAAATCTTTCTGTACCAACAGTGTGTGTAACACATGACACATTTTTATAATGTTGATGGGATTTTCAAAATCTGAGAACATGAGAATCCCATAGTCTGATGTGAGAATGTGAGAGTAGGTTGCATTGCATGATTCTCATGGAAAGTTTGTGAGACTTGGCAGCCCTGCTATCTTCTGGATTCCTGGAATTTATGTTACAAGTACCCCAGGCACACTGACTTACCTTTGTTTTTGTTTTTTTTGGCATGAACACTAGAAAACAGATGACAGCTCAGGATCTTCCATTGTTTTTCTGTGGCGCTGAAAGGTACTGATATCCAGTCTAGCTAGTACTAAACAGCCATTGTCTCATTGGTTTTCAAGGGGCTTAGCGCTAAAGGTCAAATTCAGCAGCCTTGTGTTTAACTTACAAATACTTGGAGAAGTGTTTCTGCATTACTATGAAACAGAATGCTCCTAATTTTGGCAACATCACAAAATAAAATAAAATAAATTTCCCCTCAGTATTGCTGGAAGCCAAACTAATGCTATCCAGAGTAACTACATGGTCATAATATCCTTGAGCGACTCACAGCCAAACACAACTTCGGTCTTAATGGAGTTTAATAGCAGGAAATTACAAGTCATGGAGACCTTGATATCTTTTATACATGCTTCTAGTCCTCCTCATTGATTGGTTTCATCTGGCTTCATGTCTAGATATAGTTGAGTATCATTTGCAGAGAAATAAAAATTTGTGAAATGCTTTCTAATAATGTTACCTAATAGAAGCATGTACCGTGTGGTGAAATCTATCAGTCTAAGTAAAGAGCAGAACCCTATGACCAGTTCTGTTGTGCGACTAAAAAAATGGATCATTTCTATTAAATGCAGTGCTGAAATCTAACAGACATTTACTGGAACAAATCCAAGGTCATTATGAGATCATTGGCAACTTTCATCAGTGTTACTTCTGAGTTATGATGTGATCTAAATCCTGACAGATCTTTTTTTTTTCTTCTGGAAAATAGTCACATAGTTCACATAAACGGGTGTTAAAGGATGGATGGATGGATGGATGGGCGAACACTTGTTTTATTCCTGCACCAACAAGCAATATTTTAAAAACTTTGGACACTGTCCATGATTATAACAAATCAGCTGAGCATTAAAAGCAGTAGTAAGAAATGTCCATCTCTGTCTGTTAATTTTTTTTTTTTTAAAGTGTCCCTAATTATGAAGTAGGAGCAAAATACTTCATTAGGATTTCCTTCATTAGTCCCTCAGATGTTTTTATACAACCTTGAAAATAAAACTGCCCTGATTTAGGAAGCGAATGACATGTCACTGTAAAAAAAAAAATGCTACATTTTATGATTGTTTCCCTCTAGACAAACAAGCAGGGGAGCATTTAAGTGACTCAACACAGCCAAGACTACGACAAGTGAATTTATGTGTTAAGTTGGTGTGCCCTTCCTTCCCCCACACTGTCTCAGAGGCCCAGTGCAGATAGCTGGTTCCATTAGGAATTTCAAGTCGAATTAAGGTGCTTGGGGAGGACACATTAACACATGTGCCGCTTCTGTAGTTAAATGTCAGAATGGGAATGAGGCCTGTGACTTTATATTCCATTAGCCACTGCCTCATGTTTCCCTGCTGTGTATCTAAATAAATAATCAAGACAGCCTCAAAAACATGAATCATCTTTTCACAATAATAGAAAATTAATGGCTCTGCTTGGGTAAGTAAATTACACCAAAAGCATCCCACAGCCTGAATCACTACTAAGAGATGATGACAAAGGATCCATTATAGGCAACAGCAAAAAGGAACTCAGTCGTCCAGAAGATTCAGAAATCTGAATAAAATGTTGGGGCTTTCAAGCATCTTACAATCACCTTGTATGAAAGTCTAATTCAGTTTGGCTTCTTATTAATTCATAAGCCATTAGTAACATATTTTTCAAACAAAAAGCTCCTGACAATAGAAAAAAAGTGTGTTTCAGATGGGCATGTGCAATTTACATTGAAGCACTGACAATTTAAAAGAAGTCTTAAAGAAATGGCTCAGCATAAGGTCCTGAAAGATGCAAAGAGCTACCCCATTTTATGGAGCATTAGACACATACAGTATATTTAAATACAGATAAAGTGTATTCTTGTCATATAGTAAGTGTCATGCTAAATCATGGACACAATCAACATTTTTTAAGATGAAAAAAGTTAGGCAAGAACAGAAGGTATGCTTTTCTAAGGCCACTCAGTGTTTCACTACCTCCATTGCTGTGGACTCAAGTATTGTTCATAAGAGTAAGACATGGTGCAAAATCTAAATCTACAAAAATGTAAAATCTAAGAGGAGGAGTAGTAAATATATTAGTAAAAGAATGCTGGAGATGGCTGCAGCTGGCATTAAGGGGAAAACCAAGGAGGAAAAATCTGTATGTGGTAAAACACAATCTGTTGGAATTTGAAGATGCAAAGAGACATCGTAAGATGGAAAAATAAAGATCCGCTGTGGCGACTCCTAAAGGTGTAAGCAGAAGATAAGCCATTCAGTAGAAAACTGGGGAACAAGAATTTAACAATAACATGTTTATGCAAGGGCCAGCAACTTAAAATAAGGTCATTCCATCAGTTTCATGTACTTTAGCATGCTATTAAACTCACAACAATGATGCCAGTGTGTTGAAAATATTTTTCAAGATTCATTTAACATTTTTGCCTTAGTTTTTAGCATGGTACGGAGGAAGTTTATTCTGAAAAATATTTTACATTAAAAAGAAAACCAAATTGTACAATTTAAGAATAATCTACACCTTCCTCTCTGTCAAAGGCTTGTGGGGTTTTTACTCACCTGACATGACAGAGACTTCACTGTGTTGTGCTACTAAGAATGACGTTTAGAGCTATGAGCCTCTACCAATAGTTAGATAACTCATCCCCACGTCTAAGTAGTTTCTCTAACATAAGGAGAACTGTACCTTACCCTACCAACCCGATTTTGCTAATATTTATCCTAATTTAAGCCCATTCTGTTTGAAACATTGTGAAACACAAGCAATTAATGCATGTATTTATTTTGTGTAGCTGTATTGACATCAGGGCAGCAGAGTGGCTTGGTGGTCAGCACTGTTCCCTCACAGCAAGAAGGTTCTTGGTTTGAACCTCGCCAGGTGTCATTCTGTGTGGAGTTTACATGTTCTCCCCGAGCTTGCGTGGGTTTCCTCCAAGTACTCCAGTTTCCTCCCACAGTCCAAAGACATGCATGTTAGGTTAACTGGTGGTTCTAAATTGCCCGTAGGAGTGATTGTTGGGTTGTTCGTCTATATGTGGTCCTGTGATGGACTGGTGACCAGTCCATAGTGTTCCCCTGGCTTTCCTCTCTTTCACCCGAAGAGAGCTGGGATAGGCTCCAGCAGATCCCTGTGACCCTGAAGAGGATTAATCGGGTATAGATAATGGATGGATGGATGTATTGACATCAAAAGGCTAATCCTCAGAATCGTAGACCCTGTTCAAACCATGCATTGAAATATGTCCAATCATAAGTGGCTAACACGTCTCCTTCAATGCAAGTTTTGAACACATTCCAAAACAGATTCAGATCCAATCACTCATTTGAAAGAACACTGGGACACTCAAGTCTCTTTGTAGTCTGAACATGAACATGTCCTAGGATGGATTCAGGGAATAATAAACCCTAAGAAACTAACGTCACTGGCGATGACTCGTTTCATTTTATATCCTCCTGACTACCAGGGAAAAAAATATTGCCCTATCAGTATTTCTTTTAATTTCCTCAATTATTAGGGAGGCATTGAGTATACTGCAAATATTTTTTTTTGAAAAAAAAGTTTTTGTTTTAAAGATATCATGTGTCCATTACAGTGGACATCGGAATGCCAATCATGTGAAACTAAGCCACGAAGATCAATCAATCTCAAAGAAAATATCTATCAAGATAAGAACTAAGACTGTTTCTGCAACAAAACAGAACATGAAGACTTAATTAATGCCAGATCAAAGAAGTGGAGAATTGCACACACTCCCCATTGTTGAGTGTTTTCTGTAGAAACTCAGTATCTGGTCGGCCATGTCTACGCCACCCATGTTGCTGTTGTACTCTGCAATTGCCACTGGTCTTGACACCTGAACAAATCGTTTGTCCTTCTTAGACCAGCTACTTCCTGTGTCCTGGGGCTCAATGTCACAGGCAGAGGTTGCCATGACCACTGGTTTACTGTCAAACCTAATAACAGGAAGTTCAGGAGGACATCATCTGACATCATCTTGGATGCCCCTCTTCCTTTCATTTTGAGGGTCTTATCCCCTGTAATGCTACAATCCTTTGGAATTCAGTTGCTCATAAGGGTTCTGGTTCCTGTCAGTCCCTTTACTATCAAGGTACCCAGGAGGTTGACAGTCACAAATAACCTGTCAAACAACAGGTGGGTTCCTCTGGGAACCGATTTCACCAAATGAGGAACAGCTTGTTCTCCAATGCCCCCATCCCTCTGTGACTCTGAAGGTGGCCTTGCGTTGGTAGAGCACAAAATCTAACACCATACCAGTTGGTGTGGCCAAGACAAGCACCTTGAGTCCAGTCGGGTATGGTTTGCCCTTTACATAGTAGGGAATGGGGCAGCGACCAATAAATGGAATCATTTGCTCATCAATGGGCAATTTTCCTGTTCTAACCAGACTTAGACATCCCTGCCTCACTTTGTCTAGGAGTGGCCTGACTTTCCACAGGGAGTCATTGCTTTTATCCTCATCTGACACAACAAGATCATTGACAGTCTTAATGGACTTTCTTAGATTGTAGAACTGATTTCTGGTCATGGATTCTGCCACTATTTGAACTCTGGTGTTTGAGGCCCAATACATCTGAATTTTTGGATAGACAGGACATGTAGACAGAAGTCCCAAAGACAGTCTTCAACTCTTCAGGAGTGGTGTTTTTCCCAGCTGCTGCCTCTGGTAATGAAAAGGAACATTGCTCTTATAAATGACACGTGTGTATTTGCATATAGAGCAGGAAGGTCAGGTCTGATCCCTCAAGACACATTTGGCTGCTCTTTGTGATGAGTTGAAGAGATTCTTCGGAATCATGGAGTTCATTTCTGATTCAGAAGAAAAAGTGCCAATGGAAAACCAAAGGCTATGAATTGGGAGCCAGCTTCAGCATTCTGGTTTCCAGCTTCTGGTCTGAGCTTCTGGTATGTGCTTGTGACATGACTGTCATGTTATTGTATCAGCATTGCAATAGCTGTGCACTGTTTGTTTGTGCATAGATCCACTTCTAGTCCAGTTGAGTGTTTTCAAGGTTAGGGTCAGGCTTGGAGAAACATGTGTTTCATTGTCCATCTTGACAATATATAGAACAGTTATTTACAATTTTCAGACAGTGTACATAATAAGAAAATTGCTAGGTAGGGAGGTAGCAAAGGCAGGTAGAAAAGTTTGGGTCAAAATCAGGTCCTACCTTTTATTCCATTTTAATTCCCCTTTATCTCCTCTGCCTGAATATAATGATTTCCGTAATGTCCTGCATCAGTTTAATACCACTCCAGATATGGACACCACAGGCGAGGCATGCTGAATTATAAATAGATTACTAATTGCTAGATTATTAATCAAAGAACTGAAAATTACAAGTATGATCTTTGATTGAGAAAACAAGAAAATAACCATGTTATTATTATTATCATCATTATTATTATTGTTATCATTACTTGATTTATTTACTTATTTTTCAACACGTAAGGGGTAAAAAGTGAGGTAATGGCATCAACGGATATGAGAAATAATTGTATCCTGGAGCAGGTGATAATAGCATCTCATTTCCCCACATAAACACTTCTCTCTCTCCCAGCACATAAATTATTAGCACAGATGCAATCTGCTGTTTACTTTTTGAGCATGATGAGCAAGCTGAGACATGTGAAGAGGCAAGGGGCCGGTCTAGGAGCCAGTACAGGTTACAGTGAGAGACTGGGTATGGGTAGCACCAGGGAAGCCATGAATAAGTCATACAAGTCCTGGACCTTACTCTGAAGGCCCAGAAGCTCTCACATGGAGCTTTTTCATCTGATAGCGCTGAAGTGTCCAGGATAGATGGCAGATTCAGATACATGCATGTTGATCTACCGTATGTTCATACAATGTGTTTCGAGTGCAGTTGCTTTGCTGATCACACAGTCATCTCCAGACATATGCAACATCCACTAAGTCTGTCCAAAGTTTTTCCTTTTGTTTTCATGTTTTTCAGGGTGAGCAGGATGACCGGCATGGTACCAGGGTGCCAAATGATTTTGTTTCCACTTCAAATATTAATTGCAATTAAACAATTAAGACCTAAGAGGCTGAAAGGCCAGGAGCCGGTATTTTTTACACATCTGAACAGACTGCAGGATGGTTCCACAGGGAATCCAAACATTGCTCTGGCATCTGTTTGCTGCCTTAGGTACTGACAGCAATGGCATATGTGAAAGGATTATAGAGAATAAGGTCAATGTGGTATGATATGAAACATTAAGAGTAAATTTTATACAAAATATGTCTATGTAATTTTAAGAATTTTCATAAATTATCCAAAAAGTCTTTGTTAAGGCCTCCCTTATTCAAGCCATTTGATAATGTCAGTACAGCACTTCGGTGTGTTTTAAACTAAATGGTATTAACAGAAAAAAAATTCAGTCATGGATTGTTTTCACTGAAATACCAATCTGAGATGCTGAAGGATTTTTTTTTTTTAAATCTTTTTATTTATTTTGGCTCTCTGGATGGCCTTTCGGGGTCTGCATTGAAACACTGGGCAGCAGCGATGAGATATTTGGCATTTTCAGGTAGGAAAAAGTCCAAGCTGGCCTTACTCTCAGAAATAACACAAGTTCTTAAACTATTGACTGCACTGAAGCAGTAGACTTCAAAAGGTCCTTCTGACCTGTTTGCTGAGAACCCTCAAACAAGGTTTTCTTCTCCTTCTTTCCCTCCCCACTACTATGCGTTTCATTATTAATATGTTTTTTCTCAAGTTTCTCTCTGACCCAGGACATTAAATAAAACATTGTATGGTTCATGAAAGATTATGAAAGAGCAGAACGTAAGCAGCAGGAGGTGTAAACTCAGCACAATTCATTCTGGTATATAATGTCAATGCCAGCAACCCCCCTCACCCTACCTCCATGCCCTGCAGGCATATTGGCGGAACTACCAATGGATACTAAGCTTTTTCCGACAAAGCTACGAAGATAAAGTATCTTCCTTTTATCCCTTCTGCAAATCAATTCTGGGCCTTACAGCAAAATCCCATAAAATAACTTCAAACACCACTACTTACTCCAAAAATTTGTATTATGGCTATATCTCTTTGAACCCTTACCAGTGAAGTTTTGGAGGAAAATGATTTAAGTGTTATCTGCTAAGACATCAGCATGTCTGCACTTCACCTCAGTTTTTCTTCACATGTCAACCTGAACCTTATGTTTCTTTCCTTGTGTTTGGTTTTTGATTGCTTCTAACCATCTCGGCCTGGTGATAAATACAAATGCTGCTTGTAAACTTAATGGCTTCTGTAAGTGCATACAAGCTGGTATGAAACCCTGCTAGTGCTTTGCGCACACTCAGCTCCTGAAATATTCATCCCCTTCACTGCACTTCAACAATATGATGTAAAGTGGGGCTGATAAGACTGGTAACTCAAAAGCAGGGTGTCAATGTGTGTACTGAAGCAGAGAGTGGCTGCTCAATTAGATGAAATCAGAAAGGAAGACGTTCAGGGAGACAAACAGACAGATACCTAAAAGATCTATATTTTATCACTATACTTACTACTATTACTACTATATATTATTATTATTATTATTATTATGATTATTATGATTATTATTATTATTATTATGCTTTGAGAAAAAAGTAAAAAAAAAAGAGTTCTCTTAATCAATATATTTGAAAGACAAATGGGGAAAAATTAAAACAACTGTATTTCCCGCGTTATATCTTAAAGCCAAATCCGCAAAACTATACAACTGCTCCTCTGCTGACATGCAGACTGAGCTGTGTTCTTATGTTTAGATTGGGAAGCAGTACAAATGTAACCCAGAACTGCAGTTAATAGGACCCCCACCCCCACCTCCATCTTAACGACAACAACTTATGCAGCTTGTAAAGGCGATCTAACAATTGAGTGCATCATCACACTGTTTGACTGGGCTGCTTTGGCATCAATAAAAAACACAGATCCAAAATTTAATATTAACAGAAAAGAGGAGACATATGATGCCAAAAATAGTTCTACTGTTCTATATGAAGGATAAAATATGAGTGACGGAGAAATTTCCCTGTTGGAAGTCCCTAAATTATTCTATTTACTTGACAGTATGAGTATTTTACACCAGCACAAATAAACTACGTCACATTCATTTTTCATTTAACCCATTAATTTGCACCTACATACATATTTATACATATCCATCCACTTTCACTTCTAAGGTTCTATGGCATTAGTACTTAATGACAATCATCCCATTCTTGTCAGTTGTTAAAATTAGGTATATTTAACCCCAGATGATAATTCCACCATGTCATTGTTTATTTATCAAAAACTAAGAAAATGAAGTACAGAATTACTGCTTCCATGGAAATTAAAAGGGTAAATAGCAGCCAACTGCTGCTAATCAAAGATACACTTGAATAAATCAATCTGTATTAAGTGTCATCACTTTGTTAAAAGCAGAGCTTTGTGGCCCACAGCATCCAGGCAGCTGTTAACACAATGGCCATAGATGAAAGACAGTGATGAAAGCAGTTTTTGTTGCCCATCAGTCTGGGAATCTAGGAATTCTAAGTTGCAAACAAACAAGGAATCCATTATTCTACTGTAAATAAATAAATAAATAAATGTTTATGAAAGGAAACATTCAAGACAGTTGCAAGTCTTCCCAGTGATAGACATCCTAGCAAGTTCATCCCAAGGTCAGGACATGGATGTTCAGAGAATCTGGCAAAAAAAAACCCCAAACGCTACATCTCAGACCTCAGTTAACATCTAAAACTTCAAAGCTTTAGACAGCACATTAAAAAACAAACAAACAAACAAACAAACAAACAAACAAACAAACGCTGTTCTTCAGAAAAACTAGCCTGACAGCATGACATAACTTTGCAGAGCTGCATCTGAACAAACCGTGGGTTTTCTGGCACAATGTTCCTTTGTACAGACAACAACAACGTAAAGATGGCCATAAAGCACAGCAAACAGCATAGAGATCTCATACGAGCTGATGTGCACAGCGGTGGAGAGATGATGATTTGCTTTGATTTACAGTCACATGACATGGGCACCTTGACTCACTGAGTCGACAAATAATTTCTCTATGTACCACGTATATGTTTGTATTTCAGAGTCAAGCTTGAGGCCATCTATAAAACAACTCAAACCTCGGCAGGATCAACATTGAGCTAAATTAATGAGCATCACTTTAGCTATTAATAAGCTAAAATTATGACGTTGTTAATATAACTATAATATGAAGCACGCAAGCAAATCTGCAGGCTCCAACCCCAAGCCCATTACAATATGCAAACTGTAATGGGTCCTGAAAGGTGCTGACCTGCTTGTTGAGGTGGGCCAGTAAGAGTCTCTCCAGTCTCTCTCTTTTTAACAGCTGTCTACGAAAGATTTGGGAAGTGAAGAGACCAGTTGCTGGAGTTTTAGGAGAGGAATATTGTCCCATTCTTGTCTGATGCAGGATTTTAGTTGTGTTGGGCCACACACCATGTGCATGGTTTTCTGAGACTAAGGAGAACAAAGGAAATAATAAAACTCAAATCCCCAGCATGCCCGGCGATTTCAGTTTCACACCAAGGTGTGAAAAGTGATGTCACATTCTCTGACTGTCCAAGGACCATCTCCTCACAACAGGGATCCCCAACGAAGGCGGATCGCATGGCTGCAGTTTAAATACCGGCTCCCTCCTCCCACTCTCTCTCTCTGACCTCCACTACCAGAAGCTGCATATCTCTCTCTGGCCTGCTCCAGCAAGGTAAAATAGCCAAAGGCCTGCATTTCCCTGGCGACCTGTCTGCAGATCCCTCTGGTTGTCCGACGACAACCACACGCCTTGTCCGATCGTGACGCGGCTATAGAGTGATCCGTGACCTATGGAAGAAACGACGCGTAGGAATCACCCGTGCGCCTCGGACGCGTGACCGGCCTCAGACGAACCGGGAAGGAAGACAGCCTGGCTGCCGTTGCGGCGCAATGCCGCATCTCTACGTTAACCACGTAGAGAGAGAAAGAGGAGGAGAACCGCTCCTGGATACCAGCGGAGCGTACGTTCAATCCTGCCCTATGCTACCGATCCTGGGTCATCAATCCAGTTCTACGGACTTCACAACGCCATCAATCGCTTCTGGAGCGATCCACGTAAGAAGCCTTTGTGTCTGGGCAGAGCTTAGTTTACTGTTGTTTGCGAATTCCATTTTCTTGTGTGTCACACATGCTTAGAACCAGACCATCGGTCCCGCCGTAACTGAATTTCATTTATGTGTTTTTTTATTGCAAAAAGCAACTCCACTCTCTGTTTCCCAGTTCAAAATCAGAGCAGCTTGCTGAAGTGACTTCACATGGCTGCATCTGTGGGAAAACAACAAAGTTGCTGTTGCTAGTCGCTAAGAACATTCTAGCTTTATTGATTTTATTCTGTCTTTTTTTCCTTTCTGTCTTTTACTGACAACCTTCCATTAGTCGGAAGCCATCTTGGTAAGGGACGAGAGCACCGCATGACCTCGTCCGCCATCTTGGTAAGGGAGGAGAGCGCCCTGTGACCTCGTCCACCATCTTGGAAATCCTCCTTACAGTATTAAACCATCTTAGTTTATCACACACACTCACACACACACCCCTCAGCATACATGTTATACATATATACATGTTGACACTCTTTTCCATTTAATGTTTATTTGCTTATGTTAGTTAAGTCGTCTTTTAGTTAGTAGATATCAGGATCTTGATTCAAGTGTTTGTTCATTTTAATACTTGCGTTAATAAATTCTGATATATTCTAATGAGAGAAGTTGTTTGTGGTTATTTTACACAGTTTTGTAACATTTGCTGGTTGAAGAGGTCTGTGCTCGGACTCACACCTTCTCTGTTGCTCTATAGCGCCACACCTGGTCACAGGCTGGTATGCATAGACCAACAGCCACTTTGATACTGATTGTGCCATTTAGTCCTTTTTCCTGATTTATCAGGTGGTGCCCCGTTTCAATTTATTAACTTTTTTAATACCCTTTTGGTTATTAGCAGCTGTCTATCAAGACAGTTGGTAATAACCCCCTTTTATGACTAAATGAGCATGTTTTACGTTCTATTGCACAACATCTGCTTAACAGATTTTTTTTCTTAATGATGCTCTGTGGTAATTGAGTGTGTGTAAATCCATTCAATCCACACGGAGGCAGAGAAACTGTTCTTTACTTGAGAAATCGGGCAACAAAAAGCATCTTAACAAACTGGGATGTCCCCTACTAAAAAGATCCCTAGTGGGACAACCCGTATTTAACTAAAGTTCTGTTCCCAATATATTCCACTATGTAACACTTCTTCCCCTTTAACTGTAAACATGTTATGGCACCAATTAAAAAGTTGTTCCTCTCTGTCTAAACTTGTTTGGAACTTAAAGTGCTTAGGCTGTTGCCTACTTAACAACAAACATTTTGTTTGTTTATTTATTTATTTATTTTAAACATAAGTTACCAGGTCAGTCTGTCTGGAGGCCTATGTGGCCTTGTTGATCTACTCAGTTCTGGTGTTCCCCTGAGCTGGGTTGGCCTGGGGGCCAACGTAGTACCCAGAGCAGCTGTTTGGACCAGTGGTGTGCTCGGAGCTGCTAGCTCTTCAGTTGTGACCTGGTCTTCTTCTGATGCCTGAGGCACTTCAGCTGAGCCTGAGGGGCTGAACGCACTGCCCTTGTGTACCCCCTGTCTACGCCCCTCTCCTCCTGCATTATAGCGATCACGTAGATGATCCTGGTGCCTCCGCACCTGCCTGCCATCTAACAACTCCACAATAAAGGACACAGGCCCTTGTCTGGTGCTGAATGGCAGCCAGGGCAGACCGGTAGCAAAGTTTTTGACATAAACATGATCACCTGGCTGAAAGAGCCTGCCTTTTGCATGCTCGTCCCGCCTCAGCTTTTGTTTGTCCTGCGACCGGACCACTCTCTCTCTGACTTCTGGATGAAGAAGATCGAGGTGAGACTTTGGCCTCCTCCCCAAGAGCATCTCTGCTGGGGATACCTCTGTCGTGGTATGTGGAGTAATCCAGTACTGGAAAAGGAAACGAGAGAGCTTGGTTTTCAGAGAATGTCCTGTCATTTTTCTCAATCCATCTTTCAGCGTTTCCACAGCTCGCTCTGCTAGTCCATTTGAGGCAAGGTGATAGGGGGCAGGGCAGACATGTCAGATCCCATTTTTCTCCATAAATTCTTTGAAAAGTTCACTGGTGAAAGTGGGACTATTGTTTGTCACCACTGTGTCTGGTAATCCATGTATGGCAAAACGATATGTACCTCGAGCCATTTCGAATGTGCATCCAGCAGCACCAAGAAGGTCTAGCCCATAAACGAACCGGCAAAATCCAGGTGGAGCCTGGACCAAGCACAGCCAGGCCACCTCCATGGGTGCAGTGGGGCCGACGCCGGCATCTTCTGGTTGCTTTGGCATTGTGACCATTTCTTGACCTTCTCTTCCAACACACTGTCCATCCCAGGCCACCATACGAATGACCTGGCCAGGCTTTTCATCCGAGAAACACCTCGTGTAGAGCATCCACTACCTGTGCCCGCCCTGGGAGGGCAACAATCACTCTGGAGCCCCAGAGGATACAGCCATCCAGAACACTCAGTTCTAACTCATGCTTTGCATATGGCTTGAATTTCTCCTGCTCTACTGCTACCGGCCAGCCCTGCATCACCACCTCTTCACTTGCGATAGCACTGGATCCCTGTCAGTCCATGTTTTGATCTGTTTTGCAGTCACCGGTGTGTTTGCCAGTCTGTCCATCAGAAAAACTGACTCTGGTGGGAAAACAGTGTGACCTGGCGTGTCGGGGAGTGGTAGGCGGCTGAAAGCATCAGCATTTGTATTTTCACTGCCTGCCCTATACACTATGTGGTACTGGTATGCTGACAGGGTTAGAACCCACCATTGGATTCTTGCAGAGGCCATGGAGGGAATGCCTTTTAGCTCACTAAACAGACCCTTTAAGGGCTTCTGGTCTGTGAAAATAGCAAAACGGCAGCCATAGAGGTATTGGTGAAAACGTTTCACAGCAAGGACTAAAGATAGTCCTTTCTTCTCTAATTGTGAGTACCCTTTTTCTGCTGCAGTCAGTGTACGTGATACATAGCTGATGGGCTTTTCAGTTCCATCCTCCAGTCGGTGTGAAAGGACCGCCCCAACACCGTAAGGGGACGCATCGCAAGACAGGATGACCTCCTTGGCAGGGTCAAAGTGCACCAGCAGTCGGTCTGAATGTAACGGTCTTTTAATCTGCTTGAATGCATCCACTTGGGCCTGCTGCCATTTCCACGAACTGTCTTAGTGCAGCAGCTGGCAGAGTGGAGCCAGCACAGTGGAGAGATCAGGTAAGAATTTACCGTAATAGTTTACTAAGCCCAGGAAGAATCTGATCTCTGCTACATTCTTCAGGCTTGAGGCCTTCTTTGTCGCCCTCACCTTCTCTTTCACTGGAGACAGCCCCTGAGCCGAAATCCGGTGGCCCAGGTATGTAACACTCTGAGTTTGGAAAACACACTTGCTGCGTTTAAGGCGCAGTCCCGCCTCAGACAGTCTCCTCAGTACCTGGTCGAGGTTTCGCAAATGCTCCTCCTCCGTACTTCCTGTGACCAATATGTCATCCAGGTACACGGCCACATGCGAAAGGTTTTGAAACAGGTTGTCCATCGTGCGTTGGAAGATGCCTGGGCTGGATGCGACATGCTCCAAATCTTCTGCTCGCTAAAGCCGCTACCCATTATGTCGACTCCCTTACTCACTTTGTAGATGTGGAAAAGGGCGTGTCTTTTGCCCTTTCTGCAAACTCGGTATCTAACGATCGCGGGTTGCGGGTGGTCTGACCACCCGCTACCCCCCAACCCGCATGTCGACGTGTTCAAGAGCGCGTCCACATGGCATTGATGCGTGTCCGCCTGGTCACATGTGGACGTGCACAAACGCCTCTACCTCTCGAATTAACTCTTGTATAAAAAGCGTGCTTTGGCCCCTGAGAAAATGGCAGAGATCGTCTTAAATGGCTTGCTCGCCAGTGAAACCATAGACGACCAGAGCGTGTTTACTGGCAGTGCACCGACTATCTGAGACTTTCAGGTAGCCAATAGGAATTGTCTGTGTAAAAATATTTTTATCTATATATCAGTGGGGAGGAGAGGAGGAGGCGGAAGGAAGAGGAGGAAGCTCTACAGCAGAGTCCCAGATGGGCTGCTCATGAGAGCTGCTCCGATCTGGATGAAAAGACGCTCCATAGCGGTTTGCGGATAGTGGTTTGCAGGTAGTACAGCCTGCTCTTAAAGGCAATGGCTACTGACACACTGATTGATTTAACAGGTGGAACGTCCTAACCACTCCTATGCATAATATAGCGGGTAGCGCAGGTGGGATAGCGGGTTTAGGGAAGGTGGAAGATTGCGTTCTTTGCGGGGGAACGCCCCTCTCGCTATCCGCTATCCTTAAATAGCAGCTTTAGGAGATCTGGCGGAAGATCGGGCCCTCATTCTCATGAGGCAAATGACTGAGTATAAATTATAATTTGGGGCTATGAAACCTGCTTTCTATAAGTAAACCCTGTAACCCTGTAAAGCTATATGTTTGCATCAGTCTACTTCTCTAAAGTCTTTGTGAATCAGTGGATGAAGTAAGCTGTCCAACTAGAAGGTTTTTGATTGATCTCCTACCCCAGATTGCCCTCTGACATGCTCACTAGGGTATCTTGTAGAAACAAAATGCTCCATACAGTATACAGACTACATGTATAATAAGAAATGCTGTTTGAGTGTGTTTAGTATTCTAAATACAAAATACTTTCTAAAGCAAGCCTAAACTAAGGATATGTATGTGCAAGCCATATATAATTGTAAGTTTTTCTGTTTTCCAGAATTACCTAAGAATCAGAAAAACAACTCATATCTACCTGTGTAATATAATTTATCTGCACCCTATATTGCTGATTGCTTGTCATTTTCCAATTTTAGCCAGTTAGTTCTGCCCAATGATCAATGATATTGATAAATCTGCTATAGATATTAATACCCAATGCCATACAAAAGCTAGAATGTTAGAAAATGTTAACAATAAAACTTTTAGAGCACATAGCCAGCTGCATCTATCATCTTTCACTGTTATAACAGTAATACCAGTGAAAAGTTGCTATGACTGTTATGAGGTTTGAGTTGTTTTAGATAATAAAAATTTGCTCCTCGATGGCCAATATACTAGTTACCGTTAGCCTAGCGCCCATTCGTGAAAATGAGCAACGTGCCGACTGTCTAATGCAAATAAGACAATATTTAAAAAAAATAAACTTCTTGCAGGAAATTGCAAGTGGCAAGTCTGTGCATGATTAAATCCTCAAGTATAAGAGCAACAACAAAGGAGCTGCTCATTATGATTAGCCTACAAAGAATGAATAAATTATTGTACTCTGAACTGTGTTGAACAACAATTACAAAAGATATGTTACCTTATTTAGATAAGTGTTATTTGCCATACACTGTTGTAAGCTGCACAAGTATTCACGAAAATGCATTTGAATAATTTAGTGTTCTTGCAAACTGCTCAGGGAGGCCAAGTGACAGTTTGTGCATTATCCTTTGATCAAGGATATAAGAGTACACTACTGGCTGCAAAAAAAAAAAAAAAAAAAAAAAAAAAAAAAGTCTATTTAGGCCAACAGAGATTCACAAATTCAACATGACAGAGCAACAGAGCAGTAAACATGTCCCAAATATTTATTTATTCCTTTTTTTTTTTTGTCACTGAATAGTATGAACAAGATGGGTAGGTGCACAATGTTAAGAAAAAGAGCTCTATCAAATAAAACATACCATCTGCTGGCGCTAGATTTAGTGACCCTGAAGTGAAAGCCCATATTCACAATGTTACCATCTTTTAGGGAATTAATTTATTCCCCCTTTTTTTGTGCACTTATACAAGGCAAGAATGATACAGATTCAAGCTTAGGGGGATTTGTATTCACAGAATCCATTTAGCTAACAAAAGATTTGGGGCCATCTGACTCATGACATGGTTGTGGTAAAAGCTCAGCTTTACAGTGTGACGATAATAATCAGTTTGAAAAAGCAACATATTTAACTTTCTCTCTAACAGGGTTGCATTAACAAAGGTTCCAGGAAGCATGAAATCCTCAAAGTGAACCAAATAAAATAAAAAAAAACTAACCTGTGATAGGCTTAACACGTTTGGACAAATCGTTGGATGTGAACCATATAGTTTCAATAAAGTCTATCCCACAATCAAATGCTTTGCGACCCATAAGCTGTGACACAGAAAACGTCACCCACTGCTCCAAAGTGCTTTGTCACTAAAGTTAAATGTAATGCAAAGCGATTCTTCATGCATTTGCTTCTCAATTATAGATAGTGATTGTAATTAGCTCAGATGGCACCCAAACATTCAGCTTCTGTTCAGTCCCATTACAAGTAAGAATGAAAAATGCATCGTGTGTGTGTATGCTTTATCAGAGCAACTCTCACTTAACCATTTTGACCCAAGGATTGCAGAAATTAAAACACAGTTTTCTGAAAAACATAGAGCTGTACACCAATGCCTTTTAATTTCACAGTCTCTAATAAAAAAATAAAAATAAAAAATACATAAAAAAATACGACAAACATTAAATAAAAACAATTGAGAAGTTAAACTTTACATTTATGTTGTAAATTGCTCCCTCAGTAGCTACAGAAACTCCAAAATGTTAAATGATCCTGTCAACCATGATTCTCCTGATTCTCTAAATTTTGTCTTGAGACTGGTTTTGTTTGCACATTTGTTGAATTCAGTGGAAGAGAACCTTATCCTACGATGATCTTCAACTGACTGGACAACACTTCACTTTGTGCTTCTCAACTGAAAGGGCACGAGGGTAGAAAAATCTCCATGACATCCCTGTGAGTGTATTGTTTGGAAAATAAATAGATAAATAGAAAATAATAAAATAAAATGAAATCAACTATTCAGTGTTTTGTAATAAAAATGCCTCATTCCCATTTCCTTCTGTATTTCACCCACTTTGCCTCCTGTAAATGAGGCTGGTTGGATCAAACGGGAGATGTAGATTGACTGTAACAGGGATTTGTGGGTAAATAAATACATGTTTAGCTCAGTGTAGTCTAGTCTGTGACCTTTGCCAGACAACTGCTGTCATTGTGACTTGTGTTACAAAGAAAACCTTTTCAGTGCATGTGTAACATATCTGAAAGTGATCACGTGAATATATAAATGCGAAAGCTTGATTTATCATAGTAAACAAAAAAAGTCCTTTTTCATCTGAGCCATGGTGTGCATCCTTAATATTTTGAGTAAAGAGGACTGGCAGGTTCATGCTGAGGCCTGTTTTGTGATTTGGTGACACTGATCTCTGCAATAAGATTGCACAAGTTTGTTTCAATGAAAAACTGGAGATAATTGTCTTGACTCTGGAATAGGGAGAAACCAAATCCCTGTGTGCATTCCATGACTGAACAACAGAAACCTGTTTTCAAGACATGCTGAAAAAGAGCTCATATGGAACTTTCTGAAACATCAGTCTCACGCTGAGGGTGTCAAAGAAATGTTGGACAGACTCACAACACACTGCACACAATGTGAACAGACCTGTGGCATCACTTTCAAATGCAATCAGAGCTCTGCAAAGAAATGAAAAGCATGCCTCATCTAGTGTGTTTTAGCTAAGCGTGTCACCTTTGATAATGTTATACGTGAAGGTTTGCTCAAAAGATGAATAAAACTGTGACCTGCTTTTACCGCAGGTAAAGAAAAAGAAACAAAGAGGAAGCAACCCAATATTTTAAACATACTCCAGCAAAGGGACAGGTGGTGCCTTTGATATTTGAATGAAAACAATCACTTCACTCACATTGACATGAGAGAAGTATGCTACTATGATTTATCATCAATCATATAGATAAGATTTTACCAAAACTAGCACGCTTCCTGTCATTGTTTCAACACCGCCTACACTGAAGCCAAAAAAAGCAGACAGCAAGAGAGTAAAAACGTAGCCATTTATGGGATGTCTTATACTCTGAGCACACGTCCCGTTTTCAGTCTGGATGTTTTCAGCTCTTAGATGTTATAAAAGCGCTGAAAAATGATTGCCAGAGACTCTACCACTTGCTGCTGTTTTCACAGAGTCTGGGGCACTTAGTGTCACCTGCCGCTCTCTGTTTTTAATTGAAACAATTTCCTAAGCTTTGTCTTGAAGCGTCATCACAGTCCCCGCTGAGTTTTGCAGAAAAGCTCTAAAGCAGTTGTGATGCTCAAAGGACGAGACCTATGTGTTGATCCACAGCTTGGGAAGACTTTCTGTGGTCCGCCATCGCTGCAGCTCCTGGCTCTACGGCTGACTCCAGGTTTTCTGTGACTGGGACATTTAGAGACTGAAGTGATACAGCTGCTGTAATCATATTGCAGGGGTGCAATCCCTTACCACTTAGAGAGAAAACAGCTGCTTAGAAGCACTTTGATATGAATAACCATGAAGGCATCATATCTATCCCCTACCTCCTGAGGTACGAACATGAGTACGAAAGCAACAGTCGGAGTGGACTGAAGGCTGAGGATTAACAATGACATGACATAAAGAAGGATCTGTCAGCACAGTGACATCTCGTTTCGCCTCCCATTGTCTGATTACCCAAACAGTAGCCCACCAATGGCAGGCATGATCACAGGAAGGCGGGATGAACACAACTGTCGGGCTTAGGCCGTAGAGCCAATTCTTACCATTTCTGCTCCATCAAACCAGATTCTAGTGGAAAAACAAGAGAGCAGAAGAAAGTGAGTTAGAAAGGGTGGAGGAGGAGAAAGAGTGAGGGAAAAGGACACATGGACAGCTTACAGGGGATACAAACCAAAAGATTATGGTAATCTTCCCTTCTTTGTCCCCTGCGAAATGTTTTCGTACTACGCCTTTTATCTGTGTAAGAAGGGATGTGAACCTCTTCAGTTAGTGACAGTGGGCACTTTCTGTGTGGTTTCTGGGTAATTAGCACCAGTAGCAGGCCCTTTCTTTTTCTCTGCTCAAGCTTATGGTCTTCTTAGGGACAGCAACAGGGGATTTTCCCCCTCCAACCCTCTGTCTGCTCTTAAGGAGCAATTCCCAGCACAGGGCAAGGCGCAACAACCATCTGTTAGCCCAAGGAGGATCAAAACCTCCAAGACTCTCACCACTACTGACAATCAAATGGACAGCTTAAGTTCAGACAGACAGGTGATTGAATTAATTAATCTGTTCAGGGTGAAACAGAGAGGTTTTCAATGGGCCGGTCAATGGATTGCTCATATGCTCTGTTCAGCTTTTGTCATCGTGTTCAAACTGTGAAAACAATTGACGTATGATCCTTTATTTTCTTATAAATCTTTTGAATCTTTATTCAAAAAGTGAGCAACTTTAATGATCTCCTATAACCACAAGTTAAATGGATCAGTTAAAAACCTGGTGATCTGTTTGCCGAAGTGTCAAACTCAGACTTCTTAACTTTTTAATTTCTCTCGGTGGTCAATTTTAGAGGGGGGTTGTTGACTGCTAATCTTTTTTCCCATGCGATGTGACAGATCCAAAGGGTAGATTGGCTGGTGGCACCACAAACACGCCTTTTCAATTCAAGATAGTACCAATACGAGATCTAAAAGAACACCCAAAGCTTATGCTCATCATACCAACTGGGGCTTTTCAACGAGGGGTCAAAGGTGGCCCTCAGATAAAGTGCTAGACAAGAGATCAGTGGGACTGGCCCTTCTACCCCTACTAAAAGCACACACGGTTAATAGTGATACATTACTTTATCAAAAGTGTTGGCACTCCTGTGAGAATTTGTCTTCTTTTTTCCTTTTATCCTTTGATGTTATTTTTTTGTCTTTTTTTTTTTTCCTTGAACATCACCTCCTCGCTCCACTCCAGTGGATGAAGCCTCTTTTTGTTGTGGTTCAAGCTACATCTCATTGTCTCTGTCACGGGTGCTTTGTCTTATCAAGACCCACTGCACCCACAGAAAGGCAAAGGGGGCTTCATCAAAGCTCGGGCGAGATGGACTCAACAACAGTGGATTAAGGTCTTCTGCATGATAAAGTCCCTACCTAGGGGTGGAATTAACTTAATATGTGAAAGAATGTTATTGAGAGGGAATAAAGTGCCAAAAAGCTCTGTCATTCTCTTCGTAATGTCCTAATCCAGCGCCTGACACAGAGACCTTAGTATGGAGTTTGTTAATCACAGAGATGCCCATCTGTATTCCCAGTCCTTTAAGCTATTTAAACTTCGCCTAAACTCAATTATTGTCCCTGGGAGACCAAAATGGCATATTAGGTTACGTGAAAAGCCGTTCAGACCAGGGTAGGGGGGAAGGAATCACAGCTTTAAAGTGAGGAGATGTCGACGCAGCCAATTTAAGTACAGCTAAACAGATTAAAGACAGAATCTATAGACCTGAAAAACAACGCGACAATGAGTTAAAGAGAGGAGAAATCTCACTTTCAAAGCGTCCTCTAAACTGTTAAGGAACTTAATCATTGAGGATCTTAGAGACTGCCTCGGCATATATTCCTCTATTTACAGCTCACACAGGGCTTAGATATCTTGGGTGGAAGCCATTCAAGGAATATAATGTGTTTATTATACCACAGTCATAGTTTTAATTAATTCACAAATCACATTTCCTGAATATAAGACGGGAAAAATATAGTTGTGGTCTCATATTTTATTCCTTTTTGTTTTTCGAAAGTACCAATAAAACTGAAACACTGTAGTTTCGAAAAGTTTTTTTTTTTCAGAACTACTCAGAACAGCCATACGAAGGAGTTGAGGTGAAATGCAGTTAAACAGAAGTAAAAAGTAGCAAAGTATTTTGGAACTTAAGTACAGTTGAGTAAATGAAGAAGAAAACTACCTTAAATCACTTCTTTTTTTTCCAGAAAATTAAATTATCTCTAGCATTATGGTATCAGATCACTTCAACTGCAGGTGTGGTAGTTGAAAAATGATGTAATGGGGCATTGACACAGCTCGATGGTCCTCCAACTTGCTGAGCGCTCACAAACAAATCAGATTCAATCTAACATGCAGAAAAACAGATGAACACAAATCCACGCAGCAACAGCTCTGTTACTTATCTAACCTAAATGCTCCTTCATTTCAGGCGCATGGTCAAGTGAAAGTGCAGCGGTTTACGCAAATGGACTTACTTTGTGGCGCATGATGAGGCTTTGGAATACAGACAGCGTCGCGCCTTGGAGTCAACCAAGTACTTAAATGGGAGTATTTGTGCGGCAAGTTGGAGAATCGGCCAGCCTTTGTAAAACCATTCATCCAAAACAGCCAAACGCACTCAACGCACTGAGAGGTGCTGCTCTTCTGTCCGAAAGACATGGTTTACATGTCCTCTCATGCAAGGGGAAAATAGCACAAGACAACGCAAAGGTCTTCCTGTGTGGAGAATGTGATACCACTCAATAAACTGTAACCATGAAAGTTAATAGGATTTGCCACACACTGATTTGCAAGTTTACTGAGAAGATAAGAAATGCAACTCATCCAAGTAATGCTGATATGAACTTATCAGAGGCTGCGTAGTGGCAGAAATGACCAAATTTGCCAATCGTGGAACATATATCACATCAATGAAACAGTTATGCTATCAAAAAGTTCTTTGCTCTCTCACATTCATTCAAAATTAGATTTCTGATAACTCAGATAACAGTGTCAAAATTATTGAAAACAATAGCTATGATTACATTAGTTTTATAGAATATTCCAATAAAACCAGGTCCAGGCTTGCCATCACACTGGAGCACTCATCTAGAGGAGAGGATGCTTCTGCTGACACGCTGTATGGAGACATTAACCTGGCCAGCCACTGAGCCAATGGTGAAAGCTCCTGAATAAAAAGGAGGACACGATTGTCACAGCCTGTTTGCTCTCTTTGCTTCTCTTGTCCGAGCCATAAGGCCCTCGCAGAGAAGAGGGGAAAATGCGCTCTGTCATGAAATAAGAAGTGGCCAAGATGTAAATGCATCAGTACAGGGAGCTAGTGCTAATTCTGCAGCAACATAGTTTCATTGTAACCTTTAAAAAATCCTTGGCTGTCACTAATAATTGAACCATAGGTTAATTTTATAGTTTTCAATTAGAAAAACCAGAGAGAGTACAGCTGTGTGAAAATGGGCTGTCTAACCCTTCCCTCCAGATAAACCTTAAAGCAAAAACACCACAGGCTATAACAGATATGCGTGTCTTCTTAATAGCTGAGAAAGTTTAATTCCTGTAAATAAAATGGTTATACCATGGGGCCTGGAGGGAAATCTACAGTTTCAAGTATAAATATTTCTTTGCACAACTGCTAATGCTGGAAACATCAAAATTCATGAAAAGATTAATATCTAATTTAGCTCAAGCGTCTTTGCTTAAACAGGTTTCAAAGTCTTACCTTTACTGCCAGTGAGGGCAAAAAAAGTCAGTCATTTCAAATAATTTCACATTTCACAACTTCAGCTGCTTATTATATTTGTCATTGTGATTGTAACACGCCCCACCCCCCCCCCAAAAAAAAAAAAAAAAATGGCGCTCCAGATTGTTTCAATGATCATGTCCACATGGACAAACTATTACCCTCTACCGTGGAGAAACCCTGACCCTTGGCATTCAATTTGTAATATCAAAGTGTAGATCTCCAGTCTTACAAACAGGAATCAGATCCAGGTATAACTCCAGCATGTACAGAACCAATGTCAAAGACTATGCAACACCGCAGCGCATCATGCTCCTGTTTCCACCGAGTTTTAGAACTTATGTGTCTGCTCTTGAGGACTGCAATTAAAGAGATGAAATTGGTTTTGAGGGCTGGACAGGGTAGAAAGTGGAACTAATGGAACAAAAGACATGACCTTAGGATAGTCAAGACAGAAAAGAAAGCACACATCTCTAACTGACCACTCACGCTCCATCAGAATCATATTTTTTCCACTTCACGCTTGGTTTGCCAATGAACCTTTCTCCCCTCTGTAAACAAAACACATATTTGCACAGAAAATTACATATACAAGGGGATGTATGCTTTACACTCAATGCTTTGGACACTGTGGCTTCTCCAAATGGAGCAAAACAAGGGGGCTTTATATGTAGTTACGGACAGAGTGCACTTCAGCATGTCTAAGTGGTTTTAGGGAGGGTAGGGATGGAGGTGGAGTCAAAATCTGTCTTGACATTTCTTGCAACACAATTCTGCAAGATAGAGAATTCAAGGACAGATGTGAATACTTACAGAGACAAGCTTTAAAGAGCATTAAACAAATACACTTTGGAATTCAAACCAAAGGGTGTCACAAATATATTTCCTGAAACAAGCGCAGTGGAAGACTGTAAAAAATTTGATGTTTATTGGTTATAATATGGTCTCCTTGTTAAACAGTCTGCAATGCTGTAAGAACACATGACATAATAACTGGAATAGAATCACATCTGACATGTATATATTCCAAATACAATTTATAAATACCTTAATAAATGTTACACGCTCCCGCACCACAATTCTGTTACTCTGGATATAAATTAAAGGAGACATTTGCCCTCTGTCGTCTCGGCACACAAAGGAAGGAGAGTTGTTAGTAGGTAGCTATGCCTGCTCTAATGTGGTAGGTTAGAGATGAAAGAAACCTTGAACACAGAGATGGAGCAAAGTCTGCTCATTAAAATCAAATCCTAACAAAGCTAAGTAAAGAAACAAAGTTCTTCACTTTTGTGAGTGTTGTTCACCTTAAAATGAACAACACTCACTTTTCAAGATTTCCTCTCAAGACAGCAGTGAAAGTGCCGGGGATAGGGAAAGGTCAATTAGCTTATTGGGTCATATTCAGTTAAAGGTAATTTTATGGTGCTGACTTGCAATATCCCTTTACTAGCTCTGATGTGACAGATTCCTTACATTTCTTAACATTTGCAACTTGCACAAAGAGTGAGTGTGAAACCTTCATTTCAGGATGGCAGACACTGAGATGTCCAGAGACTGTATATGTGCAATAAAAGGTCAGATTCAAAAGATAGCATTTCCACTTCTCATCCATTGTCTTTTGCTTGTCTTTTATCCAATATATATATATATATATATATATATATATATATATATACACACACACTGCCTGGCCAAAAAAAGTCACCACCAAGAAAAAAGGTTGTACACTCTAATATTTCGTTTGATCGCCTTTAGCTTTGATGTCTTGTGGCATTGTTTCGATAAGCTTCTGCAATGTCACAAGATTTATTTCTATCCAGTGTTGCATTAATTTTTCACCAAGGTTTGATTAAATTCAATTCAATTTTATTTGTATAGCATCTGTTACAATGTCAATTGTCTCTAGGCGCTTTACAGAGACCCAGAGCATGACCCCCGAGCAAATATCATTAACAAAAATTATAATATTAAATCCAAAACAGCACAACAAACCACAGGAAAGTGAAGAATATGGAGCACAGCTACAGTAACAAGGTGCTCATGAATGAGCTGGAGGAGGAGGAAGGGAGGAGTAAAGGGGAGGAAAGGAGGAAAAGCAGTGGAGACGCCACTCAGCAGATCATGTTGGCGTCCCCCTGCAGCGTAGGCCTATAGCAGCATAGCTATGACGAAGCTGTGATTAAGACGAGCTTACTCTAGTCTTAGCTCCTACAACTATGGCTATAACTATTAGCCCTTACACACTATAGTTTAGACTAACTGTAGGCTTTACTAAACAGAAATGTTTTCAATTTAGTTTTAAAGATGGAGATGGTGTCAGCCTCCTCAACCCAAAATGGTAGCTGGTTCCAAAAAAGGTGCCTGGTAGCAGAAGGCCCGTCCTCCAAACCTACTTTTGGATATTCTAGGAACGACAAGTAATCCTGCACTCTGAGAGCAGAGAGCTCTATTAGGAGCATAGCGTGCTATCAGGTCTTGTAAATAGCGAGGAGCTAGGCCACTCAGGGCCTTATATGTGAGAAGCAGAATTTTAAACTCAATTCGAAATTTCATGGGAAGCCAGTGGAGGGAGGCTAACACAGGAGAGACGTGATCTCGCTTACGGATTCCTGTCAGCACCCTCGCTGCTGCATTCTGGATCAATTGGAGGCTATTCAGCGAGCTTTTCGGACATCCTGCTAACAACGCATTGCAATAATCCAGTCTACACTGACAAACGTGTAGATTAATTTTTCAGCATCACCCTGGGAGAGGATGCTCCTCATCTTGGCAATATTTCGGAGATGAAAAAAGGCTGTCTTGCAAACCTGATTAATATGCTGCTTAAATGACATATCCTGATCAAAAATGACTCTAAGGTTTTTCACAGCTGTGCTGGAAGCCAGTGTAAACCCAGTTAATCCATTCCTCAGGTGTTTGGGACCAAAGACAATAACCTCTGTTTTATCCGAGTTTAGATGCAAAAAGTTAAAGGACATCCAGGACTTAATGTCATTAAGACACCCTTGAAGTTTAGCCAAAAATTTTGTTTCCTCTGGTTTCATAGATAAGTACAGCTGCGTATCATCAGCATAGCAATGAAAATTTATGCCATGGCTCTGGATAATTTTTCCCAAGGGAAGCATGTGTAAAGTGAAAAGGATTGGTCCCAGAACTGAACCCTGTGGGTCGCCATAGCAGACCCTAGTCCGTGTAGAAGAAACATCATTAACATGGACGAAACTGGAACCTGTCAAATAGGTATGACTTAATCCAACCTAATGCTGTCCCTTTAATTCCAACATTGTGCTCTAATCTATGCAGTAAAAGGCTGTGATCAACGGTATCAAAAGCAGCACTGAGGTCCAGCAGAACAAGGACAGAAACTAATCCATTGTCTGAGGCCATGAGGAGGTCGTTGGAGACTCTAATCAGTGCAGTTTCTGTGCTATGATGAGTTCTAAACCCTGACTGAAAGACCTCAAATAGATCATTTCTATGCAGGTGTTCTCCTAACTGGCTAACAACTTTATTTTTCCAGAATTTTAGAGATAAATGGAAGGTTGGATATTGGTCTATAGTTTGCCAAGATGTCCGGATCAAGAGATGGTTTCTTAAGCAAAGGTTTAATGACTGCAACTTTAAAAACCTGTGGTACATATCCTCATTGTAGAGATAGGTTAATCTGATCCAAAACTGATATACCAATAGAGGACATAACATCTTTGAGCAGCCGAGTTGGGATGGGATCCAACAGGCATGTAGATGGTTTAGCTTTACTGATAGTTGAGGTCAACTCAGAGAGGCCCACAGGAGAAAAACAGTCCAGAGTCAAATCAGAAACAGAAGAAATCAACGAAGCTGCAGGGACGTTCACAGCCGCCGACAGTTGGGCCTGGCCAATCTCATCTCTAATTTTGATTATTTTCGCGCTAAAAAAGCTCATAAAGTCTTTACTACTGAGAGTAGCAGGAATGCATGGCCCGACAGAGTTGTGACTCTTTGTCAGCCTGGCAATGCTGAACAGAAAATGTAGGTTGTGTTTGTTCTCTCTATTAACGAAGAATAAGATATTCTAGCTCTGCGTAGGGCTCTTTTGTAGACTATTAAACTATCTCTCCAGGCACGATGGGAGTCTGCAGATTTACAGGAGTACCATCTCCTTTCCATTTTACATTCATTCTGCTTTAGCATGCAAATATGTGAATTATACCAGTGAGCTGAGCTCCTAAGATAAGAAACCCTCTTCCTCAGAGGAGCAACAGCATCCAGGGCTGAATGTAACATATCGGCAGTATTGTTAATGAGGTAATCAATATCTGCCAAAGTAAATTTCAGGTCATTGCCCTCAGCTGTTCTATCATATTCCACTATAGGGAGATGAGAGAGAATGACCTCCATAAATTATTCACAGCATCTTCAGCAAGACATCTGCTGTAATGACATGTTTCATTTTATGTTTTAATGCCACAAATGCTGAACTCAAATGTAACTAAAAAGTGGTCCAAGAGAAGAGAATTCAGCGGCGACACTAACAAGTGATGAGTATCTATACCATAGGTGAGAACCAGATCCAGAATATGATTAAAGCAATGAGCCGGTTCTTTTACTTTTTGTGAAATGCCCAATGAATTTAAGAGAGATGTAAAGGCTAATTTAAAGCTGTGACTGTCAACATCCGTGTGGATGTTAAAGTCACCCACTATGACGACTTTGTCTGAGCTGAGCACTAAACCAGCTAAAAAATCTGAGGAGTCTGCTGAAATTCTGGCCCATTCTGACAGAACTGGTATAACTGAATGAGATTTGTCAGTCGCCTTGCTCATAAATGCCTTTTCAGATCTACCCACAAATTTCCGATAGGATTCAGATCAGGGCTTTGTGATGGCCACTCCAAGACATTGACTTTGTTATCCTCAAGCCACTTTTTAACCATTTTGGCAGTAAGCTTAGGGTCATTGTCCATTTGAAAGATCCATTTACACCCAAGTTTTAGCTTCCTGGCTGATGTCTTGAGATGTTGTCTTAATATTTCCATATAATGTTCTTTCTTCATGATGCCATCTATTATATAAAGAGCTTCAGTTCCTGCTGTAGCAAAACAGCTCCACAACATGATGCTGCTACCTCCATGCTTCACAGTTGGTATGGTTTTCTCAGGTCAACAAGCTTCCCCCTTTTTCCTCCAGATGTGACATTGGTCATTATGGGCAAACAGCTCCACTTTAGTTTCATCAGACCACAGGACATGTCTCCAGAAGTTAAGATCTTTGTCTTAATTTCTTTTTGCAAACTGTAATCTGGCTTTTTTATGTTTCTTTAGGAGTAATGGCTTCTTCGCTGAGTGGCCTTTCAGCCCATGTCGGTGCAGGACTCGTTTCATTGTGGATAATGGCACTTTCTTACCAGCTTCATCCAGTATCTTCACAAGGTCTTTAGTTTTTGTTCTGGGGTTGATTTGCACGTTTTGGACCAAAACATGTTCATCTCTGGGACAGAGCCTGTCTCCTTCCTGAGCGGTGTGATGGCTGGATATTCCCATGATGTTTATAATTGCGTATAATTGTTTGGACAGATGAACGAGACACCTTCAAGCATCTGGAAATTGTGCCCAACAATGTGCCAGACTTGTGGAACTCCATGATTCTCTCTCTGATTTCCTGGCTGTTTTCTTTTGATTTTCCCATGATTTCAAACAAGGAGGCAGAGTGTTTGAGGTGTGGCCTTAAATACATCCCCAGGTGTGCCATCACTTAAAGGTGGAGTAGGTGTTGTTTGAAAAACGGTTCCAGCAATCCAACTCAAGTGAGATTTTGAAAATATACACTCCCTCCCTCCTCCCAAAGGCTCCGCCTCCTCCTCTTCAGCTCACCCCTCGAAACCACACCTTCACATGATTCACGACTGCATGAACCATAGGGAGGGAGGGAGGGAGGGGTGATATTTGATGGACGTATTAGGCAGCCAATCAAAATAGTGATGATCACTTTTTTGATTGGTCAGAGTTTTTCTCTGATTATACCTTCTAGACTGGACCAAAATGTTTAGTTTTTTTTGCAAACATTTTATTTCAGTGGGTGCAATGGAAATGTGAAAAGGTTTTCAGGCAATATTGTAAAAAGTGTTGCAAAAAAACAACACCCACCCCACCTTTAACTCACATGTTGTCAGTTAACCTATCAGGAGCTTCCAAAGCTATGACATCATCATCTGGGCTTCCCCACATTGTTTATGTAAACTTTTGACCTCAAAGTAAATAATATAAAATTCTCTAACAAATTCTAAAAACTACTTGGTTTGGGTTTAGAAAGACACCATTTCTTGTCTTGAATGAGGGATTCTCATAACATACTGTCAGGACTCGAACAAGGAACTGAACCCAAATGCACGACTCCAAGAAACGTATTTCCAACAGAAATAATGCTTTAATTAAGCGTAACAAAAAAATGACTCACGGAGAGAAAAAAAAAACACTTCAAAATAAGGAGAGCAAGGGGAAGACCTGATCTAGGCAAAACGGTATAACTCTGGCGTAGTACTCTCCCTGGGCATGACAAGACGAACTGACACCGAGCAAAGGGAAACTCAGACAATATATAACCACAGGACGGATCACAGCAACCAGGCACAGCCGGGGAAAGGGACACAGGTGAAACAAATCCGGGCAGGGCAGACAATCAGACCTGTAGGAAACACAAGAGAAGGAGCAAGTTACCAGAAACGAGAGGAGGGGTTCACTTTCACAATAAAAGAGGAAGCCACAAGACAAAAACTAAACTTAAATCTTCCTGGACATGACACATCCATGGCACCATTTTTTAGTTTTTTGATTCTTTTTCCTTAGCAGGTATGAAGTCTGAAAAGATTTAATAATCAGTTAATCAAAAAATACTGCAGATATGTTACAAAAAAAACTTGCAGTTGAGAGTTATGTTGCACTCAAGAAGTATACCATTTGTTTGGGTTTTTTTTCTCATTTTTAATTGAAAATCCAAAAATGACTGTATATACTGGTCATATTTTTAATTTTCAGCTCAGCATTTAGAACCAGAAACAATTTCTCATTTACAGTTGTGGGGCCACTGAAATTCATTGTTCATACTTCAACAGCTTCCAGCACACCAGGAATAAATCCTGGCAAGGTGAAAAAAAAAGAAAAGAAAAGAAAATATACAATAGGAGAAACACCTGCTGGCATGGGCTGCATAGAGGTCAGCTCATTGATACTGCTGGCCTGTCGTCTGTGTTCTTTTTGAAACATGTCTGGTCCCTGGGGTCACTGCAGGGTAGTCAATGCCCATGAGATCTCTGTTACTTTTAATCACAGCCTCCAAAGAAGCCAATTTTGAGATTTGCTTATATATATATACAGTATATATTTATATAAATTATTTATACCATGTTGCTGTTATTACTTACTTTTACTGCATTTCCTCTTATATCAGAAGTATAGCATTAGTTTTGCCAGCTTATGATCATTGGAAGCAACTTGGATCTGTGATCGGTGAAAGTGCTGTTTAAACAAGTTTCTAAGAATATGCTGTTATGAAGGCAGGTGCCAAGAATTCACAAATTCCAACATACTTGAGGTCTTCCCCTGTTCTGAAGCAAAACTGCTTCTAAGAAGGATACAGCCTTAATGTAGATGTTGTTGTGCTTCAGTAAGGGCTTTAACACTAACGAAGGCAGCCAGGCCTGCTCCATCACAGCGTCTCCATCTAATGAACAGTGAAACGCTCCATTGACCACAAGAAGGGAGGGCACCGGTTTGAGATCACAGCAGTTCTGTCGACAATGCTAATGATCATTGAAGTTAAATTCAACTAATTAGCCACATGCATGCCTGCTGAATTTGATGCTGGTTTATGATATGCTACAAAAAACACTGAGCTGGTGGTTTTAAATGTGGGGATGTCTTCAAGTAAAAAAAAAAAAAAAAAAATCACCCCAAAGGCTCTTGTGGCTGTGTTCATGGCACCCAATATAAGTTAAAGACGTTCTCATGCTTATGAGACAGAGCAGGGAACGTAATTTAAATTCTGTTGACATTTACTGTCAGGGAGTATTAATTCACGAGCATCCTTTGCTGCACGGGGCTTACTCAGCACCAGCGGGCCTCGGGCTCGGGAGGAATACATGCCTCCTTTACTGTACTCTTAGCAGATTCCCCTTTAGACTGCTGCTGTGATCAGAGGTACACAACCCCAAAACCATAGGTCACATGGGGGGAATTCAGGGATACAGCCTGGTGGAATGTCATATAAACAGGTTGTGTCCTCTAAGCACATCCACACCTTCACACTGCATTGAAATGGTTGTTTGTTATCATCTCATATCACAGCTTCCACAGGATTTCACCTTTCTTTCCAGCTACAGGAAAATATCAACCCAGTTTGCTCTGTTTGAGCTCTATTTTTGATCAAACTGACACTATTATTGGGCTAAGCATCGCTGCAATTTCCAGAGGGTAAAAGTAACACAAAAACACATCTATTGAGAGCCAGCAGCTACTATCTGCTCTTTTATTACAGCTGCAATTCATGTAGGGGTTTTCAAAAGAGAGAGAGAGGAAGTGTTCAAAGAGATTTGACCTGATTTGAATTCTTAAAACATACCACAAGCAGATCAATTCCTTGAGCTCCGCTTGTTCCCATTTACAATTGCATTTTTTCCATAATTTTTTTTTCTTAAATCAGGATTTTCCTAGATTCAAACTAAGTGTGCATGTGTTCATCTGTTTAAAGCCCAATTTACCATGCATGCATGTACTGTTAACCATTGAAATAAAGTCCACCAGACAAGGCATGTGCCTGATCTAGCTTCTAGCAATGACACAACCTTGAGTGAATAATGCAGCTATAATCAACAGATGATCTGGGGCTAAAAACTTGAGGGGAAAAAAATCAGAGGCCCTTAAATGTAAAAGAGAACATTTGCCAATGTGCATAAGGCTATTACTTAACTAAAAAAGAAAATGATAAATAAGGAAATGCATATTGCAAGCAGAAAATTACAGGCTCTGGAACGGCTCAAAAAACACAGAAAAATGTGATCAAGATTGTACTTCATAAGTGCTTTGATAAAACACACAATTGTGATCTTTAGCTATTGTGCATTTTTACAGATAAACATTCTGAACACACGAGCAAAAACAGTGTAAGTAGTTACAGTATTTTTAACCTATTAAGGGCAACTTTGTTTCCTTTAGTTTCTCACAGTATATAAGAATTCTGAGGATAAACTTTTTTTTTTTTTTTTTTTGTGTTTGGTGACTTGTGGCCTAAATGGAGGATTAAACTGTGTATATCAGAGCCTTTAACTGCCTGTGCTAAAGCTGTGACAGGTCCTTGGGAGATACACAGAGACTGCTTGCAACACATGTCATATATCATAGCTTCAATCTGTACCCCAACCAGTACCTGCAAGCTACAAATGTGCACTTCTCCTGTCATTTCTGTGGAGACAGAAGAGGGGAGAAACTCAGGGCTGGGGGTTGCAAGCTTAAAAAAAAAAAGACTCAAATAGCTCTGCATTGTTTGTTTTTGTCTAGCCTACAGTATTTGAGTCTGGAAAAGGAACGTTGTGATTTAAAAACATTACTGTGCATGTGGGTTTTTCAGTCGCGTGATGCCTGGACTCTGTCTCCATCATGAACACTGGATATGGATGCTTAGATACATTGTGCAAATACTGAAGAATAACATTTAACAGCTTTGTTAATACAATTAACTGGCTTCCAGATTTACAGAAGCGGTGTCTTCTTGCCTGTGTGCTAGCAGGCTTACTGATGGTTCAGGGACACCTGCCAAGAAAGCTATCGTTAATCTGATTTTTCATTCTATAATGTGTCTCCTTAAACAGCCATTTTCCATCTTATTTCAAAATGGAAATTAGCAAGCCTATAACTGTATCACTGTTTCCAACCTGCCACATGTAATCATATTATTGCAACATATATCTGTTGCAAGTATTGTACTATAAAGAATACTGAATAATAATTATATTATAAAATAATAAAAATTTTGTTAATGACCCTGACATATACACAAAAAGGGCAACAATACATAAGTGTTTCCATGAATAAGAACAATGTCAGGTTCATTTTACATATTACATACTGCTGTTCAGCACATTGAATACTAACATTGAATACTATAATGTGCATGCAAATTAAACCATTCACTAACCAATCAAACCATTCTTTGAGAATATTAAATATGTCTAACACTGAAAGTAGTCAGAGTCATTGTAAATTGTATTTCTGTTTTATTATCTTCTTGGTAAAATTAGTTCCAATTTCTTTTTGCATTCGTGAAAGTTACAGATAAGTAATAAGTTTGAATATTTAACTTACTTATATTTTTGTATCCTAAAATAAATTTTATTCAAATTCTCATAAAATTAATTTACCAAACTCAATTTTAGAGAGTTTATTAAAACTAAATCTTACTTACTTAAGTAAGTTAGTACTTTACGACAAACATGTAAGGAACCATTTTTATTTCTCAACATGAGATTTTCCAATGACATCAGTTGCAAAGAAGAGAGATGCAACCCTGAGATGTCTCATTGAGTACATGGGAGAAAGTGTTGAGGAGCTCATCTGTGACTTCAAAGTAAGTTTTGTTTCAGGTTAGGACTGAGGTCAGTCACTCAGATGGGTCAGATTTACTGAGTCGGGTCAGATTTTCTGAGTCCGGTCAGACACTGAATCAGGTCAGAAACTGAGTCGGGTCAGATTCAGTTGCTGACTCAGTTTCTGATCAGATTATCTGAGTTGTGCCTGACTCAGTTTCTGACCTTAGTCATGTCAGGTGAGACACTACAGGTGAGACTCCACACTTTGGCCTAATCTTTGTAAAATTAAAAAAAAGAGAGAGACAGTGTAATCTGTCAACCTGTGAAGTACCAGACATATTTAATTATGCCCCCAAACACAAAACCACACTTTAAAACTACTAATTTTAGTTTCTGTTTTGTTGTTTTTTTTATTTATTATTTCAAGAAATTAGACATTTTATCCTAATTGTGTTTAATTTGTCTGCCATACAGTGAAAAGCAAAAAGTCCATTTATAAGATTCTACACTTGTCAGGAGCCAGATGCTGCTGGTATCATCATCAAAGGTGTCCCAGTGCTTACTGGTCTTGAAACTCTAGCAGGAGCATCCTCCCTACTCCTTGGATCAACATCTGCCCTAAATCTGGAGTATCCACCTAAACTCTTTAAGACATTTGAGGTCTTCCAAAGAATCTTTGTTGGACAAGACTTGCTGCGCCCAAAACCGACAGCCAAATTTATGACAAAAACCGGCTTCTCTCTTAAGCTGGTCTACCTGTGCACAGTTTCAGCTACTGTTGGATTTCCAGACTTTTTGATGTCTACTAATTGTTCTTGAATTACCCTTTTAGCCAGGTTTTATTAAAGTTTCTGATAAATGTTTTCGCTGTGAAGGTTTTATCAGCTGCAGGTCAGAATTTGTGTTCTGTAAATTGTTCAATTGTTGGAATGTTCTAATATTCTAGTATTCTGTGTGTAAAGTTTCCCAATATGGAAGTATCATATGATATGGCAGGTTGTGTATTAATGTTTTTGTTTTTTTTTTTTGTCACTTCAGGAGAATAGCATGGGCCTGAGCAGGTAGAGGACAGTAAAAGTACTGGTTGAACTAGGAAGAGGGATCTGAATATGCTTGTATAACTTGAACTATGATGTACAGGACAGGGGAAACTTTAGTTAGTAACAGTCTCTCAACAGGTTTTGAGCAATTTCTTTTTTTTGACACAACCTCTCTGGCCTTTCACATGGTACAGAAGATGCTTAGGGGTTAACCCTAACCCTAAACCTCCAGCAGAGCTTCTGTTGCACTCTGAGGGAGGCAAGGGACTAAATGGACAATGTTCCACACTTCCATTGTCAATGTGGCTAACTGGAGGTATGGCTACAATATCACTGGAGCCCTGCATGGTAGCAAACCTTCCAACCCCTGGTGGACACACCAGGTGAGACGGGCCATTAAGCTGAAGAAGACATGTCTTGCTTGGTTAGCTTGTGGAACCTCAGAATGAGATGACAGGCACCCTGCAGGCCAAGGGCACTACAGCCACAGCTATTGCAGAGGCAAAAAATCTGTATGGGAGGAGTCATTTTCAGTTGACTCTGAGAAGATTCTAGGATACTGTCCAGGTGCTCGGTGGTGGGAATGCAGTGCTCTACCAACACTGTGTATAATGGGGTTGGTGTGCTGTTGACCTGTTGCCATTGATGTTGTTGGACAGTGGAAAGAATACTTCAAGGATCTTCTCAATCTCACCATCACGTCTTCCAGAGAAGAAACTGTGTCTGTGGACTCTGGGCTCACTGGTTTGAGGTTGCTATCAAGAACATGGTGGCAGGGCTCCAGGGAAGGATGAGGTCCTCCCTGAGTTCCTCAAGGCTTGGGATGTCATGGGGCTGTTTTTATTACCATGCCTTGAAAACATTGGATAGATACAGGGGGCAGTGCCTCTGAATAAACAGACAGGGATGGTGGTTACTTTTTTCAAGAAGGGAGACTGGAAAGTGTGTTCCAGTAACAGGGGAAGCACTTCCTGGTAAGGTCTTTGCTGGGCTGCTGAAGAAGAGAGTGTAGCACCTCTAAGCTACTCATGGTCATAAGACAGCAGTCAGAACACAGGGTATGTATGTGTATATGTAAATGGTAAATGGACTGCACTTATATACTGCCTTATCCACACCATATATATATATATATATATATATATATATATATATATATATATATATATATATATATATATATATATATATATATATAAACACCTCTTCAACACAATTACAATAATCTTAGCATGTGACAAGAAGTTTTAATTAAACTTTTGAGTGATATCGTGATTATCTCATCCCAGAAAACTTTAATTTCATGAATGCTAATCTGATGCTTGCTGCGGAGAATGAGCAGACTCATGCTGGTCTCTTAACTGCTGACACTGCCGGACAAGGAGACTTTTTTTTTTCCTCTCCGTGGGGCTTTATCAGATTGAAATTGAGAGTATTTGGGAGACTTAACTTGGTGGCATTTTGTGGTCTTTAAAGAAAAGGGACTCATTAAATCAAGCCCAGTAAAGAATGTAAGTTCCTTTCATCATTAACCAATGCAACCGCAGATCAGAGAAGTCTAATTATAGATGTTGGCGACTTGTGTTGTCGGTTTAAAAGTGTTGGAGCTACATAATCCTCACTCATACGATATGACCATTTATTCTACAGTGTCATCCCTTTTTTTTAATGAGTGCTAGCCTGAAAAGGTGTACAGTTCCAGAAATGGTCACTGCTGAAACTAAATGATATTACCTCTCCTGCAAAGTCTTGTTTCCAGTTAAGTTTACTATGACAGAAAAATATATTGAAATGAAAAATTCTAAACATGTACACCCAACTGATTAGTTGTTGTAAATCAATAGTATCTAAAATCACTTCAAGCAGAAAGAGTTGGCAGGGGAGGCAACAATGGCCAGCCAAACAAGTGGTCCCTTTATATGTATTTAAAGAACAATTACTTCCTATTATTATTACTTAGGAAGGTGAGAGAGTAATTCCTGCTATGATCACTGAAATAAAAAGTATCAGCTAAATGGTTGGACACAGTTACTTACCCAAATTTTAACAGGGCCATTTATTTCAAAAGAGCACACAGAAAACACTAGTTCATTTAACTCTGACAAAATAATTTATAAATAAATAATGTAATATTTGGCATATACTTGATTTGCACATAAGATATAAGGGAACTTAAATTACACTTCAGGTTATTTCCTCACTTAATGTGGGAAACCCTAAGCATGATTAAACATTCGAGCCTATGGCTCAAGTGGGCACTTTACCATAAAATTGCTGTCACCCCCACTAAAAACAGATCAAAAAGAGAGAGTAAAAGGAGCTACACAGTAGTGCCACACATGTGGTCAAGGGTTTAAAAAATTAGCAATGCTCAACTGGAACGGAAGTAGCTTGCAGTGACGGCCACAGCAGCGTTCCTCTAATCATATGTAACATCTACCTCTGGAACGTAGTGGAGGGAGTTTACAATAAGCTTAACCCCTACTTTTATATTGCACTCAGCAGGTTTTCCCTTCCATGTTGGGTACTTTGAACACTATTTTGTTATTCTGACTTCACTTGGTTTGGTAATCCACAGTTCCTTTTTTTTCCACTAAAATTCTTCCCCTCAGTTCTTTGATGTTTAGTGGAAAACACGCTGTTTTGCTTTAGCTGGCTGATATTTGACAGGTTAACCCTCGGTGGAAAAGACTTAATATGGAGGTTTAAGTCTTCTGACTTTCATTCATTTGTAACCTTTTTTGAAATATAACTAGAGTGACATAACCATGAAAACATTTTTTTTTCTGGTCATGGAAGTATGTTGGTGGTGAAAGTTGATTTTTTCAGAAGGTTCCCTCCCACTGACCTTATTTGATATCATATAACAGGGGCTGGTGAGTATTAGGCAGCCATCATTGCCCAGCACATTTAGCAGAGGTTAAACTTTAAGGAAGTTTTTATAAATGTGGAAAGATAAGAAGAGTGCTGGAGAGTGGATGTGAATTAAGTTGAAGTCTGTATAATTCTGCATCCATAGTGTCCTCTGTCCCTGTACTGAGTTCTGTGAAAGAGATGGGGCTTGATTGCTCAATATTCATCCACATTTTCTTCCTTGAGATAGGCACAATATGGTGGGCTTAATTAACTTCTCTCAAAGGTGAAACAGTGCGCACCATCTGCTGTGAGACAATCACATTTGTATGCTCCTCTGAATAATCCCGTTACTCCATTAAAGCAAAGCTGTATGCAGAGAGAGACAAGTCTGGGGTAGGAAAGTCAAAGCTTCAAAATTATTGAACATTTTGGAAAACCGAGCAGTCTTTGTGTTTTGTTTTTTTTTAAGGAAGATGTTAAGGAAAAGCTGTGTTTGACAAAATCAGCTATCAAATGAAAAAAGGAATACGCATGAAATGTTTATCTCAGCCCAGTCCATGTATTTCTCTGATAATTTCATACCTGTTATGGCAAGACAATTTGAATTCTTTAATATATCTCAAGGACCACACATCACAATCAAGGGCCTGCTGAACTTGCCCTAAAGCCGGGTCATTATTTGATCTTTGTGCATCTTAATCTGATTATCTCATTGTGGAGGTAAACTTCAGACTCAATCTTGTTAGCAGCTGGCCAAGATGGATTACGATAGCCACTGAGGTGGAAAATGAACTGAGCAGTTCAGCTTTGGCCTTGCTCTCTTTCAAGATACTCACCACCACTACTTCAGCTCCTTCTGCTTTTCTTTCTGCAGGCCCTTCAAACAAGATATTATCCTAAGGAAAAGCACTGGCACCCCCACACCCTTCTTCCCCATTCCCTCTTTTCTTTATCTTTGACACTTTAACTAAGCAAGGACAATGGCAAAAAAAAAAAAAAAATCCTGACCTTTCTGAAACATTGGAATTTTCAGACACATTGTGTTATGAGAAGATGTTAAAGTAGTTAAAATCTTAACAACACAAAAAGACGAATCATGCCCTGAAAGACTTAAACTCCTGGACTTTGTGTTTCAGCTATTGTTGGACCATTTTGACCGAGACATGCTGTAGCCTGATAGGTTGAGAGAGGTATGCGCTGCCTTGATTCTCATCTCAAATGAAGAGGGTTGTTGTTTTTTTTTTTTTTTTCCCTTTTCTCTTTTTCCCCTCCTTAAATTATGCAAATGCCTTAGATGTGTGGTCCCGCTTAAGACACTCAGTTTTGCTTGTGGTCTTATTGCGGTATTGAGTGCCTTTACAGTGAATGCACACCGCAATCCACGGCACAAAAAGTGCCCCTAAAGGCTCAAAGGAGTTCAAAGCATTCAAAAGACAAAAAGGACTAAGCTGGGATTTTTTATGTACACTGAAAAGAAGAATAAAATATAAGTTCCCCATTGGTGCCTGTTATGGCAGAGGCACCAATATTAAAGCATTATGTTACGGCATAAAGGCTGCCTAAATTTTTTTTCTTGTGCACCATATGTTAAAAAAAACAGAGACCGAGAGAGAGAGAGAGGGAGAGAGGGACTGAGAGAGCCAGATAGACATGTTTCTGCAACACGAACCACTGAATGCTCTTTTTGACACACTATTGAGGGAACAAGGAATTCAAAAGAGGTTATATTCGATCAGGTTTTCTGCCTCAATGGGTTATAATCACTCCTAAAGTATTGAGCACTACACAGAGAAGAGAGCTTCTAAGGAGGCTAATCAGCAGGTTTTCTCCCTATTATCGTTTCCCATCTGAGGGTAACAGCACACAGAAGTACCCCCTTCTATTGATTATCTGGACTGGAATTTAAATATTAATACACTGCCCGGCCCTGCTTGGCACTCTCTCTAGAGCTGGGCTGCATGGTAAAGCACTCATTCCCCAGATTAAAACCCCTGCTTCTTTTAAAGCACAATCCTGCTCTCTTTTCAGCTATAAGAAAAAAAAACTTCAAGGGGGAAGTTGAGAGGAGAAAGGAGCCTGAGCTCTGTGTCTCTGCAGTGAATTCAAAGACAACACTTCTCCTTCAGGCCTGGGTCCGATGGAGATGCAGGAAACACACGGCAGCCATTTAACTGCTGCAATGGAAACTGAGGAGTTGTGTCCTTTATTTGGCTGATTCGAGGGAAAAAGCTGGGAATTCGCTTTTAGTTCATTGTAGTGTCCAAATTATATTGGAAAATGTGATAGGTTTGAAGTAAAATTTTGACATGTAAACACCCCCAACAAGAGCTGGTTGAAATTGTTCATGGAGAGCCCAACATAAATTTAACATGATAGGTTCCCGTATGTTCCGTACATCGCATGAGTCCAAAGACCCTTGCATTCTTGACCCTCTGAATATGCACATTTGCCTCCTGGGCATGGTTCCACTCAGAAGGGAAAAAAAGCACTTTGACACCAATATTGGTGGAGCAACCCAAACACACAAGTTATGGCCCCACTTAACATCTGAATAGAGAGCCACAGCAGACAGAAGAAAAAAATGTCTGATGCAGTTTAAATTTTACGTTGAAATACAGAAAATGCCGAATGTTGCAGAGAATATTTATCAGCAATCATTAAATATCATATTAACAGAAACATAAAAGTTGTCCACGTGATTATTATAAGTCAGAGGGATGAATCAAATCCTGAAGTAATCACTTGAAAGCTAAAGTGTAATGAAGGGATCGGTCCAGAGCATAAGACAAACAGTTTAGTATGATGTTAAGTCTCTGTCTCATACAGTGGGAGATATGTCTATTAATTCAGCTACCTTGATTTGCATTCATAGCTAGTTGGGCCCCTGTGTCGATCATCTGTTTTCATTGTGAAACTGGCTCTTATGATATATCAAGTTTTTCCTCTCAGTATGAGATTTATTGAGGCTGTAATAGAAATCGTTGTAAAGTTTGATATAAAAGACTCCCCCACAGTGATAGTACTTTTTCTAAAGACAAATTTCATCAGTGTGGGTTACTTACATACCTCCCTGTTTTTAAGGTTATAAAATAACTTTTAATATGAAAGAAAGTGTGCCATTTCGTTTACAACCTATAGAGCTGTGTACACATAACAAAGTAGGTCACATGACTTTGCCTTGAACGTTAAGCTAAAGTTGAGGTGTGGCTAGTCCTCCAGGATAACACACAAACATATTGTATGCCTGTAAACACATGAATATAAAAGACAACAACAACTATATTTACAATCAACATGTGCATTACAAAATAGATAAAGAATGTAAATCTAAAATGCAAATATGTATAAATAATGTTATTGACAACAGCAGTACAGGGTGTGACCATATTGTTGAGTTTTGTTGTTGGTAGTCATGTTGTTGGCCTTTTTTTATTTTCCTATTTTTTTTTAGTAACAAGCTAAAAAAAAAGTAAAGATCACTTATCTCCACCTTGAATTTCACTGAATTTCACACACAAACACCTTCTGATTCTTTTTTATTTTCATGAATACTGCTGCCACTGTCACTGAGCCCTGTACATCTCAAAGATCAAACCTCATTCCAAGCATTAGCAGAGCTTTTTGTGATTAAACTGGCTTAGAGAGGTGAAAACCTCGTCATACACCCCTGCCACATGATAATGTGACAGCAAAGGCCATTAATGCAAGAGCACAGAGGTCATTAGCATCGCTCCATGGTGTAGCATAAAGTAATCACCTTCTGAGATGTGTCTCCTGTGACTCCTGTACTATGTGTCCTCCCCCTGTGGTTATTCCCTACATGTGTAAGGTCAGTTAATGATGGTGGACAGAGATATCTGACCAGGGTAGCTGCTCTGGCAGCTGATTATGCTGTGCTTCTGACACTTCTTAATCAGCTTCAAGAAGACATGCCTGGATACTGTTAAGGATTTTAAACATTTCCTGCTGTTCATCAAAGATGTTGCAATGAGAATAGGCATATAGAACACATATAAACATAGCATAGCATAAAAATAACATTTTGTATTAAAACTATAACTATGATCATTCTTAACTCATGTTCATTTGTGTTCATTTGTAGACCTGATGCGATATGCTAGTTCACGGTTTTCATATTTTCATATATATTAGTTTATGTAGGATATGGGGGGGGGGGGGGGTAGTGAATCACACTTACATGTCTGTATCTTCTTCTACTTGACTGCTTTTCAAGTCTCAGTCCCACAGGGAGTGGTCCGGTTTTGCAGCGCTTTTCCTCCATCCTCAGGTCTCACCAGGGGCATTTCAAAAGTGGAGCGCTTGGTAGCACTCCCTGCACAACTGGATTTAACAGATTATGAGTTTACCCAAAGGTTTTGAGATCATGTGAGAATTGTGCGGTAGTTTGCTCTTTAAAAAAGCAAACTTGCTACTAACTAGGTCAGAGAGTGATAGGCTTGTTTTTCGTCAATTTTGTAATAAGGCAACACAATTTCATAATAAGGCAACACAGGCAGTACATCAGTCAAAGTCCAATTACTTTAAAGAGAAATTTATTCAAAGGCATCAACTCAAACACAGCTGTTTTGGAAAACTGTAAGACAGTTAGGAAATAAATCTTCAGGCTCACCTATGTCAATCTTAACATACAATATCTTAGTTACTGATAAGAACCATATGGCTGACGTTTTTAATTAGTCATTTTACTGAATCTGGCCTTGCCTCTGTTCCTAATTCAAGCTTCCTTAGGCCACTGTTTAAACAAGTTAGCCACAAAGCACTAAAATCCATCTTATCAACTTGTACACCCAGTTTTCATGCTTCATCTCAAACATTTTCCTTCCAACTAGAAGCAACAAAGGAATTGCTCTTGTTGGATCCCAAACAGCCAGCCAGATCAGATGGACTTGCAAAGTTCTTTTTTTTAAATAGAAGCTCCAATTATTGCAGTGGCATTGGCAAAAATATTTATTCTTTTATTATTTACTGCTGAATTCCCAGTTGATTGGAAGGCTGCTATTGTTCACCCTTAAAAAGGGGGTGAACAATGGCAGCCTTCCAATCAAAATAGGGGGGAGAGACCAAGCTGACTTAAATTGTTAAAGGCCTATATCCATCTTATCATGTGTATCTGAGATTTTTGAAAGGAAAAAACTTTTAAAAACGAACGGTTAACTTAGTATCTACAAGAACATAATTTCTTATCAAGTGTTCAATTTGGCTTGTGCCCAGGTCATGGATGATTCACCACTATTTTAAAAATCATGAATGATATAGCATCTGCCTTAGACAATAAACATCACTGTGCAGCAATATTCATTGATCTAACAGAAGCCTTTAATACTGTGGGTCATTCAGTTTTATTACACAGATTAGACACTATTAGAATATCTGATTAGTCACTCTTACAGTTCTCAAATTATCTCATTCAATACGATGGAGCAAGTAAACCTAATGTCCATCTTTCTCAGCCTCTCCATATGGGATCAGGTGTGCAACAGGGGTCAATTCCTGGTCCAACACTCTTCTCTATATTTGTTGATGACATTCCGCAAGCTGACAGCAATGCCCTTTTTCACTTAGGAGAGAGCGGGGTCATTTAAGCAATTAATTTTCAAGGGCATCCCATTTCACCTTGTCCATGAAGAACAGGACTTCATTGTGCTGTGGTAAGCATGTGTTTTGTACAAAAACATATTTTGGGATGTGAAAGTAATTTTTTCTGTTTTCAACATAATAAACTCTCCTCCTGAACGTAATTGATTCAAGTGGACAAACTTTTAAAATGATGTGATGGTGCTTGCTAAAGATTCGCCTGAGTTGTGCACAGAGGTTGTTTTTATAAAAAAGTGGTGGTGGGTTAAAGTGAGACAAATGCCACAGGAAAAAGTAAGACACCGTCTCCCTTTTCCCCCGTAGGCGAAGTAAGACAGATGTTCTTTTCCATGTCATAAACAGTTTGAAAAACCCATCATGCCATGGAAATACAACAGGGCAAAACCTCCCTTGAAGAGATGGAAAGTGCAGACACTGTGGTTAAGGAGCAAAAGAAGTCTTTAAGAGGTGCGTCAATGGATCAAAAATATTGACAGGTCAAGTCTCCTTAGATTTATAAGGGAAAAAGAGAATGGGGAAGTGAAAACAGTAGCCCGGGGTGAAGTGGCTCAGGCAAAGAGAATTCTCATTGATGAGATGGAGGAAGAACTTTCACAAACACCTGAAAAAACCTGTTGAACAGTGCCATGGACCTCTCTCCAGCTAAGTGCTGCCAACTGGCATTTGAATATGCAGAAAGAAACCATGTCCTTAATTGGACAGAGACACAGTGTGCAGGTAAGCCAGGGTGTGCAAGACATCATATGATTTGTTACAATCATATGTTAACTAAGGCTGATCTTCCCACAAGGCTAAATCTTATAATAATGGATTGTCTATAGGTCAAGAATGGTTCTGCAGCTTCCTAGCACATCACCATCTTTCTGTCTGAACTCCAGGAGCAACATCCCTCGGAAGGGCCACTGCCTTCGATAAAACGACTGTTGGGGAGTTCTTTGATAATCTGGGAGTAGTCATGGACATATGGGAGAATTGATTATTCCACTTCAAATGTTATTATTTGGGCTTTATATCTGAGATTAAGTAGTTTGGATTCCTTTTTCCTTATCTTTAACAGACACAAATTCCCCCCCACACATGATTTTTAATGTGGATGAAACAGGTGTCTATACAGTACTAAGGCCTCTGCAGGTAAGATACACGATACACACACAAGGCCGACATATGTAGCTTGTAATAATGTAATAACCAGCTAGTTATTGAAAGAATGACGAAACTGCTATTTGTAATGTTATTGCCTGCACTGTGGATGAAGTGGATGAACTGAAAACAGCAACTAACATGCCATTGATTCTGAACTTCGTGTTTGATTCAGGTTGTGACACAAAGGGGGAAAAGACAAGTTGGTTGCGTCACATCGGCTGAGAGAGGGGAACTGGTAACTCTGGTGTGTGCACTGAATGCTGCTGGGGATGCTACACCTCCCATGTTTGTCTTTCCAAGAGTAAAGTTTAAAGACTGCTTCATGATCAATGCACCTCCAGGAGCAAAAGGTACATCCACCAGAACAGGATGGATGAATGAAGATACCTGGGCTGAGTTCCTCGATCACATGATAAAGCACACTTACTGCAACTCTGACCACCCCATGCTGATAATCATGGATAATCTTAAAGCTCACATCTCACTCAAGGCAGTAGAAATAGCCAAGAGCAATGGTATTGTTCTGCTCACTCTCCCACCTTACACATCCCATCCCATGCAGCTTCTTGATGTGGTCATGTACAGTCCATTTAAAGCCCAATACGGCTGAGCTTATGATGGGTGGATACAATCGAATCCTGGCAAAACAGTCACCATCTACCAGGTTGCAGGAGTTGTGAATCAAGCCTTCATGTCAACAGTGAGACCACGCAACATCACTTCTGGGTTAGGTCCACCCATATAATGTGAAGACAACGATCTTCACCGATACACCTGAGATGCAGGCACTTGAAAAAGCTTTTGAAGAAAGAAGAAATAAACTGGAAGAGAAAATTCAAAACAGCAAACAAAAAGGAAAACCAAATCGAGAAGAAAATCACAGACAGCAGCTCTGAGAAGAGTGATGTTACTGTGCCACTTGATGAAGATCTGAGCCTGCGAGAGGTCAACCAGAAAGCACAGATCTGTCACCAGGTGACTTTGTCATGGTCAATTTTGCAACGAAACTCAGGAATGTTCCTTACATTGGTATGGTTGAGAAAGTTGACGGTGATGAAATACTTATACAATTCCTTAGATGAATCCAGGGAAACGGGAAAGTGTGGCAGAGACCCATTTTTGCCATAAACCAAAACGATGTGGCATATGTTCCTAAAAGCGATGTTGTGAGGAAGTTGCTGCAACCTACGAGGCCTGGAGGGACCATGCGAAGAGAGCAACTCTTCATCTTTCCGTGCAACCTTCAGGGCTGGAATGTAGAAGGTCTCACTACGGAGTGAGAGATGTCCTGATCTGAATTTCCCTACTGTGAAAATGGTTCTTTCTCTCAGAGTTACCTTCAGAGTGGAAAAAGTAAATGGATCATTTTACCCTAGCAGGGTCACTTTATCCTCCTGGAAATCTGGGCTTTGTCTCGGTTTACCCCATAGCTGGGGTAAACGAGACACTTGACCACTTTAAAAAAAAAGAAAACAATCATATTTTCACTGTCTTTTGTCCTGCAAATATTCTGATTGTTTCCGTTCTTAGGAAACATCCTAAAATAATGGGAAATGTGTTAATTTTAGAGAAACATCACTTTAGATTGCTTAGAGGGGTGGAATGTAAAAAACGTCTCACATTACTTCACTCTTCCCTATATGCTGAAGATACCTTCTTATATGCTGGTCCTTCTCCAGATGAAAATGTTACGTCTCTTCAACATTGTTTTTATGAAACACAGCAGGCCTCTATCAACCTTTTTTTTTTCTAAATGCCAAAAACAAAACAAAACTAGAAAAGCACTCAGAGAACGCAGACCTCCGCCAAGCGCAACAATTCCCCCTTATAGCGATTTAGAGATTGCGATAAAATCCGCCTTCTGGATCAGATCAGGATCAGCCTTTGAAATTTGATAGAGGTTCCCATTGTCAATCCCTGAGTCAAATTTCATGAGTTTTGAAGATATTGAGAAACAAAATTGTTGGCCTCATAAACCGCAATGTTATCAAAAATTTGAAAGTTATACAGAATCCAGGATTTCTTCCAGATCACACTCAAAATGAAATCAGTTCTTCCTCTTCACATTTCTGATAACTCCTGAAAATTTCAGACAGACAGACAAATGCCGAAAAATCATCATCTCCTTGGCAGAGGTAATAAAAAAAAACAGTAATTTGCCTGTAAATTAATTTTGTGTTGTACATGATTTGAATCGTGATTCGAATTGTATCGTGAAGCCTGAATTGTGATTTAAATTGTATCGTGAATTGAGTGAATCGTGACATGCCTACATCTAACACAGAAATGGCACTGGTTAGAGTCACCAATGACCTCCACATGGCCTCAGAAAATGGATCAGTGTCTATACTAGTACTGCTGGACCTCAGTACTAAATCAATCACAGCATTTCACTGTACAGATTAGAGCACATCAGGATTAAAGGGACAGCATTGGGCTGGTTTAAATCATATCTGACAGGTTTCAGTTTGTTCATGTTAATGATGTTTGTTTCGCACAGATGAGTCTACTATGGCATCCCACAGGGTTAGGTACTAGGACCAGTTCTCTTCACTATACATGCTGCCCTTGGAAAATATTATCCAGAGCCAAGGCATACATTTTCATTGCCATGCTGATGATACACAACTGTATTTATCCATTAAGCCAGATGAAACAGAACTGTTAGCCAAACTTCAGGCATGTCTTAAGGACATTAAGACCTGGAGCTCCACAAACTTTTTACCATTAAATTCTGATAAAACATGGGTTATTGTTTTTGGTCCCAAATACCTTAGGAACAGATTAGTCAATTATATGTTAAACTCCATTACAACTGTGAGAAATCTATTAGTTATTTTCGATCAGGATATGTCATTTAAACAGCAGGTTTGCAAGACAGTCTTTTATCACCTCTATAATATCGCCAAGATTAGGAGCATCCTCTCCCATGCTGAACAACCAATCTGATATAAAAACAGTCCATACTATATCTTGCTTAAAGTATTAATAAAGCTGCAATAAATATAAATTCTAAGTTTTTTATGCCCCCAAGAGAAAAAGTTATTTATCACCTAACCAAACACAGAAGATTAAAACAGGTACCAAGTATTTAAAATTGGGTTTTAAAATCACAAGAAAATAGTTAGGCTGTGTGGTCTGAGAAGCTGTAATTGTGTTGTACATGGATGCTGACAAATTTTTAATCAGCTCCAATAAACTGTGTTTATCAGGCAAAAGGTTGCCAACAAAACCAACATACACACATGTAAAATCACAAATCTTCATGGCAGATACAAAATATTTCAGTAACTTTAAGTTATTGACATTCTTAAACTATTCAGCTTATTGTATGTAGAACTATCAGTGTTGGGCAAGTTCACTTTCTACACGAACTAGTTAAGTTCATAGTTCATAGAAATTAAACTAACTAGTTCAGTTCACCATTTCAAAAAATGAACTAAATAGTTCATTTTTAGTTCATTTTTATTTTAATTATTTTTTAATGTTGCTGCGAGCAACTATTTGTCAAAATGATTACCACTGCCCTTATACTACCTCTCCACAAACGGCAATTATTTTATCCATTTTAACTGTCGAAAACTATTGGTCCAATTTGGAGTCCTTAACCAACCAGGGTTCACATTAGCATTAAAGGGACAGCCATGTAAAACTGTAATTTCCCTTTCAGCTTCTCTCTACAGCAGCCATTCCCAAACTTCAGAATACCAAGGCCCAATTTGAAATGTAAAAAAATCTCCGCAGCCCACCGAAACCTTTAATCACAACTGTGATCAACATACAGAACAAGGAACCATAATCCGATATTAATGTAAGGGGTCAACAAATAAGGTGACATTTGTCATATTAAGTTAAGATGACATGTTTGATTGCATTCCTCAGATACATATCAGGCTTGTTTGTGGTGTATTTTAAATGGGGTTCGCTGGAAACTTGGCACGGTTTTGACCGGTTTTGACCGTGCGTGAACTTTGAAAGAGTGTTGTTCACAACTGCCCAACTCAACTCGATCATGCCCCACGTTCGCGAAGGGGAAAGTGAACGCGCTCAGTTGACGTTCGCGAAAAATATGAACTAGTTCGTGAACTTTCGTTCAATGAACGCGTTCAGATACAACACTGAGTACTATATAGTACATACTATATAGTATGTAGGATGTCCTACTGAAATAAAGCAACGGTAGGCCATAGAGAGCTACTAACCCAGCAGCAGTGAATCTATCAGTCCCAGCTGGCTGCAGTCAGTGATCCTCTATTCCCCCTCAGTAGTATAACACACAATGGATTGATTTTGTGAAATTTGCGCAGTAACTCTCGTAAGTACAGTTCTTTGAGTAGGTCTGTAGCCCTCCCACCACTGCTGTGCTGCTTTTTAACTTGACCTTAATAATTGTGGTATGAGCTGGTTTGAAGCCCACTAATATCTGTGCTTCTGTTTTTCAGTCTTCTTTTTCAATAGATAGATTCAATTTTTCGTCGACTCATTATACCTCTCTGATAGGCAGTCCTAATAATTCTAAAGCAAACTGGGCATGTATTAGACATGCCTTTTTAGTCAGAACAGTTAGCTTTCCAGTTGCTAGAAAAACAATGAACAAATCAGTACAACATACTCATATTAAATGTAAGAAACCACTGTCTTCCACTCATTACCTGATATTTCCAGCACTGTGAGTGCTGTCCACACAGACTGCACAAAGAACCATCTGCACCCCACTTCTAGAGGAAAAAGCCACATTTACCACCCATGCTGTGCACTCCTGAATGAGATCTTGTGATTCCCTCACATAGCCCCATCACAGCCTTTTACCCGCGGGACAGTCAGTTCCACAATGATGGCCTTCTTCTCCAGCTCTGGACAGATGAATGTGTCAACCCTCACTGATGTCTGGATGATTTGGGGATGGGGGGAGTTCATCCTTTTTTCCCGGATCTCATCTCACACCCATGTGTTTTCTCTGGTAGCGCTGGCTCTCCTTGTAGCAGGTGACTTTTTCCCTACTTGGATAAACTACAGCAGTGGAACCATGTGACTTGTGTTGTTGTTGTGGCCTTTTCCCTTGTCCACAATCAGCATGAGCACCTTATCACGTGTACCTCTCCTGGGTAAGAGCTGTATAACATTCTGCCAGGATGTGAACAAAAGAGTCATTCTTGACTACATGATGGGTCTGTCATGGTCTTGGTCTTGGCCCATAAAGGTCTTCTTTTTGGGGGATTGCATTTAGTCCATTCTCCCTAGGTTGCTAGTTTAACAGCCTTTGCCTTTCACACATTTTCTACTTGTTGCTGCTGCACTTTTGCCAGGACCTTTTCTCTGCTCTCCTCTTCACTTACATTACTCCACAGGTGGACGTGAGAAGTTTCGTGCTCTTGCCACCCTGCACAGAAATAGCCAATGATGTCTTTCGGCTTCAGGGAGCTTTCAGCCAGCTGCTCACTTGCAACCTCACCTTATTGTTACTCCAGCACCACTGAGTAGTCTCTTAGCATCTTTGCCACTCTGCTCTTGGCTACCTTGAAGTCCTCCAGATGACAGTGGAAGCTAGAGCTGTCCTGATTTGCTGAAAAGGCCCACAAAAAACGGATTCTGGTGGGAAAACAGTGTGACCTGGCGTGTCGGAAAGTGGTAGGCGGCTGAAAGCATCAGTGTTTGTATTTTCACTGCCTGGCCTATACACTATGTGGTACTGGTATGCTGACAACAGGCCTGGAATTTCGTGATTTGAAGGACAAGGCCACTTGGCCTTCAAAGGGGCATTTTTTTTGAGGGCACAAAGGCCAAATGCCAGGGCAACACGGCCATAATAAAAAAACACAATATGACATGATATGCTAATAAACGGCACAATACATTTTTTGAATTCAGAACCTTGGATATTTTTAATAGGCTACCACAGCTTTTGGACTTTTATCAAAGGGAAAATAGGCAATGTCATTGACTTTTATCAGGTTATTACACATCCATAAATTTAATTTAAATCATCATCTGATGATGGGGATGGAGAACCTGGGGTCTTTCTAGGCCCATAAGGAAAAACTGTTGGCCTCCACCTCTCTATGCTCCCTCCGTCTTTTTTGCACTGGCTGAAAATTTTAAAACAGTTTTATGATGAATCATAGTGGCACAACTAGTTAATATATTTCATTTCATTTCATTTTATTGATTCATTCCAGACATGTCAAAACAATCTTTTAAAGCATATACAATTTTAACACTATCATGAATCTATGTATCTGAAAATAAATATATTTATAAAATATATAATAATGCATAACTCAATATACACTGACACATGTGCATAACCTTAACTTAGAAACATATAGAATCTCTTGTAAATAAATCGAAATATTAAATAGACATATTCCCCCCCAAAAATGAAAATTAAACAAAATGTATACCCAATGTATACACACGGATCTATATACATACACATACATACCAATATGCAAAACACATATCTGGTTTAACATGAAGAGCGACAGAAAAGGGGTATTAATTCCTTCCAAATGTTATTTCCTAAATGTAACATAAACTTAGGCTGAAATAAGAAGAATCTAACAATTAACTATTCCATGATAACCTTTTGAAGTAGGTGTCCATTTTTTGTCAGTTTTTTGCTGCATCTTTGAGCTCTTTTGCGACTAATCTCGACTCGTTCCCGTCTTGGCATTCTTCTTTCTGAGGGAAAAAAGTTTACAGTGAATATGTTAAATATTTTTAAATAATATTATCACGTTTTCATAGCCTACTGATTATTCAAATGCTTAAGCCACCCTGAAGCGTATTTCTGTAATGATACGTGTTAAAGAGTTTAAGTTTCACTTTCGCGCACCTGAAGTCTCAGAAGTGTATCGTGTATAGAAGAATGAATGTCGGAGTTTGAATTAATCTATCTCAGCATCGTCATCCTGCCTGTAAGTTGTTGTTGATTCATATGTCAATAGTGAGCTTATGATGTGTTATCCAGTCACAGATGTTTTCTCTATAATCGAATATGATTTAATGGCGTCCTGATTTTGGCGATGAAATGAAGACTAACAAGCAAAGCTTCGCTGCACACATAGAAGAGGGACAGAAGTTGATTCGACGAGAACAGGATTATTTGAAGGCTTTAGTTTACAATAAAACAGCTGATTGCAGGAGACCGTTTACTTGGGTTGCCTTAGCAACCATAGCTTAGAAGGCTACAGTAGCGAGACATGACAGTCTCCGTCTGATATTAAAAACATTAAAAATTCTTAGTAGGTTATAGCAACAAGATATGACACGAAAGATTTACAGAAGTGTTGATTTAGCTTGTTGGATAGCTAGGTCCCCCTGAGGGAGGCTAATAGACTACTGCTACATCTAGCAACTCTTTATCAATTCAAAGTTGGGAGCGATTTGTTATGAATTATAGTCCTGGGTTCAATCTTTAAAGTCCTTATGCTCATTGACAAGCTATTTGATCCAGAAAACAGATGGATTTTTGAACACTTACCTTTAATGTCGTCTTCGTGGTATCTTTGTGCTGTTTATCCCACAGACAGAACGTTAACGGGACTAGATGCTGTGCGGTAGAGTTCTGGACGGATCCCCCAGTAGGACACACCTCCGCTCCAATTGTTTAGCTTTAATACAGGTAGGCCTACCAATGGGCACTAGGGCGCAAACTTGATGATAGCTGAAGGAAGGGGAGAGGGGAGGGCACCAAGGCCACAGTGGCCGTTAAGCAACTAATTTGCGGAAGGGCATCACGGCCAAGAAGAAGGGCTACGACGGCCATGGCCGCCGTGAAATTCCTGCCCTGGCTGACAGCGTTAGTGCCCACCGCTGGATTCTTGCAGAGGCCATGGAGGGAATGCCTTTTAGCTCACTAAACAGACCCATTAAGGGCTTAAGGTCTGTGAAAATAGCGAAACGGCGACCATAGAGGTATTGGTGAAAACATTTCACAGTAGATTTTGCGTACGCACGTACATGTATACTGTATGTACATATACATGTACATGTACATGTATATGTACATGTACATCCACATCGCGGTTTTCACTAGCCCCCATTAGCCCCCATTAACCGCGAAGTGTGAGGGATTACTGTATGTTTGAACTGTAATCAAAATAGTCAGCAACAATGCAATATATAGCCACAAATGTTTGCTCTTGCCGAATTTGAATGCACTTCGAGCTTTAGTCATAACCAGATGGCTCTCTCATCTATTTTCTTAGCCTCTTGTTTATGTTGCCGCTAAGTGGCTTCATCGCCTTTGCTCATTTCATGCAGTTAAGGAGTAGCATTACGTTGCAGATCCTTGACAACCCACTAGGGGCTGGCTCCAAAAATGAGTCAGTCTCCATTGATCCCCATGTTATAATGTTAAATTTTTCAGCAGAAATAAACAATATTTAAATAAATAGTTACAGCCAAGAAAATAAACAAACAAAAAAAATGGTTTGGGGGATTCAATAATTTTGTATCACATTTGGTGAAATCTTAAAGTAGGAAATTGATTGACAGCAGACATAACGACTGGCAAGCAGTCTTTGGCTGTTACTGTTACTGTCACTCTTGGGCTGTGAATATAGGTCAAACTGAGCATAGTCATTCATACTTTAAAAAGAATGGGCCTCATTCATGAAATGTGAGCAGAACGACCTTACAACATTAATGGTTGATATGGACTGTATGGATTTTCACTTGTGCTATTCACAACTGACAATTTCCAGACACTTTAAAATCACGTTTCAAACATGAGAAAATTTTTTTTTATTTTTAACACGTTTATCTTAATCAAAGGGCATTTCACATATTTAAGCTTCAGTTTGTGTTTCCTAAATTGTTATTGAGTTGTTTGAATGGATTTGATATTCTGACAGACATCTACACAGTGACTTGGGGTAGAGTACACCAGTGATGTCATGAAGCCATAGTGGATTCCTGACAGAGATCTCTCAGATAATAGAGACAACGCTGTTATCCAGTTATCTTCTTCATTTTTTTTCATCCAAAATCAAATCAACCATTTCACTTCACTTCTTGAAATGAGGATGATTGGATACATTTGATCACAATTAGTGTGAATAGAATCATCCCAAATTTGCATGAATTAACTAAAATGGTCATGTTTCAGTTGCCTTCCAAGTCTGTTTTGCCCATTTGCAACATGGCAGTATGAGGGGGGAAGATGCTTCAAAATAACTTCAGGAAACATAAGGGTGACGTCACAGGAGGTGTGTCCAGTTCTTCTTGTACGATCTATGATTGTCATCAAGGGCTACATTTAATTTTCTAGTCTTACACAAACCAGAGGGAGGATAAAATAGCAGTTCCCTGACTAACTACTAGGGGCTGGATCCAAAAGCAAGTCAGTCTCCATTGATCCCCATGTTAAATAGTTCCACTTTGCAGCAGAAATAAAGAAATGAAAAAAAAAAAAAAATTCTGGTCCCCATTGCTAGATTTCACATCCAATCAACTATACATGAGGTGAATTTTTAAGGTACGTCATCAGGAAAAATTATATGAAGCTACAAATGTATGCATGAAAGGAATGATATTTTGAGTAAATTAAAACATTGCTTGATAATTAAAAACTAGCACTTAGCAATTTGACTTTTGAGCTGTGAAAGACTTTTCAGTGCATAATCTTTTTTATTGTAAAGATAATGTGTTTTGTTGTACTGTTAATTCTACTAACAGACTGCTGTGACTGGCCTGGACTGGAGTTGGTCTGGACAGGGGCTAGCTAAGCAGCAGATGGAGCGAAGGCTGCTACCTGGGCTAAACAGTTAAATGTCTTTAGCTCTTATGTCACTTGCCCTTGCAGCAGCTGGAACAGACAGGTTGGCCTCACCCTTTCGGGGTGGCCACCTTTGCCTTAGCCAGGGACCCAAAGGATGTTGTCAATTAGCCAAGCGTTGGCTTGTCAAGGGTCCCACTGGTGCTTGATCTCTGCTCTGGCTGTCCTTGTTTCAGTTCCAGCAATACTCATTTCAAATGTTGTTTTGGTTGCAACATCAGAAATCACAGACATATTCAGTCAGAATTAATGTAAGATAATGCTAGTTGGCAGTATAGGTTAGCATGAGCTAGGCCAAATTAAAGTAGCTGAGCTGTGGTAACTGAAGAAAGGTGGGTGTCTTCCAAGTGACCTCCAGGCTTGCTTGTTCTGGCCTTTTGTCCATTAATGGATCAACCAGGATTTGAGTGCCTTGGCAAGTGAGAAACCTTCACAAAAGGCAAAATCTGGCTTCAAACTGAGAAATTCATACTAAGAAAACCTGTGTGTGATGCAACAGGGAGCTTGTACTGGTTTTTCTTATGCATTCTATGGTTGGCATTGATGTCAAGTTACCAATACTGTTTTACATGTGCTGCAAAACACCAATCTTGTTCTCACTTTAATTATATTAAATAGATATAATGAGATGCAAACAGTTAAAAAAGTGAGACATATGATAACACAGAAACACAGAATATGACACAACTTGCATGAAGTTTATGTCTACCTTAAAAATAATGCTTATGCATGAGTAAATTAAGTGACATATTACAAATTGTACCTGCATGGGTATTTTTGGGTGGGTAATGTAATTAATGTAATGATGTAAGGTAACACTATTTAGATCTACAGTCATGTCAGTGTTAATACTCAGTATGTTCGTATTTATACCCAGAGTGCTTTTGCTGGCTAAACCTGACTGAGTACTGAATATTAAGTTCAATTCAATATATTTCTATACCGCCATTTCACAACAAAAGTAAACTCAGGGCACTTTAGAAGGAAATCAAACTAGTTAAATGCAGTCCAAATAATTACACTCCACATTAGTCCTAATTATATTCTAATCAATTAAATTCACTAATATTCAGTTAGGATCAAATGAATTCCATTAGAGTCCAATTTCAAAATGCATATAATGCCAGTTCATTTTATATAATAATAATTGGGGGAGTTACAGGAAGAAAAACACCTCCAGTGGAACTAGACACGGGGAGGCTGACTATCTGCCTTGACTAGTTGGGGGTCTAAGAGTACAGGTCCACTGTACACAAGTGATTTTACATGCTGTTGCATCACTACCACTTTTTTCTCACATGAGGTGTGTACATTACAGCCACATCTGAGGTTGAGTTAAACTTTTCTGTTTTGTTGTAAAGCATATATACAAACAACAGCTTTAGCCAGATAATATCAAGCAAATGGACAGCTCTGCTCCTCAACCTCCTCCAGCTTCATGCAAACTTGTTTCCTTTACCTGCTGTCCCAAAAGGCTGGTAGTGATGGATCATAAATAAGCAGGAAACCTGCAACAACCCTCCACCAGCTTCTTCTGCATGGTTTTTAATAAGGACACAAAGTTTTCATGTACTCTGTTTTGATTCTACCACTCATGCAATAAACATCAAGCAAAGCCTTCCATAGAATGCAGGACAGAAGAGAATAATACCTAATTTGATTGTATAGCACCTTTACGTTGGACCCTCTCATTTGCATAAAAAGCAAAAAATAAAAATCGCTAAAAAAAAAAAAAAAAGCAAATCTCAGCTTTCTGACATGCTGCCTGGACTCCCTGCCTTCCAAACATACCTTGTATAGGTGATTAACACACGTCCTTGTCTTCCCATTGAAAATGAATGGATTCCATGTGATGTGAGTGATATGTCACATGCAATAACCATGTGACAGGAAAGAGAAGCAAAGCGAATACAGAGATTAGTCCAGGGATACTGTATCTGTCAATGAGACACAAAAGAGAAATATTTTAAGTAAACTAAAGAGAACAGAGTGAAGAAAGAGCCCACATCATCATGGGAGGCACCCAAGTAGTCTAGGCCTACAGCAGTGAAGCTGAAGGGATGGTTCAGGGCAACCTGAGCCAAACCTATCTTAAAGGTAGAGATGGTGTGCCTGTAGTCTAAACATAAACTGGGAGCTGGTTTCAGAAAAGGAACTGAAGGACTGCTTCACATTCTACTTTGGAAACTCTAGGAACCACAAGTAATACAAGATGAACTATGACTCTTCAGGTCTTTATTTGTGAAGAGAAAAAAAATTTAATAATTTTGTCCCGGATTTAAAATGAAGAGTTTAAAAAGGTTGACTTTGTCAAATGTGAAAGACCAACATCAAACGGGGATGGGGGGGTGGGGGGGTGCACTCGAATATCATCTAATGGAACCCTGTAAACTGAAAAGTAATGGCCCAAGTACAGAACCCTGCAGAACACCAGTACCAACTCTGCTGTATGAAAAGGATTCCTTATTCACATGACAAACTAGATATTCAGCTAATTAAACATGTATAATGCAAACTGTGGTTTGAGTCACTGTTGTAGAAGCCCCACAAAAGGACAGACAGAGACTTTTCTTCTTTTTTCTAAGCATAATAAAGTTTTTCCCTAACATGCCTAAATGTGCCCAACATAAACAGATAGCTAAAATATAGTCTCTACAAAGGGATTGTGTACTGCAAGAGTCAGTGTTTTGGCAGGACACCGTCAGTGAATATGCTTCTGATATATGTGAAACTGGCCTGATATGTGTCCAAGAAAAAAAAAAAAGATTTTCAGTTTCAAAAATTTCAAAGCCTATGTTTGTTGTATAAAGGGAATACTTAAAAGGTTTCAAGCAGTGAACAGCTCAAAATAAATCTATAATAATAATGTATAGATGTTATTACCTTAAAGCATCTTTGACTGATTTGTGTTGAATTAGCAGTAGGTGACTTGTTGTAAAGAAAGGATGGGCAACCCTCATGCTTTTCATTTATATTTTCATGTGTGTAGTCTCGGCATCAAGAGTGTGATTGAATCAAAGCAAAATAAATTCACCAGATCTAACATCCTAGTTTCTTTAAGAGCCTTCAAGAAGCCATTAGTGGCATGTTAACATTGCTGTTGCAGTAAGGAGAGCAAACAAAAGGAGACAGCAATGACAGTTTAAGCATGGATGACAATGATACAAAAGAGAACATCATACCAGAGAAATATATCACGAGAGCTGATGTTTCTCCTTCACACAAATGGCATCCAAGTCATTTTTCTTCAAGATGTGTGAAAGATGTTTGCTGCTATCCATCATAAAATGATTTAATGGAGGTTGGGGCAGTCTGAGAGACTTGGACACTCCAGGGATCTCATTACTGGACCTATTAATCTGTTATTTGACCCCAGTGAGAGGGTTCCCCAATCTGAAAAAAAAAGAAGAAGTTTTATGTTTCCTTAATCCAAAGATAAAAACAAAACCTCTACTGTGTCTTGAGGATCAACACCCCAATTCAGACAACAAAGCAGAGAAATAACATCAATGCCTTAGATTGGTCTGTTCTCGATGTTGGATAAAAGTAAGTTGATATCGTCTTTCCTCATCTGACGGAGTCCTTTGAAAATGAACTCCAAGCAAAAGCTAAATTATTGATATTCAAGAGGAATCTTATTGTTGGTGTTGAACCACAAATATAAAACGAGGCAGAGAAATCAGAGAGAAAATCTCCATCGCAGACCTTTGTAATGACTGAGGAGCTAACCACAGTGGTGTTAGGGGTTGAGTGCCTTCCACTTTCAGTTTAAAGAGTCCTGCCATTCTGTCTGTGCATCCTTCCTTCAGGGGTAGTTGTCTCCTTGTTAGTGGTCTGCTGTTGAGCTCAGCACTTTGCCAAGTCAAAAACAATGTCATGCCTTGGAGGGCTGTGTGTCTCTGTCTGTCCTTTTGTAGGGCTTCTGCAACACTCAATTAATTTCCTCCACAGAGCAGAGAAGATATGCAGATATTATCAGATTATTCCTTTTTTGTACCAGATTTTTAATATTGCTACTCTTGCATTCACTCCAATGATATGGCCATAGTTAAGGTCAAACAATTATCTAATTATCCAAATTTATCTCGCTCACATTAGGGTCTTTTCTCACTTTACCCATTCATCTGACTCCCCTCTGTGTTTTTTACACAAATTCACAGAGGTAAGCTAGCGAGCCAAAATCAGTGAGCCAGAGCAAAGCAAAGCACAGCATTATGTTTAAAATAAAGATTGTCATTGGCACAATGAGGCATTAAAGGTAAAACTGCTTTTAGTTACCTCTTTAAAATTGCCACGCTGTCTAGAGCAGAGGTTAAAATGTATTAATCTCTACTTAAATGTTCTTACTTTGCTAAACTAATAGTTTAGTTAAAATGGTTTTGAACTAACGCCATCTCATTCAGAAACGTGTAAGAGTTAACCTTGTAAGAGTTACTATGTTACAAAATGGAGCAGTTTAACATTAAAGGCATAAAAGTGAACAAATCTACATAGACCAGTTGTGTTAATATTTGAAGTTTCTTCAAAAACAGAGTTTGAGCCCTGTCCCACACAACATTTTTATGACGGCTAAACTAGTCTGTTATATACTTTGACTCTACTTATTTCGGATGGAGCTCATCTTGTTAGCATAATGTTTTCCGGTTACACAAAGTGATATTATACTGTATGATATAGAAGCGCCAGAAATTAACAATTTACTTGCAGTTGCTGGTTTTCCATGACAATGACAGTCAAGTTTGGTGCTCTGACACCAATCTGAAGTTCCGTGTTATTCAGTAGCCAATCAGCAACTCGATTCTGTTCATGTCCAACAGCTGATTCTGAAGTGAGAGTATTTTTAGAACTAAAAGTGAGAGACAGAAAAAAGACATTGGAGAGAGACCATTCGTATTTCAGTCATGTTAAAAATAAAGTTTGGTGGAGGTGAAAAGAAAAAGACTTCCGAGGATTGTTTTCAGATAGGCTATGTTTGGATCAATAAACTACAAGTTTGAAGTTAGAGGAGCTACATCTTAAAACTACATTCTGTTACAAAACAACAAAATTACAACATTTGTCTTTTCTACTTTATCCTTAACCATTAATTCTGCTTATTGACACAGAATCCATTCTGGGATAGTTTGCCATCAATCAATCAATCAGTCAATCTTACTTTATTTATAGAGCACTTTTCATGCAACAGGAGCAGCTCAAAGTGCTTTACATAAAAACAATACTCAAGCCTCCACCAGTTGCATCCTCAATAAAACAACTAAACTTTTACCAAAAAATAACTTCTGTCTCACTGTGTTAGCTAATCTCATCATGAAGAGAAACAGAAGTTGCCTCCATGCTTTAAATATCTGTTGTGAAAGTTGCCTGAATGTACTTTAACTACTTGTGAAATCAGTTTTAATTTTGTTTTTCTTTGTTGATTTTTCACCAGCCTCTCCAAATTTTTGATCTACGTAGGTGTTTCCACTGTATCATACTGAGTGAGCCTCCTTCAGGAAATCCAAACCAGTCGTCAAGACTTCTGATAGAAACTTCTTCATACTTGTTCCTCATTGCAATTGCATTTGCAAACAAGGCTTTGACTGTTGACCTTCCATCCCCGATGCGAGGGTAACCTGTTCAAATACAATACACACGTATACGTGAGGACTTGTTCGTTGAGCACAACAAGTTTATAGCTATCTGATCTGAGTCCCCGACCCAGAAACTGAATTACCTCAGTGAAACAGTAAGTTCCTGACTTATCCTTGTCCAAAATCCTCCAATCCGTTAGTGGAGAACTAGCTGAAGGCTGCAGACCACACCGACAGTAACTCTAACTCTGAGTCAGTGAAAAAGGTGGCCAGCCTTTGTCACTCATTGTCTCTGGTGATCAGGTAGAAAATCTCACTTCTGATCCCAAAAATGTGGAGCAAAAATGTTACTTTGATAAAACATCTCAGTGAATAGATAATAATCAAACACACGTCTTTTCTGAAAGGTTAATTTGGCCAATTTACTGTGTCACGAGCACAGACATGCAAGACATGCAAGTAAGGAAGGGAAGCTCAGATCCCCTCCTAAGAAAGAAAAGTTTTATACTTTAGATCAGTGGTTCTCAACTGGTGGGTCGCGACCCAAAAGTGGGTCACAGACCCGTTTTCAGTGGGTCGTGGGCCTTTGCCTGGGGATGGAAATGCTTAAAGAAAAAAAAAAAAAAAAAAAAAAATTGTGTCATTTATACTCCTTAACAGTAGGTGGCGATAAGTGCCCTGTAATGCGAGTTGAGACCCGCCAGTCCACACCATAGAAAAAGCAAAGTTGCAAAGTTTGTTTACATATGTTGAACATAGTGAAACACAGATACAATGAAGAATATATGAGATACGGATTTTCTTATCTTGAAGACAAAGGTCAGTGAGTGGTTATTCAGCTAAAACTATATATTTTGAGTTCTTTCTGAAACTACTGCTCAGTGGTTTTATTTCATGTTTGTGCATAAAAGCACTGTTGAGTCTTAAAAATGGCTGTTACTGAAATGTTCTGATTGTTATGTCAGCCTTATGATTAATGCTTAAATAAGTGACTAGATAGTTTTAATAGGAAATTGTTATGCAAACCAGAGATGCTGCTTTTAATCTCATTGTACCTATGTACAGTGACAATAAAGGGTTCTATTCTATTCTATTCTATTCTATTCTATTCTATTCTATTCTTATATATTCAGGAAGTGGATACTCAGCAAGTGCTACATATTTAAGTTCTTTTTGAAACTACTGCTCAGTGGTTGCACTTTTTTATTTCATGTTTGTGCATGTTGAGTCTGTTAAAAAAGGCTGAAGTTACTGAAGTGAAGTGTTTTGGATATAAGTAAAATGCAGCTAATTGAGCATCAAAGGGAATATTTCCCACTTGAAGTAATTTTGGTTATGCCATTTTGGTTTTTGCCATTTTGGTTCACCAATAAACGTATTTTTTTGTGTTGGCATTCTGTGATCTTCTATTCTACTATCTCCGATTCAAACTGCACGATCTTTTCATTCAATAAATTTGAGAAGTTGGAAATTTTCCTTGATTTGGGTCACGGCTTGTCATTAAGGGTGATGGTGGGTCCTGAAGCCAGACCAGTTGAGAACCACTGCTTTAGATCATAGCATCACCATGGAAACTCAGATAAATGTTATAAGTTAGAAGAAAGAAGCACACATTTTGTAATCAGACTACGCCTTGGAAAGACATTCTCTCTGGAGGGAATGTCCTCCTGGACATGGGAAAAGATGTCCATCCTTGAAGGCCCAGAGAAACAAATGCACACCTGCATAATAACAGTGCAATGGTTCTAATTACTAGAAATGAGAAGTCTTATAAAGCTGAAATTAAAACTGATTTTACTATCTTAGTTCCTTGCTTCAGTGGCATATTGATTTTAGTCATTGGGTCAACAAAGTAATGTATGTCTACAGTCCATGAATGAAGAAAAATCTAACAGAGGCTAGATGCTTCTCTCATTTTGTGTTTAGTAGATTATATTTCAGACAGTGATGGCTAACAGGTAACAAAAGTGATATTGTGTGTTGCGGATAAAAGCACTTGATATGATTCATGTTTGCGTGTGACAGTATGCCAGGTTTTCCATCGATCAGGGCTTTTTTCTACATTTCCTCATAAACATACCTGATTCCATTAATTTAGCACTATTTATTCAGTTTCAGGTGTACTCCTGTTTGAAGGCCACAGAGGCTTCTGCGCAAGGTAGCAGGTTAAGAAATGATGACACCTTATGGACACTCAGTTTCAAGCTGATTCACCGAAACTTCTGGTTTTGATTCCTCCCTCAGATGGGTGAAATGAAAAGGACAGTTATACATATTTCAGTGACCAAGATTTTACAAAGGGACTTAAGAATAAAGTGGTATGAACCTTTGAACTAAACAAAGGTCCATCACCCACATTTCATACCAGATGTGCTGTGTAGCCCTTATGAAGACACTGATGTGGAAGGATGATGGAGAGGAACCAGCATGGCTGTGCAGACAGGTCGTCTGAGTGATGTCTACATGTCCCATGACCCTCATCTTCCTTCTTCCTATACCTCTAACCCCCATAGTACTTGTTGGCAGCAGAGGTCTGCAGAAAAGCCTCCACAGCCTCGTCCATCTGTGGGCCTCTTTGAATTGGACCAGAGGCTCATAACAACAAGCGGCATCAGTTGCATTAAGTTGATGAAAGTGGCTGGCAGACACGGGCACTTGTGCTCTCACAACGCTAGATGAAAGAGTTACGTGGCGGCAGCCCCTCTCCTGGTCGTCAGAGAATCCGCCTTTGCTCTCAGCAGAGGTCAACAAAAGACCAAATAATACAAGAGTGAAAGCAATCACAAGCTTCTTTGCCAAATGATCTCTAATTGGCCCTTTCTTCCTTATGGATCAGTCGTACGATTTTGGTGGTGACAGTAGACTTACCCACAATTCTGCCTCTAAAAGCTTTTCTTGAAAGTGGAGTACTTGAAAGAAATGACCGTTATCTAAACTACAATTGTCTGGGGAAAAAAAAAAAAAAAAAAAAATGTCCAGTGCTGAATTACATCAAAAGCAACACATAATTGAATTGTATTTACCAAATGAGAAAAATATCGCTGTCAAAAGGAGCAGATGCGTTCTGTTTAAAAGAGTCATACATAAAAAAAATTGCATAAATAAAGAAAAAATCCCTGATGTGATCAAAATGTGACAGAACCTTGTTTTTATTTATCAATGCTACTCAGTAAATGATTTAAATAATTATGGTTTTAGTTGCCATCCTCTCTTTAACCATCAAAACCAGCTGCAAGCTTTGTCCCTGCCTCGGAGCTGAAGAGGTGTGCTTTTCATTACATATAACATTTGAGGAACATGCCGTATTCCACTTTTGGAAAGAAGTCAAGACAGAAACTGACAGTATTGTTCTAGTATAAGTAAAAGAAAACAACATCAGGAAAAACCAACAAACAAACAAAAGCTTTGGCACTGAGGGAGCTGTTCCACGGGTGATAAGAATAAAAGAAAAGAAGAGCCAAGTGATCAATGGTGTTCTGGATTTTGATAACACATTGTTCATATCTGAGACAAATGATGGAAATTCTTAAGGAGAAAAGGGCCTGCAATATGCCAAATATGCTCCAAATTAGCCTTCAAGAGCAACTCTCAGTGTGCGTATGGAAGGTGCATGCTTAAATAAAGGGCCAGCATAAATTACCTTTGGATGTCAATCGTGATAACACACCCTGTTTTCTTTGTGTTATTGTGTCGCCTATTCGTCTCGCTGGCGGTTGACATGAAATGAAAGCGTTCTCTCTCTAGCACCACCAACAGTAGTCGGAGCGCTTTCTGACACTTGAAAACACTACGGGTTGGTGAAACCACAGCTGGGCCCCCACTGATTGGCTCGTATGCAGGCTGCCAGTAAACTTTCACTGCTTGGAGGAGTTGTCTGTGCCGGGACAGGTGGTGTTTATGCAGATGAATAAACACATTACTGTGCGCTCTTCCTTTTGGTTTAAACATTAGCGTTTCAAATGTGACAAATCAGATGTTCATCTCCTGCTATATGCAGCCATTGTGTGTGCTGCTGTGAGACCTTTGTATGCCAGTTCCTTAAGGTGTTGACGTGTACGTTCACAATGTATGGAGGACATGTACGAGCTCGAATATATTCTGGGAATGCTCTTTAAATTCCTACATCCAGACATATGGCGTAACGTTTAAATGTTCTTTTGTTAATATTCCATACACAGCATACCTGATAACACAGCAATTAATCTGTTTATTGTATTGGTTGCTAGAGGCTGGCTGTCCACAATCTGTATTTTTCAGAAAGGAGCTGAGCGGAGACTTAGCTGCTGGCTCTTAAAATGGTACTGTGAACACCATGCAATCATCTCCCTATTATCACACATATGTTCTCTTATAATTAGGCCTCACTCTGGTCACTTCAGAGGAATGAATAACTGACAGTGAACAGTGAAATGAAGAACCTAAAGGTCACAGAATTAAAGATGCCGCCTGTGTAAGTTGAAATAACTTGTGACATTTATTCTCTGTAGGGTAAAATCTAATGGTTATCCTGTCAGTATCAATTAATCTGACAAATAATTAGATAGTTATTGACCTTCTTCTAATAGAAAGAGAGTCAATATTTCCCACTGTCTCCTCGTGCTTGTTTCAAACTGAAGATTTGTAGCAGCATAATGGGTTCCTTAACTAAGGTTTTTGTGGTTGCTGTTCTTGTTGAATTGAAATCAGTTGAGTTATATATGATTGATGATGTACTGGATTTCATTAGACTATAATCGGACAATAAATGGACTGCACTGAACCTGTTAACGTTGTGTGTAATGTGCATTGAAATAAATATTGTTATTAATTGGCTCTATATAAATAAACTACACTGAAATTAATTTTATAGAAAAGTCTGTCCAGCTATATATATATATATATATATATATATATATATATATATATATATATATATATATACAGTCATGGAAAAAATTATTAGACCACCATTTTTTCTTTACTTTCTTGTTCATTTTAATACCTGGTACCACTAAACGTCATCATGTGACTAAAACAGACAGAAAAGAAAACACTGAATGCATAAAAGCAGTGTTTTTGGCAGTACAACACCATAGCTTTTGATGTAAAAACTTAACTTAATAACTTAGGTTATAATTAAGAAAACCATGGAAAATGGTAAGATATCAGCTCTTAAATAAAACTCTTATGAGCAATCTTTGTGGTTATCGTTATGTTTGTCCAAACAAATGTACCTTTAGTTGTACCAGGCATTAAAATGAACAAGAAACTGAAGAAAACAAGGGTGGTCTAATAATTTTTTCCATGACTGTGTGTATAATATATATATATATATATATAGATATCTATATATATATATATATATATATATAATATATCTATATATATATATATATATATATATATATATATATATATATATATATATATATATATATATATATATATATATAGATATATATATATATATATATATATATATACATATATATATATATCTATAATATATATATATATATATATATATATATATATATCTATATATATATAGCAACTCATGCTCTTTTGGGGCCAACGTACACGTGGATAAAAATAGAAATAAAATGAACAAGCCTGGAGATTAATTTGGGGGCTTACATACCTCTCAATCTGCAATAAGAACATAATTTGGTGCAACTGAATATTTCTGTCAAAACTGAAGAATGGATAAACGGTCTACTTGATGAGAACTAACAGATTAGACTGGACATTTATAGACTAAGGCAACGACTTTATGAAATGCTCGCTCCACTTGCAGCGAGCTGCATTGTTTCTGCAACACTTTGTGCTTTGGGTGAGACACTAAAGTCCCTTTTGTCTGAGTCAACTTGACCTGACCTAGCTGGTTAAGCTGAGGCATTGTGAACAGCAAATCGCTTCAACTAGGGGGGTAGCTGCTTTGTGTGGATATGGAGAAAATAACCTTATAAAAAGCCTATACCGATAGTTAATGCCGAGAAAGAGCAGTTTTGTCTCTGTTTATTTCCAACTGCTAGTGGAGGGGCAGATATTTTTCAGGGCTGCATTCTCACACCCCTGTTGATCCGATCCTCCTTCACCCATTTTGCAGCCAGTTATGTTAAAGAGATGAAACATATTTTCACACATGCAGCTAGAGTAATTTTAATTCTTGAAAGAGGTGACAGTTGTGAAATATGCCCAAACACAGCTTCAATCAACAACTTGCATTCTGGTCCAAATTCTGCAGCAATAAAGCAGTGCTCACAATCCGCCCCCCCCCCGTCCGACAGTAATGTGCTATGCTACAGGTACTTGTCAACTCTTGTCAGTTCTTCTCTTTCCTTCTCAGTATCAATCTTTAAAAAGCTGATTAGGAGATAGACGTTTCTTTAAAATGTAATTAACTGTGTCACAGAGATTTCACTCTTTATCCTCGTGATTTAAAACAAAAGCAAACCATATGATGGAAACGATGTTAACAGCATCACACTTGCTATACCATATATTTTAAAATGAGATCCCTTTTACTGATGTAAAAGTTCCATAATACAATAGATGACACTGGTGCATCATGAATCACTTCATAACGGTAGCTTTAGTCTGCAGCATCACACAGTTGACCTTTAAAAGACTAGAATGGATGGAGATAAATGACAAATTTAATTCCTTTGTTATAAAAGACCAACATGGCCTCATGTGATGTCTTGGCACCAGTCAAGGTGTTTCCTCCTGATACATACACACTCATCGAAGACAGATCAGCCCGGAAAAACTCTTGTTTGTCTCCCACTGACAACCAAGTGAGCAGAGGAGGGGCTTAGCTTTCTGTCCCCATAGACTCGCTGCCACCTCCTCATCTCCTGCCTGGACTTCATGTTCAGGCACCTTCCATCCTCTGATTAGTGTTGGGTGCTGTCCTTGCAGCAGAAGCACCTTATCCTGGCAACTAACCACACTGCTAATTGTTCCATTACATCAACACTGTATACGCCTTAAGAATGAGAAAAAGGATCGACTTGACATGCTCTTTTTTTTATTAACCCTGGTCTTTGTGTTCTTTCATCATCCTGCCCTCTTCCCTGTCGTCCTGAAAATTATCCACAAGCATTCCAGCCATCACTAATTATCCAAAGAGTTCCTCATTAGGCTATTTCAAATCCAACCTTAGATCAACACTTACTGAGACCTCAGGGATCTGTGATTCCCAGCAGTGGTTCAACAAACAATCAGTTCAAAGGATCAGGTATTCTGCTTTAAAAAGAAACTAGGGTAAACAATTGCTCATCTGAAGAGAAATTTCTCCAGCAGTTCTTCAGTTGCCCTGCTCCATATTTCATTCCACTCAAATTCATTCAATTTCCTTTAGAAATTAGGGTCATTGAGATATGAAAAGGTCTGAATGCAAGGAGGTTTGCCTGTGTCTAGACCGAAGATAAAGTTAAAGCTGAAACAAAAGCCTTCAGTGGATGTCTTAAAGTTTTTTAAGTCATCATCAGCGCAATATCAGATTACATTTAAATGGGAATGAGCATTTGTTGCAATGTACTCTAAGAAGTCTAACGTTGGTTTCTCTCCATTCTAAACCCGTTGACAACGCTTTCTTAGTCAACTGGTGAACTCAGCTGGTGAGTTAGCAAACAAGCGGTGCAAACCTGTAGTAGACCACTGCCATTTTAAATTTTAGAGACACCTTTTTCAAGTTGCCACTTTGTATTTCTTTAAATCACATATATGTGCAGTGTATTTTCCTCCTTTTGAAATTCTATTCATTTCCTGAGAAGAAAAGGCGTTATATCAGGATTCACGTTTACTCAAATAAAGAAGGTGGGAATAAAATGTCAGATTGTGCCCTGCAGAGTTAGAAGGTGCATGAGATGCTGCTGAATGTTTTACTAGCAAACGTAGCCTACATCTGTTGCTATTTACAGTTTTGATGTGACAGATATGGCCACTTTAGACAGGTACAAAGTTTGCAAAGAAATAATATTTCATTAGTGTTTCATGTTGGGCAAACACTCAATAGTGGCTTACTTGAAGCAGTGCGTGTTGCGTTGACCTTTGTTTGGCCTTCGATAGACGGATCCAAACACCCTCCCGTCTATGTTCCTTTGAGAGTCGATGCTTTACTTGAACAAGTAACAATCCTAATGTTCAGTCATTTCAGCTGCTTCACTGTCGACATCCTCCTGAGCACACTCTCTTAATGTCAGAGCTGTGCTCCGTGAAACACCACCAGAATTTCAGTCTGTCACTTAAAATATAATGCCGTCAGATCTGTTACTTTAACCTTGAAGCAATTAGCTGTTGCTGAGCTGTAATGAATCCTGACATCACTCCGCTGTGATGAAACCCCTAATTGCTCTGTAAAAATTGAAGCTTTTGACATCACTGCTGACAGACTTTTTTTTCTTCCTGGTTGTGCGGTCGCATGTGACGGCGCCTGGTTGAAACTTGAAAGGTAGCGGAGCTTCTCTGCCATCAGCTGTCCTGTCACTTGACAAAAAGAGAGAGAGGGGAACTGGTTGGATTTTCTGAAATGATGAGACCATTTAAACTATGATATGTCGCAACTATATGGCATCATTCAGCTGGTACTACTGCATGTGTCCGTGGAGTTATTCAGGGCTCAACCACGAGGTGGGCCTTCATGAAGATGATGAGAGGATGACTTACAGCCACCGTCAACAAATCTGCTCACTCAGTGCTGTTACCAGTTAAAGTGCATGAGCATTTTAACTTATAAGGCCATAAAAGCCTATCAAAATTGACTTCTTATCACTGTATTGCATTAGAGCAGTGGAATTATTATTATTATTGTTATTATTTTCTATTATTAAATATGAACTAGACATTGAGGGGAAGATTGAAAAATGCGTAAAATGTGAATAACCTGAAAATTTATGGAAAGAATTTATGGAAAGAATGTTCCAGCTTTCAAGTGAAATTAAATTGGTGGGTTTTTTTTTGTTACAGTATCCACTTGGAATTTACCATAAAATGGATCAAGTCTCATTCTCAGTGTATTCAGAACTTAAACAATAACTATAAGCAATACATGTTTAACGTGTTTAATACTTGTAAAAGCTAAGGCTTTTACCTGTAAACCTGGAAATGAAACCTGTAACAAGGGTTTTTGTTTTCTTTTGAAAAATAAATGTTCTGCTTTCTATGAAATTATTTTAGTAACACAACAGTATGCAGACTAATCTGTTTAACTTCAAGCTTAATGCACCTTGCTGATGATTGGAGAAACAATCACAGGTAAAAATAAATAAATAAATATATATATATATATATATATATATATATATATATATATATATATGTACAGTCATGGAAAAAATTATTAGACCACCATTTTTTCTTCACTTTCTTGTTCATTTTAATACCTGGTACCACTAAACGTCATCATGTGACTAAAACAGACAGAAAAGAAAACACTGAATGCATAAAAGCAGTGTTTTTTGGCAGTACAACGCCATAGCTATTGATGTAAAAACTTAAATGATTTAGGTTATAATCAAGAAAACCATGGAAAATGGTAAGATATCAGCTCTTAAATAAAACTCTTATGAGCAATCTTTGTGGTTATCGTTATGTTTGTCCAAACAAATGTACCTTTAGTTGTACCAGGCATTAAAATGAACAAGAAACTGAAGAAAACAAGGGTGGTCTAATAATTTTTTCCATGACTGTATATATATATATATATATATCAAGGCTGATAGATCTTGTATTATTATCAACCAGTTCTGACTGTTAGTTTTGGACTGGCATCACTCCATGAACACTACCAACCTGCTTGAGTTTCCAACTATAAGTTATAGTTTACAGTTTGGCTCTAAACTATTTTTTAATCAGAACTCTTTCCTGCAGCTTCTCAAACGCAATGACACACATCAACGGCGTGTAGATACCAGCCAACAAGATGTATACGACAATTTAGCGCGTGTGTGAGTGTGTGTGTGTGTGTGTGTGTGTGTGTGTGTAGGGGGGGGGGGGGGTAATTTCTGTTTAGTGAGTGATGTAGGAGATGTGATAACGAGAGGCCAAGGAGAGCAAGTGTTACCTCATTATTGCATTGAAAAAGATATCCTACCATTACATCAGTTGGGAAAAGTGGCAATTAAAGTGCCCAACGAGGTTCCTTGAGGCAAGAAAAGGAAGAAAACGACCCTCTAAAGCCCATCTGTTCTGGATAATATGCGCCATGTTAGAGAAAAGCCTAATCCTCTTTATTCAAGTCTAATGCCTTTTTTTCCATAGTGCATGTGTTTTGTTTTTGTGAGGGTTTTTTTTCCCCGAGAATTTCTCACCTTTACCAAATTTATCTGATAATAATAATAACAATAATAATAATAATCCAGTTTCATCCTGTACCGGAACAGTTGTTTGAGGCGTTGCATAAATTTAAATCGTAATCGGCCCGATATTGAATTTATTCGTCACGAAAGTCTTGCAGCACAATTTAAAAACATAAAGGTTATGCTTCGCAGTGATCGAGTCTGCGCAGTATCCTTGAGTTAAATCCGCCCTTTTAATAAAATAAACAAACATTTATTGAGAAAAAAAAAACCTGATTAGAGCAACACCGAAAACTGATCTGGTAACCCGACATGCTGGCAGCCTATTAATTCAGTGCTCCTGTATGACTTAGCCCATTATTAATGAACTGGGAACAGCCCGCTCAAGCACCGATGCCCCCCCCACCCCCCACCCCCACCCGCAGAGAGCAATAAATAAATAATGCCATAGAAGTCATGCATATGAACAACATGCGTCGGTGCGACTGCAGTTGCTGATGGTTCCAGAGCTGCAGGGTCAGTGTGGTCTCAACATACGGACCGGAACTGCTTCAACTATCAGGGTTTATTATTTTATATGATCATATTTCTCCTCCAACACACTGCTGTCCGCGCGCTTCCTCTGGAGTTTCATCCGCAAAAAACCCTGAGATTTAATGAGAAACCATCTCACTTTTAGTGTAAATACTGCTGAATACTCTGGTGTGCGCGGGATGTCGTGTCAGTTTAGTAAAACTGGGGATAAAAGCGGTCGGATTGGTCTAGAAAGTGTTTAAACAGACTGGAAGTGCGAGCAGAGATAGATGTGTCCACAGAGCAGCTGACATTTGGTAAAAGTATGAAGGCGCATCAAAGCTCTTGTTTACTACTTCCACTGGTTATTTATGTGTACGCGGAGGTACTTGTATTTAAAACCATAAAAGCTGAGGCTACTTTTCTCCACATCTATTGAAAAAGAAAAAAAAAGGAAACACTGAACCCAGAAATGTAAATGTCCTAACGCTGAAGTTCAGGACGCAGTCTCCGTTTTGTATTCCAGCAAAGATCAATGTGGCTCAACGCAATAAAATAAAATAAATCAAATTAATTAAAAAACCAACACACAAAAAAAACCATCTAAACAAACGCACCCCGAGGCGCAGCTTCACACCAAGCCCCCCCATCATCATATTCTCCAGAGCGCGCGCTTAGAGGTTAAATCAAATCAAAGTACTTTGAATAAAATTACATATCTAGCCAGTGCGGTGTTTGTTTTAATTTTGAAGTAACATTTCATTCAGAGGACCGCCTAAACATGGAGGTGAGCAGAGACAAATAAAGGTAGAGATGCAGAACCTGGATGCTGCGGTGCGCTGAGGTCCGAGGAGATGACCCCCCCCCCCCCCCCCAAAAAAAAAAAAAAAAAAAAAAAAACTTCCATTAAGAAGTTCACTAACGGCTGCTGGCTGCTGAGAATATCAGGATCCCCCCCCCCCCCCCCACCCCCCACCCCCTCGACCAGGCGTCTTGTCCTCAGCCTCCCTCACGCTGGGAAACTCAGGCGCATTGTCTGCTGCGCTCCCAGGGAACAGCTGCTGGGCCAAGGCCGCATTCCCGGTATTCCCATCAAAACCATTCACCCCGCCACCAATCAGCTGCTGCGCATCCATATGCATGCGCGCCGGTCAGGATAAACAGGAAGGCGTGGAAAAGTTACTTCTACTCGGTTATAATTCATTCTCTTTTGACCAGTTTAAAGGCCATATGCTCCAAAAAACAAATGATTTTCCTTCGACCTATTTCGGTCACAAAGTAATTTAATCCAAAAAGGTAGAAAAGTAGTGCAGCAGAAAATGAGGGTATAAATTATTATTTACCTGAGGTAAACTATTTAGAATAACTAGAAAATAAAAAAAAATGTGAATAGCAATTCTCAGCTTTCAATAGAGACGCCTACAATTCAATTAGTATTATTACTTCTTTATTCATTCAGTTCTTCTCCTTCTAATAAACTTTATAAGTTTATTTACTAATGTAAGTGTATTTGTACAAAAAAAACAAACAAACAATGAGACATGAGTAGTCCTGGTGGGCCGCCTGAGCTCGGGTAGAGTCTTTAGGGCCTTATGTTAAATACCTCCTTTAGCGCTTTCTGCAAAAATGGATTTAAAATGTCTTATTTTTCTCTCGGGGGGAGTAAAAGTCCTGCGTCCTGGTCCCGCCGCAGTTTCTCCCAGTAAGTAGTTGAAGCAGCAGGCTTCCGGTCAAGCCCCGGTCATTTAGTTTTACCGCGGATGCGGCGTGCCGGGCATGGAGTTAGACAGGGGGTTCAACGCCGGCTGCCCCCCCGGCCCGAGGCCGTGAATGAGCACCCTGGGGACCAGGGGTCTCTGGAGGCTGGGGTGCGGCGCGGAGGGAGTCCGGTACATGCTGCTGTACATGGCCGCGGCCGCCGCGGCCGCCGTCGTGCTGTCCACGGTACCGAGCAGGCTCGGGTGGTAGAAGTACGGTGACGGGAACATTCTCTGTAGGGCCGAGTAGTTTCCCGCCTCCGCCAGCAGCTCCAGTCCCACCGCCGTCTGCCTTTTCCACTTCGTCCTGGAAATCAGATCAAAATACGGCGGATTAATTATTTAATCACTGCGCTCCCGTGCCGAGTCCCTGAACAGCACTTTCATGGCGCGTGCACAGGCCTAATTATTGCAGCCAAGACTTTATATATATATATATATATATATATATATATATATATATATATATATATATATATATATATATACATTATATGAAAATAAGGTGTGCAATATCCATTTTGTAATTTCAGTCAAACTTTCATTTTAAAGGCTTGCTTGCAAATTTTAAAGCTTTTTTTTTAAAGAAAAAAATTATCTGAGTAATAAAACTGGTTGATTTAAACAGATTGGCACATACGACACCTATCAGCCAGTTTATTTAGTAAAAATATATAATTCCAATACTTAAACAAAAAAAAAATCCAATTATTCAGCTATAAATATCTGGTGCAAAATTAATTCAACTTAACTAAAAGTATAAGATGAACGAAAATATGCGCACTTTCTCAAATGCGTTATGGATAAATGACAGTTCGATAATTATATAGTAAATAAACCGAACTTTTTCTTTAATTTCATTTCTCTTCATTTTTTTCTGGCTTCCATTATATCTTTATGAATTTGATGTGGCTTGAAGAAACACCAAAATACCAACAGACGCCACTCAAATGTGAAATAAAGTGGCACCGACCCACTTTTTTTTCTCCCTAAATGACGGTATTATTTCTTTATGTTAAAAATAATGACGGCTGCCTACCGTCGGTTCTGGTACCAGGTCTTGACCTGCGTGTCCGTCAGGTTCAGAGCCGCCGCCAGGTCCATGCGGTCCTGGACGCTGAGGTATTTCTGCCGCTCGAAGCTCCGCTCCAGCTGGTTGAGCTGGTGGTCCGTGAAGGCCGTGCGCGCTTTGCGCGGCTTTTTCGTGCGCACGGGTGGGCTGTCTCTGCTGCTGGAGATCTCCCGGTCCCCGTCCTCTTTCGTCCCTGAACAGATGAGAGAGGAGAGAAAAAATGTGATTAACAACTTTCAGTCACGTTTTCCACAAACTGAGACGCAAATAATAACAATAAAAACTTTCCCCAGCTGTAGTTCAAATACTCTCTGAATGTAGTGGAGCAGGAAATTTACACCAAGAATAAAAAATAAGAGCACTTGTGAGTATTTGTTACCTAAAGTTTTCCTGCCCCCCCCCCCCCCTCCCCGACCCCCCCTCCCCCCTTTCAGAAAACGAGACATCAATATATCAATCCATCTCTATTTGTAGCAGCGTTTCAGAGCGCCATGATCGGCCCTCCAGGAACAACAATAATCTCTCTAATTGACCCACGAGGGAGGCCGCGCGCGCACGGGAGGAACCACCGGGCTCACATCTGTTTTCTAGTCTATTACATTAATAAAGTGCGCTCAAAGACAAACAAAGACATGTATCACTATCATTATAATTATAACTATTACATATGTTGTTATTATTATTATTATTATTATCAGTAATAATAACTAATAAATTCAGCCTAATTCCTGGTTGCATTTTACTAAAACATAAAAATAATTGTATCTTAAAGGACCGTGATTTTAATAAAAATACACAGATAGTCAACATGATTATTATTATTTTTTTTTACCGTTGCATTTCATTTCGCTCTGAATATCGTCTCTTTTGTCCAACTTGCTCCTGCTCTCGTCCTGTTCCAGTTTGGGCCTGAACCCGTCCGGAGCCGTGGCACTTTCTGGTTTCGGGGTGTGGTGGGGGGAGGGGACGGAGGTGCTGTAAGGTGCGCAGGCGGCCAGCGGTTTACTGTCGCCTAGGATGTCTTTGATTAGGAACGAGGAGGTGGCAGTCCTCGGGGCGCAGCCGGCCCCCGCCAGCGGCTGCGGCTGCGGCTGCGGCTGCGGCTGTTGCTGAGGCGACAGCGGCAGACCGTGCGGCTGGTTGTGGTGGTGGTGGTGATGCTGAAGGCTGTCCGGGACCAGGTGCGAGTCGGCGGGGTGGTCCATGGTGACGGAGATGGGGGACGAGGGGCCCGTTCCCACAGTGTCTATGTCCGAGCATGGCGACGGGGTCGCCTGGCTCCTGAAGTCCGCTGTCCTGCTGTCGCCCAGCCGGAAATCTGCGCTCATGAGCGCGAGCGCGGGGTTGCCGGAGTTAGACGCGCCGGATAGAATAGTGTCGATCCCAAAACTGGACCCGCTGGATCCTTCCATGTTAAGAGAGGGAGGATGAAGTCTTCATAACAACGGCGAGATGCGTCTCCAAACAAACCAGAGTCAGCAAAAAAATAAAATTAAAAATACCAAAACAAACAAGAAAATCCACGTTCACAAGCCTCAGACGGCCTTTATGGTCCAATATGTTACATTCAGGGAAAACACGGAAAAAGCAAAGTGTGAGCGTGCGTAGTCCTCGTGCCTTTTAGTGTTTAGATATTGAACTTTGTTAAAAGTTATAGAGAGGTGTACATGGGGCAGACTCCTCGACATCAGGCTCCCCCTTTTTGCTGCTAATCGCTCCGGTGTTGCTCTACAATGACTTCCTATACTGACGTCACGGCCCACGGCGAGGGGAATTAATATTTTCTCCTTTATAATAAACACTCGACCTCTTTTACTCTCTCCCCATCCGCGCGCCCGCCCACCCGCCTCACCCGCGCTGTGATTGGCTGGCGCCCTGACCGGCTCCGCCGCCGGACCAATCAGGGAGTTGCTACTTTATCCAGACACTTCGGATCCAGTTTAGCAGCCGCAGCGTTTGGTTTAAAAGGAAAACAACGTGTGTGTAGGTAAGTTAAGACTAAACTGGAAACATTTTTTTAATCGGAGTCCGGATTGAAAATGAATAAACCAATGGATTTTTATAATTTATTTTTTTTTAAGAAATAAAAGCTTGAAATAATTTGATGAAGTGTAACTAAAACGGAGACAAATCTTCAAAGCTGAATTCAATCAAAATGGTAGGATATATAAGAATAATTTCCTTTATTTTTCAAATCCTGAGCAATGGCGCAACTGTTGCCGCGTTATTGTAACTTTATTTCGGCTGTATTTTTAATTCTAAACTGTGCAAAAATCTGGGCCAAAAATTACCAAAAAAAACCCCCAAAAAACTCTTCTGTACCAGCAGAGGTATCTTGATCTGTCTTTATTATTCTGAGAGCGGGGAGGTCGGCTTGCTTGCTGGGAGAAGGGGGGGGGGGGGGGGGTGGTGACGGTCATGACAGCGCATCTTCTTAATAACCATGTCACCCTAATTAGTAAAGCAATTATGAGGCGCTAACGAGCGTTCAAAGATAGTAGAAATTCAGCTTTTTTTTTTTTTTTTCGTGGATCCGAAGGATGTCGAGGAGGGAACATGTTCGGCTGCAGCTGTGGGGGTGGGGGGGTGGGGGGGGGACTTCTACCTGATGGGATGTGGCGTTTCTCGTGAGTGAATGTAGCTGCGTATGTTCTTCTTCTTCTTTTTTTCTTGTCGGACCTGCTAACTGCGTCTCTGAATTATTTTTATCCTTAATTTACAGCCATCGCCCCATTTTTCAGGAATTTAATGAAGAATCGTGGAACATTATTTTACATCTTGTAATTATTTTTGTATAATTTTCTCCTCCAGCAGGTTGGCAGAAAATACTTGATATTTATGATGGATGGACTCAAAAGTCGGGATTTATAGGTTTGTTATTTATTTAATTGTTCGGGATTTAAAAAAAAAAAACTGCATTTATCGAGTCTTTTTCTTTCTGTCATAAATTAATTTGGTCTTTACATTGAAAAAAAAAATAGCTTATTATATTTCAAAATAGCATGTCAAAACGAGAATGTTCCATTATTTAGTCGACTTTTTGGTCAGCCTTGTCGATATTCTGATGATTCATTCGATTCTTTTTATTCAATAAGAAATGATGTGAACTTGATTTAAAAATCCGTCTTCTCTCTGCTGTTACGCCAGATGAGTTTAGCTTTATAAAATATTATTTCAGTGTTTTCTGAATCAAATGTCAGCGTGAGCTGACTGTCAGAGAGACAACATAGCGGTTTAATTCCAGAACTGAAGCTCCTGGAGGAGGCGCGAGCTTCCTCCGGTCCTGCTGGTGGAGTCTGAGCGCAAGGCGGCGACAAAGCGAGGCCAGACGGGCCACATCTGCTGGAGAGGCGTTCAGGAACAATCCGAGGCCTCCACTGCTCTTTAATGTATGGATCTCACTTCCAGGACTAGATTTTTTATTGGTCATCTACCACAGACGAAACTCAGCCGAAGAAACGAGATAATATGAGCAACATTTTACAAGCAGCCAGAAAACGCTTTATCCACACCAGTTAGAATATAATCTGGTTTTATCTATAATTATATTCCCTACAAACTACCCAGATCAGGTCAAAGCGATGCTGAAACCTGTCAGTCAATGGATGAGAGCGCAAACAAGAGCGATCAATCTCTCCATCAGGTTTTACGCGCCGCAGGAGTAAATTGAAAGCTACCAGTTAAGGTACGGTCTTACTGGTGTTACTGGTCTCAGCTGACAGTCAATGATGGGACGGTGGAACCGCAGCTGGCGCTGGATCGATCCTCGAGCTGTCACTGCACCGCTGGCGACCTCGTGGGCTGCAGAGCTGCAGCGTTTACAGAGAGACATGGCAGCATTTAGTCTCTGAGTCAGTGAGGGGCTGGAGGGATGGAGGGATGGAGGGATGGAGGGGTGCTGGGAAAGACGGGCACGCGGAGAGATGCGGGGGCTTTTACTAAAGTTTTAAACGGGACTTTAAAGGAAGAGCTGGGTCTCACGCAGTAAGGCGTCAAATCCCAAAACACGTTGTTTGTGTAAATAAAATAAATATTATAGTTTTTTATGTTATATTTAATTGAAATTTTTTTTTGTATTTCTAATTTTCTAGGAGCAATAAGACGAAAAGCAGAAAAGCAGCATCACTCAGGACAAAGAAGGCAGAGACGAGGAGCAGTCTGGTGGTTTCTAAATAAACGAGCATAAAAATATTGTTTCATTTACGAGCTTCAACACCAGGTGCCATTTTCCTTCATCAGGTAGCCTACTATTAAATATTTTTTTATATATATAATTGGCCTATCAACAGTTAAATTAATTCGGTTAAATGGACACTTTTGGATTGAAATGGTAAGTTATAAGTTAGAATAAGATAACTGAATGTTTGAAGTTACATTCAAATAAATTAATGAACGAGTTTGTATTCTGTTGTTCACACTAAAGAAAACCAGTTTCATTTACATGCTTTGGGGAACTTTGAGTAAATGCATTACTGGGAAAATAATTTTATTTTTTGATGGAATTAAACTTGCAAATTTGACCAAATCTCGAGCTCACGTCCCACATGTATATTCATTATTTGATTATTATTGTGGTTAAATATGATCCATAAATGTCACAGAGAAAGTAAGAAATAAAGAAAAGCAGGAAGCTACTTCACACTGTTCTGGCATTAAATAGCAGCAGTGTCAGTGTCAGCGTGTGAGGGCTGGAACTGACCGTCCCATCAAAGTTGTCCTTGACAGATGGTCTGGGTGGAGGGTGGAGGGTGGGGGGTGGAGGGGATTCATTGATTAAAAGCTGGAAATGGACAAGCTGTCTAACAGTAAGCATGAAGTCAGAAGATCAGTGTGACTAATTAAACACGTATCACCCACACACACTTCTCCTTTTTAAGCAGGATAAATGCTTTTATTAGAAACGTAAATAAGCCAGTCATCTGTGCCACAGGATGACATAAGATCCTTCACAGCCCATACAGTCTTTTAAACAAGTTGGTCCACCTTGTTCCAGTGATGACACTAATGAATATGTCCTCATTGTTAGAGCACCTGTCCACGTGAGTTTTTTACTTTGAAGAATCTGGCTCAAGCAAATATCACATCCTTTATCTGATTCTTGGTGTGTAAGCAGATATTTGTTCATGGTTTACATGGAAACTGAGGGATACAGGAGCATAAACTGGCAGCAATGTGTCAACTGTAACCACAGAATCATCCCACAACACGACAACACATAAAATACATATTATACTTTTCATCTATTTGATATTTGGTTACAAATTTCAGGTTTCTTTTGTTCACATAAACCAGTGTAAAAGTTATGCGTTTTTGCACTTCTGTGTGTATAAAAAGCAAACACACGGGACATGGTTCATTTTCTTTATATATCTATTTACAGTACGTTCTGAAATTAGTGACTCCTTTCCAAATTTCAGCTTTGCTCTTAATCAATCAACAGTGTTTTATTAAGACTTAAATCCTCCCACTGGCTAAATCTGAAAGAAAAACTTAGTTAGTTAGTTTCAAAGACATTATTTAGTGATTATTAATGCATCCATTACATTAACGTTTCATGTGTGCATGTGAGCATCACTATCAAAAGCGTTAACAGGTAATACAAAAGGAAACACATAAATAAAATCTTCATATAAGTACACAATTAATATTATTAAATATGCTTATTTGCGAGAAGTCTGCCAGATGCATCTAGATGAAAGGCAGAAAATAAGGTGCTTTAATTAAGTTGGCTTCTACTGGTTTAATCTGACCTGGACAGTATAGCTGCCACTTCAGGAGTCCAGACTGAATGATGTAGCTCAGGACTATTCTCCATAATAAACAAATGAGCTGTTAATGTGATCCCAGCCTGTTGTGGATGGTGCAATAACCGTGAGGACTTTCATGCCAGTTACTTGCTCTAATCACCGTTTTGTTTTAGTGATCAGATTACCCACGCAAGCCAACGTGCCTCTCCTGGATAACATTGTTCACATCAGTGGTGGAAAAAGACTAAGATGGAGCAATACGATGATGGGAATCAAATTTAAACACAAAAGTCCATCTCACAGAACGTAGAATTAAGGGTGCAGCGTGAGAGTGGGCTGACATTTAAGATGGACATATTGTATATTATTCTTGGTCTGCAAGTCATGGAATAATGAAACATGTGACATTCAAGATCCAATGAGCAGTGCAGACAATTCAAAATGTGATATAACAAGCACTTTGTTCATCAAGTGCTTGCATGCTATTACCACTGATACCATTTTCCTGCTAGAAACTATGTTGCGTAACACGAGTGTATTTTTAAGCTATTTGTTGCCACAACAAATATTTAAGGAACATATTTTTTTCTCTCCTCCTGTCAGAGGGACGTGATCGGAAATGCCCAGGAAGTGGAGAACACATTGATTTGAGCGCGTTCAAAACACAGACTGGCCCTGACAAGGTTGTTATAATAGTCAGTGGGGTCTATACAATCACTTAATTACCAAAGCTGTCAGTCAAAAAGGGTCGCTGCTGGCTCCGTCCATGGCTGCGAGCGGCGTTCCACTAGCAGCCTCCCCGAGTGATTGATCCATGCTGATGGCGCCGCAAAAATAATTACAAGTCGTCTCCTGATGTGTGATTCCATACTACATTCACGCTTCACGAAGGTAATCGGGGAGATCAGGAGGGGTCAGTGCCATTTCCTATTACCTGAAGTCCAGGCGAAAGGGTAAAACAATGTAAACAGAGTGAGAATGGAAGAAAAGACAGACGAGGGGGAGGTGGACAGGGGCGGCCTGTAGATGTTACAACTGGCCAAAGAGGCTCATGTGCACTTTGTCAAACTGTCAAGCACCACACATACACATGCACCCCCCCCCCCCCCCCCCTCCCAGAGCCAGAAACAGCACAAACAGATTGATAGTGTCCAACAGAGGACAGCAGAGATTCGAAATAATCACTGGGTCATTTAGTTGATTGGCCTCAAAACTGATGAGCTGTTGAAAGGGTGCAGGTTTTACAGTTTAAAAGCGTGCAACTCAACATTTATTACCACTCAGACGGTTTGTTCTGGGAAGCAGAACATGACAATATTGCCTGAAAAAGTCTCCCACAATCATAATCCCATTGAAATATTTAAATATAACTGCTGAAGTTTCTGTGCTATTAAATTAATCAAATCTAAAAAAAAAATCTGGTGTCATTCAAATTAACGTCCAAATAGAATTGAATGTTTTCCATATTGTGTAGAGAAATGAAATTGTCTGTACATTCACTAAACCTATCTCACTTTGGTCCCACCTAATTTCGTTCAGTACTGATCTTCCTTTGCTAATATGTTAATCCACTTTTTCCCTTTTTCGATCAGAATGATGTATCGCTGGTTCTATGGCAACTGACAGAAGATGCTCAAAGTCGCGAGTGGAATCTGCCATCCTGTTTCAGAGGCACTTTGTGGAAGCATACATATTCATGCTGAAAGCATTAACCTTCATTAAACATCTTTCTGGTCCACACAGAAGCACGGCATAAGGAGAACTGCTGCTTTTGCTGCTTATTATTTGTCTTTCAATTTCTGACAGCATTCACTCCTTGCATCATAAAAAAAAAAAAAAAAAAAAAAATCAGAGAACTAAAACAACACGATGTAAAACAAGAATCAAGCAAGTAAACAATCCAGATATGATATCTGCACCTGAAGGTACCATCCCATTTTGCATGTGTTGCCGTGAGCGGGCAACGTGGAGGCATGATGTCACTAATGAACCCTGCAAAATACAGCTGTGAATAATGAAACACAACACTGCATTTTGCAACAGAAAGAATAAAAGGTGAGATCATCAGCAAGCAAGGGAGGAAAGAGTGAAAGAAAGCAAGTGATGATTAAATGATCAAAAGCTGGCAGAGGAGTCTCTGTGTCACTGCAAGGCACACTCATCTACCCACAAGTGAAAGTTAGGTTTCAAGCACAGTGTAATTATAGCTGGGGATGTCAGTTTGACATTAATGCAGCCAGCAGAAATTCTCTAATTGGCCTCAGAGGAGAAAGTGAACCAGAAAATATATTAACATTTTAAAAAAGCATATTTTGCCTAATCCTTTCACTTTCCAACAATATTTGAAGACCAAAATGCCCCAGGCATGAGAATTTAAATGAGCAATTTTGTTTTTGAAGGAAACGGCCAATGAGACAGAAAATAGACTAAAGGGAAATCATTAGTGTATGAGAGATCCTGACAGGCTCGCCTTGCTGACTGGCTGGCCTGTCACTAGGAGTCTGTGTTCTTCAGCGCCACGCTATGAGCTAAGCTGATAACATGAAAAGACCCATAAACGTGCAGCCAGAAGTCAAAGCCTATTATCTAGAAATTCAAATGCGGGGGTAAGGATGAAAAAAAAAAAAAAAAAACAAAAAGAAAAAAAAAACTATGTGAGGGAGACATAGCTCAGTGTATCTCCTGTAGGGGAAAACTGGCCAGACGGAGAGAACTCATAATAGGCCCTGTTATCTGACACGAACGTGTGGCACCCGCGCTGCCAGAAAACGTTGCGGCAAATCATAACATCACTCAAAAACTGGGGAAAAAAATAAAAGCAGAGATAACATGGATGGCAACAAACTGCTTAAAGTTAGGAAGAGACACAATGTCACACGTGCCCGGGCTGATGTGACATGACTGTATCAGAGAAACACAGCTAAGTGCAGTCAGGAGACGTTAGCCAAGTCCCCTGTGACGAAGCGGCGAAGGCAAGCATCGCCGCCGGCGTGAAACTGGAGGGCAAACTGCTCAGGCTGGAGAGCCTTGCCCTTTTGAAACAAAAACGAGAGGAATGGCCAGGGGAAGCTAGTCGGCCTCAGCGAAAGGGGGCAGGTTTATTTCCTCCAGCGATGAAGAGAGAAAGGAATGACTGACAGAGGAAAGTGAGAACAACAACAGATCTCAGATTCGCTGTCTCTTTTAGCGCGACAACAAAGGGCATGAGATATTCCAGCCTTCTTTACAACTGGCTGGTCAAAGGTTTCTTCTGGCATCTCAGTATCCCCTGCTTTATTCTCTTCACATTCAGAGAAGGACTCATTTCACCTTTTTTTTTTCCCTCTCACTATTCTCTTGCTCCATCTATTACGCTGTTACTCTGAACACAGCAATTTATCAGGCCCTTTGATAAACATTTGACACGAGGCAGTGGGCTTCTGTCTCCGCTGCCTACAGCCCAGGGCAAGAAATTGAGATTGACAAATTTTCATCCACAATTTTCTCTATCTTAGCTCCACCTGTCAAACAGCATGCCAGTCACTCTGACAAAAAGATGGGGGAAATCAAAGCCTCTCTCATCTTAAAGGAACACAGATATGTGGAGGGTTGCAAGTGTAGCGGGGATTAGATGAACAAATGCAGATCATAGGTCAGAAATTTCATTTCTTGGGATGTAATGTAAATGAGCACACAATTGTGACATAATGCTAGTCACCAATCAGCATTTAAAACCGCATTTAAAAGCAGCACGAAGTACAAGCACAATCACCTCCTTGAGCAAAAAATGTCCAAAACATCATAGAATCCTCCCTGCCAGGAATACCCAGCTATCAGCCCCAATCCCAGCAGTCATTTGCAACAAAAATGTAACTAGAGGAAACTACAAACTAGAAAACCATTTGACCCCGAAGCACAGAGTATGGAACAACCCTTTCCTCGCCCAATGGAAACAGACTCGGGTCAGCAGGGTCAATACCTTCTTTACAGGCCCTACAGCAGGATGGAAGCATCAGACTCATGGAAACATCAGGGGACTCAACGTGGCCCGAGAGCATGGCGGACCAACAGCAGCGCAGTCGCCTGAGACGGCAAAGGAAATGTGTAAAATGCAAAATTTGATTATCTATTCATTAACTCCTATAATTGGCGCAAGCAGTACGTTGGCTTATATTTGCCCTTCTTGTCTGCCACATCAAGATGGGAAAAAAAAAAACAAAAAAAACATTGAATCCAGTAATCCAGCATTCCAGCATTCTAGAGGCATGAGAATAAATGATATGACCTCTGGCTACGCTGTGGCCTTCAAATCTAAACCCCTTACCTGACCAGCAAGAATCATCCTTCTTTGTTCATTCCGCCCACCTCCCAAACTGAATCATATTGCCATAAATCTTATGAATCCTTTCAATCAGTTTCAAGGACCGTAAACAATGGGGCCGTGAATATACGGCCGTGAAGTACATCTACCTCAGCCTAGTTAAGAAGCTGCCCCGCTGCCTCCTGTGGCTCTGAGAGATGGGAGCTATAATTAGAATAGAGCAGTAAACTTGCAGACATTATTGATGGTCCACTCCCGACACCTCCCTCATGTTAGCATTAGCATTTTCCCTGAACAGGAGCTCATGTCAGGAGAGGCTGGTCGCTCAGAGTCCGTGTCAGCGGGGGGGCTGCGCACCAGCTAACAGAGCGAGGCCCCATTATGGCTGCTGAGAGGCAGAGCGGCAGACAGACACCCAGGCTCTCCTCCAGGACTCTCCTGGTGCTCGTCCACCTGATGGGAACACGGAAACTTGGCTGTTCTCCCCCTCATCAATACAGCAGGGCTCTTTGTCAGTAATTTGCAATAAGTGTCCGCACCACATCTTAAGGGACCTGGAAATCATTACTGGCTGAGGCCCTCCTCTGCTACTAATTGGATGCGTTGGGCCTTATCAGCTGAGGATTTTCCGAGACCTTTGACAGATACCAATTCAAAAATCATTGTTCAGTTGTCAATTTAAGAGACCGTTAAAAGAGCTTATTTTAATTTTAATTGGAACTTCCTCCTGCCTTCACTGTGAGCTGTGAGGATTAAAAATGAGTCCAGGGCATGTGTGAATATATGTGTGTGTGCTTATAATCCTCCAGTAGAAGAGGGAAGGTATGCAGGTTAAATTGACGGGTAACAGCTCTGACCAGCGTACAAATGAAGACAGCATGCATGTGCATTTAGTTTACAAGACTCTCATGGCTTTCCTGGGACTTCATCAACATCAAATAAATCGGAGTCTGAGCTGCAAAGCTCCCAATTAAGCAAAAAAACACCATCCGCTTAAGAAGTTTGCTGGGCGAGTGTGCCAGGACCGTCTTCGCTCACCCCCAGTAAACTGACCAGCTTAGAGTGCTGCCCTAACATATTTATGTAGCACACTTTCCCAGTGACCCTGAACTGAAACACTGCTGGTTTTAATAAGGCCTGGGAAGGCTAGATGACTAGATATGCAGCTGTGCAGAGAGAATGACTTCAAATGCTGTGAAACTCAGTGAAAAAAAAAGCTCAAATGCATAAATGGGGCCTACAGGCCTCGCTAGAGACGTTCACGGAGACGTGACCCTCCAGCAGCCGAGGGCGCAGGGCTACAGGCGAAGGGGCGAGGCCTGGCATTGAAAGGGAACTGAACTGTTCTGACACCAGTAGTAATTTATGATGCCAGATATCTTTTCTCCAATCACAGAAACTTGAGTTGAGTGAAGCAGAAGCCACTTTAGGAAAGAAGCTTTTTTTTTTCAGAGCAAATATATTTGTGAGCTGATGATGAAGCTGGCTGATATCTCTCCCACGCACTATTTGCCGTTGTTGAAGCTCACAGAGGAACAGCTCTATTTAGAGGGTAATAAGTGTCTAATTAAGGACCAGACAAGAGGGAAATTGACAAGGTATTAAAAAAAAAAAAAAGCTTTTTTTTCCCCTTGCTTTTTCACAAGCATGTCTCTGGGAGCCAGTGTTGTGTTTGCCGGCTGTTTTATTTGCTGTCATAAAGGATTTGAGCCAAGGAGCCATCTAAGCATGCGTACGAGAGGATTCATTTGACCTCATTATACATCAATAAAGAAGAAAGCCGGTTTACTAAATATCACCCTGCTGCCTGCACTTCATGTCATATCATGCAGGGGTGTGCTAAAAAGATGATTCTAGAAATGTCTGGTGAGCAGAGAGAGAGAGAGAGAAGAGGAGATGGGAGGGAGGAGAGGAGAGTGGAGGATGTGAGTACGGTGGGGGTGTCAGTGGGGGGAGGTTGAACCCTGACTAGCCAGGAGGGATTCTGACAAGCACAGGAAAAAAAACAGATACGCAAAGCCCTGTTTAAGAGCAGCGCAAGTGAAGAAAAAGATTTATGCTTTTAATTAATGGCAATTAAACCATGCCTGTTGGGCTGGCCTATGGCAATTGTTCTCAGTAAAAAGGAGGCCGAGCTGGTGACAAGCATTTGAATCCACTAAGTTCTACCAAGGGAGCTGACACTGCAGGCATCAAACCTAAACTAAATCAATAAAAGAATTAAATTTTTATAAATTGCATTTTGACAAGTATCAGAGTGCTAAGCTTTGATATTATGAATTCCTCAGAGGTGATGCAAACAAGGAGAGGCACACTTAGAGATCCAAACAATCAAAGAGTCTACTTAGCATGTGCTGTCAGATGCAGCAGTGCTATTAATTACTACAAATTAATGTGACTCTCTCCACCTCTGCTGATTGGAATGATAATCAAGCTCAACTCTGCACAGGGAACATATGCAACCCTGCCAAAAATAATAAGGACAGAACCAACAGACGCTTCTCTGTGGTTATGTTTACAACCCCAAAATGCTTGTTGCTTATTTTGTCCTGCAGCCACACACATAAATGCAGAAACCGACACCCAGTTTGTTAATTTGCTACATCTATACATAAATGTACATAATACATCTGAGGTTTTTTTTTTTTTCAGGGAAGCTCCATATCAGTTAAGCAGAGAAAAAAAAAACAACCCTCAAAACACACACATACTGTATGTAACACAAAGAAAGTAGCAGCTAAACTGAGCAATATGTGTTCAGACAAATCTAGGCGTGACACTGTCTAGAAGGGGAACAAAAAAAAAAAAAGATTTGGGGAAGAGGGGTCTGGAGAGCATTCAAAGCTGGCATGACAGCTCAAACGTCCTGTCACTTAAATCACTGTTCATATAAGCGCGTCGCAGATCTAGAGGCGCATCCAGCATCGCAGCGAAACAGTCCTCCTGAGTGGCAACAGGCTCTCTAAATGGGACTGAAAGCAGTAATTAGACTACCGCATGCCCTCCTCGCTAAATTGTTTACCGTGAGCCTGATCCAGCTTGCTGGTGCTGCTTACACACTCAATTTTTCATCCTTAATATTAAATATCTTTCATGGCATTCATCTAACACCAACGCACTGCAGCTTACACCAGGCTAATTTGCTCTGTGGATATGTATTATTCATTATTATTCAATGCATTTTCAGAGTGATTTGCAAATTCTATCAGTATACTTAAGTTTACACACATAATACAAAATGTAAGATTTTATGTTTCCCTACAATCGCTTTAAGGGAAATACATTTTACAGAAGTTGGCAATGTAAATTTAATGGCACAGATAAATGAATACTCTGCCTTGTGAACATTAATATGTGGAAATTATTTTAATGAGTGTAGACAGTCAATGCCCAGCAAAATGTTTGAAGGAAAACATACAAAGCACGGCAGGGTAATGAGCTGCAGTGGTAATGTCTTATTTTTCTTTTTCTTGACAGGTGAGTGTCTTTACTGTATAGTGCCACAGCGAAACAGCTGGTCTAAGCATGTTTGCCCTTGATGATGCCACCTTAAAGAGTAGCCTATCTTACCTAAATACACATGACAGATCTGCCTCCTGTGTTTGGAAACCCCCTGACCCTGACAGGATCACCTGAGAGGACAATAACAGTGACCCAAGGCCCACCTGGAGGGTGTTATGAGAAAAAATTGCAACGGTTTCACAAGGTAAAATGGAGTCTGTTGAGGTCCCGGTGGCTGGGAAGACAACCTATCCTCAACTCCAAGAAACGAGCAGAGAATGAATATAGGCTCTGCTTTCAGACTAATTTCTATGCAATGCTCACTCTCTGATCTCAAGTTAAAAGAGTGTGTTGATGCTCTTACTCTTTTTTTTTGCATATGTCTAGAATTCAGGTCATGTTGTCCTTTTAATTTTTTGACAAAGTATCCAACCTTTGTGAAGAAACATGGCGAACAAAAGCCCGATGCTGCACTGAGTGATTCACCTGAGTGAATTGTCTCACAGTCATGAAACGTTCTGCAGCGCAAATTAAAGCTATTAAACAAGGAACCTCCAGAAGTATGAAGTAAATTGGTCATACTTTGAAATTTGTAATATAAAACGTGTTGCATTATGAGCAACCTCCTTCTCTGCTTTAATGTGGAGCATTTACATGCAGTTAGACCTCATTATGATAATTTGATATTTTGACTGAATGGCTGGAGGCAGGATAATAACAGAAGTCTGTTTAAGAATGTTAATGCATGCCTTTGAAACTAATGCATGTATTTATTGATTGCTCACTTCTGAATCTATGCCTCTTAAGTTTTTATGTTTTTTTTTTGGTGGGATGGTGGAGTGGGGCAGTGGGGCAGTGGGAGAATGAAATGGTTGGGACCAAAACTGAGGAATGAAAGCAGGGGGTAATCATTATTAACAAATTCCTCACAGTCGATTTTACTCATCACCTTTTTTTCTTTCTTCTTTTTTTTCCCCCCTCAATCCACAACATCAATATCACCTTTTATAGATGTAGTATTAGCTGCGAGACATAAGCAAAGACAGGAATGAGGGAAGAAAGGGTGGAGAGAAACCTGGTGAAGGAGAATCTCAGAGACAGATTAATGCCTGGCTGGTACTTCGGCGTATCAGGACAAGGATTACCGTGGTAACAGCTGCGCCCATGGGTCCCCTGACTGAGAAGAATTACAAGTATTATCACCTACATCATTAAGGTAGGGTTCATAGATGTGGAATGGCTTCAATCAATTCATCCCAAGATAACATCGAGCCAGCTGGACCCCCTGCGTGAGAACTTGACTTAATTGGCCAATAAGTGGTGGGGAAGGGTGTATGCTATTTGATCAAATTACGGGGTCCCAATGAAGGGATTACAATTTTCGGATGAGTGCAGAGGGAGGCTTGTGGCAGAGGCGGACTGCAGGTCAGGGCTACTGTTAGCATAAGCCTGTCTGTAGCTAAGTGTGAGGCCAGTGAAAAATTGTGGTGGCACTGGGAAAAGGGGAGGAAGAAAGCAGTAACCAGGTCAGCTTTTGCTTGGGGAAATATATTCATTCATCATCCCCCCTGGCCTCATTTCTGCCTGGTGATACTTGTAAACTAATAAGTTCCTTGTGCTATTTAGTTAGGATCATTATACTACAAATTCTGCTACTATTCCTTTATTTATATAATATGACAACGAGCAGATATGAGAGGACAAAAAAGATATAATTAGTTCTAAAAACCTGCCTTGCTAATTTACAGACGTACTGTAATTGGTACAAAAATTCTGCATTTATTTGTTTTGAAAAGCAAGGTTTTGATGCTGAGAGAACAGAGCAGCCCTACCCATGTTGAACAGCTATTTCAGCTGATTATTCAAATGTTTAATTAGCATTCAGATGTATGGCTGGGCTCTTGTGGCCATAATACATACACAACTAAATCTGCTTGAGTAACCATAAAACCAGCCCTAAAAACTGGAGAGATAACAAGAATTTGAATTAGTCTAAATGCCAGCGTTGAAATTACCTCCTTGCATTATTAATGGGTGAAATAGCTTTGCTTCATTATCATTATGTGTAAGTGGAGTTCAATTTAGTCCAGCTAAGTTGCAGTTTTATTCTGGCAACAGGAAGGAGTTCACCTGTGCTGGACATTATGGTAAAGAGAGGCTAATCTCTTCTTGGGTCCTAAAAATGAGGTGAACTGGACTCTATTTGCCAAATAGAAAAAAAAAAAATCAACATGTAATTTCAGCATGAGCCTGTGCACATTTGTGAGTGTGCATGTAATGCAAGCAGAGGAGGTGAGCTATGCAGTGTTTCTGCAGTCATTTCTCATGATAATGCCTTGCTTGAAAGCATGTTTGTCATTGCAGTTAAAGTGGGGTGCACATTAATTCTAGTTTTTGCCTGAGTGTAATTCTGGCCCCTCCGGGGGGGGCCTGCATGTAAACTAACTGCTTGACAGAATTAGACTCCACATTCACTGCTATTCATAATATCATTAATATAAAGGCAATTAAATGAGTTTTTAACCTCCAACCTCTTGTTGTTATTAATGAACAAGCATTTCGGACTAAAACCCACCCGAGATGAAGCTAATTATCTTTTGCATCAGGCCTTTGAAGCAGGATTGAAATTAAAGCTTCGTAAATGAAATGTTGGGGTTTGTTCCTGGCAAACAAAGAGGGAGGTGGTTTAATTTAATCACATGATGTCATACCAGGAGGGTTAGTTAGAGAGTTTTTTAATGTCACTGGACTCAGTGGCAGGCAGCCTGGTGTCCTAAAACACATACTGCTCCCCACAGTCAAACTGTCAAACTGTTCATTAGCATCCAATGGTCTTCCAGTGTAAATTATAAAAAGAAGTTTTATATGACCAAGGTAATTAAAAGTGGTTGGAGATAAGAGTGCCTGAAGTTCTGTTGTCTTGATATGCTAATTAAGGTTTTCTTACAGTGGTGGTTATGTAAGTGGCTGGTAGCTCAGGCAGTGTTAACAAGTTCCTAACACACTGACATTATATAAATCCCCAGGTCAATTTCACACAATGAAACAGAAAGGAAATGTTGCTCTTAAGCTATAGTAATTCAGAGTGAGGAAGAACATCTGAGAAAGTGCCATGAAACCAGTCTGACCAGCAGCAGGGTGAAGAAGCAGGACAGATAGGGCAGGTTGTTCTTCTCTAAGCCTCCCTGTTCCCCAGACGGTGTGGGCAAAGGTCAAGGGTCACTGTCACTGTGTACCCACTTCTGCAAACAGCTCATTAGTGAGTCGGCGGTCTCACCACAGACAGCACCCTTGGGATCGGGGTCACACTAGTACCTGCTCCACGCCCCGTTTGTTTAGAAGTCTCTTTAGGGACTCCGCCATGCTTCCCTCACTCCTGCTTCATGTTTAATTAATAGTTTACTTATGTCGACTGCTTGTTTACCTACAAGCGGTAAAAGACAAGGAGGCGAACATGCTGCAGTCCTTGTAATAGCTAGTTTTTAAGCTCAGTTCTTCTGCTCTAGTACTGCCATTTGGTTACAAAATATTTAATTTATGTAATTTAAAAAAAAAATACATTTTTGAACAGAAGCAAAATGCAAAAAAATCATGTCTTTCTCAATCTGAAACACATGATATTTGCCCACTGGGTACTGCAGCTGGTGTAAAAACTCACCATTTCCAGCATCACATTCCCTGTATAGCTCTTAATTTAGAAAAAAAAAAAATAAGAAGTGTGACTTTTCACAATCCTTGGACTGCTAACTAAGCTGTCAAATGGGTAAACTGCATTCCATCTCACTGACAATAATTTGCAAATTAGCTACAAATAATTAACTGTCATTATAAAGCTAAATCGGTCTCTTTTCCTCTTTTTTCTCTTTTTTTTCCTTCTCTGTCATTCCAGTCTCTAACAACAGGACAAACAGGCTACCCTTCAATATACTCAACCCGGCTCTTTGGCTGATGCATTTGTTTCAAATATGGCTGTTATTCAGCAATCATGACAATTACCTGTGAAATGAAGAGAGACAGGGGTCAAAGCCTGACATCTTTATTGCCGTCGTCTCCGATCACAGAAGGCATGGCTGTGGCAGGAATGTGAGTCTTGACGGTGAATAAATCTGTCTGTCGGAAGGTCAACAGAAGTGAAGAGGTTCTCCGACCCTGCGACCCACAGGTCCAGTTTGACAACTCTATCTATAGCCTGTGCCCATGACAAAGGCACAGCTGACAGACAGACGGAGAAAATAAAAGAGCAGGCTGCACTTAAGATGACCTGAAAGCTATCTTATCAAGAAAGGATAATTGTGTGGTTAAATGTCAGTTTTGATGGCTGTTTCTGTGCGTTTATGATGTTTAAAGCCTTATCTTAATGGGTTACTAATTTAGTTCGACTATATATACGAAAAGTGCCGATATTGGATGAGTAATTATGTTAAAAAGTGGCACATTAATACATTTAATTTAAGTGGACTGCTTTGATTAAATTCTCAATTTTAAGCTGCTCAAACTTTATTTTTTAATTCATTACAAATGTAATTGTGGTTTAATTTTTAAAATTTGTTATTATGAAGCATTCTGTGAGAATAGTAAAAGTAATATGATTTAGCAGCAGGGAGGGTGATGAGTGAAAACATCTCTCTGTTAGCATTCCGGCTAACTCGCTAGCCACCTATAAGCCTGCCTCGTTGTCTACAAATATATATGGCCCTGGATATTTATTTTGTTAGGTATAATGTGAGGCTAGTGATGTTAACGTTACTTTATTAATTATATTAATACAATGCTGCCACTGTCTCATGTTAACATAGCTCTGGTGTGGGACAGACCTATGGACCAGAGCTAATGCTAACAGAGAACTCATCACCCTCCTTGCCACTAAATCCTATTACTTTTTCTAAACGGTGGTTAAATCAATCATCTAACAAACAAAGTTAACTTACCTTGGAGTAAATGTTGGCGTGTTTTGTAACTTTTCCCCACGTTCAGTTGCTTGTGTAGACGGACACATAACTAAACCAAAGCCTGCAGATTTCCACTGTTTGTTTTATCTTGTAAAAGGGAATAAAAATGTCCCTCCAAACGTTCTGGACACCTCAAGTCACTGTTGCAGGTCCCCAGTAGCAATATTTCACCACGCCGTTATTCTAGTGTGATGTAAATACAGTTGATAGGCATCGGAAAAATGGCAAAATAACACAGTCCTTAATGGAGGAGCAGCGAGAATGTCCGACCTAGCAACAGTAACTAGGGAGGGGGCGGTGCTTACTGAAAGGTCCATTGGTAAATAACATTCATAAAAAGATCTTCCTTTTGACAAGTTGCTTGTTAATTCTTACTGGACTTGACTACAACCATTATCATATTGATACCATTGCAGTTTTTTGCTGATAACAGCGATCCTAAAATAATTTAAAACACCATGAATAAAATAGATGCAACAATGTTGTATTTCCTTTCTGTCACATCAAAGTTTTTCCACACATCAGAGCTTTCAATTAGAAATGATGGATGAACAGGTTCAATAGATGTTTCATATCAAACGCTTTAGTTTGACACGAGTAAAAATGTTTTTGATTTAATTTTCCACCACATACTGGTCATGGGAGCAATCAGGCTTTTTGTTTTTTTGGTTTTTTTTTTCTAACTCTCTCTTTTTTAGTTGAATGTGTCCTGAGTTGTGAAAGCACCTCAAACGTGAAATGTTATGTTCAGGTAAAAACTTCAAATACAGTACTTCAAATTTTCATACCGAGTCATTTTTATTGACTGTATTTCTTATTTCAAACTTTAGGAATATGTGAAATCCATAAATGATCCTAACTAGTTAGATCCCAAAACTGATTGCTAGTGGTAGATTCAGAACCTTTTTATCATGCGATGATGAAGAGAATTTGTTTTAATAAACAGTCAGACTCCCTGTTTTTTGTCCTTCTCTGACAAAACTCCAGTTTTTTACCTAGTTAACATGTCCATGATGTATTTTTTTATGTTTTAAATCAAATATCACAAACGAAATAAATCATTAATGTTTTAAACTTCTTCTCTGAACCTGCAGAATACCACTCCCAGCCTCAGGAAGTCAAGGTCAAGCAGCCCACCTAAACCTGGAGGAAGAAACTCTCACCCCTCTGAGTGGGGTTTTACTGCTAATTCCAATGTTGCTGTGTGAAATGGGATAAAGTTGAGAAGCTAAAAAAGCAAAAAAAAAAAGTTAGCACAGGCCAGACAGAGCAGAGAAAAGGAACAAGAAAGAGAAGCAACTTGGAATAACTTGCTTTTGCAGTGAAGATGAAACCGACATGTTTACAGCTATAATGGCACATAATTAGATTCAGTCAGCCTTCATCCTTAAAGATGTTAAAGTGTGACAGAAGTGGATCCAGTTTATTTGGAGAAAAACTTTTCATTAGTCAGAGCAAAATAAAGGTTTGGACAGACCTGCACATTCTTCTGTAAAGAGTAGGCATATCCAGATGAGGACAACATGATTTTTTACCATGACCTCTGAAATTACATTTAAATTTTAATGCAGTAGAATTATAGAGGTAGCATGAAACGGTTGTGGTTTGATCTACCATCCTCCTCCCTCCTCCTCTTCCCACAACTACTACCACAACCTAATCTGAACCTGATGCATGCACAAAAAGGATGGATGTTTGTTTAGTGAGAACTTAACAAAGTTAACAAATATTCGCAAGCTGAGAAGATCATGCTTCTTATATACAGTGCCTTGTAAAAGTATTTGGTCCCTTTAAACTTTTCAACCTTTTGCCACATTTCAGGCTTTAAACATAAACATGTAAAATGTCATTTTACAACAAGTGGCACACAATTGTGAGGTGGAATGAAATTTATTAGATATTTTAAACTTTTTTAACAAATGAAAAACTGAAAAGTGGGGTATGCAATATTATTTGGCCCCTTGACTTTATAAAAATATTAAAATTTTATATATTAATGTTTGAAGCCTGAAATGTGGCAAAAGGTTGAAAAGTTCAAGGGGGCTGAATACTTTCGCAAGGGACTGTATGTTCTTCCAAAAGTAGATTAGTGGTACTAAATTATTATCCAGTTTGTACTACAAAATAATTGGTTTAATGTACTAAATCTATTTAACTCATCCACATGAATGCCTACAGCCTGGTCAGTTGTAGCCATTCACACCAGCCTGGAGGCTAAGCATCAATTAATTAATCAAAGCCAGGTTTTTGAAGTGGCCATTTTACCAGTGCATGCTTCTGGCCTGGCCTCTGATGGCTTTAATTGACTGTCTTTCTGTGATTAATGATCATATATTAAACATTCACATGGTGGACATTCTTACACAGATGTAGAGAGCAATTTATGGGAAAGGGGCTATCTCTGGAGAAGCACTTATCTCTGACTGTGAATTCAGCATTTGGATTGGGATGGTAGAGAGGAGCATCACTCTGGTGTGAAGGCCCAAGAGCTCACCTATGTTGCTTCACAGTGACACTGAAGACATTTAAAGAAATGGCCTGCCCCTCCCAGGCTTCCGCTGATGGGCCTCAGTAGAAAGAAAATTCATGGCTGATGCATGATTTAAAAAAAAAAAAAAGAAAAATACAAACATTTTTCTGCATGTTTTGTGCTAATCTGACCCTCATTTTTGTGCTGACCCTACCCCTCTTTTCTTTCAAGAGCTGCATTTGCTGTCCATGAAATCCTGTCAAGTCCTGTAAGTGATCACAGTCTTGTGATCCGCTGCATGCCTCCATTTGGCCACTGCTGCAGTTTACAGAGCTTTCCACTGATCTAGGCATTAGATTCACCACAGTAACATCGTGTACACAGTGGGGTCCACATGACAGGGCTCTGTATGGAGGCACCAGCCAGCATCAATCAACCGAGCACCAGGCAGCCACCAGCCATCACGACCAACCACTGTTCACAGTGATTATCAGAGTAACTTTCACACCATTAGCCCAACTCCCCTGCCCATTTACCCCACGCCCTAATGACCAACACGGGTTGGCAAGCTGCAGCTGAAAAGTCTTGGCCAACATAATCAAGTACTCGCCACTACCAAGAGCTTCTCAAAAGCAGAACTATTTGACCTGGTTTGGAGAGGGGGTGGTTAAGGGATTGTGCAGGAAAGAAAAAAAAATCACAGTGAGATAGCTCATGAATGAGGTTAGTATTCAAGCATGTGATTAACCTAATTGAAATCAACATCCATGATTGGACACATGGGCTGGCTATCTGACAGCACATCGCTTGCCAACATCAGTCACCATTCAACGATGCCCCGTTTTCAGCGAGGGCAGCCTGCTGAGGGGTTAAGAGTGTCAGGGTTCACATGCTTTTAGTGAGTTTAAAGGGTGAGGGATCACAACAGAATAACTGACATCAGTGGTCCTCTGTGCAAGGATAGCGAGGATATGAAGGGCGATTTGAGCAATTTGAAATGGGTCTAGAGTACTCTCATGTCCCAGCAGGTTGACTACGGGCAAGTATTAATGGTGGCTGCTCCACGGAGCAATGCCAGCCCCCACATTCCCCCCACAGCCCTGGTACCATGCTAGCCCACGGCTGCACACATTAATGCTACACTAATTAGCAAAATAGTTGACCAACCAATTATGCACAGTTCAGTCAAGATTCAGAGGTTAAAAGGGTAGCCTTATGCTGCATCCCACACTTAAACATGGTCTGCTTGTGTAGTACAAATGAGACAACTGTATGTGTGTGTGGTGTGTAAGTGTGTGGCAACTGTGTGTGTGTGCCCTTTCAGTTCACTAATTCACACTCACTTTGGTAATAAAATGGGTGTTAGCAAGATAAATTGTTCACATTTTGGTCACATATGGATGTGAACAAACAGCTCTACCTCTGGAATTAACTCTTGTATAAAAAGCTTGATCTGGCCTCAGTTGAACCCCTGAGAAAATGGCAGAGATTGTTTTAAGCAGCTTGCGCGCCAGTTAAACAATAGACGACCAGAGTGTGTTTACTGGGAGCGCACCAACTATCTGGGACTTTCAGGTAGCCGATAGGTGTCTGTGTAAGAATATTTTTCATATATATATCAGTGCAAAGGAGGAGGAGGAAGGAAGAGGAGGAAGCTCTACAGCAGAGTCACAGACGAGCTGCGAACTAGAGCTGCTCCGATCTGGATGAAGAGACGCTCCATAGCGGTATGCGGATAGCGGTTTGCTGGTAGCGGTTTGTAGGTAGTGCAACCTGCTCTTAAAATCAATGGCTACTGACGCATTGATTGGTTTAACAAGTGGAACGCCCTAACCACTCCTATGCATAATGTAGCGGGTAGCGCAGGTGGAATAGCAGGTTTAGCAAGGTGGAAGATTGCGTTCTTTGTGGGGCTAAATAGCAGCTTTAGGAGATCTGGTGGAAGATCAGGCCCTTAGTCTTTCCAGCTGGTCAAATCCAGTAAGGTATTACTGCTAATATTGTCAGTTTTGGGGGGCTGTTTCCATACTGTGTAATGAGCCTGTTGGGTATACAGCATATTGCTCAATAAACAAGTCAGTGGCTAGTTATATTTCATTTAGAGGCAACACCCTTCATGAGCCTAAACAAATCTAAGGAAAATAGTGTGTAAGGTGAGATACTTGTCTCCTTGCATTAAATAAAATTACTTAGATTCTTGTTAAAACATACTTGTGAAGAACTGTTGATGTGACATTTTTTTAAGAACACAGTTGAGATTAAGCTAACCTTTAGTTAAGCCACAGCAGCAAACAACTGTATAATAGGGGTTAAGAAGTCACTGTCTTTCTTATGTCACGTAGGTATTTAATACCAGGTTAAACTCTAAACCTCATATCCCATATCTCCCTCTGACTATTTAGAAACCTCATTGTTTATGTTTATTAAATTAATGTTTTGCATTATGATCAGCAAGATTCCAAAGTACATTATGTCTAAGAAGTAAACTGTTGCAAAAATAAATCTTTTTTTTTATCTTATGATTGATTTGGCTGATATGTTAGAATAGAACATTGCTGGTGGTTTTTACACAGAAAAAGCTTTTCGGTCGGCAACTTGCAAAACTGTAGTGACCAGAACATTTGATGATAAAGGTGATTTCCAAATTACATATTTATTGAACTCTGCATGACACTGACTTTCAGAACCAGCTGTGTGATATTTAAGCGGAGCAATCTCTTGACCTTTAGAAAGTTGTCATCTTTTTTTCTGTTGCCATTTAACATAAACATTTGTTCACAACCCTTGACCTGCTAGAGTGTCTCCTAACATTACTAATACTAATATGTGCTTACTTTGTCATTTGTCCGCCTGAACGGATTCATCAGTACAAAAACAATTTGCCTATTTAATCTTGTTGAGGTCTGTGGAAAGGTTGCCTGTGTCACATTAAACAAATTGAGTGAGCTGTATAAAGTCAGAATCTTGGAGAGCCTTGGAGCCTGAGCCTGAGTTTGTGTTCCTTCTTTCCAGCTGTAGATAAATGTGTCAAGGAGCAGGACCAACAGGATTTCAGAGCTGATTTGTATCTGTGGCTGTCAGTCTCCTAAATAGTACTTTTTTGTTTTGTTTTTGTTTTTTTTTTTTTTCACTTGTTTTGTATTTGCATTGTCTTCTCTGTTATTGTTCTTGTGATCATTGCTTTTATCTTATTGCTTGATGAAAAATAAATCGCCCCCTTGGACATTTTTAAGACATTCATGATCTTGATTTAGTATTAAACAATGAGACAATTAAAATTTTACAGAACTTTAAAAGATATAATGATTCTGAATTTTGCCTTTTTTCCTTTTTTTTTTTTTTTTTTTACAGATGATAGGAATAGATGGAAGTACACTATTCACTGTGGCTACCTCTGAAGGAAACAGCTGAAAGAAAAAGAAGAGATTTGTGTGGTTTCATCACATGTTTTCTTTCTGCTGATACTGTGGTTAATATGCACCTTTGAGCTGTTGACTTGTCTGATTTCTGACTCCACCTGGAGAAACATAAGTCCATGCCCAGTGAGGTCATGTTTGTGTAGGATTTATTTATTTTATTTTATTTTATTTTATTTTATTTTATTTATTTATTTTTTGGAAGGGGGGGCGCTTAACGTTAGCAAAACATTAGCCAAGCCAAAGGTTCTTGTTGTCTATGCACATTTTTTCTTCTTACTTTTAGATGTGAGATTCTTTTTGCTCAGATCTCTTGCTGTACTAGTTTCTTTACCCTATCGGAGAGAAGTCTGTACATTTTCTGAAATACCCCCCCCCCCCCAAACAACAAAAAAAAACCACCTCTAATTGAAACTTTATTGAAGACACAAGTATGAGGATACTTAACCTGAAAACAAGCTGAATCATTTGTCATGTTTGTCATATCTATTTATTTATTTCTATTTATTTATTTTGGTATAACTGCATGCAAGTTTCAGTCCTGAATGGAAGCAGCATGCCGTCACTGCTGCTAATGCAAAATACAGGTTAGGTGAGGGAAGATTTAATTGGTAATGAAGGCCTAGTTTCCCGAAGACAGTCTAAAATATACCCACATCCTAATTAGCAAGGATTTTTAAAAGACCAAACATGTGACCAGAAGGTTGAAATCCCAGCTGGGATAGTACAGTGTATCAAAGGTACTTAACCTGAATTGCCTCAGTAAATATCCAGCTGTATTAACAGATATAGGATATACAATGCAACAACACCCTTATCTTCTTATGGGATTTAATGGGCAACATGAGCACATGTTTTTGCACCTTTCAACAAATAACTTCTATGACTTCCCGCAAATGAAAAGTTTGCTGCCATAAAAGAACCGGCATCATCAGTATATCTATTATCCCAGAGGTGGCCATTACAGTGTCTTTGTTCCATAGGAATTCACAGTGCACTTTATTAGACCGCCGTCATTTGTATTCTGTTCAGATGGCACTGATCATCTGCCACCATCTGCATAGTTTTACTGCCTGTGATCATAGTGCTGTTCTAAGGGACCCTCATTATGCTTTACAGCATTGTTAACGCCTGAGTCGGTGCGGCAGCAGAAGAAACGGCTCGTCCAAACACGTCTCTCTCTCTCTCTCTCTCTCTCTCCTACTGCTGCTGAATCTGAATGGATCAAGGGTTAGAAAAGACACCTCTCTTGCATGCTTTGCCTCAAGACATATCTGACCAGCACTTTGCAAAGTAATACACAGAGCCACTGAGGCCTGCACTTTTCAGAGCTGTGAGCAGGAGAGATTTTTTTTTTTTTTATGTTTATTTTCAGCAGACAGACATAGACACAACATAAAATATCCTCCATATAGTGAAATATATTAAGCTGTTGACACTGGTAAAATGTTTTGAAAATTAAATACAGTAAGTCCAGAAATAGTATATGCAATAGTACATTATATATGAAATGTAAATAAGTCATATATTTAGCATGCCATGAAACAGCTTTTCATGATTTAATGCTGAAGTCTACTTCCTTTTACGGATCCCAGGTGATAACACTTTGCATATTGTTGTGAATAACATCCGTTTGTGTGAAGGGGGTGAACCTAGAATTGCCCCTTTGGCAATGTAAAAGCAGTCTTTTAGTGTGAATCACATAGCTGGGGGTTATCAATTCATATTCTTAAAGTCATGGGGAAATCAAAGCTCCAGAAAAAGAAGTTAGAAAAAAAAAACAGCAATTTAGTCAACAATTTAGTAAGTGTAGATGTAAATTCATCAGAAGCAGGGCTTTTAATAGTTTGAATTGTTAAATGTAAGTCATTAGTGACACTGTGCTAGTGACACCCTAACCGTTTCCAAAAAAGCTGTGTAAGTAGATACGACTTGGATTTCCATCATTTAAAATATTTCTCATGTGTTCATAAAGAGGGCTGTTCAGTGTTCTATGAAAAATACATTTTTAGTGCCTTTATCAGCTTTTATAAATTTAAGAGCTTAGTCATTCTTTATGAGTCACATGGCTGAAATTGTTTATCACTTGGGCTTCCATCTTCCATAGTTGACTTTATTTTCACTTCATTAATACAGATGAAATCTGGAGATGCATTTTGTTTACAAGATAAAAGGTAAAAAAAATTGTGAGTGATAAAAAGGTTGTTTGCTGCCAATATGTACTCTCTCACATATCGTTAGAAATTAAATCTAGTTAGAAAGCAGGAAAACAAATTCAATGTGGACTAAATTTGTTGCTTCAATTTACACAAAGAAGATCAATCTGGTAGGAAATCAGACAAGAATGGAATAGAGAAATCTGACAACTTTTAAAATGAAAGACCATGAATGGATTCCAAGTTGATGTTACAGTAACCTGTGGACGCCACGGTAACCTTCCCTGCTTCAGTCTCAACCACTGACAAGAGGAAAGGTTCGTTTTCAGATGTCAAAATATGCATTCTATTATACACTGCCAATCTTTTTATATGGATAATAGCAGAAAAGATAAATAGTGACAGGTTTAGAATGGAAGGTGAGTATTAGCTTCTAATTACATAAAAGAGAAATCATTGCCTGTTGTCATGATTGTCTGACTTTTAATCCAAAGCATCTAACATGCACTGTCCCTCTGATGTACTCATCACTGATCCGATCTATCCTCGTCACTCCAAGAGAACCTCAACATTTTACCTCTCCTATCTTCAACTCTTCCTTATGCCTTTTCCTCAGTCTCTAAACCAACGCAACATTGCAGGTCTCACCACCATCTTGTATACCTTTCCTGTCATTGATGCAGTCCCACCTCCACCTTCATCTCCTCTGTCACACCTACAGCACACCTCACCACTGTCTTACAGCTCTCATACATGTCCTGCACTTTTCTAACATCTTCTCTGCAACTCCAGGCTTACCCATACAAAGCAATTATTGCATCTGTAGTATTCTTTTTGACATTAATTCATACTGCTGTTCACAAATGTTCACTTCTGCCCTTAGTCTAGCTTTCGCTATTCTTTCCCATAACCTCATTGTATGGTTCATCAGCTCTGCACACCCCCCCTTGTTCTACAAAATGGTACCAGCACACTTCTCCTTTCTTTTGGAATCCTCTCACTCTTTGAGATCTTGTTGAATGTCCTAGTCAAAAGTTTTACCACCACCTCTCCTAGACACTTCCATGCCTCCACAAGTATGTCATCAGGACCCATTGTCTTTACACACATCATCCTCTTCAATGCCATCCTCACTTCAGCCTTACTAACCTTTGTTAACTCCTGGTGCACAACAGTTATCTCTTCTACTCTTTATTCCCCTCATTTTCCTCATTTATCACCTCTTCAAATTACTCTTTCCGTCTTCACGTCACATTTCTGGCACTTATCAATACATTTACATCTCTATCCTCAATTACCCTGCTGCACATTCTCAGTCTCTTTGCTTCACCAACCTGTCAACCTGTCAGTCTCTCCCTCCTTACTGTCCAACCCAGCAAAAAAAAATCATCTTACGCCCTTTGTTTAGCCTTTGCCACTTCTAACTTCACCTTACATTGCATCTTCCTGTACTCCTGTCTGGTCTCTTTAGTCCTGTCAGTGTCTCATTTCGTCTTCGCTAACCTCTCTCTCTGTTACATACTTCTGCACTTCCTTATTCCACCACCAAATCTACTTGTCTACTTTCTTGATGTTACACTAAATACGCTCTTACCTGTCTCCCTGATCACATTAACTGTAGTAGAAAAACATCAAACAGTAATGCAATCAATTTAATTTTGGTCATGCTGATGGGCGTGATATTGTCATAACTAGTGGCATTACATTACAACACCTAAACCTAATATAATAATATAACTAAACTAAATAATGCTAACCAATAATAAACCAAATAATAATAACCAAATTATGAACAATGTACTGATTTCAGACAGGACACAGTTTTAGGTCTCTTGCATATGACAGTCATGCATATACACTATATAGCCAAGAGTATTTGTTCACCCATCCAAATGATCAGAACCAGGTGTTCCAATCACTTCTATGGCAACAGGTGTATAAAATGAAGCACCTAGGCATGCAGACATTTCTACCAAGGAATCAATAAAGTTTCTATCTATCTCTATCTATCTAGATATAAATTCAAAGCTGCATGTAACTTTTTTTTGCATTGCAATCATTCAAAACTGAATAATTATGTTTGATACTTTTAAGCGGCTTTAGTGGCACAATAGTGTAAACACTATGTCTATGTATATCATTTTATGGGCAAACTAAAAAAATTAAATCATAGAGACAAAAAAATCTCCATGAAAAGATGTCAAACTATGAAGGAATTTGTGGCAACTTTATAGAATGGGGAAAAAAGAGAAAGAAGCCAGCAGGCACAGGAAGGCCTATTGATTTCTAAAACACATTTTAAAAGGTCCCATGCCTGAATTTGGTTTGACAGCTGGATTTGTGAAGTCTTTGAACTACTCCAGAACAAAGCTGCTAAGATAACTCCTAACATGACAGCACTAGTGTGGACTGGGCTAAGAGGGCCTTAAGGAGACATTGAGAAACAGCTGAAGATGGTGCTTCAACAGGCATGGAGGGCCAACCCTGGGCAACAACCGTTAATGGTATGGGAGGATGCAGGAAAAAGACTTGGCTCAAATTTGCATGAAAAAAAAAATGCCAATGGCAATTTCGGATAACAAGACAACAGAAAAGGAGGAGGAAGAAGCAGGGTGGGACGAGTCAGCAGCATCTTCAATAATATCAGGGAAAAGACAAAAAAATTAACTCTGCCTATAGGTATGAGGCTAATTAACAAAGTTTTTTCTGAGAGGATTCCGGGCAAAATAGAGTGGTTAGATTCAATATTCCCCAAAGAATGTCTTCAAAGCTTAAACCGAGGATATTAAATGTATCAGAAATAATAATAATGCAAGTGCGTGTGTCGCTGCTGGTGGCTTCTCTCTCCTTGAGCAGGCAAGATGTGTGTGTGCTTTGATATGCACTGTGCGGGAAGGATGCCATGAACTCCTGAAACACTGCATTGTTCACAATCAGCAAACAGCAATTTTGCATATATTCAAAAAAAAAAAAAAAAAAAACACATTCACATGCCCTCCATGAGTTGACAACCCCTCCATGACTAATTATAACACTAGTCATCATCTTTCTGCCGGGGACATTGTCACCACAGAGCCTCCATAGGAAGAAAAACAATGCGAATAAGCAGAGGTTCACACATTCCTCTGCAGTAAGAAGATGGAAACATTTGTCTCCGCAGTAACTGAATGTGGTTACATGACAATTTTGTAATTTATCACAAGTTGAAATGTAAATATACTCACTTGGTCGAGACTTCAAATTCAGCTTTGTCTCTATGTTTTGTTTTGTTTTGTTTTTTTTATTATTATTTTTTTCCTGTCTTCTATAACCCTACAAAGGGTTAAAGTTTCATAACCTCACCAACATGGTGCTACATCTTGGAGTTTCACAACAGCATACTTATATAGCACCTTTCTAGTAAAGGAAACTGATGTATCCTGGTTCCAGTCCTGGAACTTTCTAGACCCACGGATTCTTGGAACAGCAAGTGAACCTGCATTTAGGGAGCAGACTGCTCTACTAGGACAGTATTAAACTAAGAGGTCTTTAAGATAAGCTTTATTGTTAAATGTTTCATATATAATAAATAGTATTTTGAATTTAATTCTACATTTAACAGGGAGCAAATGTAATGAAGCTAAAACTGGTGAAATGTGATCCCTGTTCTCAATTCTAGTTAATACTTGTGCTGCGGCATTGTGGACCAGTTGAAGGTTTTTGATACTATTGTTTGTACAGAAAGAAACCAATACATTATAATCCAACATTGAGGTAACAAAGACATGGAATAGTCCTTCTGCATCCTCTTGCGTCAGGATTTTTCTAATATTCCGAATACTATGCAAGTGAAAGAAAGCTAACTTTGTCACCTGTTTTTTTATGAGTTAAGAGGTCTTCCTCAAAAAAGGAAATGTGATCTAAATTAAGTGTACAGTTCAAAAGCACCTCTATAAGGTGTTTTGGACCAAATACAAAAAAAAAGAAAAAAAAAGCTTTATCCAAATTAAGAAACAGGAAATTAACAGTCATCCAGGTCTTCACATCTTTAATGTATGCATCCAGTTGGGCTATTTGATTAGCTTTATGTTGTCATGAGGAAAAAATTCAGCTAAGTATCATCCTTGTGACAGTCAAAGTTGATATTTTGTTCCCTAATGATGTTTTCTAAAGGCAGCATATATAAGGACAAAGTATTGGTCCAAGAATAGAACTCTGCTGTACTCCGCACATGGCGCTAATATAACTAGAACAATCATTATATACATGGAGAAACTGGAACCAATCAGAGAAATATGACTTTATGATTTTATTGCCATTCCTCTAATCCCAACAACCTGCTCCAGTCTATTAATAGGAATCTTGTGGTGTCGAACGTTGTGTTAAGAGCTATGCTGCATTGACACTGCAGGCAACCGTGACCCAACTCTAATTTTATTTTATTTTATTTTTTCAGTTGTCTGACATGAAATATGAGTCTCTTTTTTTTTTTTTTTTTTTTTTTTTTACATTAGACTTGGGTTACCTTATGTGGTACTTAATCAGATACAAACCAGATGGTTTCCAATGCAATTTCAGTGTAAACAGACAGGTCACATTTAATTTCTCTCCACTCCGCAGCAGCCACACTTCAAACCAGTCTCACCTCTGTCGAACAGCACTTCCACAACCTCCACCTCCGCCTAAACACCACAAAAACCAAATGCATAATTTTTGACCGGAAACACGCTCTCTCCTCCTCTGCCCCTAAAATTTTCTGTGCTGACGGCTCAGAGTTGGAGTTTGTGTCATGCTACAAGTACCTCGGCCTCTGGTTGGACTCCTCACTCTCATTCACCACTCACATTAAGCACCTGCAGTCCAAAGTCAAAGCCCATCTAAGCTTTTTATACAGAAATAAGTCCTCCTTCACCCGTGCAGCCAAACACACACTCGTGAAATGACCATTCTGCCCATTTGCCCATTTTGATTACGGCACACTATTTCACATTTCTCATTCCACTCTCAATCAGCAACTGGACCTCTCACCACTCTGCCATCCGCTTTGCCACTGGAGCTCCCTTCACCACTCACCACTGCGACTTATACAAGCTGGTTGACTGGACTTCTCTTCATACCCGACGACTTCATCATTGGTTTCTTCTCATCTACAAATCCATCCTTGGAATCACACCCCGTTACCTCTCGTCCCTTCTGCAATTCTCACAACCTGTCCGTAACTTACGTTCTACTGCCTTTATTAACCTCTCCATACCCAAAGCCCGAACTCTCTTTGGACGTAGTGCCTTCCGTTTCGCTGCAGCCTACGACTGGAACAAACTCCAACACACCCTCAAACTCTCCACACTCACCTCACTCTCTGTTTTCAAACATAACCTGCTTCACATCACACTTGACTCTTGCACTTGCTAGCACGCCCCGTCATGCCATAATTGTTGTCTGACCGTATTTTGCTTTGCACTGTATTTATGTATTTTTTTTTAATTTATATTTATTGTTATTATTATTATTATAATTGATGTTCTGTTGTTGATGTGTACTTTTACATAACCTTGTTGTTTTAGGTTCCCCACCCCCCTTTCCCTTTAACGAGCCTTGGCTTGTCAGGCTGCTGTTGAAAATAAGAATTTTGTTCTTAATTTGCTTGCCTGGATAAATAAAGGTTAAATAAAAATAAATTTATCTTTGACATCACTATTATACAACTGATGTCACAATTCTGGGTCAGCAGGGGATTTTTTTTTTTTTTTTTGCTCTTCTTTTCCTCAGTCTTCTTCTTACTTTAATTATTACTTCCGCCAAGGAGGTAATGTTTTTGCCGGCGTTTATCTGTCTGTCTGTCTGTCTGTCTGTGTACAAGATAACTCAAAAAGTTATGGATGGATTTTGATGAAATTTCCAGGAGTTGTCAGAAATGTGAACAGGAAGAACTGATTTCATTTTGGGTGTGAAAGAAAGAAAGAAATTCTGGATCACTTTAAAATTTTTGATAACATTGTGGTCAATGGGGCCAAAAATTTTGTTTCTCAATATCTCCGTTAATTATTGCCCAAAACTCATGAAATTTCACTCAGGGATTGACAAAGGGAACCTCTATCAAATTTCAAAAGACTGATCCAGATCTGATCCAGAACACAGATTTTAACTCAATCTGTAAATCGCTATATGGGAGAACTGTTGTCCTTGGCGGAGGTCTGCGCTCTCCGAGTGCTTTTCTAGTTTGTTTTTGAATTTGTCAGCTTCCACTGCACAAAAACTTCAAAAATAAATCATACAGGCTCACTATTGCTGCATCACTTCAGTACACTAGACATACTGTGTTTGATGTCACTTCATCTTACTGCACATGAAGGTCACTTCAAAGCAGTAGCCAGTTTAGACTGGAATCACTTTACACTAATATAACTGGTCACATGTGAGATACTCATGTGAACCATCACAGGAAAAAACAAAAAACAAAAAAACTGATCTTTGCAAAAGACAAGAATTAAGCATTCAGACTTTCAGTGTAGCCTAAGAGGTCATGAACAGAGACAGATCCACTGCCTGTAGCCATGAGAAGGACATTGATGACTTTGACCAAAGCAGTTTCTGTGCTATGATGAGATCTACGGTAACTCCTGAAGTTTATCATTTATATTTTTTCTACAAAGATAATGACGTAGCTGATTCGCAACAAGTTTCGCAAGAATTCTGAAAATAAAAGGAAGGCCGTAAATGGGCCTGAAGCTGGCTGCATCATCAGGATCTAAAGACGTCTTTTTAAGTAGAGGTTTACTTTCTGAAATTGTAAAAGCCCTTGGTACATATCCAGTTAAAAGAGATGCATGCAAGATCCAAGATTACTGAACTAATTAAGGAAAGAATTTCCTTAAGTCATTCGGAAGAAAAAAGGTCTAGTAAACATGTAGATGATTTTGAGAGAGATACAACTGAGTTTATTTTGCAAATATCAATGGGAGATAAGTAATCTAGGAAAGAACCAATTAGTAGAGATGATTCCAATGTTGCTGTTATAATGTAATCCCCATAGTTGGCAGGAGATGTTGAATTTGGTCATCTGTCATTTGTTATTTAATAAATAAAGAAATTCATGAAATCCTCATCAGTTCAATGTGATGGAATACATGGCTGAGCTGTGACTAAACTATTGTGTCTAGCTAAATGGCATTATTTTAGATTAGTAGAATAACACTTTATTTTTTTTAACATTTCTGTTTTAGAATCCACATCTCTGCATCATAGCAGGGCACAAATCTTCTAAGATTAATTACCTTCCTTTTCAGTGGGGCAGCAGAATCAAGGGCTGGAAGTAAGTAAGAACCAGGTCGAGTATGATTGCAACTATTTTACTGTACATTTCATTTAGGCTGAAAAAAAAAACAAAAAAACAAAGTGGATGTTGTTTTTGGAGGTAAGGAAGAAGATATTCAATTTCATTCTTGATGACTAAAAACTTCAGAAATCAAGGCTTAATAACCAATTTTCTCATCTATGTAGTTAAATACACAATAACTTTTATTATTCCTCTGTGAGGAGACCTTCATTTAACACTTTTCATGACTATCATGATGACCTTTGAAGTTGTATCCTCCTGCCGGGAATAACACATCAAGTGTAGAAATCTGCAGCTTAAAATTATCCCCAACAAATGTACGATTTACTCCTTTCAATGTTTGTTAAAATCTACAGCGACCAAGTACATTAAGAAACTATTGAACCTTTTGCAAGAATGAAATGCAAATAAAATCAGTTTAACATCTGAGGTTAGAGCTGATTAGCAAAGATGGGATGAGAAAGTTTAAAGTTACGAACTGAAATGTTGAACTGTCATTTGTTTTGTGTTGAGTAATTATTAGTCAGTTTTATCTTTGAACTCAAATGTTAAGAATGCACTTTTACATTAATTTTTGATTTTTAATAGAACAGACACAACACCGTACTTGCATAGCTCCTTTCTAGTCAGGGAACCACTCAAGGCACTTTTACAATGCAAAGCAGTTTTTTCTCACTGTCACACACAGTTTCTCTATCTCTCACACACGCATGCAAATATCTTTTTTGGAATATGGCTAAAAAACAACAACAAATAAAATAGACACGGGGGGAATATCATGGTATGGGATTTTCACCTGAAACCTTTAAGGCAATTTTTGGGGATATGCAACACGTAAAGTAACTTGATAATAAAGAACATACTATTGGACTGAGTTATCTTGTTTGTGAAATCCAAGAACCCACTTATCTATTCATTGTAAATATAAATGATAAGTATTGAAAGCATAATATAAGAAAACAAAGACAAAACATTGTATAATAACAGATGAAGAGATTTCACAGCGATTTTTGTCAAGTTTTACATATTATGCCATGTTAAAAGATTTTTCTGAATGAACCAAACCTTAAAGATCCCTTGCAGCAAGGGTGAAATAAAGTGCAAGCGCTATATTATTTCTGTGGCTATAGCTGGAGTTGAAGCTAACACTGGTGTGGTGTGCTTTCCCTTCGAGGCAGCCTTCACAAATGTAAGGCCAATTCAGTATGGCAATAAGTGAGGTATTACCATGGAAGCACGCCAGATTTGAGCCTTTTAGGTTTCTTCTAGCAACTTCCAGTCAGGCTCATTGAAGGTTGACCCTGGCTCTTGTCAACCTTGGGCAGGTCTCTGACTCCAGGCTTGTCCTGACCAATGCCTCTGTCCATTTGTAGATCTTGGAGGGATAAGGGGTCAGCTCCATTTTTATACTGTCAAGCCTCTTTGCCTGGATCCTCACTCTGCCAATTCCACTTACCGTCTCCTGCTCCTTCTCCTGCTCTCTCTGCAATCTGCCGCTGCCTCTGACCGACCTCAATACGTTGCAGAGCACCACAAGATGTGTCTCCCTCTCAGCCAGCAAGGAGGGTTATGTGTTGTGTTATCTTTCACTATCTGTGCCTTTCTCCGTTTTTTTTTCTCTCCTAGCTGTCGACTCACATTGCATTACAGCTGCATACTATAAGACTCCGAGCCATTGTAAAGGATCAGCTTCTATTAGGGCACCTATTATCATCCCAAATCAGTCGTATTTTAGCATTTAAGTGTCGAATGTTCACACTGAATTTTCCAGCACCGTGCCTTTAGGTGCAGAACACACATCAGGCAGCCACCGATAACGTGTTATCTGTTTTTTTTTCCTTCTTCTTCTTCCTTTAAATCTACTCTAACATGCTGACTGTTTGTGAAGTTATTAGGGATTTCACAGGGCCAGCGTTGGGTGTGATGGAATGGTTGCTGAAAGTGCCTGGCAGTAGCAATAAATGTTCACAGTGTTCAGTCAGTGTTGTGTTGCGCAACAAACATTAAGCTAATCGTCACTCACTTTTGTCTTCTAGGCAAAGCTGGAGCCCTCTTATAATCCTATTTACCATTTCCAGTAAGCCACCCCCTTCTGTGCCCACTGCCCACCCCCTGCATCCACACATACGCTACCCCCCCCAGACACACACACACACACACACACACACACTACCCACCACCCATCCAACCCGAGGCTGTTCATCTCTAATGAAAGAGAAGATAACGCACAGACAGTCGGGATCACACACTAAGATGCCTGCCCTACATAGTGCCTTTTCTTCCACCAAATACTTCTCAAGATGTCACTGACATTATTTAAAGTGATTACATTTAGCAGAAGTGAATGTCATGGAACAGCACAATTACTCTCATGGCAAATTTAGCCCTTTTGACAATTTCCCCTACAGGTTAGCTCTACTCCAGCCCCCACACATCCACAACACAAATGTCCTGCCATCTACACTGTGAAAACTACATATCATTAAACAAAGAACATGCTAGCTTTACCTCTCAGTAAAAAAGGAAACATTAGTGGTGGGGAAATTCTAATGTTCGCTTTGTTATGAGAATGCTCACACTTTCAGCATAAACCACTTTATTCATACAGACAGTATTTGACATAAGCTTTTTATTTATCTATTTATTTCATTTTCTGTTGTCCTGAAATTTTTCACAAATTTTAAGTGCATTCTTAAACTATGTGGCGATCAACACGTTTAGTCAAATCACATTTGTCTAGTATATATCTGAATATTATATATAATGTACGTTACTTTAAAATTCTAAAATAAATGTTAAAAATCTGTCTAAAGGATAGACCGACGTGCACACACACGCGCGCACGCACACGCAGTCATTCTCCCTTACACACATACAAAATAATTGAGATTTTGCTTCACAAGGACATGCAGAGCCTGGAGCCAGCGCTTAATTGCATGAGCTATCATTACACGGAAAATCAACAATTTTAAAAATACACCGAACACCTTTCATCTTCACTCTCCTCTAATCGCACCAGTAAGAGCCGTCTGGAAGGGAGCTTGATGTAGTCAAACTATCTAAACAGCGCCAGCGGGTGATTTACAATCAGCACCACTGATGCAGATACTTTTGGACATGGCAGAGTGCTGCAATGCCGCCTCACACTGTTGCCATCCTCTCACCATCTTGTCTCCAGTAGGAAATCCAATGTGACCCCTTGTGCCACATTTGCCTGTATTCCCCATGGTGAACAGCAGACAAATGAACCAGAATTGCATATACTGACACAAATCTCTGCTCACTGCGCTGGTCTCTCGAGTTTGGCATTGAAACCCAAACTGTTAGTTGTGTCCGTCTTTTCGGGGCAGCAAGAAAGCACTTATCTCTTCAGAAAATGATGTAATGAAGAACTATATGCCTGCTCTCCATCTCATTTCAGTTGTAGATGCTGTACAGACCCAGTCATGGAAACATTATGGCCCATGCTCAGTCCATCATGTGCTGCCTCCTTTTTTACTGCCACTGGAAGGGGAAGTGAGGGTTGGTTCTACTAACCTTCTCGCAAATTTAAAATTTAAATATGATGGAAAGAAAATCATATCGTTATAACTTTAACTGCCATAAACTGGAAATATGAACAAATGTTAGCCTGGTATGTGACCAGGGCTTGACACTGACACTGGCCAACCGGCCAAATGCTGGTAACATTTAGCTGTGGCTAGTAACAATTTCTGTCTCACAAGCAACTTTGGCTGGTAACTTATTCTTTGATATGACACATCACAATAGTTGTACCAATTGTTTGTATTTAAACTGTAAATGGAAGAATATTGTGAAGAAGAAAAAACTTACAGCAAAACTGTGGCTAGCATAAAGACTAAATGGCTAATGACTGAGGAAAAACACTAGTCACAGTGGCTGGTGAGCAAAAAAGTTAGCGTCAAGCCCTGTATGTGACCACAAAGAAAAACCTAGTAAGAATGTCTAACCATTAATTTTTTTTCCTATAACTGAATAACAGCAGTTCTGGAGAGTGTGTATGTAGCAATTAGCAGAAACCAGCTTATAGGGAATGACGGGCGTTTCAGGTTAAAGGTCAACTCACATTTGAGGCTGGCAAATGCACCAAACTCCCAATTTACACACAGTGGCCCAACCTCTTAGCCTTAATATTGACAAATGCATAACAGCAGTGTCAAGTACTCAAGGGTTATCTACTTTTTTTCCTGATGTGGGGCTCCCTGGAGTACGGTGCAGAAACATATTCTCTTCAAACAATCTCAATGACAGCCAAATAGCCTGCTTGTCGCTTGTAAAAAACCTTCTAATGATGCGTGTCGGGGGAGTGCCCTGTCTTCTTGTAGCAGACGACTCCCCTGTGTACGAGGGAAAGCAGAGGGAAAAAATAATCATGTTTCCTCCAAATCATTCCTTCTCATGAAACCCAATGACACCCGAGCATCTAAACAAACCTCTCTTCTCAGGTTCTCTCATGCTTTCGTCCCTTCTGCTTTTCTGATCTGCTAAGTCAACATTCATTACAATAACCATTAAATTTCCATTTTCAAACAGTATTTGCATATATACACAAACTGGAAAATCTATTGGAAAAAAATTGGACATGATAGGTACATGAGTGGAAGCACGGGCTCTTCATGTTGCCATTGCATCAGTGTAACAGAGAAGCAGCGGTTTCATCCAGGTCCCCCTCCTCCCCTTACCTTTCATATGAAAATGAGAACAAAGATGATAGGAAGCTGGATGTTTGCTGTCTGGGGTTTAATATTCACTCAGGAAACATCGTGGGGAAAGAACACAAAGTCATCTTCATGTATCTCTAACATGATTCCTTGTTATTTTAAGATGTACAATTTACTGTATTTAATAACTGAAAATGTGCTTTCTAGATTGATTGATCAAATTGTCTATAAAGTGTCTTAGATGAAAATTAAAGATCACCATGATTAAAACTGCACATTTACAAACTCATCTGAAACAAGTTTTTTTTTTTTTTTTTTTTTTTTATTTTGAACAACAACAGAAATAACCGTCTGTTAATGTTTGCTTTCTCACATAATTGAGTAAAATCCATTTGAAATGTCCATGCTGATAATTTACTTAAAAAAAAAAAAGTTGGAAAGTTCTTTTTACAATTTTTCAAGTGATTTGCATTTTTTGACATGTTTCTAAGATACTGGCAGCTTTGTTTAGTTTCTATTTTCATACCAAAAACATAATATTTCAGTAAGCTCAACCTAAATAATCAGATTTTAGGCACATTAGTGAGTCTTGTTGGCCTTGTAATTGACTCAAGAATAGAAATTTGCTGCATCTAAAAAAGAGACACAATTTTATGTTGCACCAAAACAATATATAGAGCATCTCGCATAATATCAGAGGCAAAAAGTCTTCACATATAGGAGTAAAGTTCTCATACAAATGTTTGAAAATGGTGTAATCAGGAAAAAGCAACATGGAGGACAGAGAGACAAAGACAGCCTTTAGCTTTGAATTTGGTGATTATGTTGATGTTACTATATTACAATTTTATTATTGTAACTTTAATAGCCACATCACACTGACTTAAATTCTTAAAAAAATACAGATTAGCTCTAACTGTCATGAAATTTTATAAAACAATAATTTACTGAGAGATTCACATGCTAATGAGATCATTAGAGAGCAATAATAAAATGGAATAAAATCATCATATTGAGGGAGCAGGCTGGTTCACTAAGATCACAGGGCCTGAATTAAAAACATATCTTTTTCATGTTCACTGAGCACATGACAGGGCAGCCAATGAGAGAACAAGAGGCACTGTGTCTTAATGCCAAGAAAGTGGGAGTGCTAACGGGTCCTGATTAGCTCCGTTTATCTCTAATTAATTACCTTTACCTAATTAGATGCTCTGTTTCAGCCAGACATGGAGTCAAGTAGACTAGATTATTATGTGCACTTCGGGCTCTTATAGTGCTGAAATTAATGTTATGTGCAAAAGAATCCACTGCTTTAATTGCACAGGTGTTGCCTTATGGCAACACTTCATCATCCGCTGGCTCCCCAAGATTATTAGCAGGGATTCATACAAAGGGACTATTCTGTGAACCGCATCATCACAACAGCTCATTAGTTAGGCTTGTTATTGTATTATTTATTATATTTAGCCTTCCCCTTTTGCCCACAATGATTCATTGGCCCTCTTTCTTTCTTTTTTTTAAGCTCTTCTTCTTTGGTGCCTATTATTTCATAGCCAGTTGGTGAGTTAATGTCAAAGTCTGTTTTTACAAAACACCCAAACGCAAACAAAAACTGTAAAAATATGTTCTCATATGCTTTTAGAAAAAAGAAAAAAAAAATTTTGGGGGAGAGTTAGGTGGAAATCAAAAATTACTCTTTTATTTTACCTTCATTATGATCTATTCAGTTTTAAACATAAGAACAACATTTTAAAGCAACTTAATCAATTTTTGGGGGGGAAAGTTTAAAACTAATATTTTGACTTCAAATCCAAGGTACAAAGAAATAATCTGTTCACAAGAAGAAGAAAACAGTTATAAAACCATTTTGCTTTTTTTTCTTAAAATAGAAACTTGAATTTAATATTAAGGTTTCAAAAGCCCCATTCACATATCCAGTGTCCTCTTCAGTCTGTGCTGTTAGAAACACAGCAGAGCAGCTTTTTGCTCCACACTATTACACCTTCGGAGGTAGTAACAGAGAGAATGTGCATGAATTAGAAATAGGTGTTGACAGAAAGCCGTAACGGTGATGCGAGGTTGCAAAACATATAATCAGTCTGTTGTTGAAAACATGAGAGACGGCCTGGTAGGAAGTTTGACAGTGGCAGTCAGGCCCTCTGCCTAGTGCCTAAGCAATGTGACAAACTAAAGAGGCCTTGAATAACAAAGAGAAAAACTACTTGGTTTTCAAGCGCAGCGGTCAGAGAGGCTGGACTGTCTCTGAACTTTGGGTACGAACTGCTCAGCTTAACAAACTGGAGGGGCCTCCATCTCTCCATCCACAGCAGCACCTCCAGCTGCTGGGGTTTTATTCAGAACCTCGCAATCCACGATTGTGAAAAGATTTAGAGGAATATTTATAGGATTTTTAAAGAATCTAAATGCAGAACAAAAGCACAAAAAAATCCAAAAGGTAGGTTTAGTTAAATGAAGCAAACGTCACAAGTGATGGGCTGTAGTCCCTTACACACAGCACTTTCAAGGTGAGACATTTGCTTCCAGATTCTGCCTCACTGGCTGCGGTTACATGATGTTTTTTAATTCTGAATTAATAATTCCAGAATTAAATAATTCCGAATTAAACTATTTTCCTTCGAGTTTACATGGAAATCGTAATTCCGAATTGAGGTTTACATGGAAAACACGTTTGTTCGGCTTTATCCAACTCCGCTTTAGGTCTGGGGTTGGGAAGGGTTCTGATTGGATGGGGGGGTGGACGTCTTTACATCTACCGGAAGAAAACAAACTTAGCAACAACTCGGTTAGAAACAACATTCCACTTATTTTTGACCTGGGTGGCGTCTCTATCTGCGAAACCTCCTTCATTTAACCTGGCCGCTACAACTTTGAAAAGCTCACAATTTTTATGTTTCCTGCCATCTGTTCTTTTAATTATTTCCAGTTCCTCCAAGCTATTTATTAAATAAATCGTCTCTGCTCTTGAACACCGTTTACTGCGTGCTGCCATCTTGAAACTTTGTTTTGAAAACAAGCCCAGCGCGGAATATAAGCTTCATCGCGACAGACGGGCAAGAGAACTAGCATGCGCCGAAAGACGGGAATTAATTTAAAGCAGAATGAGCGTATACATGACCGCGGAATTACTTAATTCGGAATTAAAATGGGAATAAACCAGCCACTTACTTCGGAATTAAGTTTAATTCGGAATTGACATTTTCATATGGAATTTAATTCTGAATTAAAGAGGAATTAAACTTCCCATGTAAACGCACTGTGTGATTCCTCAGGTGGAATTGCAAGATTCGAAAAGGTACATTTAGATTTGTATTTTTTCAGCTAGAAAGATTTTAAAAAATATTAACAGATGGATAATATACATATTACAATTAAGCTAAATCTGGATAGCTCAGCATCGAGCAATGAACATGGAATAGAAAAACAAGGGGTAAAGGTTCATAACATCCACAGTATTGTGGTTAGTTATGATATCCATTAATATGCAGCGGCAGCTCATGAGGCTAAAACAGACAGGAACATTTTTTTTCAATCTGTTTCCTGTGTTTTTCTACCCATCACTCCGTGCACCACCAGCTGTTTTCATTCTCTTTCTCTTCCAATCACACATTGTGTTGTTCAGGACAACAACAACAAAAAAGCAGGGCTAACAGACTTGAGGAAGTCTGTAGCCCAGGCAGAGGAGTGCATCATGCTTTGAAGTGAGGGAGCAAGGAACAGAGCCTGAAGGATGCAGTCCACTGGACATGCATATGCTCCTCTCCTAGTTAGACTCTCTGCCACTTCCTCCTCACCACTTATGGGACCTTGCAACCTTGTCTTATGGCACCTTTGCCAATAAGAATGGGCAAGGCAGGGTAAACCAAGCATGCTCAAGGCCACTGACCTGGAAATGTGGCTTAACCTAGCATGCCCAGTGACTAGCCCCCGCTGAATTTGTATGGCCGGGAGAACATAACCCCCCCCCCCCCCCCCCCCCCCCCCCCCCCCGCTCCCTTTCGCAGCCACCCATACACACTTCATATCACACTCAACTTACTGGCTCTGTTATTATTGTCCTTCAGTACATGCATGAATGCTGAGCCGAAACATGTATGACTAGACAGGTTAAAATGCCAATATCCTCTAACTTATTCAGTCATATTAACATTAAGTATCAGCCTTCAGTGAAAGCTTCAGAAGCTTAGTAAGTCAAGTGTCTGTGTCTGAGGTTTTTCTTTTAAGTGCCCAATGATAATTGTCTTTAGTTGTTGTGGATATTGAGATAAAGTTCCCTTTGCATTTCCCATCCTTTTATCTTTTAAAACTTCATTTCATAACATTGTATAACATTTTATTTTATTTTTTTTATTAAGAAATGTTCAAATCTATTAAACACTAACGTATCATTTCACAAACTGCTCTCATAAAAAAAAAAAAAAAAAAAGGCATGCCATCCTCGCTTGATAGTTCTGAATGAGTGAAATTAACAAAGATGATGTGACACTATCTGTCACCAGCCATTATAAATCAATGGCCTCTCCACTCGCTCGAGCATTTTCCCAGTGATTTTTCTTCTTTAAAAGTACAGCAGGTATTTTAATACGTGATGAAAGGCTTGTTTCACAGCCGTGCATGAAGTCTGAGGGACATGTGACGACTGGGATGCGACCTCCTGTCTCAGAAGCTGCTCGCAGAGACAAGACGGGACAAGAAATTAAACGTCATTCTTGCAATGTGATGTGATGCTTTAAACTGAAGTATCTTAACTTGTGTCACATTTAGAGACAATTAAAGCCCATTTGATGTTTGATTTTGGAGTTGGGGGGCTGCTCATTTTAGATGTTTAGCACTTCAAGTGTGCTGACATATTGGACTTAATACATAAAGGCTGTATTCCACTGGTAGAGTAATGACAGACGCCGTCTTACACCTGTGTTATTATCAACCTACTTAAGCACAGAAGGAGTAACGGTGACCTAAATTACCTCGGCATCCCTGACTGATGCTTATTCTTTCATTCTATTATGATACATATACATATGACAACGTGGCACTGATTTGAAGTAGGATGCTTGTTTTCTTGATCGTTTTCTTCTTTACTTCTTTAAGATAAGTGAAAAGTTAGATAAAGGCTCTCTGACAAAGGTCACTCAGCCAAGAGCAAAGAGAACAAGCTCCTACTTCTGTATGGTTTTTTTAGGATGTGGGTGGAGTGCAGCAGTGTCTCTCACACTCTCTCTCCCTGACACACTCCTGCCGCACTGCTGTCCTCAGCATCTCCGTGGGGCGGTGACTAATTGCCCCCGTAAATCACTGTGCGGGCTGCGCTATCCTCCGTTTATTTTTCTTGACAGTAATTTAGTGCTTGCTCTTTTACACACTTGTCATCGCGTGTTTTTCCTCACATTAGAGACTGGTGGAAAAAGGACGGTAATTAACGGTGCGACGCGCGCTCACCACGGCTCTTTCATCATGGTGTGATAATTGTGCTCCTTGTCTGTCACAGTAACCTCTTCAGTTTCCCCTGGAACTTCCTCCGTGCTATTTGTCAACTCCGAGAAATGGGGAGGCTTCTCGGGCCTTGGCTGCAATTCGACTTGCACCACTACTGGTTTTTCTATTTGTATCAAGGCTGGGTCATTTATATTTCACACGAAACTTGTCAAAAATATTAGCCCTCTCCTGCACGAGAAGATAAAAGACATATGGTAAACACACCTGAGTGTTTGATAGCTGTGGAGGTCCGCGGCCTCCTCCTGCTTTTCATTTCCATAGTATCTTTTATTCCAGCGAGGAGGGGAGGTCACAGAGGAGTTGGCAGGGACAGCCTAATAAACAGTCCCTGCATTCATAGTGCTGAGATGCAAAAGCCAGGACAGCAGGGATGTGCAGAATAGCTGAGACTATAGAAAAAGCATTCAGTGAACTAATGCATTTAGAGGAAAGCTCAGTTCACTCGTATTCCTTAGAATTTGCAGCCAGATAATGCAGCATATATGCTGCACAACATGTCATATTCTATTTTTATCAGCCGTGGGCAGGTGATTCACTGTCTACCTTGTTATCCTCTGCTGTTCCACGCTGGAGATGCACAGTATCCATCACCCGTAACCTGCACCCCCAGAGGTTAAGTCATCAATAACTTCGGTGCTGAAAATATTGCACAGGACTTGGTGGTTTGCGTATGGTCTTTTGACTGGCTGTCCACATCCCACTCCGTGCCCCCCCCACCCCCCACTGCACCCCCTTCTCTCAACTTCTCTTGGATTTTTTTAATATCTTATTCCCCTGTCACAGACAGGGGCTAATGGGATGTGTGGTCAAGATTTCAGGATCCATCACGGGCTTGCTGAAGAATTAGCATGGGCCTTATGCATCACCTGCCAGAGCTGTCAGGCTCGCTGTCTACCACGCTTCATTATAGCGCTGGCACTGTGCTGCCTGTCTTCCCTCCGCCGTTGCCTCTCTCCTGCCCGAAACTGCAGTTGGGGGAAAAAATAAAAAAATACAAAAAAAAAGGACCTCACCACACCCGTAAGTCTCAGTCCCAGTCTCCAGCCACTAAATTAGTATACACTGTTGTGCTTTTAGAAATTAGGATGCGTAACAGACACTCAGGGAAGCAAAGACTCATAGTTATACCTTTTTTTTTTTTTTCCCTCATCAGAAGGAAAACATATTTAAAACCCATTAAGGTAATTAAGCAGCTTTTGGCCCCTGTTGTGTTGAAAGAACTTTTTTTTTTTTTTTTTCTTTAACTCTTGTCACTCTGTGTGGTGGTAGGGGTACCGCTCTAATTTCTGGGGGCTAACCCCCTTGTGCCTCATTCACAGCCTGGACTCTGAAAACCTCTCGAGAGCCATTCTTTATGTCTCCTCCACAGCACAGATTAGACCAGCAGTACCAGGAAGGTCACAGCGAAAATGAAGAGAGCAAAGCAGGACTACAGCTGGGGACCCTGCCCCGGTCCTTTCCCTTTCCCTCTTATTAGCAAATCAAAGCTGCCTCCAGAAAGATTCACACTCCTCACCTGATTTTGTCCTTTTCCGCTAATCACATAGCCACTTTGCCTTGACTGACAGTTTTCTTTATAATTGGCCCATGATCTGGCAAGGATCTAATAACCAGAAAATCCCCTCTGAGGGTCCGCCAGGCTTGGGCGACCTGTCTACACACGCACGCACACACACACACACAGGGAGTCACCTCCCACCATCCCCCTAACACCATCTGCAAAGGGCCGTTGCCATGCCACACTGTTTGTGCACGACAGTGGCAAGCTAATCTTAACGTTCAATAATGATGTGAATATTCAATGAGCAGCTCAGGCAGAGGATCCACAGTAGCGCACTCTAATTACTGTTCATTTGCCAGAGTATCAAAGCCTAATTACTGTTCATTTTAATGCTCCAGAGAAAAGGGAGGAGAGTCAAGGCAGGGTTAGAGGAAGATGCCCTCGAGAGATCATTCAGTCAGCCTTTATCCGTCTCCTTCACTGCCAGTCTGCTTACAACCAGTTCATTGTCTTTGTGCATGCGAGCGCTTATCACCGGGTGCATCCTGCATCTATTTGTGCCTCTGTGTGTTTTATTGAGTAAGCAAACATTCAGAATTTCTTCAAACAAACATGTTAATCAATCACAGAGACAGCTTAGAGGAGAAAAAAGCAAAGACGTGAGACAAAGGGAAGAGACACGGTCCGTAATCTATTTCTTTTCTCTCCTTTATCTGTTTAATGTGTTTTGGGAAAATATCAGACAAGAGGAGGGAGGGGACTGCCGTCATCTTGTCTTTGCCTTCATCAGAAGAAAGCTCAATTTTTTTTTCTTCCCTCTCACCTAATCCTGACAGAAGCCACCACAATCACTATCTGCTACCCATTTGACAGTTTCTGTCACCAATTAGCAGCTAAATCCGTTTCTCCCCAAACAAGAAAACGATGCAATTTATATGTCTATTATTTAGCGCTTGTCTAAGTGGGTATTCTTTTCTTTTCATTCACACTCTTACTCCCTCACGCTGGAAAACAGACAACTTGCGCTACAGTTGATGGCTCGCTGGCGTTGCCAGATCTGGTCTCCATCTGTGATGGAGCGGGAAGCCTTTATGCTTTAGGAATAAACCTTCTCTTCCTCTATCAGGAAGTTTGTCCTGTGAATTTTTCAACCCCTTGCTCCGCAAAATTTACAAGGCATCGCTAGCCCTTATAATGAGGCGCACCAAGCTGCCTGCTAGCTTTTCCCATGATAGGATGTTAAATGAAAAGCTGTGTGCAACATGCAAGGTTTGTTATCATTCAATCTGCTCGGGACCACAAACTGGTCATTATCCCGCCATCATTTTCCCTGATTTACAATCGGGGGTGGATGAGGCAATTGCTGTAGCTTGTTCTCCCCTCAGTGGGATGGTTGGAAACCAGCTTGAAAATTTGCATTTACATGATCCGGCTGAGCAGCTTATTAGGTCTGGATATTTATTTTCCACTTAAACCGGTGTTTGATTACACTTTAATAAAGGACGGGGAAAGCATGGAGGTGGCTGGGACTAACGGATCCAGCCCAGCGGTGTCATTGGGATTCCATTAATGAAATGACAGCAACAGAAGATAATGAAGGCTCTGTAGTTACTAACAAAGACAGAAAGGAGGATAATTTGCAGGACAAGTACTGTACAAGGGAATGCATCCTTTAAAATGATATCAATTCTCTCTGCAGCTAAACCATTTTAGTGAGAGAACAAAGAGATTTAAAAATAACATTCAGCTCACACAAAGATACTTCAAGTTGGCCGATCCTGCTGTTAGAAACAAAGGACCAAACATCTACCCCGTAAAATATGTCATGACCTACAATGTTGGCGAGAAGTGAAGGAGTAAAGGTGCCTGTGTGGAGTGGCAAAGTAAAAAAACAAGGTCAGGTTCAATTGAAGGTAAATGCCTGTATGAAGGTGATCCAACAGAGACTGGACTTTTATCTGAACAGCGTAATCCTGTTCAGATCCAAATAATGGATAGGATTTAAATGCAGGGCATGAAGTGCATCACCTCACGGAAAAGAAAATTGTGGGTTCAAAGATACACTCAGTCATTTCAGAATTTACAATTTTTGCTCCATAAAATATGAGAACTTAGTAAATGGCAATTGCATGTAACAGTTATAGTAATCTAAATGACAGTAAGATGGAATTTATAAACGCTATTGTTGCATACACTTTAGTACTAAAGTTAATGAAATTATGAACATGGATGATCATTTGCAGTTGATATACAATCATTTAACCATGTATAGGAATAGTACAGTATACTCCAAGCATTCATTAAGAAAACTTCAGCGTGTTGAATCTGTAAACATCAACTATGGTCTCGTTTGAAGTGACAAGCAAAGAATCCTGTATGGCTCCGAAGATGCAACTAAATTCATAGTGAAAAACAAAATTACTCATCGTCATTGTTGTACAGTGATGATGATGCTGGTTGTCCCAAATTATGTATTTCCTGAAATGACAAGATTAGCAGGGATTGTTACTGTTTACTTCCACTTCTGCACTGTGCTATATTTAATTCAAGGAAGAGCTGGGATGGAGCCATAACATGCTGGAAATAACAACCCGGTCAAGTTAACAGGTATACCCAGAAGCTTGTATTCATACTTTTTATTGGTTTAATAATTATAACTTTTATGGACAAAAAAAAAAATGCATGCATTTTTTTCTTTTTTTTAAATTTGGTTTTCCACATTATTCCTGCTGCCAATTACACTCATTACTGAAAAATCTTTTATGATGTAGTCTGCTGAAAAACGTAAACATGGACAACAACTCCAAAAGGACATGCATTTAAGGTCAGAGGTAAAAACTTCAGGGCTCCCGTTATTGAATAACTCTTGACACTGACTCCTGCCCTACCTGACAGGACATATGGGAATATAAAACAAATGAGCCAGCCAAAGCAAAAATGGAAAAGAGACTGCAAGACATAATTGCTTATGGACATTTGGTTTAAGCTAAGTGATGTTGCACATGACTTAATCAATATTTGCCTTAAATAGTCATTTATAACAAAGTCACAGTTGATGAATAAGTCACAACAGAAGAGTGCATCTCTAGTGTAAACCGAAAGGTCAGGATGGGTTAGGGGGGAGGTGAAGATGAGGATTTTTCTGAGACATTCTGGCTCATTTCAGACCTCAAAAAGCATAAGCTCATTTACACCACAGACACAAAAGCAGCACACCTCACACAGCTCATGAGACGACAACAAAAACCATTTAATCATCAACTGGAGTTGAAGTCCACACAAACACTCCTTTTCCCACACATAGACACAAAAACATACGTTTCATAAGGCCAGACTCTCCGTAAGTGTAACCAATGCATGTTACCCGCTGAATAGCACAAGTACAAACAGGCAGTACAGAGGTGAGACCTTGGCCTGGAGTGCCCCTCATTTAAGACGATCGACAAAATCAATAAAGTGAAGTATGCTTCCTTGCTTTTTTGGCTGGGTTCCCACTCCTGAAGCGTTCCCTCAAGTAACCTACTTCAACTGAGTTCTATTACTGCAGCTCTTCCCCCACATGTATACACTCTCAACCACTCTGTCTTCCCCTTAGCTAAAGAAAAATCCACCTGCACTGACTATACGCAGTTTGAGAACGATGAAAAAAAAAAGCCAGGCTTTGACACAGATGAAAATATAAGGTTATAAATAAGCTATTTGTTTTAACATAATGTGCTTTTAACCTACAAAGGGTATGGTTTACACTTTAAAATGTTAAAAAAATCAACCACATGACTGTAAGTCTGCAAAACACCAAAGACAGTTTGACCCATATTAAGTATATTGATCAGTTGTGTTAATGAAAAGTAAACTGAAAATACCGTGCTGAGAAATGAGGTAAGTAATATCAATTTGTCTCACAACATTGGAGCATTCATACAAGCATATCTGTTATGTTGAGAGTGTATCATCATCATACCCAATGCAATAAACGTAAGCTTTTACTTTACAATAAGAGTACAAGGTTTAACCTCTGTCTTCTCTTGTATTTGTAGAGGCTGACAAACAAAAGGTTTCAGTGGAAAAATTTGAAAAAAAAACATGCGTCCTATTTTGAATGAGATGGATTCATTCTGTAGACGTTAATGTTGGAGTTTATAAACACTGAACCCTCAGCATAAATGTACTGAAATCACATATCAGGTAAGCCCTTTTTTACTTTATTGGTGACTATTTACTTCTTTGCACCAAAACACACTATGTAATTTCTGAATACAGAAGCCATATTGCTGCCCAATACTGCCATACAACCTCATGTTTTGAGTTGCCTAGTGGAGAGCAATAGGTGGAAATTATATATATATATATATATATATATATATATATATATATATATATATATATTATATAGATATATATATATATATATATATATATATATATATATACAGTCATGGATAAAATTATTAGACCACCCTTGTTTTCTTCAGTTTCTTGTTCATTTTAATGCCTGGTACAACTAAAGGTACATTTGTTTGGACAAACATAACGATAACCACAAAGATTGCTCATAAGAGTTTTATTTAAGAGCTGATATCTTACCATTTTCCATGGTTTTCTTGATTATAACCTAAATCATTTAAGTTTTTACATCAATGGCTATGGCGTTGTACTGCCAAAAACACTGCTTTTATGCATTCAGTGTTTTCTTTTCTGTCTGTTTTAGTCACATGATGACGTTTAGTGGTACCAGGCATTAAAATGAACAAGAAAGTGAAGAAGAAAAAATCGTGGTGGTCTAATAATTTTTTCCATGACTGTATATATATATATATGTATATATATATATATATATATATATATATATATATATATATATATATATATATATATATATATATATATATGGTATTGTGTTTGGTATTCGGTATTGTGATGCTCTCAGTGAAAACTGTACCTTCGCTCACTTCATGACTGAATCAGAATCTGGGCAGGATTCAGTCTCCAGGACTCAGGATTTTCAAATGTCCTCTGTCCATGTCTAAATTCATGGTTTGTTTGTTTAGTTTATACAAATGTATTGGTGTAAAGTTTCAAAGCTGTGGTTGAAAATATTGCTGGTAGGTGCCTTCTACGAAGACTGCAGGTGAGCCAGACTGTTTCTAGCTGCTTCGAGTCTTTAAAAAATAGACTACGTTTTTGAACATGAGGATAGATGAGTTTTTTTATTTTACTCTTTGCAAGAAACTTAATGAAACAAAAATTTGATTAAATTCACTCAATACAAAAACTCACTGAGCTTGATAGTATTGGGAAACTTTGGGTATATAAATAAGGAAATACCTATTTATACTGTTTCACATAGCAAAACTGAACAGAAATATTGATGTAATCAATCAATTGACTTTGCATGAATCTGGCCATTGAAAGCTTTGACTATTGTTTTTAATGCATGTGTATAAAAATCTACTTCAAACCATCCTTTTGTAAAATTCTATATCAAGACTGTGAGGTGTCAGAGATGAGTGTGAAACAAAGCTTGAGTCAAATCTTTGGGTTCATAGACCCTGAGGAGGTAAATTGATTGCTGAGTGTTCGGGGAAGGGGAGAAGGAAAGCATTTAACTGCTGACAGACAAACTCTGGCCCTTCAGGGCAAAGCAGGCAACACTTTGCTTGACATAATTTCCACAGCCCTGTGTTTTACAATCCTCCTCCGTTCAATGGGGCAAGACCTTCTGCTTCTGTTACAATTAACCCATTAGAAGAGGCCTTTTATTCACTAGTGAGTCTAAACTCCCTCGCGTACTTTAATATCACTGTTTTGATCGAAGGCACTGTGGCCTACAGACATTTGTGGATGGATTCTTGTTGAAAAATGGAAGACGTTTCATCAAAACCACGCACTCATGAGTTGCTCTCCTCTTTCAGAACTTAACCACATTTTGTTGAAATAAAGTAAATTAGCCACACTGACTGAAAAACTGCACTGTTTTTGCTTCGTATTTGTCCTGTATAGCCAACACTAAAAATATATCACTCTTACCTTTGGTGAAATACATAAAAGTATTTAAAAACTGACCCCCAGGGTCTTCTTTGTCTGTGTCTTGAGGCATTATTATACCCTGGTTGTCACAAAGTGCCCCCTCAGGTCATTACTCCCGGGCAGCTATGGACCCTTTGGCAGACAGAAGCTCCATTATCTGGGACACAGAGAAGGCATGAGCATAGCAAAGAGGAGAGGGGAACAAGGGGAATGCACTGGCCATGGATCTGAGGAAACAGAGATGTAGCGGGAGATGGCTATGTTATGATATGATTTTCTGGGGCCTCGCCCAAGCCTGGATGCTGCCCATTTGGGACAAGTTCTAGTGCTAGCTGGCATGAGCTGGCAAACAAATACTTAATGCAATCAGGAACATAATTGCATATTTTTCATCTGCTTTTCATTTGATGCATATATTCTCTTTAGTTAAATTGTTTCCTTATTTCCAGTTCCAGCCCATTGGAGTGTAGATGAGCAGTGTTTTGATTTTTTTGTGCATTAAATCAAAGCAAAAGCCCATTGTATAATACATTGGCATTACTATTCTGAGGCCAAACAAAGAAATATGTGTCATGGCAAAGAGCCATAACTCTGTGCAGTGAAAGATGTTTACTAAAATAATAAATTAACTTATTAAATAAAAACCGGAGTACGTACAGCAAAAAGACATATGAAAAACAAAATTCACCTTATTTCATTTAATGTAGAATATGAAGGCATTAGTTTTTAAAAAAATCATCCGATCCATACCAGATCTTAAAATTAGATAAATACGACATCAGTTGAACCAGGGATGGGCAGAAATAGATCAAAATATCATACACTTCTACTGAATACAAACTACAACATGAAGCAGTCTCCACATGTATGAAAACAAATTGCTGTATTTTTGTATTTTAAAATTTCCTGTCATCTCTGAGCAACTCTGCATAATTCTGAATAACGTTATAGGTGGTCTGATTCATCAACACGCTAACTATGCACCAGTTACACTTGATGTGATTTGTCACAGTGCAATTATTCAATTTGATTTATCACTAAAATACACATGTATGTGTGTGTTCGTGTGTGTGTGTGTGCGTTTGTACTGCTTCATGCATATATTTGCTTATTTATTCATTTAATTAATTAATTAATTAAGTCATTAACACAGCCAGTAGGGTTTGGCAAGATTTGCTAACGTTGACTGAAACTGTAAAGAACTAAAATCACTTATTCTGTTTTAACAGAATTACATGGAAATGAACTTTATGTAAGATTAGAAGGTTGCTCTCTGAGATCACTTATATTCACTAATGACGATACAATCTGTTAGAATTTAGAATTATTTTCAGTTAAAACTTTAAACTGTTAAAGTTAAAGGCCTCAGTGTGGCTGCTTTATGACCTGACAACTGGGGTCTCATGACCTTCCTGACCTGCTCTATTCCAGAGAAGTATGCATGGCAATGGTGATAAATTTAGTTTTACCCTGCAGCAAACATAACCATATTTGTCTGAACATTATGTTGGAGGAGAAATGAATCCGCCTCTTGTAGGCTTTAAAAGAGAAGAGAGAAGTTACACTGGTGTGCATTTTCGGCATCTTTCTTAAGTGTCCAGAGGTGCACCATCGGCCGATTAAAATATTCTGCATGGCATAATAATAATTCTTTGTATTTATGATTGTAATACATTTCTGATTGAGCTTTGCTTCTAGTCTGTTATTTAGGCACCAGATAAAAGAACACGGAGAGAGAAACTTTACAAATCAAAGTTGCTTCATCTCTGGTGAAGTGCTGCATACATGCTAACGGCTCAACTCCCTACCTCCGGTCTTGATTGGCTGCCTTCCTCTCTTTTATCTGCCACCTCAGTCTATTATCTCACAGTGACATCTCCACCTCCAATATCATGCATAAAAATGCAGAGAGACCTCTAAGCATGTGTTTAAATATTGTGATTTCTAAAATAGCAGACTCATTTGCTAGCATGAAATATTCTATTTCATATAGTTTTTCACTTACTTGGCGAGACATTGTAAGCAAATATACAATCAAAGCCAGTGTGTAAGTTGTGACACTGTTTTCTTAAGCTTATGCCTTCATGCATCATCACTTTTGCAGTAGCAGCACAAAACATTTGTTCTGTGTTAATCCATCTCATTTCCACAGTGCAGTGATGTTGACAGATCAACTAAAATAGTTGATCTGTCATCCTGACAGGCAAAAAAGTATCAAGCTAAATGTTAGCCTAAAAGTTAAGATCTAGTTCATGTCAGAACACGCTGTTTCAGATGAAAATATATCTGGGCTTCCATAAAGCATAACAACTTAACTTAAGAAGAAGTAAAAACAGATATTTTATTCCAACTAGATGGGCAACAGTGTATTTTGATGCAAAATATCACACAAATACAATCTTGGAGAGATTATATCCCTTGGTTGACTGGGGAACACCCCAGAATTTCTCCAAAAGAGCTGGGGGCCAGAGAGATGGATGTCTGGGCATCTCCACTCAGTCTGTTGCCTGTGCGAGCTGATAATCAGATAAATACAAATTACGAAATGCATTTTGTGTTTGGAAGGATATACATGTATCTCACTGCTCATCAATATGTTGAATCATGACAACAATTCAACTCGAAATTCAAAAGTGTATTATTGAGTCTTGAAGGAAAATCAAATAACAACACATGACATATCTATTATATTATCATAGTTTGACATAAATTGAGCCAAAATACAGAAGAAATGTGAACAAAAGTACACCCTCACTGCTTCCATAGAAATATTGAGGGTAAAGCAGCAGCCAGGTACTGCGAATCAAAAATGTATTTCATCAGTTGATCAGCCCATGTAAATGTTTAGCAGTTGCTGATGTAGAACATTCAGGTGTGTCAACACAATGCCAAAGGGCAAAGATACCAACACTAATCTAAGAGAACCAATTATTTCAGCTCATCAATCTGGGACGGGTTAATGGGTCATTTCCAGGCAGTTTTGAGTCCATAATTCTTTGGTGAGAAAGATTAAGTGGAAGCGGAAAACATTAAAAAGAGATGCTTGTCTTCCCAGTTGTGTGTGTTCCAGCAAGGTTCACCATGAGACGAACTTGAAACAGTCCAAGAAATTGAAAAACATCCAAGAACTTACATGTCAGACTCTAGGCCTTAGTGAGCATGTCAAATGTTACATTTCATGACAACCCAGCTTAAAAAAAAAAAACTATGGAAAGTATGGCTTGTTTGTAAGGGTTGACTTACTCAGTCCAGTCAAAGGTTTGCACCTTCTTAAGAGTAAATATATTGACTATTTCATAAGAATGGAATACCTGCCCCTTTGGAAAATAGGTTTTTATATTAGTTTGGGCTTTACCTGACTACTCTTACTGTAGAGTCAATAAAACAATAAGATAAAATGTTATTTATTCATTTTCTTCTTTTATGTATGTAAAAAGATATAATTTTAGTGATGTAAATGGACTTGATGTTACTTGGTACAAATTAAAGTTTGCAGTTATAATAAGAACCTCTAAGAGTCATGGTGCCCCGGGGTCATATTCTGAGTAAAAGTCAGCTTAGTAACTATAAAATAAGATCCATTCTAATGCCATGATAGAACCCGTTAAGGAATTTATGCAAACTCTTCCACAAAAAGTGTGAGAAGTCTCGCTTAAGGGACGTAGAAGGCTAATTTCTCTGTAATTACTCATTCATTACCCCTTAAGTCTGACGACAGCAGAATGATGTACGCCGGATCCTTACTAAATTTCTTTTTTTCCCCTTTTTTCGGGACATCACATTTCCATGTCAGACCGCCAATCAAACACGACAGCTATTTACACTCGGTGGGAGAGATGAAAGGCTCTGAGTCTATCACTCAGACCCATGTTCACCTAAGAGAATGGAGAGAAGACAGACAAAGTGGGGAAAAGGCGGGTAAATTTTTATATTCTGGGTTGTCTTGGATGCTTTCTGTTGGTAGTCATTCTGACATGTACGGAGATCCGCACAGGTTACGCTCACGTATGAGAGCGTACAGAGTACAGCAGGAACACAGACACGCCGCTACAATGTTGCAGCATGAGCCTTTGATGTTCAAGATGCTGCATCTGTTGTGCATCTATCCTCTCAAATCATTTCTAGCACCAGGAGTGAAGCAAGGAAACAGAGGCAAGCTACATACAGTGATCCCTTGCCACTTTGCGGTTTGAGTACCCCGGTTTTAGTGCTTTCGCGGATTTTTTTCAGAAATATATAATATAATATTAAAAAAAAAAAAAATTTAATTTAAAAATTGCGGAAACATGACAGCTTTTTGTGCGCGTTCTCTCACAGTGAAGAAATGCTGTGAGCCAGCCTGGGCCCTTTAAGAAGGTGGCCTTATGGGTAATGATGTGGCCTTATGGGTAATGGGGTGTGTGTGTGAACAATACAACCTGTGTGATGTTACAAGTTCCTGCAGTGGCAGAATAAAGTGCTCGTTCCATGCAGAGAAAACCAGATTTTTCTTTTGTTGTTGTTAGCGTGTTAGCCGCTAATTACGAGCCAAAAATAGCACAATACCAGCGGTTTCTTTACTACGGTTCAGAGACCAGAGGCTGTGAAGGTAACAGAAAGACCACAGATGAGCCTTTGTCTTGTTTCGCTGCAGTGCCTCGCTACTTTTTTGGGGGTTTTTAAACTTATTTTACAGATCGAGGATTTTGATTGTCGCGGGGGGGCGCCGGTCCCCATTAACCGCGAAAAATAAGGGATCACTGTATTCAAAAGTGTTCAAGCTACACATGCTGTCTCATGTTCACTGGATGATGGTGACAGAAAAGGAATATTGGTCAGTTAATAAATAGGGCACGGCTAACTGACATTGGCTGCTGCAGAGGTTAGTTAGACAGAGTAGCCCATCGTATCATGACCCATCCTCAAGAAAAACTAACTCTAATTAGAATGTGGTTCCAATTTACTCTAAAAAAGGACAATAAACACTGTAACTTGACACCACAAAACAGCAGTCTTTATTATGATCAGCTTGGAAAAATTAATCACATACATACATTTTTGTACCTCAAAAAGAAATTATAACTACTGATGGCTAAAGAAAAATAAAATTAATGTTCTGAAATGGCCAAGTCAAAGCCCTAGAACCGTAATGGGAGTCAGAGCAGATCAGCGACTCTTTATGCTCCAGTAAAAACAGCTCTTTCCTGTGTATGACAACAAAGGCATATATCACCTAACATATGCCAACCCTAACCTCAGGTGTTACAAAGAAAAAAAAAGACAATTATTGGCTGAGGAGAAACTTTTCAGAATAAACATGATGGTGTTAAGACCTATCACTTGGCAGTTGATCATGATGATCACTTCTAGACTGTCCCAGAAGGTGGCATATTTATTAGTATGCAACAGATGGGAGGCACGCATTTTCCTTCCAAGAGCTTGTGAAATTGGTCTTCTGGTGGCAGTATAAATATGATGGAGTGCAGCCTGGAAGACGCACAGTGTGGCACGCAAGGACAAAATGTCCAAATGAGCAGCAAAATTCACGTTGTAGTGGCTTTACAACAATGTCATTAATGATTGATCTACACCCTGCTGAGACACTATATGGAGCAAAGTATAAAACCCATAATTTAGTTGGAAAACAATGCACGAGACTGTCGGCTTGTGCATCCATTTCGGCTCAAGCATTCCCTGGTGCACATAGATCATTAAACTACCAGGAGCTGCAATATGGTGTAGTCAATGTCACTGAAAAGATGGGACAATAAAGTGAGGTAGGGGGTTGCAACAGCAGGGAGAGAGCATGTATTAATGTCACATAGGCTTTAGGCTTCTTCCTTAAGCCCTCCAAAGAGTCAGCCAAGCCAATTTCCATTATCATATTGATTGAAATAGTTCATCATAGTGTAATTTTAGGTTTATCGCCACCCGGTTGGGAATAAGACCAAAGCATTATCCAACAAAAGCTATTGTTCCAGGGGACATTTCACTGTTCCAGTTCATTGATGAAGTTGATTAAGTTTAAATGAAGCAGACACTAGATAAAAGTGAGGGTATTGACCAGCAAGCGTTGTGCTCCGCTTGAAAAAGCCTGATACATGCGGAAAAGCAAGATTTGCTAAATGCTCTAATCTTCAATCAAATCTAACATCAATACAGACAAAGTTTGGTAATGAGAGATTCAATGAAGCATGCAGCAGAGAGAATTAATCCCCTGCGTCTAAACTGAGTTCAACTTTGAAGCTTGCTTCTCAGGACAGATAGTTATCTAAATGCTAAATAAGTAACGTATTGTACTTTTCACAGCATACTAATCAGTTGTTCATTTTGTCTCAGTTATTTGTTCTTCTCTCACTTCCCCTTGTTGATCTGGTGATTATACCAACCTTGGATGGAGGAGGAGGCTAGATTAATGAGGCTGCTTGGGAGATCTGATGCACAGCAGCCCTTAATGTTCAGGCCTGTGGAGCTCTGGCTCTATGTAATGTTACAGTACAGAGAGGGAAATTGGGCTAAGAAATATTATGGGCATTTATAAGAATCATTTCACACTGGCCTAAGGGCTGTGGGGGAATTAATTATGGATACTCAAATCTGTGGTTTTCAATAGTGTAAAAAAATCTTAATTCCAAGAATGTATAATGTGTTGGTGGGTCTCCGTCATTTATGGCTTGTGACCGCATTTATACCTGAACCTGTGGAGACATGGATTTATAAAGCTCATATTTTTGAAGTACAATCTACTGGAAATTTCATTATTTCATATCGTCGCTTTTGCACTTGTTCAAACTGAATGCAGTGTCACAAAACTGTGGAAGTAGATACAAGGTGCTCAAATGAGATTTCACATGAGCCCAGAGGACCTTCTACTCCTCAGCACATAAATGGGAAGTCAGAATTCTGGTGTCATTCACATCCTCATGTAGAGCAAGACTAGAAGGTGAAACAAAACATTTTTGATATTCACGATTTTACAGGCTGATGCGATGTGATCATATATATATATATATATATATATATATATATATATATATATATATATATATATATATTAGGGCTGGGCAAGATAAAAAATTTTTATCGCGATTAATCGCATTATTTCCCAGATTAATCACGATTAATCACATTGTATACGCAAAATCAAATAATGAATTCAAAAGTAGTGTAAAATGCACTTTTACTGAAATGTTCTGCTGCCATATGAACTAAAGTGTCATAAAATTTGTTGTTCAAACACTTTTAACATCAGCACTTGTCAGTAACACATATTTAGTGTAAATCTCATCTTAAAAAATGTAAAATAAAATAAAGCTTATTATCACTGCCAGGGCAATGATGTCACTCTGTTTTTATAAAAAAATAAAAATTAAAAAGGTTACAAACAAAATCCAACAAAATGATTGTGGCTCAGCACAATCAGAACATTAAAACAGGTAATTTCTGAGGTAACAGCAAAAACTTTTAACAGGGAGTTCAACTTGTCAGTTGTTACAAATAACCTTGTTTCTGTTGAATCCTCCGTCTGGGAAACTTTAAAATGAAAATGTCCAAGTTAAAGTTCTATAATTTTACCGCTCTCTATGTCTGTTTTTGTTTTTCCACATGTTTTTCAGTTCAGTAACTTTACCAATTTGTGTATCATTCGTTCTTTCCATTTTTAATTATCAATCCAAAATAATAAAATAAAAAAGTGACATTTTATCACGTTTTTTGTTTTTTAATCTAACACAAAACATGAATAAAGCCTTTGATATATATATATATATATATATATATATATATATATATATATATATATATATATATATATATATATATATATATTTATATTTTAATTTTAAACTTGGATCCAAATTACGAAATTAAAAAACGGGCCACAGAACTGAATTTATTTAATAATCGAGGACTGGACTTTCTGTTGTCATTACACATCTGTGCCACTAGATGGAGCCGCACTGCAGTAACCAGCTAGAGAACAGCAGGACAGTGAACACATGGAGCAGATCTGATGGAACATGGAGGAATGACTCAAATGTTTTTTTGCTGTCCAGATTTTTTTTTTTAGACAGAATTGTTAATATTGCTACCTGAGTTGCTACCCGAAACGTAAAATTCATGGATTTTAACCGTTCTCCATTCTGTCTTTTTTTTTGTATTCATCTATGAATACAGATGCAATTGAACCTGGAATGTGTGTAGACTATTTTCTGTATTTTTTGTTTCCTGTTTGCATTGACTGCAAATAAAGAATTTTGAATACCTATATCATCAACACAGAAATCATTTACATTCAAAATGATGTGTAATCATATTATTTATTATCAGCATCAGTGTCTGTGAGCTCCTCTCTTCTGTACATCTCTAAAGATGTCTTCTGGTCTATTATCAGATTTCAAAACCCCAATGATGGATAGTAATTCTTCTTTAAATTAAATCAAAGCCTGTACCATGACAGTTGTAAAAGGTGTAATAGGCTATCTAAAAGTTGAATTAATTGATTTCAGTACTTTTCTATCAAATTAGCACATTAATAGAGTTATGTGGATAAATATTACCCATGCATTTTATTATTATGAGCAGCCTTTCATTTGTTCTAATAACGCAGTGCATTTAAACGCAACAGAACTTGATGAGAACTAAATTAACTTTAGTGTTGCAAGCAAATGTAAAAGTAGGTTCAGTTTAGGCAGGAATGTCACAGTAGTGTTTTTATTGCAGTTGTTTTTAATAGGTTGGTGTATATCCCTGGAGCTGCTCGGTGGCTGGAGCTGAGGTGATATCCATCCTCAGTGAGCTGTGGCTCGGTCCGCACTGAAGCATCTTCCCGGAGGCTGACTGTGTTCCGCGCACGTTGCCATGTATCCTGGCTGCACATAACAGGTGACAACCCTCTGAACGGAAATGTGCCACTTGCCTTGTGGAGTTCCCCAGTTTTAACCCCCTGCTGGCTATTCCCAAAATCTCTTCAGAGGTGGTGTCACATTTGTATGATATTTTTGAAATAAGAAAGTATCCTATATTTGCGTCGACTATATCTAGTCTATTAAATGAATACATTCGTTATAAATATCATCTTTTTGTTTGTTTGTCTTTGTTTTTGTCATTTCTTTGACATGTAGATAAAGCTCAGTGAAATCCACCGGGTCTAAGGCGGACCATAGTTTCCGTCCTGTCCCACTATTTATTTCTAGACGCCACCTCATTATTTACATTTATTGTTTGCAAAATGACGGTAAATGTCGTCAGGCGCGCGCTGAGTGGATTTTTCCAACACTGTTTTTTTTTTTTTTATTTCTTCACAGTTGAGAGATGAGCTGTGGGACATGAAGCCTGAGCTGCGTGTTGTCAGGATCCCATCTAATCTGCATGTTTGTTTCTTAAACAGGGCATGTTCGCTTATCCCCCCTTCTTTTTCTGCAAATCGACAGGAGCTGCAACCCGGGAGAAGTGGAATAAAACAAACTCCTGCTCTCAAAGGTGCGCGCGGCTTTGTACCGGCGCGATTTGCCTGTTAGCTGCACATCTTCTGTCTTTTCATCTGTCAGTTATTCCCCCTCTTGTTTTGTCATTTGCTCTGTATATTCATTTGTCGCTTGGTATTTTTTTTTCTTTTCTTGACTTTTTTTCTCCTTCTTCTTCTTTTTTTTTCCAGGGCCTGACTGCATACACCCGTTGTTGTAATTAAATTTCTCTTTCAGATGCGACAGAGGCAAAGTTTGTTTGTTTGTTTTTTTGTTTGTTTGTTTGTCTGCGGTTTGTTTGATTACTGATGTGACGTAGAAACAACGTGAAGCTCAGGTGTAGGCTACCTGGCCTCTCAGTGTCCACAGCAAATAGATTTAATAAAGATTTAGAGAAAATTGAGTAAAAAAGGAGCCCACCTTTTTTAGAAAAGAAAGGAAATCCACCGTCCTAAATGTATTTGAGCTTTCAGATAATCCCATCAATGCTTTAATCATTGATAAGAAATAAATACATTTTTTTTTTTTTTTTAAAAGGCCTCATTTTACAGTACTTTTATTTTGTAAAACTGCCCCCTAATTTCCTGCAGTTATTTGATGTTATCTCACTGATTCCTGTTCATCAGAGTTTTCAGAGGAACAACTGCAGCCCTCCTTCAGGAGCTGCAGTTGTCAGAGTGAAACCGAGCAGCGCCCCCTGCCGTCCGCAGGTGATGCGTAAAATGCCATCAGCGCGTAAAGCTCGTGCGCTCAGTGGTTAGTAAACATTTTTAAACCCATGGAGCCGTTTCACACCACTCTATGTGATTACTGAGATGCAATCACAGGCCTATCCCCACCGTGGATGATTACGGGATTTAAAGCACCTGTTCTTCTTCTTCTTTTTCTGCGTCAATTTGATAAAATAGGATGTTTAAAAAAAAAAAGGAAAGGACTGAATGCGTAAGAATGGATGTCCGTCCGTTCACTGCAGACACTTTTGCCAAAAATAGACACATTTAAGACAGATTACAGATCCTCTCATCCTCCCTCTCCCTTATTCTCCCACTTTTTTTTTTTTTTTTTTTTTTTTTGGCTGCGCCCGAAATCCAGTCTGACTCGTGATTTCTGGCTCATATTCTACACTTCTGCCCTCATCCAAATCAAAACCTCAATGCTCGCGTATGGCTTGTCAAGTTTCCAGTTTGGTGATGTAAAAGAAGAGAAAGAGTGGGGAAGAAAGGAGGTCAGTGTGCGCCCGGCGGGATGTAGGGCAGCTGCTCCTCTCAGACCAGTTATCCCGTCACACCTACTGCAGCTCCGCTCCTGAAGGCATTTGGTTGGCGGTTAGGCCTAATTAATAGGAAATAATGATGCTGCCGAAGGTGGGGTATAGACCCATCAAGGACGACGTGTTGGCTGTTTTATTAATCTCTTGGTTTATTCACATGCATGTGACGCATGAACAGCGTTTGAGCTGCTGGGTAAATTAGGCCTAAATCATTTAAAAAAAGAAGGGTGATGGTGTAATCTAGTTTCATGGTGTCAAAAAGACAACAACAAAATTAAGCACCACTGTAATCCCCGGTATCATTTCAGACACACCCTCTTTCTTTCAGGCTCTAAATACAACATATAATCGCGCCATAACGGAGTTGTCTGCCCAATTACCCGAAACAATTATTGCGACTTTGACTTTAATTACATCTCAATTTGAAGCCTCGCAGTTGGTCTATGATTCGGTGATTAAAAGCCCGTGCTGCCCCAGTGCCTTTAGGGCAGAGCATGATTAGGACCTGTCAGCTGCTGCAGTGAACAGAGCCAGCCATGCGTGTTGCGCAACATGACCTGCTGTTGTTAAACCTTGTCAACATATTAACCTGAATTCCCCAGTTATTATGGATTGAATTGCCACCATAAGAGGGCTGAACTGCACACATATGTATGTAAAATTGAAAAAAAAAAAAAAAAAAAAAAAAAGTAGGCTACTATGTGGGATGTTTTTCCTACAGCGCCTTAACAAAAAGTGTGACGTCACGCGTATCCCGAGGCCTTTTTTCAGACAATAAAAGCTTGAATAAAAACAGCTACATGGGCTGCTAGCACGCAGGAGCAAAAAGTTTAATTCTAAACCTCAGAAGAGATTAATTTATTTACAAATAGGAAATATTCAGTTATGAGGCTTATAGGACTTGAAAAAGCATGAGTAAACCGTGAGGATTTCTGATCATTACATGTCAACAAACAACAATAAGGAGGTCTGACAAGGGGAGAGAGACTGTTTTGGAAAGGCCAAAAGGTTCATCTGAGGCACATTTGATCCTTGTCAAAATATATTGATTCATGTTCTTTCAAGAGACAGTTGATGTCTTCCTTAATTTTTGACTGGACCATCTGGACCGACTGAGGGAAACAGTTTTCTTTGTAGGTGAGGATGTGTCAGAAAGTCAATAATAACTATGAAAATGATTAAACTCTTGAAATTTGGGAGTGAATTTCCTGGCGTGATTAGTTGCAAAGAAAAAAAAATAGATGTTATTTTTATTGATATCACGACGCTCATGAAATCCAAATATAGTGTGTATATGAGATTTGCATGGGTTTTCAGGAGTGGATGAGCCATGAAGTGGACCGTAGTTTTATAAACCTCCCTTCAGCCACAATCAGTGCAAGCCAGTTTCCTTTGGTGTATCCAGAGGTGAATAATTTATGACAGGATAAAAGCATTTGTGGTTGAGAGCTAGACAGACAGACAGTGGAGTGAGGCAAGCTGGGAATCCCCCCCCACCACCACCACCACCACCTCCATGTCTCAACCCCTCCACCCCCACCCCAACCAAACTCGCCCCCTTCGCAGCGAGGTGGCCTTACATGATACCTCCTTGGACGGCTGCTTGAAGTGCAAATCTGTGTTCCAACTTGTTCCTGGTGCCTGTCAGCATGTTTTCCTCTTGTCATCAGCGATCGAGTGTGGGCCCGCGTCACCCTTGTACCGCCGCTGTAACAGGATCATTGACAGGCCAGTGACATCGCCCAACCAGATAATGGAAACCTATTGATTTTTTTTTCAGCTACTTTTTTTTTCTTTTTTTTACACAGACAATCTGTGACACCTTTGAATAACTGGCCAAAGAACAGGTCACGATCAGAGCTCCTGACCTTTGGATCACGACTGCTGCACAATGAACCAAAAAAAAAAAAAGAAAAGAAAAGAAAAGAAAAGAAAAAATGACTGCTGCAAAAAAAGATGCTGCTAGTTAATGTACATTTTCTCACAATTCTGTGGCCCACATAAAAAAATCAGGACTGAATGAAAAACATGAAGAGATCTATCTTATTACAATATAGCACCTTATTCTAATTTACTTAATTTCTGAATTAAATGTAGGTTTCTCTCTTTCTTTCTGTGCATAGGCGTTAGTGCTAGCAGTATTAATGGAGAACTCTCCAGAGAGGAGGCCCCTTTGATACCCATGGCAATGATAAGCATGCATTGGCTAGCTACCATTGGACCCCCATGGCAGATGGCGAGTGCAGGTCCTGCAAAAGCACATTTCTTTCTGTCAGCCTTGGACCTCTCTCGCCGTCTCGCTACAGCCAATGGGATAATGAAATCCCCAATTCTGGTCATGGCTAACTCAATCTCATTATAATCCCTGCTTTTTTTATTCATTCATCCCCACGGGACGCTGTCTGCCAGTGATGTGGCTTTCAACCTCCTGAGAGAACATCTTTTGAAAGAGCTAGGAGACCTAATGAAGTCACAGAGAGGCACAATTATTTCCCAAAGAAGGAGCATTAATGTACTTCAAAATTCCCTCTGGAGAAAATGATGACAATTGGTTTGTACAGCTTTGATCACTGCTTTAAATACTGCCCAACATAAACTGAGAGGTTAGCCCCCTTTGCCAATGGTAAGTAGACAACCCAGAAGTGGCTATCAAATATTAGATACGTCAAATATGTAGCCTATACTGTGAAAAAAAACACTTAGATTTGAAATAGCATATTCATTTAAAAAAAGTCTCTATCAGGACCAGTCAGACAATAGCACACTGATACGTACATGTTTCACCCAGCAAAACTGGAGCAAATTTTGATAAATACGAGTTAAATTGGGTTGTGAATTGTGAGGAAGAAACTGATTCATTATCACATGAAACACCTTCAGACAGCTGAAAGCGGCATCTCCAGCTGCTGCTAAAAGTTGCATCTGTGCTCTGTAATCACAGACGCTTTCTCTTACATTAATTATGAAATTGGTTTTTAGCTATGAAAATGTGTGTGATGCTGTTGGGGCCCCATTTATAGTGCAAATTGACAGATGCAGTTTACGATGAAAACCATTCATCAGAGCGCATTCCAGAGAATCCAGGTAAAGTATTTTTTGATTGTATTTCACAGAGGTCTTCTCCAAATTCTGATATTCCTCCTCAAGTGATAAGTGACTAGTAGAGACATGAGCACATTTTTCACATTTTCTCATCTGAGTTTGAATCTTGTTGACATAAACATGCTCGGAAGTGATGATCATCTCAGATAAACGCAATTAGCGCTTCTTTTGCTAGCTGAATTATGAAAATCATTGTGCACCATCATTTATTTTCACTCACATACCACATTGTCACTGGAATTTGGAGCAGCACAGGGAAACTTAGTATGTTATTCATGAAGGTCTCATCAGGGATGCGGCAGTTGCACAGCAGGTGACAGGAACTGGACAATTTTTAGTTTGACCAGGGTGACTGGTGACCGGCTGACTGGCGCCTGTTGCAGCTCAGCTACACACAAACCACAAAACCTGTCTTCAGATTTTATTCTTTATTTTTTAAGATCCAAAAGCAGCAATTTATTTAATTAATGCCAGAGAAAAAGAACAAGAGGCTGTGAGAAGAGAATAACAGATGTTCACTGACATAACAGCACAACCCTTCATGTTTAAGCTACAGTTTTCCATTAACATCAGCAACCAGTTAAACAGTCTACTCATGTAAGTTTTAGCTTAACAGTTACAATTATCAACTTGTTTTGGGTTTTTTTCTTCAGCTTTAAAAAATGTGAACAATAAACTTGTCAACAGCTGTCTGCAATGAAGAACACTAAGACGATACTAGTAATGTGTGACGCATTACTACCCAACTATATTACAGTAGTGTAATAATGTAATAATACTGTAATAACATTGCTTTTCCCAGTAGGAAGTTACGTTACTCATTACTAACCTAATTTAACTGATAATATTGCGATCATTATAATTCCAAAATGAATTAACTCCTTACAACATCACACCCAGGTACTTAAAACTAAAGTTTTAGGTACGTTGGCGTTCACCTGGGCTCACGCAGCTGCACCATGGCAACACTTGGCAGTAGGTGGAGACAGGAACTAGAGATGCGCGGTTGAACCGCGCACCCGCGGGCGGAGCGGATAATCCGCATATCGGGCGGATGACTCGTCAAAAAATAATACTTTAATTAAATTCGGGCGGGTTGCGGTTGAAGCACTCAAATAATAATAACAAGAAAAAATATTTTACATATTATTAAAAAGGATGGCGGGTCGGTTCGGTTTTGAAAATTGGTGAGAAAACGTTCCTGCAAATGGATAGCGGGCGGATAGAGATTTTAAGAAGCGGTTGCGGGTTAAAATATACGTCATCCGCGCATCTCTAACAGGAACTCAACTCACAAAGAAACAGGCCTTCAAAGTAAAACAGGAAGTTACAAACACGTCACAGTGGCCACAGTTACATGATGTTTTTTAAATCGGAATTAATAATTCCGAATTAAATAATTCCAAATTAAACTATTTTCCTTCAAGTTTACATGGAAATAGTAATTCCGAATTGAGGTTTACATGGAAAACACGTTTGTTCGGCTTTATCCAATTCCGCTTAAGGTCTGGGGGTTGGGAAGGGTTCTGATTGGATAGGGGGGGCGGACATCTTTACGTCTACCGGAAGAAAACAAACTTACGCGATTAGCAACAACATTCCACTTATTTTTGACCTGGGTGGCGTCTCTATCTGTGAAACCTCCTTCATTTAACCTGGCCGCTACAACTTTGAAAAGCTCACAATTTTTATGTTTCCTGCCATCTGTTCTTTTAATTATTTCCAGTTCCTCCAAGCTATTTATTAAATAAATCGTCTCTGCTCTTGACCACCGTTTACTGCGTGCTGCCATCTTGAAACTTTGTTTTGAAAACAAGCCCAGCGCGGAATATAAGCGTCATCACGACAGACGGGTAAGGGAACGATCATGCGCAGAAAGATGGGAATTAATTTAAAGCGGTATGAGTGTATACATGACCGCGGAATTATTTTATTCGGAATTAAAATCAGAATAAACTAGCCACTTACTTTGGAATTAAGTTTAATTCAGAATGGACATTTTCATTCAGAATTAGGTGTTTACATGGTAATTTTTAATCATTTTAAATCGGATTCAACTTTAATTCTGAATTAAAGAGGAATTAAACTTCCCATGTAAACGCACGGAATGAATCAAAGAACAAGGAACCCAAGAAAGCAAGGACAACTAAGAAAAACTGCTAGAAACACAAAAGAAGTTGGAAACCAAACCAAGACTGTGACAGATATCTGGACTGCAAACCATGAAACTTTTTCGTGGGATGATGGGAATGAATGAACAGAGCTTGCTTTCCAAGAAAATTGTTGTGGCATGCAAACACGCTTACAGGGGGCTTTCACAGCAGCGCATTCAATGGTGGGTTGTCTGATGTGTTTTCCTTATGCCATAAACAAACAATCAAATTTCTTTCCACTTGTTACATAAGGAGGGTGTGTGCAAAGATTCCCACCCCATTCACAACTTTATTTTCTTGTACTAGCTGTGTAGCCACAGCTTGACTGGTTGACATGTGAAAACATGAAAATTCCTCAACTTTTGACATGAGCAATGCTGCCACTGTGACGTATGGAACCCGCAACTCCGTTTGGCAACGCTTGATGTCACCCCATTGAAAATCAAAGGACAGAAACAGTGGGGATGCTGCCAACACGTATGTGTGAGCAAGGGTTACAGCACACTCACACAGGAGCATCTCAGCAAGGCTTGACTGTAGGCATGTCTGACGCTTCAGGGTCGTCCTTTCTGGAAATACAGAGCAGACAAGTTTTCTGAGACTGGTGTCATGATCAGGGCTGGTGGCAGAAGGGGCCAAGGGGCCAGATTCAGATTTGGGTTTAACTACAGAGGGGTTTTAGGGACCAAAGGAATCAATGAATGGCAACAAAAAAGAAAAGTTAACTCTGTTGATGAGTTCACTTCATTATTCCCTACGTAGAACTCACTAACTAATGACTGTGGAATATTGCATTATGATTTCAGATACAGCTAAAGCTTTATTTTTATTTGTTTGGGATTATTGTTGCAGCAACACATCATCAGTAGAGTAAAACTAACCTGCCTCACGATGGTCTAGACCAGCGGTTCCCAAAGTGTGGGTCGCGGCCCCCTGGTGGGCCACCGTGGTACTGCAGGTGGGCCATGAGAGGTCATTAAAATTAAACAAATATGTTTTAAATCCTCAGTCTTTTTGAAATATGTTTTTAATTACTCATGAGATAAATATTCATGAGATGATTTTAAATAAAACCATTAAAAAGTAATAAAATAAACCATTTAAGTGGTATTCTACTGTCGTCTTAACTTAATATGACAAGTGTCAACTTATTTGTTGACCCCTGTCAAGTGACCCTGAGAGATCGTTGGAATCAGCTCAGCTTCTAATCAATAATCACTATTAACTCTGTGTGTTGAAGTGTTAAAGGTGGGGTGGGTGTTGTTTTTTTGCAACACTTTTTACAATATTGCCTGAAAACCTTTTCACATTTCCATTGCACCCACTGAAATAAAATGTTTGCAAAAAAAACTAAACATTTTGGTCCAGTCTAGAAGGTATAATCAGAGAAAAACTCTGACCAATCAAAAAAGTGATCATCACTATTTTAATTGGCTGCCTAATACGTCCATCAAATATCACCCCTCCCTCCCTCCCTCCCTATGGTTCATGCAGTCGTGAATCATGTGAAGGCGTGGTTTCGAGGGGTGAGCTGAAGAGGAGGAGGCGGAGCCTTTGGGAGGAGGGAGGGAGTGTATATTTTCAAAATCTCACTTGAGTTGGATTGCTGGAACCGTTTTTCAAACAACACCTACTCCACCTTTAAAGGAGAGACTGATGTGACAGGAGGTACATGGGCCGGAGTGGAGTAACAGAAAAAGTGGTAATTAATGTGATTTGGAATCAATCTATAAGCAATGACATGTGTGATTCAATAATTAATTAATGATCAGAAATGAGGGGGGATAGATCCATGTTGGCTCTGTGTCGTAATTAACTGTGAGCTGAGGTAAGCGACCGGAGGTCACTGTGTGTGCCGCAAATGGAATGTAAAACAACCCATATGTTTATCAAAACAGGAGAAGAGATCATGCAGTAGCGGGTGATGTAATGTAAACACAAGCCAGTACTAATCTAAACAAGTGAAGTAACAGAAGAAGAGGTGAATTACGTGATTTGTAAGCAATTCCTAATCAATGAAATGTATGAAATGTGTGTGTGATTCTAGTCAATAATTTTGGTAATAGATCTGTGTTAGTTAGTGTATGTTAAAAGAAAAACTTATTTTTGTTGGGTCACGACGGACAGAGACAGAGCGGAGCGCATGTTCCTCTCTGGAATGTCAACAGGACAGGAGCGGGGCACGCTGACCTCAGCATTGACGCCGTGACTATGGACTTTGTGCAGAAAAAAATGAAATGAGGCGCACATTCTGTGGTTAAGGCTGAATCAATCCAGCGATGGCTCAATTAAGGACATTGTAAGACAGATGTGAGGTATAAATCATTGAATAAGGATTAGCGTTAGCTGATAAGCTTTAGCTTAACGAGCTATATGGCCAAGTAAACAAAGTGACCTTGTGTGTCTGGTGGTGCCATGATGTCATGATGATTAAGGTGAACGCCCCTGCCAAATCTGTAAACATATGAAGTCATTGTGGGACGTGGCCTGTGAGTTATGCATGATGTAAAAGACGGATTATGTAAAATTATGCACGCCCCTGTATATGTGAATAACCAATCAGAAGTGTCATGTGAGTTTGAGGGAAATTATGTATGCATATGCAAAGGTGAGAGAACCAATCAACAGTTCGGGGCTGGGGGCAGGATGGACGAGAGAGAGAGAGAGGAGAGAGAGAGAGAGAGAGAGCGCATAAAAAGAGAAGGCAGAGGGACTCTGGGTGGATTCCTGGAGCGACTTCAGAAGAGAAGGACTAGCTGGGACCTGGACGAGCGACCCCCATCCGAAGGATTAACTGGAAGGATTTACTTCAAGAAAAGAAGACAGAAAGACGCTTGGAACAGGATCTACGAATTTTTTCCCAATTCTTGAAGGAATAATTGGAGCCTTTTTGGTTAGCCTAGCTCACCGCTAGTAAGGAGGAGAGGGGGGCCAACCAGGGTTCCCCGGGGGCCTGACCAGGCGCTCTCTCTCTCCACCCTGCCCAGCGGCCTTGAACACGCATAGTGGCCACATGCGTCTCTCAGCCTGTCCTTGGACCAACCAGATGAACTGATTCGTAAGCCACAGCTTTAATTTGCCTCTTTATGTGGAATTATAAATTGTATAACCAATCAATGCTGTTGCTTAACCTTGCTAATCTGCTTTAATAAATATAAAAACTATCATAAGATGCCGGTGTGGACATTACATCTGTATCCAGAATTTTTGAAGACTTGTTTATGCCTCTGCACTAACACACAGGTTCTTATGGGTTATTCTAGTCACAATATTGTCAAATTGTCCCTGAGGCTTGCTGTCCGAGCCACTAAAGTTTTCCTAGTTTGTAACAAGTGCCCAGATCTTAAGAGGAGAGCTGCCGTTAACAGACGTGACCGATAGCTGGACTTCGAGCCACCCGGCTATTTCTCTGAGGACAGTTATTGGAGTGAGCGGGGCATACGTTTGGAAGTAGGCAGTGAGAGCTAGGCGTATCTCCTCGCCACCAGCTTAAATAAGTTGAGGAAATCTAGCGAGGAACCTCTCCTAGACCGCAACTTCTTACCTGAAGAGACGGAGAGCTGGTCCCGGTGACAGACTCTGCTAGTCAGAGACTGAACCAAAACTGGGGGATCTTACAATTTTCATGGCACCACCAGACACACAAGGTCACTTTGTTTACTTGGCCATATAGCTCGTTAAGCTAAAGCTTATCAGCTAACACTAATCCTTATTCAATGATTTATACCTCACATCTGTCTTACAATGTCCTTAATTGAGCCATCGCTGGATTGATTCAGCCTTAACCACAGAATGTGCGCCTCATTTCATTTTTTTCTGCACAAAGTCCATAGTCACGGCGTCAATGCTGAGGTCAGCGTGCCCCGCTCCTGTCCTGTTGACATTCCAGAGAGGAACATGCGCTCCGCTCTGTCTCTGTCCGTCGTGACCCAACAAAAATAAGTTTTTCTTTTAACATACACTAACTAACACAGATCTATTACCAAAATTATTGACTAGAATCACACACACATTTCATACATTTCATTGATTAGGAATTGCTTACAAATCACGTAATTCACCTCTTCTTCTGTTACTTCACTTGTTTAGACTAGTACTGGCTTGTGTTTACATTACATCACCCGCTACTGCATGATCTCTTCTCCTGTTTTGATAAACATATGGGTTGTTTTACATTCCATTTGCGGCACACAGTGACCTCCGGTCGCTTACCTCAGCTCACAGTTAATTACGACACAGAGCCAACATGGATCTATCCCCCCTCATTTCTGATCATTAATTATTGAATCACACATGTCATTGCTTATAGATTGATTCCAAATCACATTAATTACCACTTTTTCTGTTACTCCACTCCGGCCCATGTACCTCCTGTCACATCAGTCTCTCCTTTAACACTTCAACACACAGAGTTAATAGTGATTATTGATTAGAAGCTGAGCTGATTCCAACGATCTCTCAGGGTCACTTGACACCCCTTACATTAATGTCAGAACATAGCTTCTAGTCCTGAATGTTGATCACAGTTGTGATTAAAGGTTCTGGTGGGCCGTGGAGATTTTTCACATTTCAAATTGGGCCTTGGTATTCTGAAGTTTGGGAATGGTTGGTTTAGACTAATCGTTTTGGCTAATTGGTAATACTAAATCCCACGTAGTCTTCATATACATTTACCAAAATGTTATCTGATTGTAGGAATGATTATAGGAACAATATGACTAATTGAAGGGATAATATAGAAAATCTGCATTTGTAGAAAAACATCCTGAAGGTACTAACCATTGCAATTCTGGTTTGTTTATGCTGACTTGTTCTCTCATTATTTTTCCTATTATCAGTAAAGCTTTAGCAACCAGTCGCACTTACTGATCTGAAATAACAAATGTGTGCTTTCATTGTTCCACTGTATGTGTATATTTAAAACCCTTCATTTCTGTCTCTATTCTAATTTTCTTACTGGCCTCAGTGTCTTACTACAGCTGTACCTTGGATAGATCAGTCATTGTGTGCAAGGGATTGATCATCCATCTCTTATGCTGAATTAAATTTGTTCTGTGGTGTAATCCATAGACTTTTTTAAAAAAAGTCCCTGTTTTTGCCACATTTCTGCAACAGTGGTTTCTCTGAAATCATGAAGATTTGGCTGTGAAAACAATTTTCAATGCAAGTATTTATGCTCCACATGTTTCATTATTCTAAATTTCAGTGGAGACGCTGCTTTGTTTGCTTGGAAAGAACATAGCTATTCCTTAAACAAGGACGAACACCCAATTAATATTTGATTGGATATTTTAGAGTATACCCAAATACAGATCATATTTGCATTTTGGGTTGTAGAAAATTGCTCAAAAATTTTGATCTAGATAGAAATAAACATGCCGTGGGAAGTGTCTAAAGACTCCTGTGGAAGTGATCAAGATGCACTGACTGATGTGGCGACATGACTGTTAAACTGTTCCCAAACAGCAGAGTGAACAATTCTGTGAAGTCAGGAAAAAAGCATGTTTTTAAGCAGGGGTCAGTCTCTGAACTGCATGAGGCTAGCAAAATGCTAAAATTTGAAATCTTCAAAGCAAAACAAAGCTATTAGACTAAGCTAGAGAGAAGAATGGCTGCAAACAAACTGGGCTTATTTTGGTCAAGCATGAAGACTGCAGCTGGCCTACAAAACCAAGGTTGTGCCAGTTGTGTTTCTCTAGAGGGTTTTAAGTCTGATAAGGAGTTGGCTAATGCTCTTAACTGCTTTTATGCTCACTATGAGTCCTTTGATTTTACCAACACGGTTCAGGAACTTCAACTTAAATTAAAAGAAAACAGGCACTTTGACATAGCACAAAAAACATGTTGAAAATGTCTTTCATTTAACAAAAGTAAAAAAAAAAAACTCAAGGCACAGATAACATTTGTGACCGTTTACTTAAAAATTGTGCAAAAGAACTAAGTTCCACATTTCACTATTTTTTCAACATGACTTTGCAAGAACAACGTGTCCCAAAAGTTTGGAAAGATGTTGGGGTTTTCCCTGTCTCTAAATTAAATAGACATAAAACTCTTAATGACTTTCAGCCTGTTATTGTTACCTTAGTTGTGATGAAAAATTTAAAAAAATTGTTAAGGTCAGAGATTTTGAGCAAAACTGGACATGCAGTGGATTCTGTGCAGTTTGCCTATAGGTCCCAGTAGAAGATGCCACAGTTCTTCTGCTCCACCTGCTTTCTAAACAGAAGGAAGAGGCTTTAAAGCTCAACCTCTTTTTATTGACTTCTCATCAGCTTTTAACTAGGGCTGGGCAACGATGAACATTTTTAATCGTGATTAATCACATGATTTCTCTGATTAATCATGATTAATCACATTGTATATGCAAAATCAAATAATGAATTCAATAGTAGTGTAAAGTGCACTTTTATGTAAATGTTCTGCTGCCATATGAACTACAGTGCCATAACGTTTGTTGTTCACACACTTTTAACATCAGCACAATATAATAAAGCTAATTGCCACTTATTGAATTTAACATCAGCACTTGTCAGTAACACATATTTAGTGTAAATCTCATCTTAAAAAATGTCAAATAAAATAAAGCTTATTGCCACTGCCAGGGCATTAATGTCATCCTGGGTTTTTATGAAAAATAAAAAAGTCTACCAACAAAATCCTGAGCCACAATCAAAACATTAAAACAGGTAATTTCTGAGGTAACAGCAGAAACTTTTAACGGGGAGTTTAACTTGTCAGTTGTTACAAATAACCTTGTTTCTGTTGAATCCTCCGTCTGGGAGAACTTAAAAATGAAAATGTCTATGTAAAAGTTCTGTAACTTTACCGCTGTCCATGTCTGTTTTTGTTTTTCCACATGTTTTTCCGTCAATCCTCTTTCGGTTTCACAGCCAGCAACAGACTTTTCAAAACAAAAGCATGTGAGCAACATGCGTTAATGCGCAACAAAATAAATGTCGGCATTAATAAATTAATGAGTTAAAGGAGCTGTATGTAAGAAGATTAATAAAACGAATCATAAAATGACCCTGATATGTCAAAAGACATTTAAAAATCATGTTCATTTCAAATACTTATGTCACTGACAACAGCACTCAAGCCAGGATATTCCCTTTTAAAAAGAGGACTTGAGGGCTGCAAGTCTTGTTTTTGTTGTCATTTCGTGTTTTGGCCTGAAGCGCCACCCTCCACCGATCTCCCAATCAGGAAGTCAGTAGTGTTTCTACATCCGGGTTGCCAGCTCCGCTCTCATTATCGCAGCAGCCGCTACGAACGTACGTGTTGGATGTGAAAATGGCTAGTTTACCAAAACAAAAAGACCTCGTTATGAATCCGAGTTACGTCGTGACAAGGTCCGAAATAAAACAAGGATTTGTATAGGAGATGCTTTTGATAGATGGAGACGGCTGAAAGCGGAGAAGAATTTGAAGACAGATGCCAACGTTGCAGATTTTCTCCTGGACAGGTAAGATTCATAGCTAAATGTTTGGCTAACGCTAATTTACTTGGGCAAGGTAACAGAACAAGGTAACAAAGAAATTTCAGTATTCACTACGTCGGAGTATTCACTAGTTAAACAAAGTTATGCATGTTCGTGCACAGTAACGCTAGCGCATAACGTTATGGAGCAGGTGGGTCATCGAATTGAAAAGGTAAAATTAATTATTTAGAATATAAAAACGGTGACTGATATTGCTAACAATAGCAATGTAACGTTAGGCTAATAAGCGGAGCCCGTCAGTCATCGTGCCGTGGAAAACATTAGCATGGCCATGGTAATGTGAAACCTAATTGAGACAGTAGCCTAACGTTACCACGGTAATATGATTTCTTATTCATTCTTTGCATATATTGTGTATTACACGTGCTGCAAATTGACCCATCTGACCATTGCTAACGTTAGTTATTAGTCTCAGTCTTTTCTGATGGAACTGATAAAAAACGTTAGCCATTGATGACGAATGCAGACGTAATTTTCCCCGCATTATCTTTGGTTAGACGCTAGTCTGTGGTAAATGTGTTGGTTGTTGCATATTATGGTAAATGTGTAGAGTGTTCCATAATTATGACAAAAACGCTTGTCTCTTCAGCTGTTATGGCCCAAGCACTTCAACCCCAAGTAAAAGACAGTAGAAGAAGCACCACCTGACTGCACCATCACTTTCCAGTATTGGACATGCATCGTCTGAAACGCTTTCAAATCGGTCAGTGATCAGTGCCACGTTGTTTTCATTTTCATTTCATATTTGGAAGCATTTTTTGTCTAAAACAACTAAACTATTTATAGAGAAGACCTGCCACCTACAGAGGAAGCATTGGAAGATGAGGAGTGCACTGTGGATGCCTCAGAAGTTCTAGAGGAGAGGTATATAAATACTCTCAAGCTTTCGAATTTGTCTAAATATAAGAAATAATTTTGGTGGTGCTGCAAAACAGCTGATTCCTGCCAAGAGTTTCTTGTAAGTTGTTATAGTTTGACAAATAGTTGTCAATAATGTATGAAACTAACATGCAAGATGTTACCTTGATGTTGGATATTAGCTTATTGATTACCATAAGTACCTATCCAGAGGTGTCATTGTGGTCAATCAGATGACCCACTTACATTACTAACAATCATCATCATTAGCAGTGAATAATGTTCAATTGCCATGCTTTTTGTGTCTGTCCATTATATTTCTTTCTGTATTATTTTGTAGGAGCTGTGGCTTGGGCTCCTACACCATGTCACGAATGAACACAGGTGGGTACAGGGAGGCTGCCAGCATGCAGACTTGGAATCAGGGGGAACTCAAGAGTGGCTTGAGCGAGGCTCCACGGCACACGAGGCCCTGAAGAGTATTGTGTGAAACAAGCGATGGCTCAACAAAGTTCACAAATACCTGAACTTCAGGTAATTGAATGAGTGTGTACACATACTGTACCTAGAAAGTGATTTTCAAAAAAATCAAAAAATGTCTCTATGTCCCACCCCCACAGGTCCACTGCTGATCTGGAGTCATTCCAAAACCATATTTTAATGTATGCCAGCAAGCACTCAGCATTTAGCCCTCCTGTCTTTAAGGCCAGGATGCTCCTCGCAGCGATGGATTACAACTACCACAAGGACCGCCCAGAGTTGTGCAAGTCTGATGGAAGCAAGCAGTAAGTGACATGCTCATTTCTACATGTTGGATGTTGGGAACCATTTTACCTGATTACACCATTGAAACTCTATATAAAACACTGTACTGTAAAACAATCTATTTTCTCTGCTTTTATTTTAGGTACAGGAGGCTGTACAAGAAAAATGCCCAAAGGTATATGCTGTACACTAAGAAGACATCGAAGACCTATGGCTACATCCCAGAACTGCAAACAAAGATTCTGCAAAAGAGGCTAGCTGGTAAGGGAACGCCCAGGTGGAGGAGTCTTCGGGCCCGATGACCCCAGAAAGTACGGCCCTCTTCCCCCTGTGCCGGCACCAACCAAGGAGGAACTCCTGCGCACCCAAGTCAGGAGAGGTCTTGGTAGGTAGAATACCAGTTTATTTCTTTTGCATCTGCGGCTACATACCACACACCAAGTTAGATGTAATGCATATTACATTTAATTTTAAAATAATCTAATTTCTGTTTTTTTTTTTTGCTCTCCTCAGTGTCAGCATTCCAGAGTGAAGACCAGTGAAACCCGTTTCCAGAGCCTCTCAGCCCTTGTCATTTCCATTTTCTGCCACAAGCTGCTTTTAAACCATTTCATAAAGTTTCCACAGTACAGAGCAGTTAATTGTTCAATAGTTATTTATACTATTTATACTGTTTATCCCTCGTTTTATTTATTTATTTATTTTTTACTGTTCCTCTATATCGTAAATAGGAAAGCATTGTTATTATAAATAAACTTTTTTTATTGAACAAGGAAGAAGGCTCTTTACAAACTTGGAACAAAACAAACAATTTGTAAAAACAAAGTATATACAACAAGTAACTTCAAGTAAACTGGAGTCGGTAAAGTTTGTTCAAATTGTGGGTAGAAAGCCAGTGTACTGGCCTTGAGGGTCAGGGTATTTGTCCCTTATTCTCCAAATGCAGCAGCTGGGGATAACACGACGGTTACCCTGGCCCAGTGATCCATGCTGCCTGGTGTACTGGCGATAAGCAACATATCTAAACTGCCTATTATCATCACCTGGCTCTGTAACTTCTGCTACCACCAACACATCATTCCTGTAGTCTCTGTGTATACGCAAATAGCCATCTTCCAAGCAGTAAAGCTCGAAATGAGGCAATTTGCTTATGCAGTGCTCAGGCCCCTGGCCACAGCATTTCCTTTCTGCATCTGTGGCCATCTCCCTGCAGTTCCCACAGGTACACCATGGAAGAGCAGCTGCAGGTGGGAGAGTGGTGCTGTCCAATGGAGGCAGGGCATCAAAAACCAATCCAGGGTTCCGGGAGAAGATCCGGGTTGCTAGTGCTCGTAGCCCCATTTCACTCATGTTTTGAATGAGTTCCTAAGTAAACAAACCACAAAATAGCATTTGGCATTTACATTTGATTAAAACTACATAAGATGCTGACATAGATACAGATGATGATATTACAAGTCATAATTTTACTGCCCAGCTCTCATCAGCCTCAAGAGAGGGTACCTCAAAAGTGAGGTCTAAATCAGGCTGAAACAAGTGAGAGCAGTACAAGCAAAGATCATCTGGTACAAGTGCTAGGCTACCTTGACATAAACGTGTATTCTAAGCATATTCTATCTTTTAGCCTGTGCAATAATTTAGTGTTAGTTTGGAAGTATCAGGCGTAATTCCACGGCAACATCCTCAATACCAAAAGCGCATAATTTGGTCCACATACATAGAACTTTTGGACATGTTTTTGATTTAAATTCTACACGTCATGTAATTTTTCATATAGCCTGATGTATTTTAGGAAAATTACCCTCGACTTTACATGTGGTATTGTCGACGTTACAAAAAGTTACCATCGATATGAGCCTATAGTGTTTCCAACCAAACAATAAATTACTGCATAGCCCAAAATTAGAATTTGCATGGATTTCTCAAATGCGTTCATAAAAAGCTTTACATCGCAACACTAGCCTAATAAAGACATTTTTAACAGGGTAACTAACTGAAAACTTATGCTCCGACTGAAATGTGGTAACATTTACGATTCTATTTGGCTAATCGCCATTAGTAAATTTTGCAGTACATTATTACTTCGCAAAAGATGTTTCATAAAGCAATAAATATAATTAACAGAAAATAAACTTACTGTGTAGGACTCATCGCTTGCCATGGCAGCCTACGTTCCTGCTGCATTCTGCAGCCGACCTGGCAACCTCTGGTCGGGGAGGAGGGGGAGGGTACACGCCGCTCAACAGTATTTTGAAAGTGACTGCAGTACCAGTTTTGGCCATAATCTTACAAACGGCTCCTTTAATGTGATAATAACACGTTTTTTTTGCCCGGCCCTACTTTTAACACAATTCAACCACATTCTTGCAAATAACTTTTAGAACATTTTAATCTTGATCTCAATCTTGTGGATTGGGTCCTTGACTTTTTAACTAAGAGAAGCTAGAGACTCAAACTCAACAGGGCCGTCCTGACCAGCTCACCTCGTCAACTGGGTCACCAACCAGTTCTGCAATTGTAAGTCTGCTTCAGGAAAATCAAAAACAGCACGGCTCTATTATTGAAGACTCATAGAGTCATATCTGCACCTAAATGTAACAAAATCAAAAGATGTGATCAATGATTTTAGAAAAACAATTCACACACACGATGTCACACCCATTAAGGGTCAACCAGTGGAATGTGTGAATTCCAATAAATATCTTCGAACCATCATTGATTCAAAATGTAATTTTGAGGAGAAGCAGGAAGACACCTTTGTTTCCATATTTTTGTGTTTATTTTAGTTGTATGGCTGTCTGTGAATGGGACGTATCTCCTCTTCTCAACACTGGACCTGGACATGGAACTGGACCTGTGGACAGAATGTTGGAAAATCTTGACATCCTCTTGATGTTGAATTTGAGCCTATAGTTTGTGTTTTCACAGTTTTCTTTAATTTATGTCCAAATCAAACTTCACATTCTTGTTTAAATGAAGTGTTTGTGATAATGTTCCCGTGGCAACAGTAATTTAATCTCAAATATGTCTTTTCACTCTGTGTTTTTCTGAAGCCTGACTTGATGAAGGTGTTTATAAAACACATTTGCACAGTTGACTTGTACTTTACCTTAACATAAAAATGTCTTAAACGTCTGGACAGTTGTATCAGCTGGGCTTTGCTTCTTCAATGTATAATTAAGAACAATAAAAGTAAATTATGTTCCAGAAATTTAGAAAGATCCCTCAGGATAACTGTGCAACCATCTCAGTTCTCACCGTTCACAGTCAAAGGTGCACAGCAGTGTTTTTGCCAGTTTTCTTGTCACAAAAGAAACAAAATTGGGATTTTTTTCATTGCATGTACGTATGTGGTTTATGGCTCCTTTGTGACTCTCATGAGGTGGCGTGTTTCATGTGAAAATAGCCCCCCTGAAGACACAGGATTGTGTTAAGCTTTACCAGTAACACTTTCCAAACAAGAGAGTGAAAATCAGATGCTCAGAATGAAATGAGGTGGAAGGAGACAGATCACACTGGGAGTAACAGTTTTCTTTGATAATAAAATTAATGCATGAACTGTAACAGTATTCTAAAATGCTCGTCCTCAAATATCAATTTTTTTCGCCTTGACATGAGGCATAGTTCACTGCTAAACTGTCCTAAAGGACAAAATTAAGCACTCTAAGGGTAGTGATGATATCCTGATCAGGGGAAACAAAAGTGCACTGATTATGTATGTACTAAAAAAGTATGCTGGATGTAATTTTCTTTCCCATTTTCTATCATACTGTATTGGGCATAACTGAACACAGAAAGAAGCTCTAATTACTATCAGGTGCCTGCCTTTTTTTTTTTTTTTTAATGAGTTATACACAGTTATTATCTCTGTTCAAATGAAACAACTAGTGTGAAAATAGTGAGAGCAAACCTGAACCAGCTAACCCTCCTCAAATTCAGGAACAATCATCTCGAATAAATTTTGTTGCAGGACTCCCAGTGCACCTTTAGACAGATGTTCAGGTCGTGTTTTTGACAGAGAAAGCCTTTAGCTGCCAGACACCTTTAGCAAGAAAAAAAAGACATTATGTAAACAGGCTCTTCAGGACCTGATCAGTTAAGTTACAGGCTGGATCAAGTCATAGATTTCCAGACTTTCTTTTAGAAAATGTTGCATCAGAGCGCCATCTCCATCATAAAACACATTTTATACCTGTTCAAATTTAACCACAGCTGCTCCAAAAAGTTCCACCTACCTACAAGACTTTGTGACTAGCATGTCCCAAGCAACATTTCTCATGGTGAGATTAATAGTTGGGTCAAGAAAGTAGTTTGGGAGAAATATTCCTTAAAAAAGTGGCTCATGAACAAAGAGATAAATGTAATAATTAGCTGTATTTATGTGATTCCCTGGATCTAGTGTTAAAGCATTTAAAGACTGGATAGAAGAAATGTTCTCAAAAACTAAACAAAAAGTTTAACATTGATTTATAAAATACAAATATATATACAAATATAGAAAAATAAGCTAGACCTACAAGAATCCCACTTGATTGATTAATAATATATTTACTAATGATATTATGAATAACACTGTAAGTGGAATATTAATTAATGACAGTGGTGATCATCTACCAGTCTTTATTGTATATGACATCCAAAATCAAAAGTAATAAGGAATGAGAACAGAAAGAAACATTAAAGCATTTAAGAAGACAAGATTAATAAAGCATATAATACACTCTTAAGAATAGTTAAATCACAGTATGATAAAAACTGTCCAATAACCAAAGTCAGCAGGAAACAAAAAAATAACTAGAGGCCACGGATGAATGACAAAGGGATTACAGAATGCCTGTAAAAAGAAAAATATATTATATAGAGAATTTATAAAACAACAAAGGAACTAGAAGACAAGTATAAAAAAAATATAGAAAAATAAATTAACTAGCATTATAAGGATATGTAGAAAAGAGTACTATAGTAAATTACTGAATAATAACAAAAGCAGGGAATATAGAACATATTGAATAGCATCATGTAAAATAGTCCTGATGACTATTGGCTTCAAGGGTTTTTTTTTTTCTCCCACTAGGGGAGTCATTTTTCTTTGATTAGGATTTAATATTTCAAACTTATTTAATGATATTTGCTCGGGGGTCATGCTCTGGGTCTCTGTAAAACACCCAGAGACAATTTGCTTTGAAATAGATGCGATACAAATAAAACTGATTTGAATTGAATTGAACTGAATTGAATTGAATTGAATTTTGGAAATGTTGGTTTTGGAAACAACTTTCTGATCCACTGCCAACAGAAGACTGTTATAATAACTTGGTAGAAAGGAACTCTGAATCAATGTTTAACACAGCAGTGGACAAAAATAAATAAATCATTCAGATTGTAGACAAATTTAAATGTAAAATATCTACTGATTTCAATGACATTGATATGAATATTGTATCTGTAATAATTGATAATTAAATCTGTAATGTATTTTTGTAATGTATTTTTTCTAATCAGTAAATTTCAAAATGAAAAGAAAACAGCTTAAGTTGTACCACTGTTTAAAACTGGGGATAAACACCACTTCACAAATTATAGGTCTGTTGTTTTCCACAGTTCTCCAACATCTTAGAAAAATAATTTATTAATAGATTCTGGGATAAACATAAATTACTCTGACTGTCTGTATGGATTCAGAACAAACAGTCCAACATCACAGGCTTTATATGATTCAGTTGTAGAAGTTACAGATGCTATAGAACACAAGCAGTTTGTTGTGGGAATATTTGTGGATCTTAAAAAAAAAGCATTTGATACAATTAATCAGAGGGGCCATGCTACTCTGGGTGGCAAGATATTTAAGGGGCAGTTTGTGAAGATGGGAGAGTTCAAGTCATCGGTCAGTTTTAGGTCCAATATCATTTATTCTTCATATTCATGACATTTACAGGGTATCTACAGAATTTAAAATAGTACTATTTAGAGAAGACACAAATATTTTTTTGTTCAGGGGAGAATTTAATGGAGCAAATGGCAATGGTTATGACAGAAATGTGAATAGTAAAAAAGTGGTTTGACATTAAGAAATTATAATTTAAATGTAAATTAAAATAAATGAACTTTATTTGGCAGTTGCAAAAGGAGCACTCATGCAGATTCAGGTCGATTGTAGACACTGAAAGAGTTGATGAAATGAAGTTTCTTGATGTGATAATAGATAAAATAGATCAAATAAACTGGAAATCTCACGTCAAACATGTACACAATCCAGAAGTATTGCGGTACTGAATAAAGCAAAGTAAATTCTTAACCACAATTCCTTCCGCATTCTTTACCATTAGTTTTACCATATGTAAGTTACTGGCAAGGTTTGGAGCAATACATATAAATGTACATTATCACCACTAATTACATTACAGAGAGTTGTTTGGATTATTCATAACACTGGTTTTAGAGATCACATAAAGTCATTATTTTTAAAATCAGGAACTTTAAAATGTATTGAACTGGTTCATTTCCAACAGTACAATTAATGTGTAGGGTAGCAAACAAGCTCCTCCCTAATAATATTCAAAAACTTTTTTTTTTTAAATTGAGATGGGGGATATAAATTGGGGGAAGGGGGTTAAAATTCAAACATTCTCGGGTGCATACACCTTTAAAACGTTTTTGTTTTATCTGTTTGTGGAGTGAAGCTGTGAAACAGATTAAATATAGAGATAAAGGAATGTCCAAGCATGAGGAAGTTTATAAAACGGTTCAAAACCATGTTTTTGACTGGATACAAGGATGAAGAAAGCTGTTCCATCCATCCATTATCTATGCCCGTTTTAATCCTATGTAGGGTCACGGGGATCTGCTGGAGTCTATCCCAGCTCTCTCCGGGTGAAAGGCAAGGGTACAACCTGGACAGGTCGCCAGTCCATCGCAGGGCCACATGTAGACAAACAACCACACACACTCACAATCACTCCTACAGGCAATTTAGAACCACCAATTAACCTGACTGTGTGAGGAAGCCGGAGTACCCGGAGACCCACACAAGCACGGGGAGAACATGCAAACTCCACAAAGAAAGGCCCCTGCCGAGGTTCGAACCAGGAACTTTCTTGCTGGTAGGCAACAGTGCTGACCACCAAGCCACCGTGCTGTCAAGCTGTTCAGTACAGAGGTTAATATCGATGTATAAAACTGTGTGAATGTGTGTGTGTATTCTGTACATACATTTAGAACAGACATGATGTATCTTGGTAAACCTCCAGCAGGAAATGAAACATGAAAATTAATTAGTGGAGAAGAAACACATTTAAATAAGCTTTGCTTCTCCCTACTCCTTTTCAAACATTATCTTCTTTTTCATTATTAGTTAGGGCTGGGCAACGATTAAAATTTTTAATCGCGATTAATCGCAGGATTTCCCTGATCAATCACGATTAATCGCATTGTATACGGATAATCAAATAATGAATTCAAAAGTAGTGTAAAGGTCACTTTTGTTTAAATGTTCTGCTGCCATATGAGCTTAAGCGCCATAACATTTGTTGTTCAAACACTTTTAACATCAGCACTTGTCAGTAACACATATTTAGTGTAAATCTCATCTTAAAAAATGTAAAAATAAAATAAAGTTTATTGCCACTGCCAGGGCATTACTGTCATCCTGGGTTTTTATGAAAAATAAAAAAAAGTGTACTAACAAAATCCTGAGTCACAATCATAACATTACATTTCTGAGGCAATTTCTGAAGTAACAGCAGAAACTAACAACTTGTCAGTTGTTGCAAATAACCTTGTTTCTGTTGAATCCTCCGTCTGGGAGAACTTTAAAATGAAAATGTCCATGTTAAAGTTCTGTAACTTTACCAATCTGTGTATCATTCATTCTTTCCATTTTCAATCGTCAATCAAAAATTAAAAAAAAAAGTGACATTTTATTACATTTTTTGTTTTTTAATCTAACACAAAAAAAGAAAAAAAATGCCTGTTTTTTTTAATATTTCAATTTAAGATTTGGATCAAAAATACGGAATTAAAAAATGGGCCACAGAACTGAATTTTTTTTATAATCGAGGACTGGACTTTCTGTTGTCATTACACATCTGTACCACTAGATGGAGCTGCACTGAACCAGTAACCAGTAAGAGAACAGCAGGACAGTGAACACATGGAGCAGATCTGATGTAACATGGAGGAATGACGCGAAAGTTTTGAAAAAGCTGGCAGCAGCCCACCAAGATCAGGGCTCCCACTATAAATGAAGAGCAGCAGTCGTTCCCTTTTGTAAAGCTTTTCCTCCTTTTGCTCTCATTGCCAGGCCTTGTCAGTAGCCTACTCTGAAAATGACCATTTAAAATGTCTAAGGCGCATTAATTAACGCATGAGTGCTTCCAGGTTTTGATTAGTTAATTTACCGCTGTTCACCTGAAGTGTGCATGTTGTTGTTGGCGTCTTCAATGAGCCTACCCATAAAACAGATTTTCAACAAATTCTGCTGTTGTGGTATTTTTCTTAGTTCCAAGAATTTATTTACAAATGTTGTGATGAATTCAAAAATCATAAAAGGCAGTGTGGCCTTTCCCTCAGTAGAAGGATCAATTTGATTTAAATTCAGTTTCGCAGTTCAATCTCAGAAATTCAGCCTCACAGTCCAGAAGATCAACTGAAGAGATTTCGGTCCCAGTGCAACTAAAGTATTATAATATTATTTCCATATTATTTCCTTTATTTCCATTTCCACAAATTAAAATCCATGCTTACATACGCACGCATATATTATTTTTTTTCTGGGGGGGGGGGGCGTTAAGAGCATCATGGTGGCTCAGGGGGGCGTTTGTTCAAAAAAGGTTGAGAGCCACTGATTTAGAGCCTTTTTAAACTCCAACAGGGCAAAATGCAAATTCTTGCTAATTTTCAACAGGTCTTAAAATTTTGTTCAAGTGTGTTTATTCAGTGCCTTCTGAAAGTATTCAGCCCCATTTGAACTTTTCAACCTTTTGCCACATTTCAGGCTTCAAACATAAAGATATCACAATTTAATTTTTTTGTCAAGAATCAACAACAAGTGGGACACAATCGTGAAGTGGAACTAAATTTATTGGATATTTTAAACTTTTTTTAAAACAAATAAAAAACTGAAAAGTGGGCTGTGCAATATTATTGGTCTCCTTTACTTTCAGAGCAGCAAACTGACTCCAGAAGTTCAGTGAGGATCTCTGAATGATCCAATGTTGTCCTGAATGACTGATGATGATCAATAGAATCCACCTGTGTGTAATCAAGTCTCCGTATAAATGCACCTGCTCTGTGATAGTCTCAGGGTTCTGGTTAAAGCTCAGAGAGCATCATGAAGACCAAGGAACACACCAGGCAGGTCCCAGATACTGTTGTGGAGAAGTTTAAAGCTGGATGTGGATACAAAAAGATTTCCCAAGCTTTAAACATCTCAAGGAGCTCTGAGCAAGCAACCATATTGAAATGGAAGGAGTATCAGACCACTGCAGATCTACCAAGACCCGGCCGTCCCTCTAAACTTTCATCTGGAACAAGGAGAAGACTGATCAGAGATGCAGCCAGGAGGCCCATGATCACTCTGGATGAACTGATCTACAGCTGAGGTGGGAGAGTCTGTCCAGAGGACAACAATCAGTCCTACACTGGACAAATCTGGCCTTTATGGAAAAGTGGCAAGAAGAAAGACATTTCTCAAAGATATCCATAAAAAGTCTTGTTTAAAGTTTACCACAAGCCACCTGGAGACACACCAAACATGTGGAAGAAGGTGCTCTGGTCAGATGAAACCAAAATCAAACTTTCTGGCCACAATGCAAAACGATATGTTTGGAGTAAAATCAACACAGCTGATCACCCTGAACACACCATCCCCACTGTCAAACATGGTGGTGGCAGCATCATGGTCTGGGCCTGCTTTTCTTCAGCAGGGACAGGGAAGATGGTTAAAACTGATGGGAAGATGGATGGAGCCAAATACAGGAGCATTCTGGGAGAAAACCTGTTGGAGTCTGCAGAAGACCTGAGACTGGGACGGAGATTTATCTTCCAACAGGACAATGATCCAAAACATAAAGACAAATCTACAATGGAACGGTTCACAAATAAACGTATCCAGGTGTTAGAACGGCCAAGTCAAAGTCCAGACATGAATCCAGTCCAGAATCTGTGGAAGGAGCTGAAGACTGCTGTTCACAAACGCTCTCCATCCAACCTCACTGAGCTCCAGCTGTTTTACAGGAAGAACGGACCAGAATTTAGTCTCTGGATGTGTTAAACTGACAAACCCCAAGAGACTGGAGCTGGAACTGCAGCAGAAGGTGGCGCTACAAAGTATTAAAGCAAGGGGGCCGAATGATATTGCATGGCCCACTTCTCAGTTTTTATTTGTTAAAAAAGTTTAAAATATCCAATACATTTCGTTCCACTTTACGATTGTCTCCCACTTGTTGTTGATTCTTGACAAAAAATTGAAATTTTATATCTTTATGCTTGAAGCCTGAAATGTGGCAAAAGGTTCAAAGGGGGCGAATACTTTCACAAGGCACTGTATGTGTCTGTATGTCTGTGTGTGTTCACTGCTCATTCTCATTGTAGCATCCACCTCTTCATGGTCAGAACCAGGTCCATTTTTAATGCCTTTACAAAGTTTTATCCACTACAATGGCCTTTGCTTGGTTTGAAAGACCATGAATGGATCTGTTTGAAATCCACACTAACAAGATCGTAGCATCTCACATGCACACATGGGAAGTGTTAACAGTGTTGCTGACCATGACTTTGAATGGGGTGAATGCTGAACTGAATTGTGGGTTCCGTGTGTTGTGGTAGCAGCATTTCTTCCATCAAAAGTTGAAAATCATCATATTTTCATGCTTTAGTGTGAGTGTCAACCAATAAAATTGCAGCTACACCGTTAATGCTATCCGGTGAAGCTATGCTATGACAAGGTATGCCCAGAACACTCACTATCAAGTGCTGCCGCGGTGCGGTGCTGTGCTCTTCAAAGTCCACAAAGGCCGAACTTTATATTGAAACAGTGAAATGAGGCAGTCTAGCCTTTGGAGAACTTCTGTCAGCATCAGCAACAGCAGTGTCAGCTAGTAAATTTGACTATGACAATTTTTCATCTGTCTCATAAGACAAAAACAAAGAATTTTTAATCTTAGCTATGTTTTCATCATATAGTTTGTTAGGGAGAATAGTGACATTTTACCACCAGTGTTCGATTAATCTCTTGCTATTAGCATCACAGCGTATCTGTTATAGCTGCCAAGCAACTGCGAACCAGTAGTCACGTGATGAAAATCGAAACATGGTAGGCTACGAGGTACCCACCTGATGCAGTCTTCTAGCCCAAGAAATTAAGGAAACATTTGTAGACCACATTCAGAGCAATCTTCCAAAAGGGTGGCCGTAAGTAGTGAATAGACAAGCACTGGTTCGATCCCCATGTGTCCCAGAGCCAGACACATTGCTCCACTCAGGGTCACAAACCGGTGTTCTCATTGTGCTGTTTCCAAACCCAAATAAATGAGGACAGTTGTGGCAGGAAGGGCATCAGATTTAAAAATCTATTTAATAAATTAATGTGGTAAATGATGATCTATGTTCTGCATATTGATCTATGTTCCCCCGTAAAAGGGAGAACATATTAAAAATATTAATTTACTGGTATTTAAGCATTTATTTTTAATATGGTATTTATTTTGAAGTATTTTTTTTCCTGACAGATAGAGTCCTGGAAGGAAAATCTGGAAAATGATCAGAGGTTCTTTCTTGAAAACCATTTTAAAACTGATGGGGAATTTTAGACTGCTTGCACTTGTAAACTCCTACAGATCATTTTTGCTTCCCTGACAAAACATCTAGTTTAATTTAAGCTTTGTGCCTGTAAAAAAAAAAAAGAAAAAAAAAAAGGAAAAAGAAAGAAACTCAACAGCTGCAAGACAGTTTACCTGCTCTGAGCTGCCAAAAGCCTCGCAGTCATTGTTTCCAGCATCCTCTTCCACAAAGGTGTGATTGTCACACCCTTGAAAGAGTAGATTCCAGTAAAGGAAAAACATACTCTAACACGATGCTTCCTCTCCCATAGCCTGAGCACTAATCTGGATTTTCCAGAATTATTTACACAGATACAGATGTTCTTAAAAAAACAGAACTTTTTTTTTTTCACATCACAAATTTATCTCATTCCATGACCAAGTTTTCAAACACAATTTCCTGTTCATAACAGATGAGTGAATAGGTTAATTTTGTGAGTTTATCCCCTATACTTTAATTAGGAAAGGAAAAAATCAGACTTGTGTTAAATCATTTTTCATTTGTTGCTTTCTAGTGTGGTGCGCAGTCTTGTGCAGACGTCAAAGGATTGTTCTGCTCCAGTACGACTTATGCTTTTCATTCTGTAAATGGGCTTTACATTTCAGTGAATTATGCGCTCAATCACATACTGTTTCTGAATGCCAGGAAAGTTAAAAGTTGAGGTATATAAACAATTGACTCCCTTCTCACCAGACATTTCCTAGTCAGAAGCAGAGGGTCCTGTGCAGCCTGTCCTTCAGGTTTTCCCCCAAGATGCAACATGGCGACCATAAGAGGGCATTCGATGAGTCGTGGTTCAGAGACGACACATGCTTGGAGTTCTCCATCACTACACTGTAACGAATTTCTGTAATTTCTACAGTAAAAAACTACAGTATCTACTTGTTTTATCATTTTACAAGGTATAACTGTATATTGCAATGCATTATGGGTCAAAAATAATTACAGTAACTTAAAGCAGAAGTTTACAATAGCACATTGTAAAATTACAGGATGGTTTTGTTTTCAATTGGTTCTGACTGTAAACGATAAATATTACAGTTAAATACTGTTAGTATTAAGGCGGTTTGAAAGAGGACGTTATGGCGGACGCAGGAAAGAAAACCTCCACATCTACTCAATAAAGTGTAAGTAAGACGTTTTTACCCTACAAAAATTAAAATGTGACTCAAGTAGTAGGCCTAACTATTTGCAATTTAGTTACTCACTAATGCATGTCATGTCTCGTCATGTTGCTGACAGGAACGAAGAAAGTAACGTAAGAGGAGGAGGAGAGAAAACTACAAAACCAGCATTTCGGTAAGAAGGATGCTTATTTCTTTGTGTGAGTGATTGTATTTGACATTATTTTGTTCATCTTGCTCGTGTTTTATACGGAATGTATGGACTGTGGGACTCAGACTGCACATGTCTAACAAAAAATACTTTAAATTAAGCTAGCGCGAACTTCTGCATTAGCCTTGTCACCGGAATGCGAGGGGAGGAATGACTGGGTGGTCGGGAGGAGGGGGGAGAGAAAACTGCAAAAACCAGCATGATGTTTATGTCTGTGTGAGTGATTGTATTTGACATTATTTTGTTCATCTTGCTCGTGTTTTATACGGAATATACGGGCTGTGGGACTCAGACTGCACGTTTAGCGAAAAAATACTTTACTAAATAAAGCTAGCGCCCGAACTTCGTGCATTAGCTCTGTCACCGGCTAATGCATGAAGTTCGGGCGCTAGCTTAATTTAGTAATGCGAGGAAATGCGAGAAAGAAAATTACTGCGTGGTCGGGGTGGAGGAGTCCAACTGTTTTGGGACAGTCAGACCAACAGAGAGAGAGAGCCGTCACAGAGACGAGGAGAAATGTAGCCTGTATGAAATATAATGAAACGATAGCAGCGGTATAATAGGCTTCTATCAAAATAAACTAGGGCTGTCAAAGTTAACGCAAATTCCTTTTAACGCCGCTATTTTTTTAAACTCGCGTTAACGCACGTTCTGTTATATTGGCCTGATCAATAGTTTGAATCAGCAGCTGTAAATGAATCCGCGTGCATGTAAACAGGCAAAGAAAACAGAAGTATCTGAGGAGGAAGATGAGAGAGTGATGATCGAGCTGCAGCTCCACCTGAAACCAGGTGAAAGTACAAATAAGTCTGAGCAGAGAGAGAGAGAAGATGGACAAATGTGTCGACTTGATATAAAAACATTTTATGATCATGAATCATGTTATTAACGTACACGTCTGTGGTGCGTGTTTTTTTTTACTCCAAGTCCAATTGATGTACTTTAAAATTCTTAATTATTTCATGCCGATCATTTATAACAGCGAGTGAGGAGAGAGGAGCTGCAGAGAGGAGGGAGGGAGGGGGAGTGTGTGAAGTGCCAACCGATTAAAAAAACTTTACTGATGATGAATCCTGATGTTACTGTACAGTTCTGTGGTTTAAACACTACAGATAAAAATATAAGCCTCTCTAAAGACCAAACTGATGTTGGTCTCCGCCACAAAATGTTTGTCACTGCGCTGTGTTATTATAAGTGATGATGAAGAGTCCAGACTGTCTCTCCTCTTCATCTCCTTGGTGTGTGTCTGTGTGCAGTTTGTTGTCTGCTGTGGTCTAAAACATCCTCACTGATGGAAACTGTCAGAGTGACACTGATCTAAATGATCTGCTGGAAGAAAAGGGGAAGCTCATCCTTACGTTCTTCCATCACAAAACAGGAGGGACCAGTGCAGATGAAGTTGAGCGCATCCTGGTCAAGTACAACAAAGAACTTGACCATGGATCACATGCATCATGTGATCCATGCCCATGTGTGATTCTGCTGCTGATGGCCCATTTCAAGGAGAAATCTGAGGGCCTCATTTTACAGGCTGATGTAAGTGTAAAATTATTATACTGTATGTTGAAGCTTCTGAAAATGATATCAGTTTGATCATGTTACCCTCAACAGTTGAGCTGAGGTTGATGATAATGCCTCCAATTCAAAATGGTTAAAAAAGTTTTTTTGTTTATTTTTTTCTTTGTCTTACAGGTTTTCTCAACAGCAGCTGACATTGAGAGAACAATGCTGCTTCCTGAGTCTCCAAGACTCATCATCTCAGGTGGTGTATTATTTTAGTCTGTTGAAATAGACCACTTGTATATAAATGACACATTAATTTAAAGGTTGAGGAGAGGAGAGGTGTTTGGGGGTGTGTTTGTGTCATGGACTCGCGGTACCACCAAGATGAGTGTTTTTTTTTTTTTTTTTGATGAGCTGTGACACCGGGACAGAGGTTCTGATCCTGCAGGTTTTCAGCAGCGGTGTGGAAGGAGAGGAGCCTCCACTCTCCCTGTAGCAAGCTACAAGTCAAAACTCACAATTAGTCTCAAGTTGTTTAATGATTCTTCTCTGGGCTACTCTGATCAGAATGGCGCCCCTAGCAACGGTGTGTTACACTTAGCAACTGCCTGGCAACCAACTGCAGGAATTATTTTTCTGTTATTGTTGTTGCCTATCTTGATCAATAGATGGTGGTATTCTGGTAATTCTCCATATTCAACCTTTTACCTGTGGGTATGTTCCTGTGAAAGGCAACAGAAAGAACATGCATCTAAAAATTCCAGAAGAACAATAATAAATCATATGTGTACCCAAAAAGTGCTGTGTACCAAAAGACACAAAGCAGACTCAGGTCCTTTGACAGAGGTAATGTAATGGTGCACATAGGTAATGTAATGGTTCACATAGGTAATGTAATGGTGCACATAGGTAATGTAATGGTGCACATGTTGCCATCAAAATGCACTGTGTCATTTGTGGTTAAGTGGAGGATGGGGTGTAAGCTGAAGGCATTTAAATCATATATCGTTATATTTGACATTTATATAATTTTAGGTTTTGTAAGCTACTGGATGATTTGAATTAACCACTGGGGATGAATAAAGTATTTTTCTTCCTTTCCTTCTTTCTTAGGTGATGTTCTCATGGCAACAAATTGGATGCTGAGCACTGAGGGGCATGTGGTTGTGGGTCCACACCTGAATGTTGTGGCTGGATTGGCAGCACTTTTCGCATGCTACTACATTTTCAACCTGGTGTACCAAACGGAGGCAGCAAGCACACTGGATTTCATCCAAAGGTATGTGCTTGAAGGTGACGCTAGTGGAATATTATTTTGTTACATATTCCATTATGAATAACATGGTCGGTGTTATTTTTATTCAACTCCCTGCATTTCCATTGTTATGCATTGCAAAGCCACTTTCTGCTTCAGTTTCATCAGCCCCTACTAACATTTCTATGTTTCCATATTCTGTTTTATAAACTGTTTAGTGTGTATACAACATTTATTGCACTTCTGCCCGTCCTGGGTGAGGGATCCCTCATTTTTTCCCTGGTAAAAAGGTTTCTGGGAGATTTTCCTCAGTCAGTGTGAGGGTCTAAGGGCAGAGGATGTTGTTATGATGCTATGTAAAGCCGTTTGAGAAAACTGTTGGTAAAAATGGGCAATACTAATAAATTGTCTTGCCTTGCACATCTGCAGTCAAAGCAAATATTGGTTTTGCAGTTTTGCATATTTGGAAAACTGATGCTTATCTCCACAACATTTCATTAAGTGTCCTTTCCTCTGATTTTGTGACTTCAGATGCTTCATTGGGATCAACCCAACCTCTGGCACCAAGACAATCAAGTGGATCGATTCAAGAAGCAGGATGGTTAACGAGAAGAGGAACAACGGGGTCAGCCCTCATGTTTCTGCACTTCTCAAAAGATTAATGGACTTTGAATGGCTGTATTTCATTACATTTCAAAAGTAGTTCGAATATATGGTTAGTTTTTACATGTTACATGTTTGACTGTGTTGCTATTTGAGGTTGTTTGAAATATAGATGTTGTTGAGGTCACCTCAACTTAAATACATTTCATACACATCTGCTGTATTATACCTTAATAAAAGGTTTTGTTTTTGCAGCACTGACTCTTGTTTTATTTAACAGCAGAAGATAATCTAATGTAGTGTTGATACATTTTGGATTATCAGCAATCACAGTGCTTAATTTGCTAAACAAAGATCAACTGTAAAAACATTCTACAATAAAATTATTGTATTATGAAAACTCAGCTCTTTACTGGAACATTTAATTGCCAGGTAACACATGTAATTTGAATGGATTACAAGTATAATGTTGTAAACTAAAAATACAATTAATGGTTGTTTCTAATATAACATAACAACACATTACTGTAATTTATATACGGCAAAAACCTGTAAACAGAATACAATAATATACTGTAATTATTTTTTACAGTAATTGACAACAGTTTTACAGCGCTTGATTGGCAACTTTTTTGCCTGTTATTTACTGTAGATTCTACAGGAAATTTGTTACAGTGTAGAGACTCTGTGTTTTGTTTTGCCTGCTGCCATTTCTCCCTTCTAAATGACCCGTCTTCTGTATTTAGAACAGAAACTGGTTTCTCCAACTGGAAGAAAGCTTTGTGTGATGAAAGTGGCTTTAAAGACCACTCCAAATCAGAGCACCAACAAAATGTGACGCGTGTGTGGAAGCAGCACGAAAAAGAAACGTAAAATGTACAGTAAATCACCCGCAAGGAACTTTGTGTATGTTTGTGAAAGAAAGAAATGTTTTGAACTGACAGTATTTGTGAAAAAAAAAAAAAAAAATATATATATATATATAATGCTGTATTTTCTCATATGCTGTATGTTTGAATATTTTGTGTATGTACAGAAAAAAAGCATGTAAAATTAGTAAGGAGATTTTACTGTTTAAACAGTTTTTAAATTACATTCAAGTGCTTGAACATGGTGTGACTGGTGAAATGTATACACCTTTACCAAAACTGGGGATTGTACGCAAGGATGTGGGACAAATACTTGGTCCCTCTATGAATATTGTGGCCCCTTGATGGCCCTTTACTCAGAAAAATCCTAGATCTGCCGCTGTACCTCTAATTGGAGTGTGATATTGATTTCAGCAGTAATTGCTGAACTTTTAGTTCTTACTAGGAACACAATGACCTTCCTGGTGGCCCATGAAGAATAATGGACAATTACAGGTAAAAAAAGATAAAGATACTTATATGAAGTCTATACAGTGTGTTGGAACTGTCTGTTAGTACATACCTGAGTTAACCGGATGTCCATCAATCCTGTGTCCACCTCAAGTGCACATCCAACATACTAGAAAGCAGTGACAGTCTCCTGGTTCTGGTGTCATCTTTGAGCAGTGTGACTTGCTTTAAAAGGTTCTCCCTGCTGCCAAAATGCATCAATGTACAACTGAGGAAAAAAATCTGCAAAGGCAAAGTCTACACAAATTTCAACCACATACATAATATGCTGTGAACTCTGCAGCATCCAGCACCCTGGTCAAACTTTTCTAATACTATGGTGCATTTTTTATCAAAAACATCATTTTGTTTCTGATAATGAAAAAAAAAATCAATTTTACACTAAAACTAAAATGATCTGAGTCATTCTCCTGTCCTGATGCAGGTATTTGTTGAGGTGTGCTTCAGGTGCCCCCTTCCCATATCAGTGTAATGCTGTTATACTCCTCACAAACATGATAATGCATCACATTCTTGTGGGTTTTGGTCCACTGGACAAAAACTTTCAGGCTGTTACACACATAGAAGATTGCACTGTGGTGGCCCTAACTCCAAATTCAATGTTTTTCAGACCTTTGATTTCTTCAATAAGTTCTTCCTGCCTGTCTTGGTGAATAATGATGTGCCTCATGAGGGAGTTGCTATCACAGAGAAAAAAAAAAAAAACACCCACACTCCCTGCATATAAAGGACTATGAAACATTTTCACTGTTCACCTGATTATGCTTGCTTAAATGATACATCATATGTATATGGAAATGTCTTTTTTCCCCCTTGAAATTAACATTGCATGTTTTGCATGAAAAGAAAAGTGGGTCTTGCTCAACTTGCTCTCTTCTCGACTGTTCCACTTTTGGACTTACATCGTTTTCATTTTCAGGGTCATTTTCCTCATTACAGTTTTCCCGAGCTGTGCTAAAAATGAGGTGCTCAGAGTCGAAAGCTATGTTCCTAGACAGGTCTTTGAATGGCATTACTGAATATTTAATAACAGATTGTGTACCCAAAGATTTATCTTTGTTTCCCATGTCAACATTTTCAGCATCATTACCACAGCAGAAATGTGGCAGGCGTGATGTCTGTAGCTGTTGTTAACCTTTTCTAGACAGCCTGACAGGTTTTTGTATATGCACGGTGCTTTCTGTCTCTTTGGTGCATCACTTTGGTCTCCAGCCTTATGTCATCGTGTAAAAAAAAACTCTGCTTTCTAAATCCCATCTGATTACTTGAACATTATCGTAAACATCCGTGGAGCTTCCTGACCATTCTACGTCCCGTGGAGATCTTGCTTTTGTTGTCTGTTTTGTCAAAGGTTGGCTAATGTGCATTTGCTCCACACTGTCACCTGACTGAGTGGAATAGGCCAGTTTAGACTCGTTCTCCTCCAAGTGAGACAGTGGCGTGCTGACACCTGGCTCTGTGGACGGTGTTTTTCACGATGGACCCTGCTGTGTTCTTCCAAGCGTCTGATTGAAGCTCACTGGGTGGTGGTAACACCTCGAGGCTCGTGTCCTTCTCCACTTGCCATGTGGCATTCAGGACACTGTTGGATAAAACAGTGCCTTTGTTCAGGACACAGTGTACCTCTGAGGTAGGGTGTGAACCAGGTCCATTAACAAGTGCTCCTGAAGGCAATGAATTGCCTGCACGGGGAACAGCAGGGACACTGCTGTATACAAATGGATTCGGCTGGGTTCCATTTAAAGGGTTTTCGTGTTCATCTGAGCACAGACCTGCAGCATTGTTCTTCAGGGAGAAAGTGTGACTCTGTAATGGCTCCTGACTATGGCCTGGGCTGTCAGACACAGATTCCACTTCTTGCTCCTCTTGTACATATGACTTTAAATTACATTATGTATAGCAGAAATGCAAAAATGGTACAATAATACAAAATTATTATGGGTTTTTCAAGCAACACTAGTGATGTTCAGTTGTAATTTTCCCACATACAATATTCAAGCATTATTAAAAATGAAGTGTCTTAAATTTTTCTATATTCAAACGTTATATGCAAATATTGACATTGCAGATGTAATTACAAAGTGTAACAGTTATAATAAAATTTACTTTTTCCCTCTTTTCACACTGACAATGTGATACTGTTAAAAACAATTGTTGTTTGAGCTTTTCCCACTGTTCCAAGAAATGAGAAAGGTATTATTCTGAGCTGTATTATGATTTTTCAACACCCTCTTATGCCACCTCTCTTCACAACAAACCCTGCTGTTAGCCCTCAATACCCTGGCGACGGTGCTTAATTATGTGAGCCTACCTCTGGGATACAACCTCCCTGCTTCTCCACCTAAAGTTCTCAGACGTCTGCTAAAATTGACCAATTTCCATGGGAACAAAGTACACCTCCAATGAGATCATATTGTGTCTTATCACTCTCTGATGGTGCCAACACAGATCCCAGCATGAGACTGTTGTTACTTGAATCCTGACAAATTGGCAGGAACACAATCTGTCAAAAACACAAACACAGAGCCGTTCCAAGGAATCACGCAATTTTGCACATACGCCTTTTAAACATGCAGATTCAATTAAAGGTGACTGAATTTAGGCACAAATATTCTCATTCTTGGTTAAATTAGACAATAATTCAGACGTGTATACTATATCTTATACCAGATTACACTGTGCTGTCTGAAGGTGATTTGGAGTAAAATGTATGCTCAGTGGGTTTCACATCCAGGACTAGTTGGTCTCTACAGGAACCTGCATTGCTAACGAAGTGGTAAATTCAGTGTTAATGAGTGGCTTCACTGTTACCACCTCAGAGGTAAAGCTTTCAGAGCTCCATATTCTCCCCATCTGTTGTGGTGTTAGAGGTTTGAAAGGAGAACAGACGCTCCACATTTCCAGGAGACTTCACTGTTACCCCAAATTGCAAGGTGGCAAAACCATCAAATATCCTGGTCAAAAATGTCTTATTAGCCAACTCACATCTATATATAAGATGGAGGGAGTTCAACATAAGAGTAGTTTTTAGAAATGTATTTGTTTCTATTTACCTCACTTAGTCAATGTTAAAAGGCTGACTTTGCCTTGCCAGAAGATATTTACAGAGATTATGAGCTTTAATACAGCTAAGCTGTATGCACAGATCAATCTGCTATGAGCTCTTTCTAACCCTGCCTGGTATCTTCCCCAAGACACTTTTTTTTTTTTTTTTTTGTCTTGCTTGGCAAATAAGATTTAGGGGGAGCTTTATCATCACTGAAAAAAAGTCTCATCCCATCTTAGTCTCTTATTGTGAGGCTATTTAATTTTCCACATTCTTTCCTTATAGCGTAATATCTCTTTTAGCAACAAAAATTGAATGTGTACACAAAATTTTGTTTTCAAATAGATTCCGACTGGCAACTTGTCCAAGGTCTACTTGGCCATGGACTCCGCCGTCTAGCCATGTCACTGCTGGGATTTGGTGACCTAAGTTTGTGGAACCATATTTGGATGCTCGCTCATTAATTTATCTATTTTTTTATTATTATTGCTGACACTGTGATATATATATTTTCCCCTGATGCTGAGAAGGGTTTGTCTTGTTTTCATTCTCTTGAGAGAGGGTTATACCAACAAAAGGTACACATACTGCAACAGAAATAATTGAAAAGCAGTTGTATTATAGAGAGCTAAATTGTGTTTAGTTTATCTTATGTATTTAAAATCCCATATTTGTCAAAACGAAAGCTCAAACAGCAAAAAAATGACTTTAGCTCACCTCAAATTATGAAGTAATCTCGATCTCCTGCCATATCCTAACATCAAAATAGCTTTGAGTCTGACTTACAACCACTGCACAATCAAAGATAAAGGGGAAAGGGGTTATTCTACATGGACTCTTCAAGGCGATATATATTTAAGTGAGCAGAGTCAGCAACCTGCCTGGAGTCAAGGATTGTAGAAAAATCTGTCTGAGCACTTTTGTAATTTGCATTTCAACAGATTTTCCCCACATTTCTGTTTTTTTGTTGAGTTTTTTTGTTTAAAAAGGCAAAAGGAAGATGGAAGAGTGTTGGATGGCTCACTTGGTTGAGCAGGTCAGGTGTCCACATATAGACGCTACCGTCCTCAAGCAGCCGGCACAGGTTAGGATCCACGCCCGTTGCCCTTTACTGTGTGTCGTCCTCCTTCCTGTGCCTCCATTTCCTGCTTTACTTCTTTTGATAAAAGGCTACTTGAGTCAGAAAACCCCAAAAAATAAAGAAAAGAAAAGGATAAGTTAAGAGTAAAAATTAAAAACTAATATGAAGGGGATTTGAAGCAGTACACAGATAGTGAGTTATTAAGATATCTTAGTTTTTTGTTTTGCTTTTTGTTTGTTGTTTTTGTTTCTTGGTCATTGTGCTTATTAAAATCATGAAGATAAAAATGAATTCTCCTTGTTTTTGGGATTATGTTTTTAGTTTCTCACACCATTGTTGAGCAGTCTTCTTTACAGAGTTTCTTCAGAACATTGGCGTTTTGTTTATGAAACTTATCCAACCCGTTCAGCCAGGTTAAAGTAAGCTGGACGGTAGACAGGAGCAACTCCAGTCAGCTCCGAGCAACACGCCATAACCCCAACACATGAAACCAGAAAGACAATGATTAGCGTCCATGTTGGTGGGTGCGTGGGTTTCACAAAGAAGCGTACCAACCATATCAGAAAGACTTCTTATGCCCAACACCAGCAGGTTCGCCAGATCTGCAAGAAGATGATGGAGATCATGACCCATGAGGTTCAGACCAATGACCTGAAGGAAGTGGTCACCAAGCTGATCCCTGACAGTGTTGGTAAGCACATCGAGAAGGCTTGCCAGTCCATCGCATACCCTTCGGTGTAGAAGGCTTTAGGTTTTCTGGCACGGATCCCATGATGGCGACACCAGAACATCCTGGATGGCAATGTAGCATTGTAGCGTGTATAATGTGACTTTATTGTGTCTTTATTGTAGAAGCGTCATCCCCTAACTTTGATCTTTAATGTAGAAATGTGCACCACCAGTTTAAAACACTGTTCAGGAAGCTTCAAAGGCAAGTATCATTCAGGAAACTTCAGAACACCCTCGATAGGGAGCTCAGGGATCAGCATCAGGCTCAGGATCAGGAACTCCCACAGCGTCCAGCAGGAACCACACGATGTTAATGGCTGCATGGGTAACCAGCCAACCCCAGGAAGGGACCAGTCGCTGTCGCCCTCAGCAGCTCACCTGAAAGTCAATCTGAATTAGCACAACATTCAACTCCTAGTAACCCAACGCAGTACCTGGACCTCCTGCCTGGACAACCTGTAAAGAGTTTCACCTGATAAGCACCTCAGATAACCCTAATCCATAATCTGAAAGGTTTTACTCGGTGGTGGGTGTGCTGCCAGAGACATCCGCATAACCAACTCCCCCCCTTCAAAACCTTTCACATCATCATCTAGGATCCCAGTCTCTACAGAACATTAATTAATCAATGGATCAGTAATGCAAGCATCCTGAAAGGAAAGAAACCCATGTACAGTTAAAGGAACTTGCCGTTACAGCCAGCTCCCAACCTGTAGATTAGAAGATCGCAGCGCAGGTAACAAACACAATAACAGAAACCAGCAAAACAACATCAAACAGAGGCCAAGTAGCGATGATCCTCAGATAAGGAGCCACCTGAAAGAATCCTTAAATCACAAGAGCATAAGAAGAAAAAATCAATACAAAAAAAAAATATGATATAAATATAATAAAATAAAAAAATAAGCATATAAAATAACCAATAAGGAAACAAAACAGAAGGAATAGTGCAGACAAAATCTTTTCAGTTGTCATACACACGTCCAACCAGGATTGTTTCCAGCCTGGATTTGAGCATCGTCAGAGACGAAGCTTCACATCTTCATCTTCATCTTAAGACCAATCCAGATTTCCCAAGAGCACAAAACTGAAACGCAGCTCCACCTCGCACCAGCCGTCTCAAAATCTATTCTCTGAGCGACCAGAAGCCAGTGGAGAGACCTCAGGACTGGAGCGGTACGGTCCCATTTCCTGGTTTCAGCTGAACTCCAGCAGTCACATCATAATGCACAGCAGCTCACCTCCAGCTCGTCTAGAACCCAGTGAGCACAGCAGTCTAACCTGGTGGAGATGAACTCACAGATCAGACTTTCCAAATCCGGTCTAGACACCAGTCTCTTGACTCTGGCAATGTTTCCAGATGGAATACGGAAAAGCTGTTAATATTATTGCCATAATAAACGCCATCATTGTCATAATGACGTTAAGGCTGTCGACATTCAGTCCAGGTCCCAACAGGCTCCACAAATTGCAAATCAGAGTCCTAAACCCCATAGCAGCTGTACTTATCTATGAAACCAGAGGAAGCAAAAACCGTTGGCTAAACTTCAAGAGTGTCTTAATGACATTAAGTCCTGGATGTCCTCTAACTTTATGCTTCTAAATTCAGATAAAACAGAGGTTATTGTCTTTGGTCCCAAACACCTGAGGAATGGATTAACTGGGTTTACGCTGGCTTCCAGCACAGCTGTAAAAAACCTTAGAGTCATTTTAGATCAGGATATGTCATTTAAGTAGCGTATTAATCAGGTTTGCAAGACAGCCTTTTTTCATCTACGAAATATCTCCTAGATTAGGAGCATCCTCTCCCTGGGTGTTGCTGTAAAATTAATCCACATGTTTGTCAATTCTAGACTGGATTATTGTAATCCGTTGTTAGCAGGATGTCCAAAAAGCTCGCTGAATAGCCTCCAATTGATCCAGAACGCAGCAGCGAGGGTGCTGACAGGAATCCGTAAGTGAGATCACATCTCTCCCGTGTTAGCCTCCCTCCTTTGGCTCCCCATGAAATTTTGAATTGAGTTTAAAATTCTGCTTCTCACATATAAGGCCCTTAATGGTCTAGCTCCGCGCTATTTACAAGATTTGATAGCACGCTATGCTCCTAATAGAGCTCTCCCCAGTCAGAATGCGGGATTACTCGTCGTTTCTAGAATATCCAAAAGTAGGTTTGGAGGACGGGCCTTCTGCTACCAGGCACCTTTTTTATGGAAGCAGCTACCAGTTTGGGTTCAGGAGGCTGACACCACCTCCATCTTTAAAACTAAATTGAAAACATTTCTATTTAGTAAAGCCTACAGTTAGTCTAAACTATAGTGTGTAGGGGTCAATAGTTATAGCCATAGTTGTAGGAGCTCAGACTAGAGTAGCTCGTCTTAATCACAGGTTCGTCATAGCTATGCTGCTATAGGCCTACGCTTTTCTCTGTGTGTATTTGCAGGCCAGAGTTTCCTGGGTTGCATGCTATACTCAAAATCTACATCTCACCTGCTTCCTTCATGAATAATTTTCGGCCACACGCTGTCAGCCATATTTTCACTCACACTGAGAAGACATCCTCAGTGCAGAAACATGCCAATTGTACATAAGAAGTCCAAATTTGCCCTCAATACAATACAATACTAAGTAATACAATACTTCAATTTAATTTCAGCTTCTACTTAGCGCCATGAGGTGGCACTTTTCAATACGTGGAGAATACGTGGAGAACTAAAGCCTTATCACTATAGAAACACAAAACATGGACTCAAACAGGGGCCCACAAGACAGACACAGACAGGGACAACACAAAACGGATATTCCCCCCGATATTACTTTCCTAAAATTTGCATTAATAACCAGTAAACCCATGTCTTAACCTAACCAACCAAATCAGCAGCTATAGCAGGTTAATTCTTACCATGTTATCCATTTCATCCATTCCAATTCATACCCTATCATCTTGAACCGACCCTCTTTTGTCTTTCTTTTCCATGTCCAATAATGTTTCAAATCACTATGTCTTCTCACTAATGTAATTATCGGAACGGAACAAGGCATAAAAATCATCTTTAATTTTGGTCTCAAAACCACAAATGTTTTAATTTTGTCTGATATGATCAATCCCTAATTTTCTCAATATTTTAAACATGTCAGAAAAATGCCCATGCAGCACTAAACTAACGACGCAGTCACACAACACCTGACTCCTTGTCGTCCTTCTATGTTTTCCACAATTTTACTTTTTTTCCCTCACCATACGTTTTCTCTGTATCTTGTCTTTACTTAATAATGGCACAGAAAACTGTAACGCACATCAGATGAGAAAATCACGAGCCACAGGGAGATCACACAAACGCACCACCAGCAAGCGGAACGCTCTCTCTCTCTCCCTAGACCGACAGACTCGGTGGAAGTACAGAATCTCTCAATGATTTCACATAACTTCACTCCTGTGACCCACTAATCCTCATCTCTTACAGAGACAGGCAAATCGAACAAAAAACACAACACAGAGTCCAGAACGACCAACCCAGAAAAAAAGTGTCAAATCCCACCAGCGGAACCCCCTCCGCCTGACTCGCGATGAAGCCGGAACTGAACTCCGCTGCACACACGGAAGGCGTCCAGTCCCACTACGCTGAATATCCAAGAATATTAAAGCTCCCGATGCAGACTGGACCGCCAACCGACAAACAAACACATTTTAAACCAAACTAAAACCCTGAACTGTCTCGACCATTCCATGAGCCGCTGTTTCAAACTTTCCTCCTCCCGCGACTTAACCATCTTTTTAAAAATTTTTTATGGTACATTTTGCATTTTTTTTTTTTCTTTTTTCCCTTACTAGCCTAAAGTCTGCCAAAGCGCCATCCAGGCAGCGAGCGCGCGCCCACTGCGCTCCGATGTGCGCGCAGCTCTACTTCCCATCGTGGGTAATGTCGACCCACCTGCCTTTAGTCTATAAAACGACCTGCACCCAGTGGTGTCGGCCAGTGTTGCCAACTTAGAGACTTTGTCACTCTATCTAGTGACTTTCCAGACCCCCCTAGCGACTTAATTTGTAAAATGCGACTAGCGACAAATCTAGCTACTTTTTCTGGTGATTTTGAGACTCACGTGCACTCAAACCGCTAGGTTTGAAAACCATCACTTAGCTGCTGTCTGCCTCGCGAGCCGCGCTTTCTCTCTCTCTCTCTCCCTCTCTCTCTGCCGGGCTCAGTGCACAGCCAGCGCACGGTCAGGGTGAGTTTCTGTGTGTGTGGACTGGGCGCGTGTCACCACATACACAGGCGAGGCGACGCGCATGCACACAAACACCCCGCCCCCCCCCCCCCCGCGCGAGACAACTCGAGCTTTTTCCCTCCTCTCCAGTCCCTCAGTTTCAGTTCTTCAAGTCACTCTCAAGTTTAGTCATGTTTAACTTGGGCTACTACTGTATACTATATGGTAGCTCTGCTAGTTGTTTTAGTTGTTTGAATTAGTCTATTGCTAGCCTACTAACGTTAGCCATTGCTATCAGAAATGTCAAACTCAAAACAATACATACAAAAATATAGATGGGAGTAGGAAACTTACCCTGAGTTTAAGGGATGGTTGAAGAAGCCACACGTAGGCAATGATGCACGTGCATATTGCATGTACTGTAAATCCGACTTCTATGCAAAACTCAGTGATGTTAAAAAAAACACAAGGAGTACCCAGAGGCACATCCAAAAGGCAAAGCCGTACAACACTGCCACACAAAGCACGTTGGCCTGTCATCAATAAAAAAAAAAATGGACGAGGCAAAAAAGGCAGAAGCAATCATTGCCATGGCTATGGCTGAACACTGCTCCATGTTAGCATGCGACCATTTTGGAGAAGCATGCAAAGTGGCTTTTGCAGATTCCACAGCTGCCACCAACTTTCCACATGCACAGAACCAAGTGCACAGAAATGATAAATGGTGTTTTGTCTCCATATTTTTTAACGCTTGGTAGCAGATGTGGGTGACCCAACGCTTCAGTCTCCTCCTTGACGAGTCCACTGACATTAGCGTGTCCAAGTATCTTGGCGTGGTTATAAGGTACTTCAGTGAGACTCAAAAAAACCATCCTGTCAACATTTCTAGGGCTTGTGGAGTTGGAGGCTGGGGATGCCAGAAGTATAGCCCGAGCTGTTTTGCGACAGTTTGGCACATCAGCTGCGTACTCATTCAAGTCAGCTCCTTCCACAGCCGCGGCAACACCAGCACGAGGACCTGAAGCTGACCTGGATCAACCTGGATGAGAGTGATGATGACAGTCTCATTCTCACTCTGTGAACCATGCGAGCAAAAAAAAAAAAAAAAAAAAAAAAAAAAGCTAGTTGATGAAACAAGAAAAAATTGTAAATATGGAAATACCGGGAGTTCGTTTGAAAAGAAAAACAGGCTATAGGCTACTATTATTGTTATTATTAATTTACAAATAAAAAAAATAAAAGCTAGTTCTAGTTCTACAGCAAAAAAAAAAAGTTTGTAGATATCATTGTTCTTACTATTGTTGTTATTATTAATTTACAAATAAAAAATAAAAGCTAGTTCTAACGTTACAGCAACAAAAAAAGTTTGTAGATAGGCCTATGTAAATAGTTCGTTTGGGAAGGGAAATAGGTTTTATCCCAAATTTCCCTTCAGGGCCAAATATTCATATTCATTATAGGCTACTATTATTATTATTCTTACTATTACAATTGTGGTTATTAATTTACAGATAAAAAAATTAAAAGCAAGTTCCACAGCAACAAAAAAAAAGTTTGTAGATATGTAAATAGTTCGTTTGTGAAGAGAAATAGTTTAAAGGCGACTATTATTATTGTTCTTATTATTATTACTATTGTTGTTATTATAAATATGCAAAAAAATAAAAGCAAGTTCTACAGCAACAAAAAAAAAAGTTTGTAGATATGTAAATAGTTCGTTTGTGAAGAGAAATAGGTTAAAGGCGACTATTATTATTGTTCTTATTATTATTACTATTGTTGTTATTATAGATATGCAAAAAAATAAAAGCAAGTTCTACAGCACAACAAAAAAGTTTGTTGATATGTAAATAGTTCGATTGGTAAGAGAAATCATGTGGCATGCAGTACAAAAAAAAAAAAAAAACTTGTTTGTGTCCCCCGTTGCATCTAGCGACTTCTAGCGACTTCCGGGACAGCCTATAGCTACTTTCCTCATTGGAGAGTTGGCAACACTGGTGTCGGCAGAAACACAGTGCCAGCGACGTACGGGTAAACAGACAGCAGCCTGATGGAAAAAGTCCAGACGGACCGGCACAAAAGCACAAAACACATCCCGCACGACACAATCACAATGTCACTGCTCTCTCTCCCCCGATTGTCATTCGAGAAAAACTAAAACACTCACCAGGACTCCATGGTCCGTTGCAGGCAGGACACGCTGCCCCCGCCATGCTGGCCCCGTCACGGCCAGACCGCCTCACCTCGGAACCAGAGAGGGGAGTGCAGCGTCCGTCCAGCAAAAAGCCAAGAAAAACACCCAGGGACGCCAAAACTGTTGGTTAAATTCTTCACTACTAAGGTATAATTTATCAATTATTAGTGAGTTCTGCTGAGGCAATAATGAAACGCTTAACAAACACTTGACTGGACAATCGGACAGAGAATGCAAGTGGATTTGGAGTCCTTGAGATAAGTTTGTCTAGACGCCTACGTGTCAAAACTTAGAGACTTGATGGAGCCAGAATGATTAAACAAAGCCATGGCCATCAACAGACCAGAATCTAGAGGAACTGTCATGGACATATGAATCCAGCATTACACAATAAGGCCCCAAAATGCAGTTTTAATATTACTTACTCATCTTCTAGCTTCTAGCTTCCTCTTCTCTTTAAATCCTTCCTCTTTTTGAAACACCTTAAAGAAATCATCTTATGAGTTTTCAGTCTTTAGCAGATCATAAGTACAAGTCTTCAACATGAAATCTATCCACACAAGCAATCAATCCAGTATCCTGAAGGCAGAGATCCAGATACAGAAACTTAAAGCACTGGTCAACGTTAATCATCCAGAACTTAAAGCACAGGTCAGAAACAGAATGCAGGTCAGGATCCAGACAGGCAAAACCCGAGACAGGTAGCAGTCTTGGTGTCAGGCTAATGGACTACAATGATCTGGCTCAGAAAGACTGACAGAGGAAACCTAATAAAAACAGCCATAGTGAAAACAGGTGAGTGAAGTTAACTTGATTAATTGACAGTCATGGAAATAGTGAAAACAGACAGAGAGGAGAAGGATCTCAATCAAGATGGGCTCCAACGAAAATATGATCCTGAATAGGAATAGATGATGATGATGATGTAGATGATGGATGAATGGGTGGATGGATCTTTTTTCAATTTTGTTGATATACTTGAGATCATTCTCCTGTTATTTTACCCAAGCTTTACCTGCAACATTGGCAACTGTCTTGTGAAAGTTATTCTCCATGTTCTTTTATCTGGTATCATTGACAAGACTAGAAACAAAGGTCAATTAAAGAGTTTAATACAATCATGAATACAAAGATTCAATATGCCATGCAGAATATTTTATTCGGCCGATGGTACACTTGTCCACAACACCACCGAGATGCTGCCATGGACAAATGCACACCCACTGTCAGACTGTCTCAGTTCTTAAAAGATTCAGCTAAGGCGGATTCTTGGTTTTTCTGAGTTTATTGCTCTTTGTCTCAGAGTAAAGATGGCCAACAGCTCTGGATCGCAGGTCCAGGCACATCTGGTTGTGTTTGTCCAGGAGATGGGGTGTAACTAAATTTGTTATCTATGCCGTCGCAAACTTCCTTGGAAGACAGCAGGTACAGTAGACTTGTAGTTCTCAAGACTGGTCTTGGTAGTGTCTTGGTCTCGGTTTAGGTGGTCTTGACTACAAGTCTAACAGCAGGTCAGGAAGTCAGGAGATCCCAGTCGTTAGGTCATAAAGCAGCAAAACTGAGGACTCACCATCATAAAAAGGAGACTGCATTCTTACATGCCATAAAGTTTAGTTTTAACAGTTAAACAGTTCTCTAAGTTAATCTTAATCCTAACACTTGAATGTTCTAAATTCTCAATAATATTTTTTCTGTAGAATGATGGAGTCTAAATTGTTTGGAAGTGGTTTTATGATTAACTCATTTTCAAAGATTATCTATAATGTCTTTCCTCCTTGGCACTGTTCTGACTGTTCAAAGCACCTTTACTGTATATACTCTTTCACCTATTTTTTTCAGTGTATATTTTGTTTTATATTCATATTTTAGTATATATTTTTGTTTATATTCATATTTTATTTCATTTAATTTTATGTTCTCTTCTAATTGCACTACATGTTCAATTTCTTCTGTTTTCTTAATTCTTCTGTTCTTGTAAGGAGCACCTGCGACGAAAACAATTTCCCCTCTGGGATCAATAAAGTATTTCTGGTTCTGATTCTGATTCTGTGTTAAAATGCTCCAGACAAGTGAACTGCTTGCTCTCCAACCCCCCGTGGAAAGAACAAGGTTGTACTTTGATGCTTCCACACAATGCTGTTTAATGTATTACAATATAGTTTATTATGTCATATACTATTGTTCATCCAAGGTTTCAATCAAATAATTTTAAGACACAGTAAGGACAAGTTGATTGTTTGTTTGTTTTTAACATCCTGATATTAAAACTTACTTTTCATATAACTCTGATTCTTTCCAGTACTATGCAAATCTTAGGCACCCCTAACTATTACTATATAACTATTAACTATTCATGCTTATTTTCAGTCTATCAAGATGCAAACAGAAAATATTTGTGTGACCTGATTAATCAAGAGTCGGTATTTATCGTGACCTACCTCAGAACCTACAACGGATTAAATTATTTTTAAGGAGACTGTCCCATACAGATGTTTGCACTTGACAACTTCCCAACTTAATAGAATCCACTGATTTATTTGACACAATGTGAATTTATGAAGCTGCTTTTTTACTGTGAGAGTATCAAAGCTAGTCTCAAAACAACCAGACAGAGATTCAGTTTGACACTCCAGTAATCTCAAGGTGAGCATGTTCTTTCAGTAAAGATGCCACAGTGAAAAAAAAGAAACACAGTTAAGTTATTTTGCATTTTTAACCCTGCAGAAAAATGGGATAAAATTACCAATTTAATCCAAAACAATCACTCCTCAAAGTGAGAACAAAATGCTAAGATACAAACACAATTACATATTCGGAAAACACCTTAAATTTCTTTATCTTGTATAGGAGAAAAAAGGAGAGGGTGACTTCACACAATGTCTTTGTCAGGATTATGTACTTCTTTACCCTCCCGAATTCTTGTCACCCAAAGGTCATTTCCATAATAATGGTCTCTTCTCTTCCTAATGGGATTTTGCCTGTGATTATGTATGCCAGCATCGTCTGCAGATGCTATCAGTCATGTCATTCTGAATTGCACAAATGTAATTACTCAGATCCTTTGATAACTAAACAATGTAATTTACCGCTTGAGTGAAAAGCCATAATAGAGTTATACAAGTTCCATAAGAGGTGTCTTACTAAAGAACTGTGATAGTTTTAGACAGTAAAAAAAATAAAAAAGGTTTAAGCAGTCTCTAACAGAACCAATATTGGTGTATGAGACATTACACGCAGTGGTGCCTTCAAGGGCAAGATTGGCATTTTTAGGGATAAGACAATAGCACTGAAGACCAGGCCAAGAAACTCCCTGGTCTTTCATCTGAAGATGGCACCAAAGATGGAGTGGGTTGTCCTGTAACTGGAAAGTTGCCGGTTCGATTCCCATGCTCCCCTGGCACCATGCACAGCAGCCTCGGCCATCAGTGTGCATGTGAACGGTTAAATATGACACATGCTGTAAAGCGCTTTGAGTGGTCAGTAGACTAGAAAAGCGCTATAGAAATGTAAGTCTCTTTGCCATTTGTCATTTGTGTAGCCTAGATATGGATGGATAGATTCTCAAAGTTTTCTTTTAAATATGAAGCACTACTCAGCAACCACTTTGTCGTGTATACCAAAGACTGGAATTATTGCTTTAGTAGCTTTAGAAATAAAAAAAAGTGACATGACATCTGCATGTAAAACCTTGTTCAAATGTCCAATAATAATTAACTCTAGAAATAACAAATTCAAATTTTAAACACAAAATGAAAGCTTTATCCATAGACTGTATAAGAAGAACTGGACAAACCCATGCGGCGTTGTGGTAAAATGTAAACATTAGTTTCATGACTTTGTTATTGACATCATGAGATTGTTATGCTTAGTTCCAGTTATGGGTCCTCTATTGTTTCTGAGTTATTTGGGTTACCATAAGTCTTGCACACCTGCAAGATATTGTTTTAAAGCTGACTTGTGCATTTTGGCTAGTGTAATCTGGTGTGTCCTGTTCAAGCAACTTTACTACAGTTGCTCTTGGTCAAATCTCCATCGATCTGCTGAGATGTACAGTATGTGTGATCCGTTTGTATGCAAATGGTTATTAAATTCATTGAATAACAGTCATAGCCAAGTCTTGTTATTTGAGTTTATCCATAGTTTTATTCAGATGTTTAGATGTTTTTAACCACCTGGTGACTTAAAGATTTTTTTTTTTCCACGACAGACATCACCCATAGATTTTCTGAAAAGTGCTTTTAAATTTTTCTTTTTTTTTTTACTTCACAGTGTCTTGTTGCAAATGAGCACACCTAGAAGCAAGCCGGAACACACCCACATTAATTTGGTTACTTCACGTTATCTATTTTAGCGTGGCTGGCTTAGTTTACGCTAACCTATGATGCTGACTGATATTACTTTACGTTCATCCGATCAAATCTGGCCAGATCCTCATTTCAAATGTCGCTACCAAAACAAGTGCTGCCAGAGCTGAAACAACAACCAGCAGAGCTCTGTCAGCCCAACGGCCTACACCCGCTAGCGGAAGGCAAAGTGACAGCAGGTCCCAGTGGATGTTGTTGGCGAGTGGTCTGGTTAATCAATTTGGAAGGGTCCTGAAATAATCTAAGGCGAAAGTTGCTCCACCACAGGACCCAGCTGCTGCAAGAGGTAGAAGCTCAGAAGTCAAGACGAGACAGTGCTAAGTGGCTAAAACGATCACAGCTAGTCACAGCTGGCTATGCCAGCCGTCAATCAAAAGACTAAGCCCCTAATTATGCATACATTTTTTTTGGCTTAATATAATTTAAGTGATGTGGTTTTATAAAAATTCTCCCTTTGTAACGTCATCCCCGTGACCCTTCAGAGGATGAAACGGGTATAGATAATGGATGGATGGATGGATGGATGGATGGATGGATGGATGTAACGTCCTCATCGATGTGAAATCTAGCTACGGAGATCAAAACTGTTTTCTGAATCAGGCTCTAAATATGTTTATTACATTTCAACATGGAGATCAATGGCAGTTGACTCACCTTTCATCATGAACTTAACCTGGAAATCAGATA